>JAJVDD010000002.1:0-667500 GCA_021432725.1 Brachionus angularis | reverse complement strand
ATTTAATTTAAATATTTAATAAAAATAAAAAAATAAAATAACTAAAATAAATGAATTTTTAATTGTACTTGATGAATAAAAAAAGGATATTTTTTTAATTTTTTTTTATTCTTGTCTAAAAATTTTAGTTTTGTTTAAGAGTTTTATTATTTTTTTTTTCAATTAATTTATCTCTTTAATTTAAATAAAATTAATAAAATTACTTCCCTAAATTGATTTTTAATAAAACAAAATAAAAAAATCTCTTAAAAAGTTAAAAATTGTAAGCAAATATTTGAATTTTAATATATAATGGTAATTAACATGTGTATGTGTGTGTGTGTATTTGTGTAGGATAAGTAGATATAGAGACAAAATAGACTAGTGTCATGATAACAACCCGCTCTCAACATTATTTTATTTCTATTGCCTGTAGTAGTAAATAAATGTTTAAAAGTTTTAATTTAAAATAAATTAGCAAAATGTTAAACATAAAAATTTTGCATGTTTAATAAATAAATAAATAAACTGTTTTAGAAAAAGTGTATAGTATAATAATAAAGTAATGTGTTTATTTTTATGCTAATTATGAAATATTAAATTAAAACATTAAGAAAACAATGAGTTTCATGTTGAAATCAAATTTTAGCAAAATTTATTTATATTATTTTGTTGCTGTTATTGTTATTGTTGTTGTTGTTGTGCTGGGGTCTGGATTAATATTGAAATTAAAATTTAAACATTTTCAACAATAATTTTCAAGAAATAAACCTTTAAAAATTTGAGCTAGAAAAAGAGAGAAACAATTTCTCTTCAATAATTATAAATTAGTTTTAAATTTTTAAAATTCTTCTTGAGGATTAAATTAATTTATAATAAAATAATGTTTATTAACATTATTATTATTATTATGATTATTATGATTATTTAAAAATATCTCGAAAGCAAATAAATAATAAATAGAAATTTTAAAAAACACAAAATGATTGATTTTGTAAATTTTAAAGAAAAGAAAAACACTTAAAAACTAATAAAATAAAGTTAAATAAATAAATAAATAAATATTTTTTAAAACTTTTTCTTTTACTTTCTTTTTTTTTTTTAAATAATTTTTAACATTTAGAATTTATTTTTTATTTTTTATTTCTTTAAAAATGTGACAATTTAACAAAATCAGGTCAAAAACAAAACATAATTTCTTTATTTTTTTTTTCATTTCAGCTCATTTTGGAATCTTATCTTGGAATAAATAAATAAAATAAAAAAAATTTAGTGTTTTTTTTTCTCTCTCTCTCTCTTAATTTTCTGTTATCAATTAAAAGTTTATGAAAGCGTTAAAAATTCAAAAAATAGATAAATTTAAATCTAAAAATTGTTTATTTTATTTAAACAAAATAAAATAAAATTTTAAATATTTTAAATATTGTGTGAAACATGATTGATTTTATTTATAAATCACTTGATTTATACAGCAACAAATAATTGTCAAAACAGAGTTGAAAAATTAACTCTTGCAAATAACAGTATAATATATTGCTTTAAAATAAACACTAAATTATTTCACTTAATTTTAATTTTTCTATGATATTCTATTCTATTCTGGTTCTAGATTCTAGTTCTAGTTTATTAGTAGGTCCATTATTCAAGTGAAAAATAAATTTTTGTTTTTACTTCCATCAACATTAAATTTCTATTTTTATGATATTTTAGCTTGATATGAACAACAAAAACAAAAAGTATTAAAAAACAATTTTTAAAAAAGTGTTTCAGGTGTTTTCTCTAATTGTATTATAATAATAATTATTCGAGTATTTGCAAAATTAGTAATTAATAACTGTGAAGCAAGCAGTTTTTAGCTTATTATTTATTTTATTTTTTGTTTTAATTTTATTAATTTCTATTTAATTTCTATTTAAATTAATTTTGTTTATTAAATTCACTTGAAATGTGAATTAGAAACGGTGGACTAAAGTTTTATTAATTTTTATTATTGGGTTTATATGAAAAACAAAACAAAAATAAAACTTTACTATACTAAACTAAACTAAACTAAACTAAAAATAAAAGATTAAGTATTTAAAACTAGATTAAACATCAATTGTTTTCGAATTATTAAACGAATCTGTATTCAACTATTGTTACTTTTATTATTATTATTATTATTAAATATATACTCTTTCTTTTGAATTTAATTAAAGTAGCCAATGAAAAGCTAATATTAATTGTGCACCCACTACTACTACTACTACTACTATAACTACTACTACTACTACTATTTGAATATTCAAATATTCCTCTAAAAGAAAATAAGAAAAAGTAAACAAACAAGCTAATAAAAAAAAAAAAATTTGAAACAGACTCACGGGACAGACGTATTATTTATTATTTATTTATATATATCTTAATTTCTAAATAAATATCAAATTTTTATTTTTTTTTTTTTTATTTTATATTTTATAAATATATAAATTTGCTACTTTTAATTTTAATCTTAGCAATTAATCTAGTTTGTGAAACAAATTTTTACTTTTTTTTTTTTTTTTCAAAAATTTTCGGAAAGCATAAACTACCAGTTTTTGTTTTTTATTTTTTTGTTGTTTTTTGATATTCCATTAACACTTTGTTAAATAACTGATATACACTGATATTCCAAAAGATATAAACACACAAAAACACGCGTTCAATTAGAACACTTAAATTAATAAAAATAAAAAAAAAATTTTGTTTTAGACAAGGAGGAGAGGGGAGTGAGGGAGAGATAGGACAGAGTCTGCTTTGATAAAAAAAAAGAAAAAATTAAATTAACACAATCAAAGAATATAAAATAAATTAGAAAAAAAGAGAGAGAGAGAAAATTCTACAATTGGTTGGCTTTAATTAGAATTTATTTTATTGGTTTATTAAACACGAGTTTTTTATAATTGGTTTTTTTTACTTTTTCAAAAAATAGTCAATATCACCTCCTTTCAGAAGTTTTAGTTTGAAAACTAAAAAAATAAAAATAAACCAATCAAATAATTTCTAAAACATAATTTAACAACAAAAAAAAAACAAAAAAAAAAACTAGAAAAAAAAATTTTGTTTTATATATAAATTTATTTTTTTTTTTATTGTTAGATTTTTTTTTTTAATTATTAATGTTTTATAATTAAAAATAAAATAAAAAAAAATTTATTATTTTATATAGAAGAAATAAATTTTGTTGTTGTTGTTGTTCTTGTTTTTTATTCTTCTTCTTCTAGTATTTCAAATTATTAATATTAATAATAATAATAATAAAAAGTGAAAGAATAAAAAAAAAGAAAGTTGTTTATAATAAAATAACTTGTTTTTAAATGTCTTTTACTAAATTAACTCAATCAACAACAAACAATAATACATCGACTCCTGTTGTTCTAAAACCTCATGCTCAACTGTTAACAAATCCGAAACAACATTTATTTAACCCGACAGACGCAACTACAATGTTCACTCCATACACACAAGACACTCGATTTATAAACGATACGCCTCTAATGCACAACTATCCATTCCCGGCTCTTAATCATCATCATCACCATCATCATCCATCGCCACATTTGGCTCATAATCCTCTACTAATGAATATGTATCAAGCACACCAGCCATCACCATTACAACCACCACCACCACAATCATCATCATCATCATCAGCACAATCACAATCACAAAATCAAGTAATGCCACCTGAACAATCGGCAGCAAATGCCGCACAAAATGGACAAATAGTACGACGTAAAAATGCCACTCGTGAAACTACGGCTACTTTAAAAGCCTGGTTATACGAGCATAGAAAAAATCCGTATCCGACTAAAGGTGAGAAAATAATGCTTGCTATTATAACTCGTATGAGTCTAAATCAGGTTAGCACATGGTTTGCTAATGCTAGACGCAGATTAAAAAAAGAAAATAAAATAAACAATTCAAGTGGCTCGTCTGCTAGTAAAGACGATAAAAATTCAGGTTCGAATAGTAATAATAATAAAATAAATGGTTCTACATCATCGGATAATATGAATATGGACGATTTGGATGATTTAGACGATTTAGATAATGACGAAGATTTAGTAGACGATGATGAGCCAACAGAAGACGAAGATTTAAATGATAAGCCAATACATAATAATACTAATAGCAATAGTAATAGTAATAATAATAATAACAATAATAATAATAGATGTGGACAGTTAAAACAAAGCCAGTATCAGGTTGCAGTACAACAAAAAATTGTTCAACCAATGGTTAATAAACCCAAACCGAAAATATGGTCTATTGCTGATGTGGCTACTAGTAATAAGCCTACTAGTAACAATCATAATCAAAATAGTAATAATAGTACTCAGTTGAATGTAAATCCAAATTCGTCATTGTCCTCAACATCGTCCTCGTCATGTTCACCTCGTAATAGCTACAGTCCTAAACACAACATCGAAAACAATCCATTAATACAACATCATCATCAACAGTTCTTAGCCGCTTGTGCTGCTGCGGCAGCTGCTAGTCTTACACCAAATTTAAATTGCGCCTCAATACCTTCCTCATCATCTCCATCTTCACAATCTTCTTCCTCTAGTGTCTCTGACACAAATAATATTACAAATCATAATCATCATTCAAATAATAATAATAATTCAAATGGATTATTATTAAACAATTACCAACAATTATATTATCAGCATTTAACTAGTCAATTTCCATTTACGAACGAATTTCTCAGACAATCGTTTCAATTACAGCAACATTTATTAGTTAATAACAATAATATAAATAATATAAATATAAATAGCAATAATTTTAATTTAAATCAGTTAAGCTCAAATAATAGTGATTTGAATAATAGTAATAATAATAATAATAATAATAATAATAACAATAAAAATGAGATTAAAAGAGATGAACAAGAAGAACAACCAGAAGATGTTAATGAAGAACAAGAACATGATGATGTGGAAGATGATGACGATGATGAAGATGTTAATGAAAGGATAGAGTTGAACAAAAGACACAATGATGACGATGATAGTGACGCAAGCGATTTGGATGTTGAAAATTATCAGCACAAGTGTAAACGTGTCAAATTGGACAACGACTCAGATAAGCTGCTTGATAATTCACTCGAATCTTACGACGATTCGAATAATAAATTAAAAAAAGCAGATAACTCTGTTAATGAAAACAATTCTTCATCTAATACGTCATTTAATTCTATTTCAAATTCGACTTGTTTGAAGCGCAAAAAAAGTCTAAACGATTCGGATTAATTTAAATTAATTAAATAAATTTTCATATTTCATTAATAGAATTATTTTTTTCTTTTTTTCTTTTATTCTTTTTCATTTTTTATAAATATAAATATATATTTTAATTTAAATTTTAAATTTTTTTCTTCTTCTTTTTCTTATTCTTATTCTTTTAAATAAAATGTTTAATTCTCTATTACTTTTTCATATTATTATTATTATTTTTTTTTTGTTTTAAATTTAAAAATTCTAAACCTTTTAGTTTGTTGTTTGTAATCTTTAAAAAAAGAATTTATTAAATTAATTAATTAATTAATTAATTTTTTTTTTTTTTTGAATTAAATATTCTTTCTTTTAAATAATTTTTAGCAAAATTTTTGTTTATTTTTAAAAATAAAAAAATTTGTAAATTTATTCATTTATAAAAATAGAATCGATTTTTATCAATAAAAAATATTAGAAAAAAAAAAAAATAAAAATTTTAATTAGCTATCAATTTTTATTGGTTAGACAAAAAATATTTGAAATTGTTGCAATATTAATTGCGTTCTAAAAGAATATATTTGCATATAAATAAACGTAATTTATTTTGCAACACGCAAAAAATTCTTGTTATATTTTAAATCAAAGAGTTTAATTGGAACAATATATATTCCTGATTACAAAACATTCTAAGTTTATAAATTATCAAAAACTGACTCTAGTCAAAGTTAAAAAACAAAAATGTTTCAAAAGGCAATAATAAAAATAGTTTGTTTTAGATTAATTTAAGAAAGATTTCTCCGAACCGATGATCTAAATTTAACCGAAGCAAACCATAAACAATAAACAAGGAAGTGTGGGCTTCAAAATAAAATTTAATCAGAGCATTCAGTTTGAGATCAAATTGAATGGTAACATTTAACAACAACAACAACAACAATTACAATTACAATAAGAAAAATGAAATTTTATTTTTCTCACCAATTTTAAAGTAAAATAAATCTATACTTGCTTCAATTGTTTCAAGTTATTTAAAAAATAAATTTTTATAAAATATTTTTTTAAAAGCAATTAAAAAAAAGAAAAAGAAAAGAAGCAATTAATTTTTGAATTTTAATTATTTGAAAACAAGACCAAATTGGTTAAAAAAAAAAAACTAAACATATAAAAATGAAAAAATGAAATTTTTATCACAAAAATAAATTCAAAAATCAATCGATACACCTATCCTAACCCCAACAAAAAAAATGAAATAGATAGAGAGAGAAAGAGAGAGAAAGAGAGAGATTATCTCTATATTTTATTCTTATCAATATCTAATCATGTATGATCATGTTCAGCACTTTAACAATAGAGAACCAAAGGCTATAAAATAATTATAAATTTTATCAAAATCGAATATAATCACGTTTCAAAGAGACGGAAATTCAAAAATAAAATTTATTTTAAATTTAATTTAAATGATAAGTTTATTTGACATTTTTTGTTTTCAAAAAGAAAACAAAATAAAAAACTAACTAACTAACTTTCTTTTTTTTTTTTAAATATTAAATATTATTTTCAGTTAATCCTAATAATAGAAAAAAAGTAGCTTTATAAATCCAAAAATCAATAAATAATTAATTAAATCAAATAAATAAAGATATCTAATTGCAAGTTAGAATATATATATTTTTTTATTTTATTTTATTTTGCTTTAATATCTATTTCAATTGACTTTTCAAAGTCTAAGTATTTAATAAATATTTGATCTCTTCTTCTTCTTCTTCTCTTTGTTATTCGTTTAAAGTCAATTACGTATTAATTTTGAATTGATCAAAAAAAGATACTAATAAACAACAACAACAACAACAATAACAACAACAACAACAACAAAAGCAAGGAAAATAAGAGAAAATAAAAAATCCTTTAGAAAATATTTACTTTTTTATTGACTCAAACAAAAAGGAAATACACAAGTGGATATCTTTTAGAAAATATTTAAATTAGATAAGAAATAGATGATTCTATAAAAATTTTTTTTTAATACTGAATAAAAAACCGAACACACACACACACACACACACACGGCTCGACGACATACTTGAGACTTCGGTCTTAGAAAACAATAAAAAAAAAAAACGAAAATAACAGTTCAGCCCATACACTATGTATATTTTATATTTTCTAATTTAGGTAAGAAAAGTAAACTAGAAATTATTAAAGTATTTTTTAACCTATTAATCATTAACATATTAGAATATTCTCAATATAATTTTTTCTTTTGAGTTTCGTGATTCTATGAATTTAAAAAAAAAACTTTTTACTTTTCTATAACATAGCCGACCGATAAGTAAGTCAAATATGTTTCGAATATATATTTTATTTTAAAAAGCTCTAAAGAAATAAAACAGATTTTTGATTTTATATTATACTTATATAACTAGTCTCAAATGAAATCAATTTTTATTTTCACATGAATCGATACAGATCGATCAATCAATCAATAGAATTTAATTAATTCAATTAAATTTGATATTGAAATATATATCAATATATGTTTATAATATATATATATATATATGTATATATGATATATTATTTGATTCTTTAAAATACAAACAGATCTTTTTTATTATTTTATTTTATTTTATTTTTTTGTTTTGTTTTGTTTTAATTTATTCCATAATACATATTTATATGTATTTAAAAATTCCTGAATTAATTAAATTTGATGAACGGATATTAAAAAAAAAAATTCTCTGAATTATAGGTTTAATAATCAGCATGAATTGAATTAATTTTAGTTTTAGTTTTATTTGATTTTGACATTATCTCTTGATTTTAAAATAAAATTAAAAAAAAAAAACATAATTCTAATTGTGTTTTTTTTTTTTTTTCCAAAATAAAATTAAATTATAAAATCTCACAAATCTCTATGACAACAAGAACATAATTTTTCTAATTGAAAAAAAAAAGAAATAATAATTCTTATTTGAAATTATAAATTTTGAATCCTAGGTTATTGCAAATAAATAAAAATATTTTAATTTTTTTTTTTCTTATTATTTCATTTAAATAAATTATTAATTTTCTAATTTATCACAACATCCTTTGAAATGATAGTTTTTGTTTAAAATGTCTGATAATTTGAAAAGAACAAACGGTTTCAGTTGGCCACCAGACAAAGCTCAAGTAGCTGCGTGGTGTTTTATTCTCTATTTTAGTCTAATTGTGTTCGGTTCGTTTTGTCCCTCGTTTGCTGAGCCATACTCGATCATATTCTCTTGCATTTTTGCCATTTTGTTTTTGCTACATACTAGTCTCAATGTTGCATGCATGGTCATAAATCCGGGCGAAGAAGCTGCTCTAAAACGCAAAATTACACCGCAAAAATCTTTCGATCGAACTAAACACAAACACGTGATCGAGAACCAGTTTTGTAATATATGTCAAATAGTAGTGTCTATGAAAGCCAAACATTGTAAACAGTGTAACAAGTGTATTACCGATTTTGACCATCATTGTGTCTATTTAAATAATTGTATAGGTGTTAGAAACTATAGAATATTCATTTTAACCATTTGTTCAGCATTTTTAGCAACTCTTTTTATATTTACCATTGGCTTAAGTCAATTTATTGCTTCTTTTTTTGAAAATCAATATTTTTTAACAAAAAAATTTTGTAACTTTTTTCATTTTCATTATTTTTTTTATTTTTAAATTTTTAAATTTTATTATTTTTAAACAAGATTCTAAAAATTCGACTTTATGTAATGACAATTATTGTCATGATCATCACAAGTATTTACCTTTGTTTGCCCCGGTTCCAATTAACCTATGGAGAGTATTTATTATTGTAACAAGTTTGTTAGCTCTCGTAGCTGCCCTTCTTATAGGTTATTTAATCTGTTATCACATTTTTTTAAGTAAAAAAATAAAAATTAGATTTTTTAATTTTAAAAATAAATTTTATTTAAAAATTTTTCTAAAAAAAAAAGATGTGAAAAAAATAAGCACTTATGAGCATACTGTTATTTTAAAGAAAAAAATGGATGCTAAAAATAATGTTAAAAGTAATCAAACACAAAATTTGAATAATTCAGTAAAATTGTCAAATTTTAAAACATCACAACAACAAAAACAAAATGGTTTAGTTTTAAACAGTTCCAAATTAGAGTCAGAGTTTGTGAATAACAGTGAAACTGATTTAAGTATGTTTAATGTAAAATACGATTCTAAAAATTGTATTAATCAAAGCGAAAAAAAATATTCTTTAATTAGTTCAAATAATAAAAGCAGTATAATCAGTAATAATAAGCTAAATGATAAATTATCAACCATTGTTAAACTTCCACCTTTGAAAAAAAATCAAAAATCAGAGCAAAATGTTGTTGTTGATGATGACGATGAAGCTGTTGTTGTTATTTCATCAACGTCTTTGAAATAAATCTAATATAAATCTCAAATTTAAGCATTTATTTCTTTAAAAAAAAAATTATAAGGATTTAAATTACCGGTTTTATATTTTTATAATAACAACGAAATATTCACTTTTTTTTTTTTTTTTTGATATAAATTATTAATTGATTTGTAATCTTATTATATTTCAAATTGATTTTTTTTTTTATGAAATATTTTATTTTTTACTCATTAAATTATTATTATTATTATTAAACAAATATTTGATTAAATAAAAAAATATTAAGAAAATTTTTTTTTTTCTCTTAAATTCTAACAAATACCAGACAATAACAAAAATTTCAAATTTTTATACTTAAACCGCTTTTTTTTTTTTATTTTTTAAATATATTTTTGTATTAAGTCTTAATTTGAGTTTAATTAAGCGCTTAAATATGATTTAATTAAATTTTGTTTTTTTTTTTTTTTCTTTCTTTATTTTAAAAAATAATAACTAGTTTTGTTCATTCATAATCCTTCTACATATATTTTTTTATTTTTATTATTTTCCGATTTTACAAGAAGAAGAAGAAGAAGATGTCAAATTTTAAACCCGAGAAGTAAATTTTAATATTAATAAATAAAAAAAAATTTATGTAATTAAGTTTTTAAAGTTTTTTATTTTGATTTTTTTTAGCCCTGATGATGTTGAATTGTTTCAATCGAGTGTCGACAATTGTTTAAGATCGATTTGTTATTTGTCCGAAAGTATGAAAGTGCTGACTTATAAAACAAGTAAAT
Source organism: Brachionus angularis (assembly GCA_021432725.1). Taxonomy (NCBI): domain Eukaryota; kingdom Metazoa; phylum Rotifera; class Eurotatoria; order Ploima; family Brachionidae; genus Brachionus; species Brachionus angularis. The sequence goes on along the minus strand of JAJVDD010000002.1, from coordinate 657,100 downwards.
TAAGAGACTGTGGTGATGAATTGGTGCGAGCATTGGTGAATTTAAGTGATTGTGAAACTCCTCCGATCGACCACGAACAAAAATTGTTTAACCAAAATTTAAATCAATACGCAAAATGTTTGTCCATAATTGAAGATCATCGAGATTCTCAAGTACTTTTTGAAAAATTATTTAAATATTATGAATTAAATTAAATTATTTTAACTCTACTTACTAAATTAAAAGATAGAAAGACTCAATTCTAAAGTATTAGATACTTTTAATAATTTAGAAGAATCTCTAAAATTTGCCAAAACAGAATTAAAACAAACTAGCTGTTATTTCAATAAAGAATTTTCTAAACAAAAAAAGTTAAATGCCAAAAAATTAAACGAAGTTAGTAGCTTAGAGCTGAAGAGTCTTCAAAACGAGATAAACAATTTAATGTTCAAATTCGACTCGGACAAAATGAAATCAATAAAAACAATTCTAAAAGAATTTACTTTGATTCAATTGTCGTTTTGTACTCAATCAATACAATGTTATACAAATGCTTATAAATGTTTATTTAATAATCAAAATAATAGTTTCATTATAGATCAAAATTTGGATTCTATGAGCAAAGAATTGTACAAACAAAATATTAATTTGCCATTGAATTTAAATAAAAAATTAAATAATCATCAAGAAGAGATTGAATCGAGTGAAATTGATGAAAGCATTAGTGAAACATGTTCAGAAAATAAAAAGTCTCTTTTATACAATGAAACTCAAATTTAAATTTGTTATTTAATGTTTAAAAAAATCTTAATATAAAAATAATCAAATCAAAATTTTTAAATAAATTGTTTATTCTATTTTAATGATTAAGATTTATCTTTTTGTTTTTATTATTATTTCCATTATTGATCTATTGGCAAATTCTATTTTCATTTGAACATTAATGTACCTAAATCTTTTTAATTTTTAATAAACTTTAAAAAATATAATTACGTAAAATTTGGCTAATAAGGTGCAAATAATTAAAATTTTTGAATTATAAGATAAATGATGGCAAAGTAGAAATTTTGCTCATTTATTTTAACATGTAGGAAAATTTAAAAAATTAATTCTGCTAATAATTTTTTTCAATCAAAAATGAGCAAATTCAAATTTGAGCAAAATTCTTACTTTGCTTAATTGATTGATTATATTTTAAATATGATTATTGAATTTTCATATTGAATTTTTCTACATTAAATTTTTTGTGATTATTTCTATTTCAGGGCATTAGATTAATTCAAGTTTAAATTATTTTATATCTTGGGGCACAATAGTAATATATAATTATACTATAACAAAAAATTATTAAATTTATTTAATCTACTAAATTAATTTTTTTACTTTTTTAATTTTCTTGTTGAAAAATTTAATATCAAATTATAGAATTATCCTTTTAATTAGCAAATAAGGAAATATTTTTTGAGGAAAAGAAATCAAAATTAATTAATTTTACTGTCATATCTATTTTAATTTAAAAAAAAGAATCAATGATACTTTCATTTGTTATTAAAATTTCAAAAGATTATTTTATTTATTTCAAATAAATTATGAAAAGTCTTAACAAAAATTTTAATCATTAAAGTTGATTATAAATCAACATTTCAAAATTTAATTTTTAATTAAATAACTAAATGAAATATTTTTGCTGCATTATTTTTATTAAAATTATCTAACTAAACCACTGCTAAAAGAAAATAAATTTTACTAAATAAGTTAATTAAAATTTGCTATTTAAAATTAATTAAAAATATTTCTTTTTTTGATGCTAGTAGATTAACTACATTTGATTGAGTTGGTTGAATAACTTTGGTACAATCAAATTTAGAACATGTGTAATATCCTGAATCATATGCAGTTAAATGAATAGGATCAGTGTAATTCAAATTATTATCTGAAGCTTGAAATTTTAAAAAGACAAAGCATTTTAGCATATAAACTAAATAAATACCATTCAAGAATTAAAAAAAAGAAAAGTCAAACAATTTTAATGAAACAAAATGGTTCTATAAATGGTATATATTATTAAAAAGAAAATAAATCCCAAATGATTAGATATTTTACTACAAATCCTTAAATTTTTTAAATTTAAAAAAAAATAAACTTAAAAATAAATTTAAAATTAATTATTAATTTTTCTTATTAAGCAAAGTTCTTATGAAATTAGTTTTTTTGCAATTTTCAAAAGAAAAATTTTTATTTTTAAATATTTATACTAATTGTTTAAAATAAAATTCTAAACATTATTTTTAATAACTTTTTTTGGAAAATCAAACATCAAATCAACAACTAAATTGTCAATCACTTCATGTTTTTGATTATTCAATAGTTTTTTCCTCATTTCATAAGACTTGTTAAAATATTCAAATGATTTTTCAAAATCGCCTAATTTCTCATTTATTATTCCCAAATTATACAATGAATTTGCTAAATCAGGATGATTTGTGTCTTTAAATAATCTTTTTCTCATTTCATATGCTTTCAAATCAAATTCTACTGATATTTCAAAATATCCTATTTTGTAATAAATAACTCCTAAGGAACTTAATGAATCGGCCAACTCTGGATGATCAATATTTTTATACAAACGCAATCTCATTTCATAAGCTTGCTTCAGCAAAGTTTTAGCTTTTTTCAAGTTTCCTTGTTTTTGATTTAAAATGCCTAGATTAAACAAAGAATTTGCCAAATCTGAATGATCTTTGTTTGAATAAACCTCTTTTCTAATTTCGTATGCTTCTTCAATTAATTTACAACCATTCTTATAATTTTTCATCTTCAAGTAACTTATTCCTAGATTATTTTTTGATGTTGCTAAATTTGGATTGAATTTATCTAAATAATATTTTTCTTGTATTTTTAAAATTTTCTTCTTTAAACTATGAGCGCTATCAATTTTTCCAATTAGATCGTAATATTTTGCCAATGAGCTTAAATTTGGTACAATTTCGATTTGATCATTCTTAGATATTTCTTTTCTTATTCTATATCCTTGTTTTAAATACTCTAAAGATTCATCAAATTTCCCTACTTTAATAAGACAAAGTCCAATCATGTTTAATCCATCAGCTAATTTAGCTTTGTTACTTGATTTTACATAAAAATGATTTGCTTTTTCAAAATTTTTAATTGAATTTTCGTATTTTAATTTTTCATAATAAAATATGCCATTTTTATGGTAAAAATCACCGATTAAACTTGTATCGTCTAAAAAATCTATTTCTTCATAGTAAAATGATTCTAATGTTGTCTCAATTAGTCTTATTTGCTTTTCAAATAAATCTAAATCAAGATCATTAAAATTCAATTTGTTTCTAATTGATAAATATTTTTTAAAATATTCTTTTGCTTCAGTGAATTGATTTAGTTTTAAATGTGTTTCTGCTTTGGAATATAAATTATAAGAATCATTATCAAAATTAAAATTTTGATGTAAATTCATTTTAAATTTAGTGAAATAACTAACTACGCATTTTAATTTTATTTTTTTTTATATTAAACAGTTATAAAAATAATTCGTTTCCAATATCAACTAAACAATTTTTAGAGATAAGAATTTTTATCTTTTTATTTTGTTAATTGAGTTTTATTAATATCAAATTAAAATATTTTTATAAAAATTTATAAAAATAAGTTCTTTAATTTTTCTGAAAAATGGTTCAAATCATTTGAATCAAATTCATTGCTTAAATGATCTTTCATTATCAAATTGAAAAAAGTTTCATTCTGTTTTGAAATAAGAAAATATTCTCTTAATTGTTTGCCATTGATTGGAGACAACATTTGAATAATTTTCGGGTTTATATTTTGTTGGTGAAACCATCTTTCAGTTTGTTTTGAATTCCATTTTAAGATGTTCTCTTTTTCTATTGCTTGATTTTTCAAAAAATTTGATATTTTTTCATTTACAAAATTACGTTCATTAAAAGGTTTATATAAATTTTTAATAGTGAATTTTTCTTGTATGTCTTTATCAATATGTGGTAATTTGATATTATTTTCATGTTTTGTCTTTTTGGAGCGATTGGAACTGATCTTTTTAGTTTTTTTATTTTCATCTATTGGTGGAAGAAAAAAGTCATTTTTAACTTCTGGTTCATCTTCATTTACAAACACAGTTTGTTTGTTTTGATCAGGGTTTTCACCAATAACTGACTCTGAATAATTACTTTTAAAATCTTCTTTTTCATCATTGTTTTCTTGATTATCTTCTCTAGATTTAGATCTAATAGAAATAGCATCATCTTCAATTTTTTCCTTTTTTTCATTTTGATTCAAACTTTGTTCAGATTTTTGGTCAACATTGGCCAACTCTGAATAATTACTTTTTTCATCATTAATTTCCTGTTTATTTTCTGTTGATTTTGAAGAAATAGAATCATCTTCAATTTCTTCTTTTTCTTGATTTTGTTTTGAATTAATTTTATCATCAATATCAACTTTGAGCTCAGGTTTTAATTTTTTTAAATATTTATTAAGACATTCCAAACTTTTTAAAGTATCTCCATTCAAGGGTCCTAAAATTGAACTTCTAATTTTGTAAGACTTGTCGTAATTTTCATAAGAGTTTTGCCAATCTTTTAATTCTGAATAACAATAACCTATGCTGAAATACAAACTTGCTTTCTCTAATTCATCTTTTTTTAACTTAAAACATTTTAAGCGATAATCTATTGATTGTTTAAAATCGTTCACTTTTTCTAATAATAATGCCAAATCATTGTAAATTTCTGGTAAATTTAAACTATTTAATTTTTCGTTGATTAAACAAGACTTTTTTTTGAATTCTATTGATTTTTTATAATCTGAAAATTTCTCATAAAAAAAACCTATTTCAAATAGAGTTTTGGCTTTTTGCTCTTCGTTTATTTCCTGTTGAAGAAATATTTCCAACCAGTAAATAACTTTTTCATAGTTTTTCAAATTTTCATAAGATTTTGAAAGCAATTCAAGAACATGTAGCAATTGTTGGTCTTTAAAATTATCTAAATATTTTTCACAAAGACTAATTGTTTTTTTATAATTAAGTAATTTATAAAAATTAAAATCTATAAGTTGAATAATTAGATCTGATTTATCATTTTTTAAATCATCTTCATTTTGATCTTCTAAGAAACTTAAATCTAAATTTAGGATATTATTGATGTGTATATATTTTGATTCATTGAATCTTTTTATTTCTTGGTTAAAATATTTCAAAACATTTTTATAAACTTTTCTTAAATTTTCAAGTTTCTTTTGATCGCTTTTGCCAAGTTCGAAAACATGTTGTTGAACTATTCTACTCAATCGAATTCCAACTGAATTGGATTTAGACGTGGATTCAATAAAAGAAAGTTTTTTTAAATATTCGATTCTATTTTTTGTTTCGTCATTTGATCCATATAAATCAAATATAAGCTCTAAGCTTATATAATCGTTATCCAAGAATACTAAATAGTTTAAGATGTCTATCAAGTCCTTTGGTTGAAGTATTTTGAGAAAATATTTTATCGAATCATCTTCTAGTTGGTTTAGAATTGTTTTCTTTTTGAATGATGTTGTCAAAGCTAAATTAGAAACACTTATTTTTAAATTTAGAAATAAAATTTGATTATTTTGTTTTAATTTGTGAATTAATTGGTCTATTTCTGTTTGAGTTAAATTATTTTTGAGTACTTCTTGAGCATAAAGTTTAGCTGATTCTGTATCTATTCCAGTATGTTCACCAATACCAGAGTTATCAATAGACTCGTTTAGATTCTTATCTGTTGCTATAACAACTTTGAAATTTTGTTTAGCTTTATTTATGTAATATTTAATATCTTCATAGTCATTTACGTCGTCAAAGAAAATAATTACTGAATCTAAATTTTTTAACCAAACAATCAATTCTTCATAAATATCATCGATATTTTTGTTTAAAATTTGAATGTTGTTGCTTTTTGCTAATTCTCTTATTACAAGTTCTAATTTAAAAGCCGAATTAGCATTTAAATAAACTATATTCTTAAAGCCAGAGTCTAAAGCATTTTTCAAACATCTAAAGGTTTTACCAGAGCCACTTTTTCCATGTAAAATTAAACTAGAATCAAAACTTTTATAATTTATATTAGAATTTAAATTAATATAATCTGGAAAATTATAAAACATTTTTTAAATAAAAAAATAAAAAAAAATTTTTTTTTTACTTAAATTTTTAGATTTAATTTATCTCATTTCTATAGAAATTATCTTTTTTAAATGAAATAAAAAAAAAAAAAACATTTTCCCGTGCCGGGAATCGAACCCGGGCCTTGACGGTGAGAGCGTCAAATCCTAACCACTAGACCACGCGGGATCTACAAATTTCAACAATCTCAAGAATGAAAATTTTGTATTTTTATTTGAGATTATACTTTAAATAAACTAATAGATTTGAACCTACTATAAATAAGCTTTTAAATTTAGCTTCATCATTTAAAGCTAAATAAAAATAATAGTTTATTTTAATACAGAGAAAATTTTTTTATTTGAAATATTAATTTAAAACTTATTTTAAAATGCCAATTCTACAAATAAACACAAATGTTTCTAAAGATAAAATAACTGAAGAGTTTAATCTTCATTTGTGCCATGTTTTGTCAGATACTTTGAACAAGCCTAAAGGATATTGTGCTGTTCATATATTACCAGGTTGTTAGATTAAAAATGTATTTCATAAACAAATGTTTTAAAAATTATTTTAAGATCAAATGATATCATTTGGAGGTAGTTTTGAGCCATGTGCTTATGTGAATTTAATGTCAATTGGTAGACTAGGCGTGGAAGAGAATAATAAACATAGCAAAGTTATAATGACAGAATTAGAAAAAATAGGAATACCACCGAATCGAGTTTATATTTATTTTCAAGATGCACAACCTTTTGAAGTTGGTTATAATAAGACAACATTTGCTGAAATCCTTAAATAATAACTTCAAATTATTTTTAAATTGATTTTAACTTAATTTATTATAATTTTTATGATTTTTTTAAAATAAAATTTTTCTAAAACTAAAAAATAATTTTGCTATTTTGAATAATTGTCTAAATTGATCTAATAAATGCAATAAAATCGTCAGCAGATTGTTTTGGACTCTCAAAACCAGCGAAATGACCTCCAGTTTCAACTATATTGAATCTGGTTAAGTTTAAATACTTCTGTCTAAGGATACTGTAAGGAACTGTGCTCACTTCGTATTTGAAATATTGAACAGCAACAGGTACTTTAGCAGATATTTTGTTCATGTTAATAGAAGATCTTGGCCAGCCAAGAGAGGCGGTGTAAAACGTGTGCCTGTATAGTCTCATAGATGATGTAATAGTATTAGTCATCCAGTAAAAAGTGATAATAGTAAGCAATTCATCGCGATCAAATTTGTCCAAATTGCCATCTTTTTTGCCTAAAACTTGATTATTACCAAAAGAACCGATAGAATATTTTTCTAATATATATGCCATTAATCCAACAGGACTGTCAGTAAGACCAGCTCCTAAAGTATCTGGTTTAGTAGCTTGCATATGAAAATATCCTGTTTTTTTAACTATTAGCCAAAATATTTCAGATAAACTGTATTTGAAATTGTGTTTTATTTCTTCTGGAGTAAGTATACAATTTGGACAAAATTGGCCCCATAAAGCATAAAACATTGATACTGGATCAAAGAATGAAGTCAACGGAGGCATGGTAATATGAATGCCTTTCACACGGTTGGGAAACAATTTAGCTAAAAGTGTAGTCAAAACTGAACCCCAGTCTTCTCCGTGTATATAATATTCTACATCGTCTCCATGCTCATATCTCATTATTGCGTCATAAAATATAGCTGTATCGAATGCGTCAACAACTTTATTAACTGGAGAAGAATATCCATAGCCTGGTATACTTGGTATTATTATATCATAAGAAACATCCTTAAAATTCTCATTTAAATAATCCAACATTTTATAAAATCCAAAAAATGAGCCTGGCCAACCGTCTAATATTAATAATGGTACTCTTTTTAAATTCTTGTTTTCTTTATTTGTCACAAAATGAACATAATGTAAAGTGGTATCATTAATCACAATTCTAAATTGTGGATAACGATTTAAATATTCAACTTGTGCTTTCCAATCATACTTTGTTCTCCAATAATCAACCAATTCTTTTGCATATTCTGGATCAAACCCATAGTCATTAATAGGTACATCTGATAATCTTTGAAAATATTTTGTTAAATCCAATTTTTGTTTTAATAAATTCCATTCTGCTTCATCGTATTCGATTTTAAATGGTTGTGAAACCATTTTAGTTTTGCCTATTTTTAATTTATTTTTCAAAGACCATTCTTCTAATCTTTGTACTTCTAAATTTGATTTGTAATTTAGATATTGAACTATTCCTATAGCTGAAAATAGCACTAAAGTTGAAAGTAAAAATGTACCTTTGATTAAGAACCACATCTAAGACAATATAAAATACTTAAAAATTTGAAATTATTTAATTTTTTTAAAGGTTTTTTAAGACCTTCATAAATATAAAAATTTTATATATAAAATTTAATTTTATTTTATTAATCTTATAAATTCGTTCAAGTCTTGACTAGTTATTTCCGGATTTTCAAAAGCACCAAAATGACCACCATTATCATATATGTTGTATCTAATCAAATTTTTATATTTTAGTTTGATTATTTTAGATGGAATTATATAAATTTCATTTTCAAAATATTGAACACCAACTGCAACTTGATTTGGTGTATATAATTTTGAAAGATCATTTATAAACCAATCAATAACACTTGTTCTATAAAATCTAATTGAAGACGTAATAGATTTACTCATCCAATACAATGTAATAATAGTTAGTAAATCGTCTTTATTAAATTTAGTTAAACCACCATCATTTTTTCCCAAAGCTTCTTCTTTAAGAGTCCAAATTGAATATTTTTCTAAAATATAACTTAATAAGCCAACAGGACTGTCAGTTAGCGCATATCCGACAGTATCTGGCTTAGTAGCCTGTAAATGCATATAAGCCAAATCTTTAATTATTATCATAAGCCTTTTTTCTAATCTGTAATTTTGAGATAAATTAAATCTAATCTCTTGTTCTGTTAAAAAGTATTCAGGAAAATATGGAATTAATAAAGAGTAGATTAATGTTTTTAAATCTGTAAACTCAGACACTGTCGGAAGTGTTATATGAATACCTTTAACTCTATCAGGAAATAATTGAGCTAAAGCAGTAGCAATAAATGAGCCCCAATCTTCTCCATGCACAAAATACTTAACATTTTCACCAAATTCAAACCTCATTAAAACATCAAACAAAAAAGCTGTATCTATAAAGCCCATTTTTTTATTTAATGGAGAAGAATATCCATAGCCTGGTATACTTGGTATTATTATATCATAAGAAACATCCTTAAAATTCTCATTTAAATAATCCAACATTTTATAAAATCCAAAAAATGAGCCTGGCCAACCGTCTAATATTAATAATGGTACTCTTTTTAAATTCTTGTTTTCTTTATTTGTCACAAAATGAACATAATGTAAAGTGGTATCATTAATCACAATTCTAAATTGTGGATAACGATTTAAATATTCAACTTGTGCTTTCCAATCATACTTTGTTCTCCAATAATCAACCAATTCTTTTGCATATTCTGGATCAAACCCATAGTCATTAATAGGTACATCTGATAATCTTTGAAAATATTTTGTTAAATCCAATTTTTGTTTTAATAAATTCCATTCTGCTTCATCGTATTCGATTTTAAATGGCGTTGAGACTAATACAGACTTTGCTATCTCGATTTCTTTTTGCCTAATCCAATTTTCAAGACTTGTATTATCTTTTTCAAAATTCAATCTTAACCAAATTTTAATAAATAAACTTAATGTCAATATGAAAAAAGAAATTTTCAAACCAAAGTTCATTTTTTTTTTACTAAAAATCATAAGAAATTTATATTATATTTAAGATAATATTATAACATAATTTGCTTTAATTTTTTATTTTAATATAAAATAACAACAAAGTACATGATTAAATTAAAAATAAATATTTAAAAAAGCTAATAAATATAAATGTAAATGACAATGCAAAAAAACTAGTTATTATAATTAAAATTTGAATATCTAAACCTTGCTTTAGAAATAATTCAAACTTGGGCGAATCTAATTCTACACTTTTGGTCCAATCGAGTCCTTTTATGCTTTTTGTTTTTACCAAACTAAGTACATGACATTTTGAATTAATATTAAAATGATACCTTGAATTATTCGGATTCAAGACACATTCTTTATCTGATACTTTTTCGCTTAAAATATGAATCAAACTTGTTGTTTCACGATCTTTGGAATTTAGACCCAGTTTAGCACAGTTTGAAGCATAGAAACATTCAATTAAGGATTTCAAAAATTTTTTGTCTACCTCAAAGATTTCATTAATTTCTAGTTCGAATGATTTTAATAATAACTTAAACAACTTTTCTATCAGATCTGCTGAATCATTTAAAATCATATTCATATAATCATTGTTCGTTTTTAAGTTTAAACTTGAAATGTAAGATAAAAACAAGTCATTTTTAAATTCATACACTGATTCGCCTGAGCTTAATAAATAGCCAGTTATATTCTCATTTAGATTAGACATAAAGTTTTTAATTAAACAATTGTTTGGCAATATTTCTATATTTTTTAAATCTATTAATTTAACTTTTGAATTTAAGAATAGCTTTTTGTTAAACTCGTTTAAAGTATTTAAATCATTTAGTTTATAAAAATGTTTTTCTTGATGCTCTATATTCGGCCATTTCAGATTAATTTCAAATATACTCTTTAGGCTTTCTTGAGTTAGATCCATAAAGCCATAATTTGTATTATCACCAAAATAAAATTCTCTATTTTTGATCATTCTTGATAAGAAATAAGAAACACTGGAATTTTTCTCATTCAAATCATCATTCAATATAAAACTGAAAACTACATCTTTTTCATTTTCAATAAATATTTTTTTATACTTTTTAACAAGATTTGCTAGACCTAAAAAAATAATATTTGAATAGGATTTGAATTTTTCTCTTGGATTATTCGACTTGATCAGCTCAATGTTGTTCAAGTGTGATAAAATTAGAATTGTAGATTGATTTGCTCGGGTTTTATTTGTCAAACTAGCCCAAAAACTAGTTCGAATTTTAGAACATAAAAATTCAGATTGTAAGTTTCTATCGAAAAATAATAAAGAATAGAAAATATTTGATAGAGTTGGTTTAAAAGACCGTCTCAAACATGTATCAGAGTTTTTTACACCAAGCATATAATTTTTGAGTCTAACATAGCACCGTTTATTTTTCAAATCAAAATAGTTGTATTTGTTTAATAATTTGTTAAAATTTTCAAAACAAAAATCAATCGGAGTCAAAGTTTGTAAATTGTTAAAATAAAACTCAGGTTTGTGATTCAAAATCTGATATGACTGAATACCTTGATACAATTTAGTTTGATTATTGATATAAATAATTGAGCCAAGAACATTAGAAGAAAACATAGTATTATTATATAAAATGTGATTAAAATTTTTGAAATAAACAATAAAATTTATGTTTTTTAAGCTTTGTATTGTTTGAAGACTAGTTTCATCTTCGATCTTGATCAAGAGACCTTCGTTTCCATCTTTATCACTTGTACAACCTATTTCTTGACCATTTTTCAAATATTTAGTGCAATAAAAAAAGTTTTCTATTTTTATACTCATCATTTCTTTAACCGTTCTAATTAAAGGTGTAACACTTAAACTATAACTAATTAAATTTAGCCAAAAAAGTGATTTTAAAATTAGAATCATTGTTCAATTTTAGACTAAAGATATATTTTTATTGATATTTTTTTTATTTATAAATTATTTATTTAAATTGTAAATAAGTTGCGGTAAATTTTTTATTTGCGCATTTTTTTCATCTACTTTTGGCTCTGACTAGTTTTTGAAGCACCAAAATTTATAATTAAATAAATTCAAAAATATCATTTTTTGAAAGAATTATTTATATTAATGAATTGTAAATATAAAAACTTTAAATTTTATATTTTAAAAATATTTATTAGTATTATAAAATTGAAAAAAAAAAAATAAACAAAATTTTATTTTTTGATAAAAACACAAGCATGATTATAACATTCAATTGAAAATATAGTCGGATGAATACTAGTCAAGTTTTTGTTAAATTTAACATTTTTTAACCATGTAGCAGGATCATTAAACAACTTAATGCTTTGCTCTATTAAATCAAATGCGGATTCTTCTTGATCATTATATACTCCAAGGTTTAATATAAAAGAAGAAAAAAAATCTTCTATAACGTAAACTCCACCAGGTTTTAAATGAGGAAATAAACCAAAAAATGAATTGACTTGTTGCCTTCTTGAATGTCCTCCATCATCTACAATAACATCATAAGGACCACCTTTGCTTACTTCTTCTAATACTTTATAATCACTTTGATCACCAATATATAATTGATCTATTTTATATCTTAATCGTTCAGCACAAGCACGGTTATATTCCAAAATAGAGATTCTAGAATTCGGTAAATATTCTCTCCATAGATCCACTGATTTGCCAGGCCCATAACTCATTTGACAACCCAGACCTATTTCGATGAAGTTTAATTTTTTATATCTAATAGGGCTCACATGTGTTCCATATAACCTGTAATATTGATGTGCGTATTTATCTGTTCCATGCTTTTTAAGCAATTGCTTTACTTCTTCGACCCAAATTGATTTTTGAACTCTAAAATCAAAACTCTCGTCTTTGAATATACTTGGTTCTAAGGAATTCTGGTTTGAATTTAGAACAAAATTTATTTTAAATTTACTAAACAAGCCTATGAGTAATATAATTGTAAAAATAATTAAAATAATAGCTAATTTATTAGCCATTTTAAAATTTTCTATATTGTTTTTACTATTTTTTTTCTAAAATTTAAAACTTATTTATATCCAAATATTAAATTAAAACAATTGGAGTATGAAATTTTATAAAAATGTTTAATTTTTATAATTATATAAATTTATATAATTATAAAAACTTTATGATAAGATACATTTGATTTTAAGTTATGCTTTAATGATTTGGAAAACAGTTGAGTTAAATATTTGGATGGATGATTAATTAGTATTTAAAATTTTCATACTTCAGTTATTAATAAATTTAACTTATAATTATGTATTATGATAAAAAAGCATTAGGACAAATTTTCTTTTATCGAGTTGTGGATCAAATCTTTTTTTACCACGCGCATTAATACTTAGCTTGCTAATTTACAATAAGAGATATAAATAAGTATATTTGACATGAAAAATGTTAAATTTTCAATTTTCTTTAGCACTTTTGGGATTTGGTCATTTTTGTTTAATAGAGAAGTTGTCGATTAAACAATTAGTTTTTGTTAATCTAAAACATATGAGCCTAACACAAAACAAAACAATTTAAAGATTTCATTTATAATAACATCAAATTATAGCCTTTTCTATTTATCTAGATTTTGCTTAGACACGTTTAAATTTTTTTTCTTAAAGCTGTTCATTGTGATAAAAATTAAAGTGTGTATGTGTATATTTTTTATTAATTACTTATAATAGTTATGACTAATCGCTTAAGTGAATATGCAAATTAGCTAATAACATACTGGGTGATTAGCTAATAGGGTGAAATATTTTTATCTTATCTTTTTTTTAAAAAAATCTTGATCATGGTATAATTTAGAGTTTGTGAATTGTTAAAATAAAACTCAGTTTTTCGAGACCTTTGGATATTCAAGTGAATAGGTGAATTCAAGGATCTACAACTAAATAACCAGAAAAATCTAGAAAAGAGTTTATTGGAAAAGGTGAAGCAACACTTGCATAAGCTAAACGTAAATATTTTAATCTAAACCATACAGTTAAAGAATCTGCACAAGATCCATCAACAAAAATTCATTTATTTGAATAAGATAATTTATAGCTATTATGAATAAACTTGTCTAAAACTAGCCAAATCAGTAAAAACTTGTCCATTGCTTAAATAAGCTAATTTTTTCACAAAAAAACTATCAAGTATACTTTGTTTTAAAGAGAAAATAAAATGCATTTTGAAATTTTTAATTCAATTAACCAAGACATTTTAAAATAAAGCCTATAAAAGTTAATTATAGTTATTAATTTTATTTAATTTTGAATAAGAAAAAATTTTTTCAATAAAAAATTTAACCAAGTCGACCGATCGATATTTAAAATTCGATTCAAATCGGTCTAAAATAAAAAATAATTGAAGTCGATCGACTGAAAATTACAATAAATCGACACTCCAACACTATCAGCTAACTATGTTAAAATCACTTCGACCACTTTAATCTACTTTTAATCTAAACCTTTCAGCATAATCACCATCATATCCTCAAATAGACATTCTAAAATTCGGTAAATACTCTCTCAATTAAGTTTACTGATTTGCCAGAATTATAGCCAATCTTACAGACAAGCAATATTTCGATTTAAATAGCTATTACAATATAAGAGGCTCATAAATCTGTTGATGTAAAATTTTGTTTAAATTTTGGAAATACATGACGAGTAATAGAAATTCTCCAAGTCGCCATATAAAAATATATGATTTTTTTCTATTAAATTTCAATCTTCTAAATTATTAAATTATTGTAATAAAAAAAAAATAATTGTTTAAAAAAGTCTTATCTAAAATATTTTATCTTATCTTTTACATAAAAGTCTTAAAAAATCATTTTATAGTTGATAAAAATATATATGTTTTTAAATATAAAAAATGAGCTTAACAAAAAACAGAATAATTATTTTGAGCATTATCGGAATCGGTTTAGGTCTTGGTTTTGGATTTTTGATCGGTTTTTTGTCTGGTAAAACATATGGAACAATTTCGATTGAAAATCAAGAAAAAATTGATTATTACAATAATCTTTTGAAAGATTTTGATTCAAATGGTTTGAATTTTATCGAAAAAGAAATAAATGCCGATTCGATTCGAGAATTTCTTAGGAATATTACCGACCAACCACATCAAGCCGGAACACCAATGGATAAAGTTTCTGCTAACTATATATATGACTCATTTAAACTTTTCGGCTTAGATCATTATGAAATGTTTGATTATGATGTATTGCTAGATTATCCTGATGACGAAAAATATAACAAGTATAGTTTTTAAAAAGTATAAATTCTGTTTTAAAATTCAATGTTAAACTTAAACAGTGTAGAAATAAAGAATTCATCTCTCGAACTAGAAACCCGATATGAAATAAAAGAGCCTAGTTTAGATGGCACAGATGAAAAAAAAATTTCTAAATCATTTCTTGCTTATTCTAAAAATGGTTCTGTAACATCTGATGAACTCTATTATGCTAATTTTTGCATGGAAGACGATTTTACCTATTTAATGCAGCAAGGTATTAATATAAACAATAAAATAGTTATTTGTCGATATGGGAAAATATTTCGAGGAAATAAAGTGCAAATAGCTGAAAAGTATGGTGCTAAAGGTGTCATATTGTTTGATGATCCCAAACGAGGTGCTCCAAAAATAGCCTCTGAACTTATCTATCCAGAAGGTGAATTTTTACCACGTGAAGGAACCCAGCGCGGTTCAATTTTAGTAACTGATGGCGATCCATTGACACCATTTTATCCATCAACAGATTATAGTTATAAACAAGATGAGAATTATTTAAATAAAATTCTACCAAACATTCCAGCTCAAGTGATTGGTTATGGCGTAGCATACGAATTGTTCAAATTAATAGAAGATAATAGACAAGTTGAAAAAGAAGAGTGGAAAGGAGAAATGAATATTACATATACTTTTGGTGGTAAACTAAAAAACGCAAAGTCTATAGTTTTAAATGTGTTTAATAAAAGAGATATAAGAAAAACATTTAATGTTATGGGATTAATAGAAGGTTCGATCGAGCCCGATAGGTACATAATGATAGGTAATCATAGAGACTCATGGACTCTAGGTTCTTTAGATCCATCGAGTGGCACTGCTGTTTTGTTAGAACTTTCGAGAGCATTGATGAAATTGAAAAGAGAGAAAAAATGGGTTCCCAAAAGATCAGTTTTATTTTTGAGTTGGGGTGCTGAAGAATACGGTTTGATCGGTTCTGTTGAATGGGTTGAAGAATATCAAAAAAAACTAATCGCCAATTCGATTGCTTATTTGAATATAGATACAATGATCAAAGGAAATTATTCCTATAAAGCTCTAGCATCTCCGTTGTTGTATGATTTTATTTACGATGTTACCAAGTCTATAAAACAAGTAAATTCTGAGTCTGTATTTGATAGGTGGCTGAAAAATGATCCCAACAAAGATAAAACAGCTCCAAAGTTTTATTAAAACAAAATTTTAATTTTTTTTTTTAATTTTCAAACTTAATATTTTTAAAGAATAAGCCCATATTTAGGCTCAGGAAGTGACTATATGTCTTTTGCTCAAAAGATCGGTGTTCCATGTATTGATCAGTATTTCGTCAGAGATAAAGTAATATTTTTTCAGTAAAAATCAAATATTTTTTTGCTTAATTTTATTTAAAATAATTAAGACAAATAAATATTTTGAAAATACTGATTTATCTAGTTATCCAAGCTATCATACTTCTTATGAAACATTCAGACTTGTTTCTGAAATATTAGATCCAAAATTTGAAGTATTTAAAGAATTAAAAATAAAATAAAATGTGTATATTTAAATGAAAATGATGTGTTTAAAAGACTTTTAGACTTATTGGAGTTGTTGTAGGAGAATTATTGAGACGTTTGTCCGAGGCTTTAATTTTACCTTTTAACTGTTTGACTTATTCAAAAGAACTTAAGAGCGAATTTGAATTGTTCGAAAATGACCACAAAGATTATTTAAATAGTCTGAATATTAAATTAGATAATTTGAAGTATTCAATATCAAATTTTAGTACAATAGCACAAGAATTTACAAATCGCATTAATTCAATAGACAAAACAAAGTTTTTTTTTTATTATAAAGAATAAATTTATTATTGGAATAAATTTTTATTAATTTCCAAATAAAAAGGTACCATTTGGTAAGAATTTATAATGATCAGCTAAGAAATATTGAAAGATCTTTCTTAGATGCATCAGGAAGAGATCGATTTGGTTATAAGTGAATTAAAACAAAAACTTTTTTTCTAACAACCTGATAAAAAGTTTTAAATTAATATATTAAAGTCACATGGTATTTGCGCCAAGTATATCAGATGCATATGGAGGAGATGTTTTCCCGTCAATAACAGACGCAATTTACAATCAAAAAAAGAATCCATCATCCAAAGAGTTAATTGAAAATATCAAATTTCAATTATCAGTTGTAATTTATTCAATTCAATCAGCGTGTTCCATTTTAAAAGAGCCAATAGATTTTAAGAGATATATTTAAAATTAAAATTTTTTTTTTACTCAATTTCAATTAATTAAATAAATTTTTAATTTTGAATTATTTTTTTTTATTTGTTCAAATTTTACAGATTAAATAAAATGAAGTAATTGTTTAGTTAAGAAAATTGTAAGATTGTTTATTGTTTGGTTATTTGATATGCCAAATTATATTGTAGTGTCTTATGTAAGTAAGAAAAGTAAATTGCAAATTAACTAGAACTTCGAATTAACCATGCATTTTTGATGATTATTAGTAGAGTAATACATCTATGGCTTAGATGAATAGTTGTTTTGTATTAAACGTCTCTCTTGTCCTTTTTAAAGGTATACTAAACTATTGCTGACTACAAGCTTGGCTAAGAGTAAAAGGATAATATATATTTTTTATTAAAATACAATTTGAAATATAAAATTTTTTTTTAATAAACTTTTAATATTTCCTTATTTTTTATTTTTAAAGAACTAAATCTTGAATATATACAAAAAAAAGTCTAATATTTCTAACTTAAATTAATTTTTTTTTTTAAAAGATAAGATAACAATTTAAAAAAAAAATATATAGATAATAAAAATTTAATTAAAAATTTGTTATATTTTAATGAATTTAAAATGATAACAATAGAACATAATGTTTTTACGGATCAAAACTCTACTAGTATATACTCAACTACCAACAAACCTTTGTTTTATTTGAATATAAATTTAACCATCATAATTGGTATTGTCGCAATAGTTTGTATATTTGGTATGGTTACTGGAATTATATTATATAAAATGAGGTTAAATTATTTATTAAAGCGTCAAATAAATCAATTAAAAAGAATCGATCAACAATTAGAGATCGATCGAATATATGCTTCAAGTAATTGGAGTTGTTTAACTACAAGTTTATAAACTAATTATTTTAAATTAAGTTTTATTTAATAAAGTATTTTCTAAATAAAATATAAATAATTATTTTTCTAAATATTTAAAAAAAAACTACTAAAAATACAATGCTAAATAAAAAGTTTGATTTTAATACATTTCCATTTGATATGAGATTTGATTTAGTTGATAAGACCACAGCTTTGCAGTTCAAACTAGTACAAGTATAGTATCTTGAATCAAAAGCTGTTAGATAAACAGGATCACTGTAATTTAGATTATTGTTTGAAGCTTCGAATTTCAAAAAGAAATACTGTTTATTTAAGCTTGTGACCATATTTGTCAAATTCAAAAATACAGTATTTGAATTAACAGAGAAGACATCAACAGAAGCACTTGGAGCTAACTCTGTTAAATTAGAAGAGTTTGGAAATAATGGTGTTACTTTAATTTTTGAATTAGCGTTATCAACTACGTATCTTTCTGTAAGCAAAATAACATCTGATAAAGTAGTTGTGGAAAAATCATATAAATTGTTTGAATACATGGTTTTAATAATTAATGGTGCTTTGGCCAAATCAATAGAACAATCGGCACCACTGAATCCCGTCGTACAATTACATTTACCAGAATCATTGCATATTCCATTTCCATTTGAACAGTTGTTTGGACATAAATTACGAATAATGTCTGTTTTGACTCCGATTGGTGCACCCGAAGCATCTCTTTGATATTGTACTATATCATTTACTAAATTGTTTTGTGTAACTGCTTTTGCATTTTCAGTATATCCAACAGACCATGGAATTTCTGGATTTGCTTGGTAATCAGCTTTACAATCTTTTATTAAATTAGTCATGTTCAAAATTTGAGTATCGTTAGTTGCTTGAATAAAATTGTTATTAGCCATTTGATCACATGAGCTTGAATTTGTCACTGGTTGAGATTGTTCAGCCTTATTAGTTTAATATTTAATAAACACATATTTAAAAAATATTGAATTTATTTATATAAAATTCAAAAATTACAGCTCTTTTTTTTCTAATGTCAAAATTAAGATTCAAATTAGCATTCTTTAAAGCTTCAAAACTTTTTGATTCTGTCAAAGCATCAAAATTTATCTCTGGTACAGAATCACTATTTTTTTTTTAAATAATTTATTTATTAAAAATTTAAATAAAAAAATAACTAAATTGTATACTATTCAAGGCTTCTTTTGGATCTTTTATTCGATTTAGAATCATCTTTGTTAAACTTCTCTTGATTTAAGCCGTTATTGCAAGATGCTGGTACAGACGAAGGATCTAATGGATTATACTTCAAACATCCACAATAACTGTGATCATCTTGAATTTTAGCTTCTTCATATGGATAATATTCGCCTTTAGAAAAACTTGGTATATCACTAACATCTGAACTGAAGCTGTTATAATAAGTGGGTAGATCATAAGTAATACGATTTGTATTTCTCAAATAAATACAATCATCGTTAGAGTTATCATTCCAATTACCGAAAATTCCGTTTAATTTTCCAAAATCCGATTTTGATGGATTTATCATGAACATATAATATTGTTGTCTATTTAACCACCAAGCATAATAACCATAAACAGTCAATGTTAGACCATAGTTAGTAATTACCTGAAAAATAACAAAATTTATTTAGTTTTTTTTATTAGAAAGTTAAATTTTATTTTTGTATCTTAACCTCCATGCTATAGCCAAATACCATATTTATGGTAAATAAATCCAAAGAGTTTAATAAAACACCATTTTTAAATATCAAAGGAACATCGTATTTTTTAGTCTTCAGATTGCTATAGTAAAATACTTGATTCTCAAGATCTAGCTTAATTACTTCGTAAAGTGATTGTAAGTAAATTTTATTAATGCAATAGGGCATATAAGCATTTGGAGACATCCAACTTGGTCGTTCATAACATGCTTTACTGATTAGATGAATCTTTGCAAAAAAAAAACAAATAAATATTTTTAAATAATTTAATTTTTTTCATCTAATTTTAATACTCTTGTTCCTGCTTCAACATTTTCATACATTTGATATTCTCCATCTTGGTGAAATTCGAACCATCTTGGTAAAATAAAATTTTTTTAAAATATAATTAGAAAAACAAATATTAATTAATTTTCAAACCTTCTATCAAACGTGTAACAGTGAGGATCATTTGAACAATAAGCATAAGTATACAAGGGCCTATTTAGATTCTCAAATTGAATATTTAAACTTGGTAAAGTAATATTACTAAAAAAAGGTCTCAAATCAGTTGAATTTTTGTTAGATAAAATTTCAATTTCGTAAAGCTCTGATACATAGTTTAAATTTTTTGACTCCATGTTTACATTCAAGTCCCAAATAAGCTCTGAATTGAACTTGGACAAGGAAGGATCGTTTTTATAAGCTTTATTACAAGCATCACAACTTCTTGCTCCATTTGATTGTGGTATGCATTCTTTTTGAACAACTCTATTGTATTTGCTCAAATCTTTGTAATTTAGCCATATTTTAAAATCGCATGAAGTCTTTGTTGGTGTATCGCATAAAATTGGTATTGTCGATGTGCACTTTAATCTTAATGGCTTTGTGTTTCCTTCTTTGAATGTCAAATACTTTAGTTTATCGCTTGATCTCTTAAAATTATTTTAATTACTATTTAGACTAGTTTCTCTTAAATAAGCATATTAATAACTTACTATCTTATCTGAATATGTTTGATTTTCAATTTCACATTTAATTCCAGAAAAATAATCAACACTTTTTATTTCAAAAGATGGAATCACATTGTTATAAGAAGGAATTATTTTACATGAGATCTTAAATTTTAAAAATTTTTATAATATTTTTATAATAAAAAAAAATAATTTTTGATTTTTAAATAACATAAATCTAAGATAGAGAACGAACTAACTAACACATTTTGAATATTTTTACTTAAAGCCTAAGCCTTTTTTATTTGGTATAGATATATTATGAAAATTTAATTTTATACCATTTGATTTAAATATACGGTCCATTTAAGTTCATCTAAAAATCCATACAAATCTCTGGTGGCAGCATTATATTTCAAAGTACTAGAAGATATCAAGTTATTATTAGACAACCATACAACAGTACCATTCAATAAGCTACAATCACTTCCAGTCGGACACTTGACAGAGCATTTAAAAGTGACTTGACTATTACTAGCTAATGAATCAGTTGAGCTTGTTACTGGTTCTATATTAGCTGTTCTGTTCATAGCATCAAAATTGACTATAAAAAAAATAGAGATATATATATTTTTTAGATAAAATTTTAATCAAGTTTTATTAAATAAAATTACAATTTAAAGGAACACAACCCGGTTCAAAACCAGTTGAAGAGCCATAACCAGCTTGACAAGGTTTGGGTTGATTGGCAACTTTAAAATTAATATTTAATTCAAAATGTTATACTTTAAAAGGGAAAATATTTAAACAAAATTACGTATGCAATCATACACTTGAGAGTATTCTTGATATTCTTGATTATCTTTCATATAATATGAATACGATTCGTATTGATGACAATACACAACTGATGTTTTTAAACTACAATCAAAAACACATTCAGTATCATTACCATAACTTGATATGCTTTTACAAACAGTTATATTAATTAAATCAGGATTTATAGAACTCGGTTGATCTTTGAAGTGTATTTAATATTAGAAAAAATTTTCTCTTAATTAATGATAAATATTTAAAAATTACTATTTGGAGTCCACAGGATATATCCAACTGAACAATTTGATTTTGGACAAGTAAAAGGTCCACTTGAAGATACATTACCAGATCCTTGAGGCAATTTAATACCTTTACCAAAATAATACCAGTCTGTCCAAACACTATTAGAAGAGCTATTTGAACTATTGGAATTATTTGCTTTGACTGAGCTTACAACTTTTGATGAAAAGCTTGCTGATTTTTTACAAATGTCTATGGTCTATTTAAAAATTTAATTTTTGGAAATATTTTTTATTTTTTAATTAAGCTAAAATAGTAGTCTAATATTACATTTTGGTTCTGAGTTAAAACTTGATAACCAATTGTTATCAAATAAAAAGTTAAGATAAAAGCTAAAAAATTTTTCATTTTCTCAAAATTCTTAAATTTAATCAAAAGAATTTTGGTTTAAATAATAATTTTTGTTCGAATTTAAAATCATGTATTTTATTGTTATAAGAGTTTTGAAATTTCTAAAACATGATTTTATTTTTAATGAAAATATACGAATTGGTACCTTACCTTGAAATCAGTATTTTTTTACGAAAATATGTGGAAGTAAACATTAATTTATTATTTTCTTTATTCATTTTGTTATACTAAATGTATTTTCTTAGGAAATTAAATATGAATTTCAAAATTTTCAAGATTTTTAATTATTCAACAAAAATCACAACTTTATAATTTATTTAATCTAATTCATGCTTTAAATAAACGTCAGAATAACACCTAATTTTTGTTTACCTTGAAGCAAGTTTTTATTTGTTTTCAATTTAATAAAATATATTTTTTAAGATTTTTTAAAATTTTAAGTTTAATTAATTTTAAAACTTACCAAAATAAAAAATTCAAATATTTATTCAAAAAAATAATAATTTTTATTTATTTAATAACAAGTTATTGATTTATTAAATTTTGAAATTTCAATTAAAATAAAAATTTTTTAAGAATTCAAGAATTCTTTTAATTCTAACAATAATTAACATTAAACTACTTTTTAAAAGCTTAAAAATAAAGTTATTTTTTGAAAATAAATAAAATTCAACTAATAAAAAAATTTAAACCTTTTTTTATTAGTATATTACTTATAAAGCATTTTTAGGTATTTTGAATTTATAAGCTTGAAAAAATGTTCTAATAATAATTAGAAAAAATAGTTTAAAAATTTAATTTAATTAAAGCCAAAACAATAATAAATAAATGATCTTAAAAATCATTAACAAATACTAGACTTAATGCTAGTTACTCCGATGATTTACCACCAAATAGACATAATGTATATTAAACCATTCATTCAAATTTTAGTCTTTTATAAGAGCCAAAATAAAAATTGATCAAGTTTTTTAAATAATTTTATTTTCTGGCTATCATTTGCCTAAGTTTAGATATTAATTAATTACTATTAATTATATTTAATTTAACTTATTAAAATTATATATCTACAATCAATCATTTATTTATTACTAAATTATGTTATCTACTGCTTAATTACAATCTAAGACTAATGCCAAGTTTAAATTTTTTTCACTGCCAAATTTATTTTTTCTACTGCTCGTTTAAATGGTTGCGTTCGTCTAACTTTAATAATAAAGAAAAACTTCTGTCCAAATCTCTTAAAGGCAAATTTTTTATTTATATTCTCTTTAAGAGTTTATAAATATGGATTAATATGGTAAATGCGAAAAAAATATTTCTTTAAGGCTTTATACTTTTATTGCCATGTGAAAATTGTTTTTTCAAAGTTAAAAATTTTTAAAAAATTAAAGGTAAATAATTAAAAATTGTAAAATCTTTAAAAATAGTCAAATAAATTATAATTAAGATACTGTATATTAAAAAAAGAGTATTAAATTGTTTTGTTTTTCATAAATAACTTTTGAGGTAAAATGTACCTTGAGGATATTACTGTAAAGTTTTGCTTAAAATTGATGCTTATCTTTAAAAATAATTGCATTTAATTCAAAATTGCAGATTTTTTAAATAATTAAAAAATAATTTCAAATCATGTGATTTATTTTTATTTATTAAATCACATTTCTTAAAATTAAAAATTTGATAAATTTTCAAAAAAAAAAATAAAAAGACGCTTGTAATCATTAAAGATTTTTTATTTGAAATTTGAATTAAAAATAATATGGATATTCAATATGATTTGTTTGATCATTTGGTAAAATCACCAAGTAAAGATTTTCTAAATCAAATTCTTCTCGAGTCATATAATCAAACAAATGATGAACAAGTAAATGAAAATTTCTTAAAACAACTTTCAGAAAGCTTAGAAATCGATCAACAAATCGGAGAACAAGTGAGAATTGAATTTAAATTTAAGAAAAAAAAAATTAATTCATTTAAATATTTATAAAGCTTTTAAAAGAAATTGGAAAATTGATAAAATTATTAATATTCAATAGTTTGACTGATTTACAACAAATTCAGCAATTCTTGTCTACTACAAGTCTACAAACAAACCTAAAAAATCTTTTAAGCAAACTTCTTTTTGAAAGGATAACACAGTTTAAGTTCAAAATTCTAAACGAGCAGTCCATGGTCCCAAAGCTAGTCGACTTTGATTGGAGAGTAGATATCAAAATGGCATCTAATTTAAGCGCAGATTCAGCATCTAAATCTGGTCAGCAAACTTGTATTCTACAGCTTAAAGTTTGTTTTATTTATTTAATATTTAAACTCTTCTCTTTTTTTTTTTTTAAAAAAAAAATTTATTTGAAATATATTACAACAATTATTTCTAAACTTTACCATATCTCCTTTTTTTGCAACATATTTATTCTTATATAGAATGAATCTGAAGAAAAAAGAACAAGCGGAAAACAACCAATATTAGACATTTCGGAAATAATTAAACAACAATTTAAAAAGCGCTCAGAAAAACAACTTGGTTTGTTGAGTTTTCTGGCGCGTTTGTATCCGAATGATAAATGCGGCTCGAATGGTCTACCTCTAACACCGAATTCTATTAGAATATACGGAAAATTCCAATACTTAAAAAAACTATTTCATAAAAACCTATGCACCTATATAGATATACAAAGAGGCCAAAACGAGCGCTTGTTTGTCATAAGCGAGCATTATTCTTTAACCCTAAATCATCTTCTAAACGATACTTATATTTATAATCTTATAATATCAAACTCAAATTTACTTCTAAAATGGATAAATCAGTTATTAAATTGTTTTTTGTATTTAAATGATCATTTTATAACAAATCGATTATTGAGTTTGAAGAATATTTGTATAACACCATCAGGCGATGTTAAACTTGCTAATTATGGTATGTTTTATATGTCCGAGTTTGGCTATTGTGTAAATTTTCCAGTAGTTTATTATGCTTCTTTAGCACCTGAGTGCTATTTGACAGAGTTTTTCTATGGAAATAAAATTAGCCATGACGGTCCTACGAACAATAACGAGCTATTATACACAGAGTTAAATAGTCCTAAGTCTGATGTATGGTCATTTGGATGTGTTTTATTTCAATTTATATTTGGTCTTGCCAATCAAACTCAATCAAGTTTAAACAAATTAACCAATTTGCTATCGCCTGAAAGAATTGTAAAATTAAATCTAAGTTTATCACTTGATAAGAACAATGCTCAATCTGGTTATGAATTTTTAATCAATTTGTACGATATAGACCAAAAGAAGCAACTTCAAATAGAACAAAAGACAAAACCAATATTCTTAAACTTGATTAAAAAATGTTTAATAATTGATGTTTCTAATAGACCTTGTTTTAGAGAATTAAAATTAGAATTTAATCAGATGCTTGACGAGATGAATCTTAATTTAGATGAAGAAGATGAGTCTCAATTTGAGCAATGTTTAGCACCGATTAAGTTTGGCTTGTTTGAAAACAATTTGTTTCGGTTTGAACAATACGAAAAAGGCTTGAGTAAAAATCAAGACGAAGACAAACTGTGGAAACGAGGTGTTAACGAAGTGTATTATTTATGGCGGTTAGCAGCAGGCGATTGCTTACAGACTTTGAAACAAAATGGACGCTTAAAATCAAGCCTGGTACCAATTCATAAATTTTCAGTTTATACAACAGTCGAGAACGGACATGAACATGGTAAACTAGTTTTGGATGATGAGCTGATTTTTGACGATGAGATAGTACCAATTTCTTTGCAACAATTAAGAACAAGATTAAGTTTAATTAAAAAAGAAGCTTTTTATCCTATTACTGAGCTCGAAAATAAATCTGAAGAGAATCAAAGATCGTATAGTATTCTACTAAAACCAAGTCAAGAATCAAATCAACTACAACCGCTAAATATAAGAGAAAACGATATTGAATACCAATTCAACCGAATGATAATATTTTCTAGACACTTACTAGGATATCCTTTCAAAACAAACGAATTATTCAAACAGTGTAGAATCGACATACCACCATTGTATCGTAATTTAGCCTGGGCTGCTTTACTTCAAGTAGATTTAAATATAAGCGAAATTTATTCAAAAATAAACAAAGAACAAATAACTAGCACCGATCGACAAATAGATGTTGACATACCTCGATGTCATCAGTATGATCCTTTGATGGCATCACCTCAGGCTCACATAAAGCTTAAGCGAATTTTAAAATCATGGGTTATATCCAATCCAGATCTTGTTTATTGGCAAGGTCTTGACAGCTTATGTGCTCCGTTTTTGTACTTGAATTTTAACTATGAAGAGCTTGCTTTCGGCTCATTGACAAACTTTGTAAATAAATATTCGACAAGGTTCTTTCTGAAAGATAATTCAGCTGTTATTCATGAATATTTAGCTGTTTTCTCTCATCTAATTTCATTTCATGATCCCGAGCTATCGACGCATTTTGAGACAATTGATTTCAGACCTGATTTGTACGCTATTCCATGGTTTTTGACCATGTTTGCACACGTTTTCCCGTTGTATAAAATATTTCATTTATGGGATACATTATTGTTGGGTTCTTCGGCATTTCCATTGTGCATAGGAACAGCTATTTTGAAGCAATTGAGAAATATTCTTCTAAATTCGGATTTTAATGAATGTATATTATTATTCAGCGAATTGCCAGAGATAAATATAGAAAAATGTGTTACTGATTCAGTTGATATATTTTGTAATACACCAAGTAGTTGTTTGTATCGGGAGCATTCTGGTCTAAGTTCGGAAAATGATGAACTAGAAATGAGACCTATTGGTTTGGAAAAAATGAGATCTGAATTGTTTCCACGGCTTTCAGTAAAAGAGTTGTTTAGTCTGCATAAATCTAAGAAGTTTAAATTTATACTAATTGATATTAGGCCTAGTAATGAATATTCCCAAGTATTGGAAAGTAAAAATATTCCTTATGATCAAATAAATTTTAACAAAATGTCTCTTTTGGTTCAAAATCAGCTCAATTCAGCGCCCGAAACTGATCCGACTTCATCTCTTGTTTATTTATTAAAACAGAATAAAAATAATTTAAAAATAATTATCACAAGTGAGATGCTATTAAGTTCGAATGGTAAAGACTTGGCAAATACATTAGTTAGATTAAAGATTAGTAAATTGTGTTTGATTGATAAAGGAGTTGAGAGTTTTGAAAACAATTGAAAATATTTCAAATAAATTTAAAAAAAAAAAAAAATATTCATTTTTTTTTAATATTTATTTTTAAGATACAAGAACCTGACGAATATTTAAATCAAATTCCTAAAATAGAACAATTAAATTTAGAATTAAGCAAGCAGACTTTGAACACTATGATTGACGGTCTTACCAAAATTAAAGAACAACTAAACTCAATTGCTTCTTCTAACTAATTTTTAATCATTCTTATTTTAATTTTTTTTTTGCAATTATTTATTAAAATTAATAAACTTTATAAAAATTTCAAGAAATTTTGTTTAAATTTTATTATTTTGAAGTTATAAATTGATTTATAATTAAATTTGAGACAAAATCTCAATTTACATAATAAAAATCATTAAAAAAATTCTTACTAATATTGGTAATGGTATAAATTGGAGATCAAATAAGTTGTTGAAAAGGGTATATATTCTGATAGCAGATAAGTAGTTAATACAATAGATAAAGATTTTTTATTTGTAGATAAAAATATTAAAGTCTTTTATATGATCAACAACTGCAAACTAAGCCTTGAAAATTTAAGCAATAAGAGTATCCAAAACATAATTGAATATTGCTTAATTTAGCATCAAAATTAAACAAGACACAACAAATAATTTTTTTTTTTTCAAAAACAATTTTATTTCAAGTTAAAGAAATAAAGAAAAAAAATTAAAAAAAAAAAAAAAAAAATTAAACTTTATGATATTAAAAATAAAATAATAAAAAATAAACAGAAATTATTTTTAAAACTTTTATTTTAAATCAATAACCAAATAAATCAAATATAATCAATAATAATAATTTTAATAATATTAATAATAATAATAATAATAATAATACATATAAATAATCTAATTTAGTATTTAATTATTAAAACAAAAAAAACTAAAAAAAATTTATTCTATTAGCTTCTCGAAGATGATCTGTGTTTGTGCTTATGCTTCTTTTTCGATTTGTGTGATTTGTGTTTGTGCTTTTTGCTCTTTTCTTCACTAGTCGCACTCTCAACACTTGGTTCTCTTTTATTATCTAAATTTGTAGACGAAGCGCTTGAGGTTATCGATGAAGTCTCAGACGAAGAATTTTTCTTTTTTTTATTTGATTTAGAATCATCCACAACCGATTGTACATGTCTTTCATTTGATTTGTCTATTGTAATTACCACGTTTTCTTCTATAGTGGGCATAGGTCTTTTTTCTGCCGATTTACGAGATGATTTAGAATCTTTTTTATTATTACTTGATTTATAATCTTTGTTATTAAGTTCCTCATTTGGAATTTTTCTTTGATATGATTTAGAGCGAGAACGACTTCGATTAGTTCTAGTTCTAGAACGAGATCGAGAACGAGATTTTTTCTTATAATATCTACTTGAAGAAGAAGAAGAAGATGATGAATATTTGTTGTTGTTATTTGAATTAGAATTATTAGAGCTATTATTAGTATATTTATTTCGACTTCTACTTCTAGTTCTGTTTCGACTACGACTACGAGATGTTCGACGTCGAGATGATTTGTATTTATTTGATTTCGATCTAGAACGTGATCTTGATCTTGAATAAGATCTAGTTCTTGAACGTGATCTAGAATACGATCTATTTCGGTTCTTATTTAAACCAGTTCTTTTCTCGTTATTAAGACTCATTTCAGCTTCCCTTTTTAATTTTTCTTGATATTGATAAAACTCTTCTTTGCTCATTAAGTTAGGCGGCATGCCAGGATTAATCATTGGTGCTACATTTGTAATAGGATTCATCATTGGAGGCATAGGATTAAACGGTCCCGGATTAAACATGTTTACTTGAGCTAAATGTGATGGTATTGGAGGTGGGCCACCTAAATGATTCATATTTGGCATGAAATTAGGTCCAGGCGGTGGTAAACCAGGTGGATATTGATTTGTTAATGGAATATGAGGTTCAAAATTAGGAAAGCATTGTTGATTTTGAACTGGAAACGGAGCACGTGGAAAAGGTTGAAAATTTTGTGTTTGTGGTTGTGGTAGAATAAGATTAGGTCGAACTTGATGTTGTGTTGGATAATTATTAGTTAATGGGACAATGTTAGGCCTAAAGTTTCCATTACGAGGTCTAATCTGTTGCTGTTGTTGATGCTGTGGCTGATGTTGTTGTTGTTGATGTGCTTGTTGGTGTGGTTGTTGGTGTGGTTGTTGAAGTCCAATTGGTTGAATCAGGTTTCTATTTTGTAGTTGTGGTTGATTCGTTTGAATAGGTTGATTTATTACCGGCGCTGTTTGAACTTTAGACTGATCTAAATTTGAGTCAAGTTTGTTTAATTCAGAACTAGATATTTTACTATCTTGTAAAGGCGATTCACCGCCAGACTCAGGCTTATGATTATTATGATTATTATTATTATTATTATTGTTATTATTATTTAGTGTCGGCTTGTTTGAATTAGAATTAGGAGATATTTTATTTACAATCAAATTGGCCGACAAAGAAGACTTTTTATCATTTACTTCGTTCAATATTAAATCCAAAAATGGATCTGTCGATTGTGACTTTTTCTGTTTCAATTCGTTCAAATAATCATTTACTTTTTTTCTTGTTTCATGAAACGGGGTTATTGAGCTCAAAGAGCCGATTTCTTGATCACATTTTTCATAAGGACATTCAATGTTTTCATCATTAGATATTTTATTTCGGATGCATTCATCACAACAAACAAAATGACCACAACAAGGCACAAGTACAGCGTCTTTGATCAAATGATTACCGAATGGACACTTCAACTCAGCAGGTATCTGATCCTGATTTAAATTAAGCTCATCTTTGTTTTCTTTTAAATTTGTATCATTAATAGACTTTGAATCTAAATTGTCTTCGTCTTCGTCCATAAAACTTGGCTTATCTTTTTTAATTATTTTAGATGCTTTATGTTCTATTTCACTAACAACATAGCCTTCTGGTCCTAGCATTACAAACTTATCTCCAGGCTGAGCTGGTCTAAGATTAGTTCTAGGAATACCCGATGGAAATTTAGGTCTTTCTTCAGGCTTTGGCAAGAGACCCGCCTCGGGGCAAAGTTGTTTTAAATGGCCAGGTTTTTTGCATATTACACACAAATAATTCGGTGGTATAGGCCTATTTTGAAGTGGTATTTGTGCTTGCGCTTGTTGTTGAACACTTTGCTTAGTTATTTTCGATTGTGCCTGGAATTTAACTGCTTCTGTTTGTGTTTTTGTCATTGAATTCATTAGAATTGATTCTAATTTAGCTTTTTCATCCATTCGAGAATCAGAACTATCTTGTTTTATTTCTACTTGTGCTTCAACATATACAATAGGCTTAGACGGTATATTCAACGGTGCTAGAGAATCATAAACAGGTTTAGCCAATGTTTGAGCAGCAGCAGCAGGAGCTTGTTGAGCGACATTATTAGTCACCGGTACTGGAGCACTTACTGGAGCTTGAATTTGTCCTATAGCTGGAACACTATTTACATTATTATTATTATTATTATTATTATTATTATTTACAGCTTTTGCTGGTCTTTTTAAAGCAATAATAAATTAAATAAACTATTAAATTTATTTATTAAATTTTTTTTACTGTGCTCTTAAAGGTGCCGCTGAATTTTTAACTATTCTTTTCACTACAACTCTTGAATTTTTATACACTGTTTCGTTCTCATTTTGATACACTTTGAAAATAAAATAAAATTTTTTAATTTTTTAGCTTTTTTTCTTTTTATTTATTAAAATTTTTTTTGTTGTTGTTGTTCATTGATTAATTTACCTTGATTAGTATCAGCGTTGGTTATTTCTAAATCAAAATCTACATGTTTTGAAAATTTGCTTTTATCGGATATAAGTTTTTTTAATTGAGACAAAGTCAAGCTAGATCCATCAAACGTGACTTTGTCGAAGTTCAAATTATAAACTGTTTTAAAATGTATATAAGACATTTTATTAGACAAACAAAATTTATAAGCCTTAACCAAGGGTGAGAATTAAATTTTAGTTTTTTTATTTATTTTTTTTAGTTTTTTTTTTTTTTTTTTTTTTTTTTTTTTTTTTTAAAAAAAAAAAAAAGAGATTATAATAAATCAATAAAAATTAGCTCTTATTTAGCAATCATGTATTTTTTTTTGTTTTAAACAAAAAAAATAATTCTAAATTTTAAGTTTTTTTTTTTTTAAATTTAAAAAAAAAATAAATAAATATTTTTAAAAATTTACAAATTAATTAATTAATTTTAAAAAATAAAATATTAATAACAAAAGAAACAAAAAATAATAAAAATAAAATAAAATAAAATAAAATTAAATTAAATTAAATTAAATCTTGATTGATTTTTCTCTTTTTATTTTGTCAATGCTTTAAAATAAATAGATCCAAATGATTGTTTTGCTTTAATTGGTTTCTGTAATTGGCTGGTTGATTCCGAGATGTTTATTCTCTATTTTATTTATTTATTTTTTTAAAATTATAAATAGTAATTTTTTAGTTAAATCTAAAATATAATAAAAGTATATTTTTTTATACTAATTTTTAATTGCGTAATACAAAAAGTTTAAGTAATAGTAATAATTATTTTAAAAACAAGAAATATATTATAAAATAAAAAAATAATGGGTTTTGTTGTTGTTGTTGTTGTTGTTGTTGTTTTATTTTTTAAAATGAAATTCTTTTACACGACGCATTCTACTCGAAAATATTTCGATTGTTGTGCATTTAAAATAAAATATATAAGTTTATAAATTTTGACAAATAGTAAAATTTATTGTCTTGACAACTGGCTTGCTTATTTTTTATCTTAATTTTGAAGAACTAATTTTACTAAAATAGGAAGTGTAAATTGATTAAATTGTTTCGAATAATATACTGTATATCTAATATTATTTTAAAACAATTTCAATTGAAATTTTTATTATTTGAATTCTTTCAAATATTTGTTGCAAAATAAAATGCGGTGATTATAATTCATTTTAATTAAATTAAACGCAATTTTATTTGCAACAACTTGCGAAATACTTTGTATATGCTCCATATATACACCTAAGTATTGAGTTTGTTATAAAATTTTATACTAAATCTATTATTCTATTGAATTTTTTTATGCCAAATCATAAAGAATATTTTGTTGAGTGGAAAATTCAATGTTGAAAAATAAATTGCGTTATTTTTCATTTGAATATATTAGAAAATACGAAATTAAATTTGCAACAACTAAGAAAAAAAAAACGAATCAAAATTTATTATTTAATCTATTTAAAATTATTATCTCATTTGAAATAAGAACAAAAATACTTCAACATATAAATCTAATTTTTAATAAAAACTATAAAAAAAAAAATAATAATTTTTTTAATGCTTTATAAAAAAATATGTTTAATTAATTATTAAATATAGAATTCGATTAGTTTAAATTTTTATTTTCAAAATAAAAGATACTTTCCCAACTCTATGAAAAAAAAAAATAAATTGAAATTGGTATAAAGAGCTTAAAGAATAAATATTAACTAAATGTGTAGATATAGCTTATAAGAACTTATCTTTATATTTATTTAACTTGAGATGAGATAAAACTAAATAGTTTTGGTTAAATAAATTTTCGCGAAAATTTCAACAATTTTCAAATCTAGAACAATTACTTTATTTATTAGCTATTGACAATAATTAAAATTTTGCGCGATTTTTCCAAATATAGGTTTTTTCTCGCTCATATTTATTTTGATTTTAATAATAATAAAAAAATATAAATAAAAAAAAACATATTTTTAGTTTCAAATAAGATTAGAATAGATGATAAATATTTAAAATAATCTTTAATTCTTCTTCATAACAAACTTCTTACCCAACCATAAATCTTGTTTTTGAATATTTTCTATTTAATTTTCTATAAACTAAATTTGTGATATAAGTACACATACATGTGTAGACAAGAAGATTCCTTACTTCTAATCCTACTACTAATACTACTACTACTACTACTACTACTACTACTAATATATATATTATTTTACTTGACTATAAATTTGATTCAAAGATAAAATACTTAGCAACAAGAATTAAATAAGTAAAATTAATGAATTTATTTGAACTAGATGAAAAATAGTTGAAAAAAATTGAGTAAACTTTTTTCTCTGATTTGACCATAATGGTTTAATAGATTTATATGGTAATACAGAAATTTTTACTACTACTTTTACTTCTACTCTAATTATAATTAGCATTATAAATCAATAAATAAAAACATGTAAAACAATCGAGGTTTAAATCGATGTTAAATTCACAAAAACAAAAAAATTGGGAAAAAATTTCAAATTTTTGAAATATTTTATTTAAAAAAAAAAAAAAATGATATTATTAATACAATAAAATTTATTTAAATAAAAAAAAGAAAAGAAAAGAAAAGAATAATGATTACGAAAACGTATGAAATAAAAAAGAAGAAATTTTATAATAATAATAATAATAATTATCCTTTCGCTTTGTATTTTTGTATTTTCAATTGAAATAAATTAAAAAAATAATAAAATTGTTTAATTGCTTAATTTTTATACTTTTTTTTTTTTATTTATTTAAATCACAAGTAAAACTGAGAAAATAAAATTAGAAAAAAAAATAAAAAAAAAAAATTAAAAATTTGTTCTGCTGTTTTTATAAGTATTGTGATAACCATCTAAATGCTTCGCCGTATCCTTCTCGTTTTAGAACACTACACATAAACAACTCCATTGGTCTACCGCTCAATTCACTTCTTGGAACATTTCCCTATTTGCCATTAAATAAATTAATCAATAAATTAAAATATAAAAATAAATTTATTTAAAATTTCTACTTTTCCAGTAGTTAGGCCATTTAAGTTAAATATTTGTCTAATTTCTTGTTCGCCAAGAGCTCCTGGTTTGTCTATTTTGTTGCCAAGTATTAACACAGGACAATTCATTACTTGTTCGTCTAGTAACAAAGAGTCTAATTCGGCTTTTGATTCAACAAGTCTTTGTCTATCCCAGACATCAATTAAAAACACAATTGCGTCCACAGCTGGAAAATACTCTTTCCAAACTTTTCTTACTTTAAAATTAAATTTAATTTAATTTTTTTTCAGATTCTTTTAATTAAATTTAGATTTAATTAGAAAATAAATAAACCAACCTTGTTGATGTCCGCCTAGATCAAATGTGGTAAATTTTATATTTCCAAGAGTTAACTCTTCTGATGTAGGATGTAGAGTTGGAACTGGTTGTGCTAAACGGTCGTCTTTTAACATGTGTAACAAAGTTGTTTTGCCTATTTGAGTTTTGCATTTTTTTTTTATAAATAAATTATTAATAATTAATAAAATTTTAAATTAACTAACCAGCATTGTCAAGTCCGAGGAATACAAGCTTGCCACTTTTTTTGTATAGGCCTAAATAATTAAGAATTCCAGTCAACCAATCCCACAAGAACATTTTTATATTTTGATTTTTGTGTTGAATAAATTTTAAAAATAAAACAAAAAATACGAATTTAGATCAAATTAATGGATGGTTGTTTAAATTATCTTTTGATTATTATTTCTCAATTGATTATCTATCTAACCTAAAACACATATATATATAAATATAAATATTTAAATATATATAAATATATATATATATATATATTGAAAGAATATTGTAGAAATATAAAAGTTTATAATACACATATATTTCAAATTTAAGTTTAAAACGAAATAAATTATTATTATAATAATTATAAATTTTAAATATATAATATAAATTTATATATATATATATATATATATAAGTATATATATAAGAAAAATATCAACATCATCATCATCATTTTTTAAATTCTTGATTTTTATGTAAAACATTTTAATTTTATAATTTTTAAGCATGATTATATAAAAATAAATAATTTATTTATGTTTTATATATATTGTAATAATATTACATAGTTTTCTATTTCTATATATAATAATAATTTCTATAATAAAAAACTGAAATATTATAAATTTATAATTATATATACATTATATATTTTTGAATTCAGAAATAAAAGAATTATTTGCACGTTTGTTCATTTAAATTAGATTTATTTTTTTAATTGTTTTAAATTTATTTGTCTTTTCCAATGAATAGAAAAGAATAAATAAATAAAATTGAGAAATGCTCAATAAATGAAAAATATAATATATAGAATATAGACAATAGAAATCAAGATTGTAAAAAATGATTCCAAGCGTGTTTAAACTTGATGAATATTTATTTTAAAAATATCTTTCACTTGGTGCTATATGTATTTATTTCATCGAAATTATACAAAACTATTTCAAATAATAAATTTGCAATAATATGAATAATTGTTTTAATAATAGATATAGATGCAAAAAATACAGTAGTTTAACTTTCTATTAACAGTTATGTAAGATTATTTGTTAATGCTTTTTACAATAATATATCAAAAGTTAGTTATATCAAGGTATTAATTATTTAAAAAGAAAACGAAATTAATAATAAAAAGCAAAAATGTTTTAAATTTTAATTATTATTTATTATTATTATTATTATTATTATTATTAAAAAATATAATTATATTATTTCTATTTCTTTTCCTTCATCATTTTAATTATCTTTATTATTTTCAGATTTTTTTTAATCAAAAATCATTTCTTATTTTTCATGAATTTTTTTTTAAATAATTCAATTTTTACTTGGTTTTGATGTCGCGTAAACTCTCAGTTATATGTCGCATAAAATATTGAGATTCCATATTTATAGAGCATGCAACATCAGTCAGATATTCTATAAAATGAGAGAGATGTCATTTAAGAGAATACGTCAAAGACGGATCACAACTTTTAATGCTACTCACTTCTCATTAAGCTATAATAATATATTTTTATATTTCCTTTTACTGATATATTTGAAAATTATTAGGATTTGTTTTAATTAAATTTAAATTGTTTTAATTTTAAAATTTTGAAAATTACTAAATTTTAACAATTGAAAGGAAATGAATTTAATTCAAAAATATTTAACAAAAAAAAATAATAAAACATTGTTGTTCTGGATAATTGAAAATACCTGAGTATAAATATATAAATATACAATAAAATTATAAAAAATGAATATTAAAAAAAAACATAAAAAATGAATGGAAATTTGACTGAATCAGATTTAAGTTATATTCAATGGATTGACGGTGTTACAAAAACTTATATTTTTTATTCAAATTTGGTCATGTCACCAATTGCAATTATTTTGAATATAATAACATTAGTTATTTATCTCAGAAAAAAGTTTAGTAATACCACAATTGGTTTTTATAATATATTCATTTGTATCTCTGATATAATAGTAATGATTATCGTATTTGTAATTTATTTTCCAACATGTTTGGATACTGATTTTACAGCTGTAAATGAAAGTTTATGTAAATTTTTCAACTTTTTTTTTAGATTTATGTTACAGTTATCATCTTGGCTTAATGTTGCATTTGCGTTTGACCGCTTAATATGCATAAAGTATTCAAATAAAAGATTTGAGTTTATCAAAAAAAAGAAATTCATTTTATTTCTTATTTTTTTATTGGCTTTATTTTGCTTGGTTGTGAGTTCGCCAAATTTCGGATTCTATTTAAGTAAAGAAACAACATTAAATAATCAAACAACTGTTACATGCACAGCTACATTTACGATTATTTTAACAAGAGATATAAATAATATATTATTTAGAGGTTTATTACCATTTTTTTTCATGTTAATAGCAAATATATTTTTGGTCAAAAATTTTTTAGAATCAAGAAAAAAATTCAAAACAGATAAATTAATGAAGAAAGAATATATATTTTCTTATTTGACAATATTTAGAAACATAATATTTCTAATAAATCTTTTACCATTATGCGTGACTTTGATATGCTCAAATGTGTTTCTAAGCATACAAAACACAGTCTTATATTCAACCTTTATACTTGTATTTAATATAACAAGGAATGTAGCAACATTTAACAATGCATTTCCATTTTTCATACATTTAAAATTTAACAAATTGTTTTATCAAGAATTTTTGATTTTATTGAATAGAAAAAAATAAACCTTAATTATAAAAATTGTCATTAGTTTATAAAATGCTAAATAAATTTTTTAAAACATTTCTTGGAAACTTTTAAATATCAAAATATTTTCTTGTTCGTGTATTAGAAATCAAAGAAATACATGGTCCTTTATCAATTTTAACTTTATGTACAATCTTTGATAAAAATTTAAAAAAATTTAAATTAAATTTAATTAAAATAAAAACGTCAAAGTAAAACAATACGTATTAGGAATTGATTTATTAGAAGTTTGTGGTATTGTTTTTGTATTATTGAGTAGTTTGAATCTAAGAAATTAGAAAAACATAAAAAAACCATTTGATAATAATATTTTAATCAAATTGATTTTAAAATAATCTTTGAATCTGTAGAATGAAATGTTTAATCTGGTATTGACACTTAATTCATTCAACAACCAAATACTAAAAAAACATTGTGGATGAAAGTTTTCTTATTTAAATAATTGGGCTAATCTTATTTTTATTACTATTATTATTTAAAATGTATTAAGGTTAATCTGTTTTAAGTTTTAAAATTTTATTCTAAATTTTTTTTATAATATTTAGCTTTAGATTTAATTAATAAAATAGAATCTTATCAAAAAACCTTTCGTGTTTCGATTATTGATCATAAGATAAAAATTTATAAAAAAATTCCTATTGAAAATAAAATTTAACAATTCAATCAAATATCCTGATATTTGTGTCAATGTTGCTTGTATTCTTGATCTTTTAAATTATTAAAAATATTTCAGATACTTGAAATAAATCTAATTAAATTTCAAATATTTGTTTATCTCAAATAATAAGACTTCTGGTTAAAACTTTTTTTTTTTTTTATTAAATTAAAAGCAAAATAAAAGAAGAAAAAAAATAATATAAAAACAAATTTTGAACTAATTTAAAAGAATTTTAAACTATTAATAAAAAAAAAAATAACACTTAAAATTTTTTTTTTTAAATGTCAGATAAAACTATTTTTTTTTAAATTTTTATTGACCTTAGAACAGTTAGACTTGAAAAGAAAATATTATTCTTTTATTTTTAAATTTACCAAAACAAATAATGCACCATTAAAATTTTAAAAATTACTACGACATTAAACTACTTGTTAGTATTTATTTATAATTGAAATTCGATCCATTTGAACTAGAAAATACAACAAAAAAAAAATTAAAAAGAATTAAAAGAATTTCTAATCAGAAGTTAGAAAAATTTAATCAAAAAAATAAAATTAAAATGGAAAAATTCATAAAACCAGAATGTAAATTAGAAAATAAAAAAAATTAATTTTTTAATTAAAATTTAAAAAATTTGTTTTAAGATTCTTTCAGTGAAACTGACAAATTAGTGTTTTTTACACTTGTAATTGAAGGTCTAAAAGTAAAACGTAAATTATCACGTGCCTTCAAAAAGCATCCCATAAACGCCAAAATACTATCCAACAACTTCCAAGAGCAATCAATTGATTATTCACTGATGCTTCGTAATAATAAGTTTTACAAATTTCAAATCAAACGTTTACCTAGTCAAATAGATTTTAATAAAGTAAAAATAAAGGTAATTTTTATTTTCTTTTATAGAAAATCAATTAATTTGATTTATTAATTTTAATTTAAAAAAAAAAAAGTATGAAAAAAATCTTATTGAAATTAGTTTGCCGAAAATTGAGAACGAAACATGGAAAAATTATATCGATTTTGACTTTGAAACAATTAATTTAGTTAATAAAATTTGAAAAAAAAAATTTTTTTTTTTTTCTAGAAAAATTTCTGTAATAAATAGTTTTAAGCTAAAGTGTTTTGCTTTAATTTAAATTAACAGTTCCTCCCTTAAGTAATTTTATACCAAATATCATTATTTGATCAATTTTCTTTAAAAAAAAATTCTTGCTTTGAATGTCAAAAAGAAAATAGAAAAAAAAAATTTGAAATTTTGAAATATTATTTAAATTTTATTCTTCTAAAATGCGCTAAGCAACCGTTTATTTATTTGAAAATTTTAATTTAAAATTTTTTTTCTTTTACATTCTTAATTTACTTTTTATTCTTTTTTTTTTATTTCTTATATAATTTACCTATTTAGAAGAACAAAGATTTCAAAGAAAACAAAAATTTTAAAATGAGTTTAAATATTTATGACAAAATAAAATCAAACAAATCGAGTTCTTCAGGTGAATACAAAAGCATCAAATATGGAATATGTGAAATGCAAGGCTGGAGAAATGAAATGGAAGACTCGCATTGTGTATTTACGTCTTTATCGAATAACGACGAGTGGTCTTTTTACGCAGTATTTGATGGCCATGGTGGCAATTACTGTTCCAAATTGTCAGCAGGTTTGAATAGCTTAAAAAAGAAATTTTATTTTGTTATTCATTTTTTTCTATTTAGAATATCTCTGGGGCCAAATATTTCAAGAAATGTCAAACAATTTCCTAAGTGCGAACAATTCATCTCAGTTTCGGATAAATTTGCTAAGCGAGGAACAAATTGTAAACTCAATAAAAATTGGTTTTTATACATTTGATAAAAATTTGTATGAAAAAGTTAAAAGTCTTAACTATGAGGATAAAAGTGGTACTACAATTGTAGCTGCATTGATAACTATGAATAACATATATTTGATCAATTGTGGTGATTCGAGAGGAATTTTAGTGCGAGGGAATAAAATAGAATTGAACACATTCGATCATAAACCTACACAATTAAAAGAGAGGCAGAGAATTCAAAATGCTGGTGGTTTGGTAGCATTGAATCGAGTTAACGGTGGTCTAGCAACAAGTAGAGGTCTTGGAGATTTTGAATACAAAAATATTCCCAACTTGGATCAAAACAAGCAGTTTGTTATATGCGAACCAGATGTGTATGTTGTTAAGCGTAGTTTAAATGACAATTTTATCATATTAGCTTGTGATGGTATTTGGGATGT
This sequence comes from Brachionus angularis, assembly GCA_021432725.1. Lineage (NCBI taxonomy): Eukaryota > Metazoa > Rotifera > Eurotatoria > Ploima > Brachionidae > Brachionus > Brachionus angularis. The sequence goes on along the minus strand of JAJVDD010000002.1, from coordinate 616,405 downwards.
GATGGACAACGACAATGTCAAAGAGTTTATAGAAAAAAAGATAAAAGAGATAAATATAAATAATGATAAAATGATAGAAAAGCTTTGTGAAGATTTGTTAATTAGATGCTTTGAAAGAGTATGTTTAATTGAAATATTTTTATAAAAATAATTATAAATTTATTTTAAAACAGGGAAGTAAAGATAATATGAGTGTAATTAGCATACTTTTCAACGGCAATTCGAATAATCAAACTATGAATCGTACATTAAGTGCACGTTCTGTAAGTAGTAAAACTGATATTAGATATGAAACTACAAATCAAATTCAAAGGATAACAAGTAGTTCGAATTTAAAAAGAAATTGATATTTTTTTTTCTTACTTTTTGATTTATATTTTTGTTAATTAATAAAATTTTGTTAAAAAAAATTCATTTTGACTTGTAACTTGAATATTTTTATAAATATTTTGTTTTATTTTAAAAAATTGTTAAAAATCTAAATTGCCAATAATCACAATAATAAAAAAAAATACACTTTAAAATTTATCCAAACATATTTATTTATTTTAATAAATATATTAATGTATTTAATAAAATAATAATTTTTTTTTATTTCTTAAGATATTAATTTAATTAAATATTAAGCTTTCTAAATAATTTGAGTAAATTTTTTCTAAAAATATTTTAACCGAGCTACGTAAAGAAAATTTTTTGTGGTTGGAACATATGAGAAAACCTAAAAAAAATTTATAATAGATATTGGTAAAATGATATCAGAAGACATAAAATTCAAAACTCACATCGCTAAAATCACGACAAAGGCAAATAAAATGTTAGGATTGCTTATGAATACATTTACGTACTTAAACTTAAAAACATTTAGACAGGTATACTGTACATTTGTTAAGCCGCAATTAGAACTCGCCGTTTCTGCTTGGAATCCGTATTCTAAGAAGGAGATAAAAGCCATTGAAACTGTTCAAAGAAGAGCAACAAAGAGAGCTCCTGGTCTAAAAAATTTTTGCTATGAAGAAAAATAAAAAAAAATTGAACCTAACATTATTGGAAGAGAGTAGGGTTATCTTAAATACCAGTTAAAAATAGTAAAAAGCCAGGATAGAGTGGAATGCATTACTGACTAAAGAAGTAGAAGCTAGAACAGTAAATTCGTTTAAGGCAAAAATACACAGTGTTAGTATGATATTAATGGTACTTATAGAACTACAAAAAAGATGAAATAGATTGTTAAAGAAAATTTTATTTCTTCTCACACTTGGACATTTCAATCTTATTACTATTACTACTATAAAAATGAAATAAAAAGATTAAGCTATTTATAATCTACTAATACCAAGAAGATTAAATAAAAAATTTCCAAAATGAATGCTTTTTGGTTGGCTAAATTGAGTGTAATTTGGTCTAAAATTTTCGAATTTATTTAATATGATTCAAAGAGTTTAATCAGACTTGTTTAAAAGTTCAAATATTAAAGTAGAGTAAATTTATATACTTGCTTTTTGGTTAATTTTCCATATTAGTTCCTTTCCTTTTTTTTATTCAATTATCAGTTAACTATTATACTTTAATTTGATGAAAAATTATTAAAAAGCTTTGTAAATTACTTTACTTGTTTATTTTAAAAAAAATAAAGTTTTGATTCTCCGTGATCTTTAAATAAAACAATTCACTGAAAATAAGTAAATAAAATGGTACTATACTTTGTTAAAGTATAAAGAAGAATGGAAAGTATCAATGGTATACCTTTGGAAAAAAGGTTCGGCAAAATCGAGAGCAACAACAGACAACGAAAAACAAGCTCTACTTATTTTTTACTTTTTTTTGTATTTTGATTTTAAATCTCAGCTTGATATTGAAACCTGCTACATACGTTCGGCCGTTAACCCGGCTGATGCTCCCTCGCGGGATTCTGATTGCAGAGGAAATCATGATCCCTTTTAATTGTCTGCAAAAAGCATAAAATCGCAGATACTAATTTAGCAGGTAGTAATTATAGGTGTAGCAAAGTTGTTACAAAATGTTACTTAATTTTTTGGCATATCAATTTATTTTAAAAGAAATTAAATTAAAGTGTTTTTTTAAAAAAGACTTATTCCTTTTTTAAAATATTTTAAAAAGTTTTTATACATTAATTTTAAGATTTTATTCAAGTAAATTTTAAAGCGACTTTGATACTTAACTTATACACAAGTCTGGCCTTATTTCATATAAGAAATGAATTTTAAAATGATTTTATATCAGAAGCCCGACTAGCTCAGTTGGTTAGAGCGTCGTGCTAATAACGCGAAGGTCGTGAGTTCGATCCTCCCGTTGGGCAGTCTTTTTTTTTTTATAATTTTCTAAATTTTATAATAATCTTACAAGATTAATTAGTTGTTTTTTTTTGAAAATCTTTTTAAAAAGTGTAAATTTTCTAATAAATTCAGATATTCCAAATCTATTTTTTCTATTTTTATATTAGTTTTAATCGATAGAGTATAAAAATTATTTTATTATAGTTCGATAATAATTTATTTTGAAAAAATGATTACAATGAGGAGTTTTTGATATAAAAATAAACTTCAATTCACCTTTACCTAAAAATTTGCATATATATTCAAACAACTTTAATCTATATTACTGATAATAATAAGCTTATAATTATTTTAATAAATTTTTTTTTTATTTTTTACTTATAATAGTATATCATACTTGATCCTAAAGATAAATTAAGCCTATTTTTAATCGAAAATTATCTTTTAAATAAATTTATTTGACAGAATTTAATTTTAAATTTTTAATAACTTAACGACAAGAATAGAAAATACATTATTGCTTTCAAGAGAGATTTAAATTATTCGTTGTTATGAATAAATTGAATCAAATAAATTTATATAAACCTTGTTTCAACTTAATATTTTTCTATATTAGCATGCAAAAATACTTGATATAACAATTAGAATTAGTAAATATGATTTAATTTTTATTAGTATACAGTGATGATTTTCTTTTAAATTTTTAAGTATTTTTTCGCAATATTACGCTTTTTTACGCAAATTTTCAAATATTTTCATTATTTTACGTAAAAATTCTTGGTAAAATTTTGTATATTATCATCAAAAGACGTAATTTTACGAAAAATCATGAAAATATTTGCGTAAAAAGGCCTAATATTGCGAAAAAGGCAATTTTTAGACCATATTTTGATTTTTTCTATTGAGTTTTCATTTTTCATGAAATTAAGTATATAATAAAACAAAAAATAGAATATTTTGAATTATAACCAGAAATTTGAGATTTTTGATGCAGTTTGTTGTTAAGGTAATTTCAGAACCTTTAATATTTATTTACGTGAGTAAATTAATATTTTGATTATTTCAATTTATTAAAAAAAAATCTAAATTTAAAATTAAATTTAAAATTTAAAAAAAAAAGGAAGAATAAATATACAAAAATGCAAAAATACTTGATATAATAATTATAATTATAAAATATGATTTAATTTTTATTAGTATTTATTATTAATCAGAATATTAACTTTAGTTAAATAATTAATTGATTAGGTAAAAATTTGATATAGAAAAATAATTTTTAAAATTAATTTTTATTTTTTCTCAATTGTTTTATGATCTTAAAGAAAAATACTTGAAAGAAGATGCAACAAATAAAATGATAATTAAATTTTTGATTTAAATTATTATTCAAATATATGGGGCAAGTTTTAAAAATATTTTATTTTAAATAGAAAAGATAATATTCTTTTTTTCTATTAAATCTGGGTTTAAACATAATTATTAAAGCTAAAAGTTTTATATTTAAAAAATTTTTTTTTTAAAATGAATACACTTACTTTGATTCAGTTTTAATTTTAATATCAATATTTAATTAAAGTTTCATAAATATTCATATTTCATAACTTGAAAAATAAAAATTTTTAATTTATTAAAATATTTGTTTTGTAAATCTAAACCGAAAAACAATATTTATCTTCTTTTCCTTTTTCTTTTTTTTTATTTTAAATTTAATTTTAAATTTAGATTTTGTTTTAAAATAATAAACGAAATTGATATACTATACTCAAAACATTAATTTACTCACGTAAATAAATATTAACGACTCTGAGAAATTACCTTAACAACAAACTGCATTAAAAATCTCAAAATTCTGTTTTTCATTTTAAACTATGTGTATTAGCAAAATGAAAAATTTTAAAAATTATATTCTTGTTTTAATCCTTTTAGCTCTAGTCTTAATATTAATAAATCAAAATCATTCGGTTAAACTATATATAATATACAATTACAAATCGAATCAGTTAAATTACGAAAAATGTTTTTACATAAATCAGAACATGTTCAAACTGCATTCGTCACAATCAAAGACTAAGCCTAGTCTAGTTGTTGATCAAGACAAAATTAAACCTTATTTACCAATCGATTCAACATGGTTAATAGAACAAGATTTTTTCGATTTACTTGATAACAAAGATAAAACCGAAATTATATCTAATTCTAATTTAGATAATATTAAAAATCTAATTTCTAAAAAACAAGTATACAACTCGTTTGATGATTTGAATTTGGAAAATATGCTTAGAAAATATTCTTATATTGAAAAACAAGAGAAACAAGTTGCAATCATGGATTTATATGATAAAAACTCTAGTCCATGGATCGAATCTTTGCTTTTATTATTAAATAATCAAACTAAAATTACAGTTATTGATTATGGGAAAAAAAATTATGAAAATAAAAATATTATTTGGATGAATCATTTAGATTATTTAAAAAACCCAATTAAAAAATTTGATATAATAATTTGTTATAATATGATAGAAAAAATAGGTTTGGGAAGATATGGTGAGTTAATAGACTTTGATTTGGATTTGAAAACAATTAATCAAATAAATTGTATGCTAAATCCGAATGGACTATTGTTTTTAAATTTACCTACAAATGATTATAACAAACCAGAGTCAGTAGTTCAATTCAATTCACAGAGGTTGTATGGTTTGGAAAGAATAAGACTTATTACTCAAAATTGGAAAATCTTAGACGAAATTACATCCAATTTTGGCCATCAAAGAATATTTGTTTTGCAAAAGTTTTGATAATAATTGTTTTAATTAAACTTGTTATAAACCTGTTATGTTATTTAATAAATTTAATTTAATATAATATTTTAAACATTTTTACCTAATTCCTGAACAAGCTTTAAGTATAAAACTGGTTCTAAGTCTCAAATAAATAATTAATCTTGGTTTAAAATTTTGATGAATCAATCATTTCATTTTAACTTGCTTCAAAGGTTATATTTCTTATAAAAAAATAAATGTTCTAAATCAGAAGCCCGACTAGCTCAGTTGGTTAGAGCGTCGTGCTAATAACGCGAAGGTCGTGAGTTCGATCCTCCCGTTGGGCAATCTTTTTTTGGCAATCAAATTTCGAAAATTTTTTAAATAAAATTTAGAAAAATTCAATTTTTTACTATTCAAGACTTGATAAAATTTTATTTGTGTTTAATAATCAAAAAAAAAAGATTGCCCAACGGGAGGATCGAACTCACGACCTTCGCGTTATTAGCACGACGCTCTAACCAACTGAGCTAGTCGGGCTTCTGATTAAAAAAAGAAAAAATTTTAATTTGCAATAATCACTAACATTTTTATTAAAGCTTTGATTTGATAAATAAACTGATTCTAAGTTTGGAAAACAAACATACAATATTCTAAATCTTGAACCTTTTATGAGTTGCGCAAGTTTAGTTTATTCAATATAGTTTCAATTTATAAGTTAATTTTTCTTCAATACAGCGTTATAATGAAAATAAAAATATTCAATACTAAAGTAATGCCAAATCTGTCTAGTCTTTTAGGTTACTTCTTGTTAGATTGTATAATACTAGTTTTTAAGCCTTAATGAAAAATGTGGTCTCTTTAATCCAACGACAGTCAAAAATTTAAGGTTATTTAGCTTACTTGAAGTATTTTAAGTGCACTATTTTAGTCCTTTTGATACTAATTTCATAACTGGAGAATAATTTTTAAAAATTACAAAGCTAAAGAATCTAAACTAGTTAAAAAGCAACAATGAGTTAAAAGAAATATTTTAAATCAAAAATCATACGATTTTTTTGATATAAAATTGCTCTACTTAATTTATAAACTATTTTTAAAATAAAATAATCTCAAAAAAAACTATTATCCATGCTTGTTTAAAATGTGAATTTACATTATTCAATCAGTTATATAAAAAGATAAAAAATTAAATTACTAAAAAAGTTCTTAATAAGATAAAATTTTTCAATATAAATATTTGAAAAAATCAGTTATAATAAAGTTAAAAAATTTTAAAGATTTTTATTTTGTAAAATAATAAAGAAAATGAAATTAATTATTTTATCAATAATTTTACTTTTTTTAAATAATTCTTATGCTCAAACAACAGGATCATGTGTTAAAACTCCAGTATTAAAAGAATTTGATGCTACTCGATACTTTGGACAGTGGTATGAAATTGAACGTTTTGATTATATATTTGAAAAAAATTTACAATGTGTTAATGCACAATATGCTAAGTTAAACGAAACAGCTTTTAGTGTTAGAAATCAAGGATTTAACACGTAAATTTATTTAAATTATTAAAATTTATTTTTTTTATTATTTAATTTTTTTCTAGCAAAACTCAAAAATATGATCTAGTCAATGGTTATGCAAATGTTCTTAATATAAATGAGCCAAATAAATTAGCTCTGGTTTTACCAATTGTTTTATCAGATACAATAACTATTACAAATATTGGAAGTTATGAAGTACTAGCTACTGACTATACAAATTATTCTTTAGTTTATAGCTGTAGACAAATTATACCATCTCTATTGAAACTAGAAAAAGCTTGGATTTTGTCTAGAGCCAAAACTCTAGATGAAAAAACATTAAGTTATGTTAAAGAAACTGCTAAAAATTTGAACCTTAATATCAATAAATTTGAAACTATTGATCAAACTTGTGAATCTAAGCAAAAATAAATTCAATTTTCTCTTAAAATACAATTTTAAATTATTTATATGTTAGAAATGCATTACTTAATTAAATAATAAAATCTTTTATTAAAAAAAAACTTCATCTTTCATGATGATTTATTAGTTCTTTCAAAATTGTTATTGTTATCAAATCTTAAACGATTAAATCTTGGTATCTGAGCTATTTAAGAGACGAACCAAAAGGATTAAACAAATAAATTTTAAAAAATTAATGTTTTATATCAGAAGCCCGACTAGCTCAGTTGGTTAGAGCGTCGTGCTAATAACGCGAAGGTCGTGAGTTCGATCCTCCCGTTGGGCAATCTTTTTTTTTCCTATTAATTAAATAATGTAATTTTAATTATAAATATTGATAATTAATTTTTTTTTCAATTAATAGTAAGAAATCTAAAAAAATTTTAACAATATTTGTTAAGCATAAACCTGGAGTAACTTAGTTACTTTTTATTCATATTTCAATTTTCAATATATAAAAAAAATATTTTTAAAAAACAATTTTTGAAAAATTTTAAAATGAATTTTTTTTTAATTTTTTATATTTCTATATGGATTAAGCTTAGTATAATATATAAATATATACTTTCAATTCAAATATTTATTTGAAATTTTTTGTTTTAAAGTAAATAGTAAATTTATTGGTGAATTAAGCTTAAATTCAAATGAAAATTTGACAAGTATTGAAACTAGTATAACAGATGAACGGTTTTTGTTAACCAATAATGAAATACCATTTGATAGCGTCTTGAAAAGTATAGAATTTTATTTGGTTAATCCAAGTAGAGTTAATTTAAGAGTGAGCTAATAAATAAATTTTCTATTTTATTTTAGCTTTTTTATTTCATTGTAACACTTAAAAGTTTGCAAGCTTAAAAATATGTGAATCTATATTTATTAACCAGACATGTTCGGAGTATTTGGAAAAAAATTATAAATTTTTGAATTTAACAAAAAGCTTAAATTTAAATGAGCTAATTATTGACTATTCAAAAATCTTTAATTCTGGCTACAATAAAATAATTCCTTCAAATTTTATAACTTTGAAAAAAGGCTCGTTTCCGTATCTAGATCAGTACTATGGTAGTAGAGTTGCAGTTGATAAAAGTGGCCTTGCTAAATATTCAGATTATTGTATAGATAAATTTATTTATACAAACAATTTCTATTTACCAGCATTTGATTCTAGCTATAGCAGATTGAAGCGTTTAGATCCTGTTTTGAATTATAACTTTATATTTAGAACAACAATTTCTATTTTACCAGATTGTTTTAATTAAATTTTTCTTTTATTTTTTGATTAGTAAAATTTTTACTCTTATTTAATTAAGTTCCAGAATTTTCTCTTGGTCAAAATGTACCTGTAAATTTGAATCAAGAGCAAGTTGATTTTCCATGGTTTTTGGTAGATTATATAATTACTGATTATGAATTTGTAGATGATGCAATTGTAAGCGGGATAGAAATGTACCTTGAAGAACAATCGCCAATTTTTACCATTAAACAAGATTCAATTGAGCTTGGTGTAATAAAAAATGTTTAACTTTGTTAAATAAAATTTATTTCTAATATTAAAAAAGGTGATTTTATTTGAAGAGTGTATGAATTTTAAAGTACAAAACTGTGTAGAGCATTTAAAAAATTTAACAAAACCTTTTAAAATAATTTATGATTCTTCAAAATCTCAATATTTGCCCGATTTGAAAAATGGTTTCAATGATATTAAACTAAAGACACCTATTTTAGTACCAAGAAATGGCTTTTTAAGTCTGAAACAAAATGGTATTCTAACTATAACCAAAGACAAAGGAAATTATAGTTTAAAAGATTATCAATTGAATTGCACTTTTGATTCACACGGTAGATTATGTAAATTTGGTTCAACAAAGCCCGAATGGAAATTTAATTTCAAGTTAAAATATAGTTATTTTAATAACTTACCAGGTTTTTAAATTAAAATAAAAACAAAAGAGTAAATTTTTTTTGTAATATTTTTAATTAAGAGGTTCAATTAGGAAGCTATTTTCCAAAGCAAAATGAGCTTTCAAAACCAAGCTCATTATCAGTAGAATATTTTATATTAACAAGTATCGAAATTAAACAAAACAGTGCAATTGTTGGATTTGATCTGATTGCCTCAAGTCCTGGTTTTATAAACATTGGTCTATTTTTCTACAATAGCAGTTCATTTGATTTAACAAAGATTGATTTTTTAGAAGAAAATTTGATTAATATTGAAAACGAGAGATGGTTCGAGGTTAAACAGGGTTATAATAATTTAACATTCGAATCAACGCCCTTTTATACAACAAAAGGAAGTTATTTGATTTTAAAGCAAAACAACACTGGAAAAGTATCATTGAATAAATCAGCAATTAATTCCAAGTCAGATATTCTAATCAATTGTTCGCCAAGATGTTTCTCAGTTCATAAATTAAATCCTAGTTCAAATTGGCGTTTTAATTTAAGAGCTTCAATTGAATATTTAAATAAAATAGATTCTTATTATGGGGATGCTATACCAAATTTTATTGATGAGATTAATCTTAAATACATCAATAGAACCGCTATGGATAACTTTAATAATCAATCAGCCATACTTTTTTTAAATAGCTTAAATCTAAAACAAAATTGCTTTATTAAAAAAATTGAATTTTATGCAGCTAAACCTGGCTTTATTAATTTTGGGGTTAGTTTTAAGCAAAAATTTGAGAATTTAAAAAATTATATTTTTAATTTTTTTTTTTAAAGTTTTTGATTCCATCTAAACCTATTGATGAAATAAATAGCTTCAGATATTATACTTATTATTATAATGAAATTGGTGTATTTTCTGATCAAATATCAATTAAATTAATGAATTTAACCAAAGGATTAAATGTGTTCGAGTTTGATAAACCTCTTTATTACAAAAAGAATAATATTTTATTTTTGTATCAATACGACGGCAAGCTGGCTTTGGACACAAGTGGTACATCTGTAGTTTCGGATTATATTGTGTCAGGTCCAAAATTTTTTTCCATGTTTCCTTATTATGATGGCTATTTGTACACAGTTTCAAAATTAAACCCTAGTTCTAATTGGAGATTTTATGCTCGACTAATTGTGACTGAAATAGACTACAATCCAATTGATTCACCAACACAGAATAATTTAAACTGGATTGAACTAATTTTAAAATTTTTTTTTAATATAATTTCGTATATTATAAATTTATTTAAAAGTTAGACTAAAAATAATTTTGCTTAAAAATTTTCCTATTAGTTTTAAGAATAAAAATTCTTCTCTAAAATCAATTAATCTTCTTTTCTTTCCAATTTTTTAATAACTTTGGCTGGGTTTCCTACAGCTACTGAATATGATTCTATATTTTTGGTAACAACACTACCAGCTCCGATAGTTACTCCATCACCAATTGTTACTCCTGGAAGAATGATTACGTTACCACCAATCCAACAATCTTGGCCAATAGTGATTGGTTTGCCAAACTCGGTAGATCTTCTTTCAATTGGATCAATCGGATGTCCAGCAGTATAAACTTGAACCCCAGGACCAAAAAATGTGTTCTTACCAATTCTGATTTCGCATACATCTAGCAAACAACAATTATGGTTCATGTATACATTTTCGGCAAGATGAATATTTGAACCATAATCACACCAAAATGGTGGTTCAATGTAATCGTCATTATGACACGTTCCTAATAATTCAGATAAAGTTTTTTTTCTCGGTTCTAAATTTAATGGGCTTGAATTGTTAAACTCTTGGCATTTGAGTTTAGCGAATGCTCGAGCGTTTAATAACACTTTATCTAAAGCATTGTATGGCAAGCAAGCAAGCATCTTTTCGATTTCATTATATTCTGATTCAGACTTAGAGTCCAACTCTTGTTTACTTGGAACTTTTAGTTTTATTGGATCGTATGACATTTTTTTTTATTTTAAATTTTATAAAAATTTTTTTTTAATCTAAGCTTTTTTTTGAAAATGAAGTATTATGTTGAAATATTTTGATAAAACAATTTATTTAAATCAAATTTTTCTCTTTCTCTTAGATTATATAACATTTAAAAGTTAAAAATTTTTAAAATAAAATTATTTTATTTTTGTCTCTCAAGTAAATTTTTTATTATTTTACAAAAAAATACTGACAAATTTGCAATATAAATTTATTACCAAAATATATGTATAAATAAATGTAGAGTTGATAAAATAAGCAACATTTTATTGACTAGATTAATATGAAAAAGTAATAGTTTCAGATGATTTAACACCCCAGGAAAAGTCATTTTGACACTTTTCTATAAATTTAAAGTCTGTTAGCTTTTTATCTGATCAATATTTTCTATTTTAAAGGTTTTGTTGTAAACTTTAACAATTGATCATTTTCATATTTATCTTTATCATATTTATGAAATAAAATTGTCTTAAAAAAATCTCTGGTACTTTTAGTGTTTAAGTTTTCGGCACATAATTTACCAAAATAAAATTTATCTAATACAACTATTTAAAATACTAAATAATTTTTATTTTGTGGCTTGATAATTCAAGAATTCTTTATCAATTAATAACAATACAATTATATCATACTTTACCAGTTTCATATACTTGAAATTATAAAAGAAACAACTGAAAACTTATTGGCATTATTATTGCTATAACCATAATGAATGAATAGTTTTATATATAACTTTTTAATTTAAGCATAAATTTTGGAAATTTTATTTCTTGTTAAGAAATTTAATAATTAAACTTGATTAAGAATTAAAATTTAAAAAATAAAGAAACAGTGTTAGTATTATATATTGATTTAATTTTATTTGTATTTAAATAGATATAATAGTTTAAAGAATTAATCTATATGGACAAATGTTTGGGACATTTTTTATAAATAAACCAGTTTACTTTTAAAAAATAAATATAACCCACACAAACATCTTGAATTTAGCTAGTAAAATGTTCTTGAATTGTTGTTTGAATTTAAGAAAAAAAAAAATCGATTAATAAAAAATTCAAAAATTTCCGATTCAAATTCAATTAATTAAATCAAATATTGAACGAAAGAAACACAAAAGAAACAAAAATCCAATTTCAAAATTAATACTAATAAATTAAAACGGATAAGTTTATAATTTTTTTTAGTTCAAACAAGTCAAAAATGTAGAAAAAAACCGGGATTTTGTTTTTCATATTTTAATATAAATACAAGAGAATATATTTCTTCTATTTAATTCATTTATAAATATTGATTTGAAATCGATTAATATTCATATGTAGATTTTTGTTCAGTTATAATTAATTTATTGTTATTTGAGCATGAATAAATTAATAATTAATTAATTGAGTTCTAATACACCTTTATTATCATTAAAGCATGTCAATTTTTTTTTCATTCATTTATTCATTCTTTTCTTTTTGAATAATAATACAAGATAAGAAAATAAAAATTTTATTTTTTTTTTTTAAATTTTTAAAAATTATTATTTTTTCAAGTATCCGAAATTTGAGAACTTAACGAAAATAATAAATAAAAAAATTGATTATTTATCAAGGGTTTTGGCTCAATGTGTTTATTTTGAAATAAGTGTGTCAATGTTAAAAAGCCATTGTTTTAATTTGTATAGGTAAATAATATATAGAAGATATTTGGAAGAGTAAATTCTAATTTATTTATTTTCTTGATAAATATATATTTTCATATATGAATATATTAATAAACAAATAATTATAATATTTAATGATTACAATCACCACAAAGTCCATCTGGAGATTCATCATTCATCAGTTTCGGATTTAGATAATAAATATTTTACATTTTAACAAATAAAATTAAAAATCAACTCAAAATTGAAATTTGATGCTTCTTTTAAACATACACACACACACACACACACACACACACACACACATATATATGCACATATAGACAAGGTAATACAATACCTTTACAAATAAAATCAATTTTTAATTTAATTTCGACTCAGGAAGAGACCAAAAAAAGAAACAATTTTTTTTATATTTCTATTAATTAATTTATTACATTTTATTTTATTATATCACTTGCTTTAGCTTAAGCTTAAGCAAATTTAAGATTAGCTAATTTCTAAACATATTGTAAATGTGTTTTTGTGTTAAAATATTATTGTAAAACAAAAAAAAAGAGAAACATTTCAATTTATATTTATATGTAAAAATAAGCTGAGGTTGTTTTGAACCAGACTTGTGTTGAAGTTAAATAATTAATACACCTATTTTAATTTCATAAAGCCAATCTTTACATTTTTGATGAATAAATATCATATAAAGCGATTTTCATCAATTTATAAAAGCAATAAAAAAAATAAATACAAAGATATTTTTATTTATGATTATAAAATATTCATGTTATTATTTTTGTTTTGTTTCTATTTAAAGTTAATCTTAAACTTAAATTTTTTTATGTTTTTTTTATTTTTTAAAACTTAATACCTTTAATAAAGAAAAATGAAAAAAAAAAAAAGAAAGACGAATACTAAATTGCATAACTAATTAAAAAAATTTCGGTTTCTTTACAATTTGTAATTATTTAAAGGATAAACTCATATGTTTCTTTAATACCAAATACAAATAACAATAAAATACCGTTTCTCTTCTTCTTCTTCTTCTTTTTAATTTTGTTTTTTTTTATGATTCAAATAAAATACTATTTTGTTTCTTGTTTCTTTATTCTAAATACTAGACACTAGATAAAGATAAAATAACAATAAATGAAAGTTTAATATTGATTTATTGAATTAATTTTCTATTAACATTTCAAAAGCATAAAAAAAAATTACGTATTAAAAACTCATTTTCTATATTTGATACAAATTTTAGCCTCAAATAAAAATAAGATTAGTTTTAGTCTCTTTTATTTACCAAAAAAAAATAAAATAAATCTAAATTAAAACAACAACACAACAAACTATAAACTATAAACCACTTAATTCAAAACTAAAAAAAAAAAAGAAGAAATTTCAAGTGGACTTAAAACAAATCTGACCGAATTGTATGTTTGGTCAAGCGTTATTAAATCGAGCTGGAATGCGTTGTTTAGTTTAGTCTTAGTTCCACTTGAAATCATTTTTTGAGGTAAATTTAAAAAATTTTTTTTATTTTTTTTTTTCTGTTGTAAATCAATATTAAGTAATTCAATATAGATTGTAAATTTTTTTTTTTTTTTTTTTTTTTTTAATTAAAAAATTGTTTATTTAGAATTAAATTAAATTGAATTCATCGCAAAATTGATTTTTTTTTTCTTCTTTAACCGGGGATATTATTAAATACAATTTAATTATATTGTATTAATACATATAAATACATATATATAATTGAATTCAATTGAATCAAATATATATATATATATAAACACAAAAATATATCAATTTTAAATTTTGAAAGCAGATTTTGAAAGACCATAGGTGTTTTATTTTTTATTTAAGATTACTCAAATTAAAATTAAAATTAATAATAATAATAATAATAATAATTAAAATCGATTTTTCTAATTTTTTTTTTTAATTTAAAATTTTAATTCTTGGTCTAATCTTTAAAAAAAAATAAATAAAAGATTAAATTTGTATTTTTCATTTTTAATAAATTTTTTTTCATTTATTTGTTTCTTTTGATATCAGGTTTTATCTATGTTTGAATTTAAATTTAATCTTGGATAGTTTTATGTAAGATTCTACTCAGAAGAGAAAGAGAGAGAGAATAGAATGCTGCTTTTTTTAAATTACTAAATACTTAAGATTTATTTTAATTTCAAAGTATTTCTAAACAATTACATAACATTTTTAATTTCGCTTGATGGTATTAAAACTAGTTATTGTTTTGTTTAAAGTAGCTGATTATTATACATAATAAATGCTTGCTTGTTGATGGAATTTTCTGCTTTTGAAAATTGTATTTAAATAATTTTAAGTGTTGTTTTTTATTATTAATAAGTGTTAATTATATGTAGATTTAGAAAACATATTGAATTACTTAGCTTTAATCTAATGTTATCTACATTTTTTATACAATTTTTTTTACCTATAGATAAGTATACACATAAATAAAAATAAAACTTGGAAATAAATATTCATCAGCTGAAGATTTTATTTTATTTTTATTAATTATCAGCAACAACAACAACAACCTTAATCAAATGTTTTAAATTAAACTAATAGAAAATGAAAACTTTAAATGAATTTAAATCATGGTTGAGAATAAATGACAAAAATTTAGATTTTTAGGTTTAAATAAGCATGCTTAATTGTTATGAGAATGATGAGTGTTGATGTTGAAAAGCGAAAAGATTATATCAATAAATTACAGTCTTGTAATAAAAATAAAATAATTTATTGATTTAAACATTTAATTTTGTAGTCTAGGCTATATAAATGAAAATAAAATAAAATAAAAAATCAATAAGACTACCTCCTGTTTATTAAAATTGTTTTCCTATTTTATTAAATGCTTGATTAAATTTGATATTTTAAAATCTAAAGAAAACATATAATTATAAAAATTATATAACTAATATCAAGAACTGTTCAAGTGAAAGATTTTAATCTATCAAATTACAACTAAAATGAAAAAAAAAAAACGAGCATTCGTTATTCTCTATAACTCTATATTCTTTAGTATCTTTAGATTTTAATTAATATAGGTATCAAGTGCAAATTTTGTTATTAGATTTAATAAAAGAAAAGATTTTGATTTAACAAAAAATAATAATAATAATCTTTTTTCTTTTCTTAACAGTTTGTTATATAAGTCAGATTAAATAATAACTATTCAAAAGTTTAAAATTTCAATAAAAAAAAAAAAAAAGAATAAATTTCCTAATATCCAATGTGTAATCCATGCTTAAAGAAAATGAAAAAAAAATTCAAATTTTAATGATCAACTTTTTTTCTATTTTTTTCTTTTTTTAAATTCGTCTTCAAGTATTTAAGTGAAATTAAATTAATTTTATGATATCATTTTAATATAATAAAATATAGAAAAAAAAGTAAAAAAAAGTAAAAAAGGGTCAATTGTTTAAGTTTCAATTTTTTTTTTTAAGAAATATGTGACTTTGACTATGTGAAAGTTATTTTTAATATTAAATTACCTGTTTGTAGATTTTTTAAAAAAATTATTGTTTCAAATTCATGTCAATTAAATAAATGTGATTTGATTGAAATCGTCTAGTCTGAGATTAATTTTTATATATTTTTATATATTTTTTGTTTTTTTACAAAACGGAACAAATCAGAAGGAAAGTTGGTTATACAAAGAAAAATATTCAAAGAAAGTTTCAAGTTTTTTATTTCTATTTCTATTTCTATTTCTATTTGTATTTTTTTCTTATTTCTATTTTGCTTTTAATTTATTTGTAATACATTCATTCAAATTAATATTTTTTTTTGAATAAATATTAACCAAGTTGAAAGGTAAATTCAATATTAACAAAATTGAAATCAAAAAGTCACAACATTTAATTTGAATTCAATAAATAACAAAAATCAATTTCCTTCTTCTTCTTCTTCTATTTTTTTTATTTTTAATTTCTTTTTTTTTTTTTGTTTTGTTTGATTTTTGTTTAATTTTCTTGCTTATCTATCAAAATTTAGATTATTTGTAACTTTTTCGATTTATAGATGGATCATCACAAACACATGTAAAATCAACTTTTTAAATATTACAAAAATTAGAACGCGGTAAATAACAAAAAAACAACAAAAAAAAACAAAAACTCTTTCTTAATTTACATTTCAAAAATTCGTAAAATAGATATATCTATCTATCTATTTATCTTTCAATCAAGGTTTATAAATAAATTGATTTATTATTAATATTAAAAATTAATTTAGTCGAAATGGATCATTTGATTTTTTCGAAACCAAAAATAAAAATTTTTTTGTTACCTGATGATTTATAGAGTTAAATCTAGCCTAACAACAACAACAACAACCACAACAATATACGACATGAATCAATCAATATTAAAAGCGAATCGAAATAAATTTTTTATTTTTTTTTTGTTGTTGTTGTTGTTGTTGTTGTTGTTGTTTAGTTAAATTTCAGAAGGATACTTGAGTGTATTGGTGTATATTAGAGAATTAATAATTAATAATATTAATAATTTTACTACCTATACTGTATAATTAAGATTTGTTTTTTTATTTTATAGAAATTATAGGATTATGTTTTATTTTAGATATTAGAAAATCTAAAATCTCTATCTATCAATTTCAAAGCCGATTACAACTCAACAACAAAAAGAAAAGAAAATAATAGTAATTTTTTTTTGTTTATTTTTTGATGATTTAATTGCTTTTCAATTTTACAAAATTAATTGTTAGTTTTAGCTTTTGGGCTTAAATTTAGTTAAATTTGATAAAATTAAATTTTAATTTTAAAAATACAATTTTTTCGAAATAAAAAAAATGAAAAAGAAAAAGAAGAGAAAATTTGCTTCTTGCCAAATTTAATTAGGATTTAATTATTAAAGTATTTTATTTTCTTCAAGACATGTCACTCAATGAAAATGAATATATCTCTTCTTTTTTTTTTTTTTTTTTATTTTTTCTTGAGATATTTTAATTTAAAAGCATCAAGTGATGGTTAAATCAAATAATTTGTATTAATAAAACGGAGAACACTTTATGATATGTTTATATATATTTGTTTTTTTTTTATTGTTTCATTGGAACTAGGTAATTAAATTTTATTATACAATTAACTAGAGATAAGTAATATGATAGAAAATAAATCACTTTTAAGATTTTTAAGTTTTTAGTATTTTGTATTTACCTGTGTTTCATTTGAGAATTTCAATTAAATTCTATTCAAGTCTCTAGTTAATTGAATAATAATAATAATATATTATTAGTAAAACCTAAATATTTCCTTTCCGGACCTATATTTAAAACATACATAAAAAAATTTATTTTTTATTTATTTTAAATTAAGAAATACTTCAAATTTTAAAAATATTTACAACACAAATTAAAAGCTTATTAATTCATATAAAGTATTTTGTTTTGATTTGCTTTATTTTGTTTTAATTCTATAATGAATTAGAATTTTTAAAATACTTTTATATATATATTTTTTTTTTGTTGTTGTTGTTGTAGTTATTAATATAAACAAATTACGTGATTTTTTATTTAAATTTTAAAGTTTTTTTTTTTTAAATTAAAAGATACCAAACATGAACTAATAGTAATAGTAATAGTATTGTTTAAATAAAAATAAAAAAAATTTTATTTTTATTTCAAATATCAAGTTAATCTTAAAATTGTATTGTCCCAGTTTAATTTGAATTTTTAATTTAATTCTTTACACTTAAACTCAAACTGAGATTAGAATTAATTCAATTTAATTATCTTTTTCTTTCTTTCTCTTTTTTTTTTTATTTTTTTTTAAAGTCTAGTCTTTACAGTTAATAAAATCCACACTTGAAAGAGCACTAGTGCTGAGTATTTAAAGCTCGGATGTTTATAAAACTTAGAATATATATTAATTCTTCTCTTCTACTGAAAACTAATTCTACTAATTCTACCAAAACAACACACAAGTTACATAATCTTTGTTTTCAATTTATATTATCAATAAATATCTAAGTCTAGATTAAAATCAAATTTAATTACAACATTTAGTTGCTTTGAGCATGTTTATGTTTGCTTTTTGTTTTACTATTCTTTGATTAATATAATCCATCTTTTATTTTTATATTTTACTAAATACTAAGTCTCGTCTTCAAGATGGAATCAATTTTGCTTCGAACTAAAACGTGTTTCAATTTATGAATACTATTTTACTTTCTCTTTTTCTCTCTCTTTTTTTTTTTTTAGTTTAAAATCATGCAAATTTTATAAGGTTTTTTTTAATTAAAAAAAAAATTTTTTTTTTTTCTAAAAATTTAATTAATTTTGTGTCCAAATTTGACATTTTTGTGTTCATGTTTTTTGTTAAAACAAACAAGCATGACAAATTGAAGAGAATAGAAAATTTTCGAGTATTTTTCTATTTCTATTTGTTGTTGTTGTGTTGTTTATCTCATTAAAATATCTAGGAAATTTGTAAAGGTGATGTTGATTACAATATATTTTTTTTTTTATTTTTTTTTTTATCTATTTTTAAAAGAGATTAAAATATTTTTTTTTGTTATTATTGTTGTTAAAGCTGATTATTTAATATTACAATTTTAATTAATTATAAACAAGTGTGTACAGGTTCGAATTAGTTTTTAATATGTTTTCTTTTTTTAAGGTTTTATTTATACACATAGAAAATTTACAAGTCTAGGCTTAATCCATTTAATTAATTTTTTTATTTTATTCTATTTTCTATTTATTTAAATGTAAACAAATTTTGAAATCAAAATTACAAATTTTTTCTATTTTTTTTATTTTATTAAACTTTAATCCGTATTTTTATTACTTACTTTAAGTCCATTTCTTTATATAAACAATAAATAAATAATACAACAAAATAGAATAATAATAATAAAAAAATTTTGTTCAAAATTTTTTACTTAAATTTGTGCCGGATATATTTTTTAAAATTTTTTTTTTTTTAATTGCTGGAAATGGATTTTTATAGATTTTGAAAAATAAAAAAATTTTATTTTTTTTTTTTTCTTTTTCCTTCAAGTATCAATCGATGATCAGGTCAATTTTAACTGGATTTATTTAAACTAATCTCTCACCAGGTTAATAAATTTTTTTTTTTATTTTTTTTCACTTTGTTGACCAAGTTTCAAATATGGGTTAAAACTTAGTATGAGCTTTTATTTAATTTAAAAAAAAAAAGTAAAATAAAAAGAGTATATTTATGTTTTTCTAATTCGAGTGGAATTATTTGTTTTATAAACACCAGCAAATAATATAGCTAAAAGATTTCTTCTTCTTCTTCTTGTTGTTGTTGTTGTTTTTTTACCTAAATTTTATTTGTCAAATAAAATGGAATTTTATTTATTTTTATTTTTTTTTATTGAACTGAAATTTAATCGATCCATAGTTAACTATCTAATAATACTACTAATACTAATACTACTAATACTAATTATCCTTTTCTTGTTTATTTTTGTAACAAAAATATTCAAACTATTTCCTGGATCAATGATAACAATTCAAGACACACGACAAGTTATTAATCCCGAAAATCTAAGTGTTGAAAAAAACAACAAAAAAATAGAATAAAATAAAATATAAAATAAAAAAAAAAAAAGATTGAGATATGTTATCTTGTCTATTTTGAATAAGAATGCTTAAAGCTTTTCTAGAATACAGACTGATAGAATATTAAAGATAAGAAACTTTTATAAAAAAAAAAAGAAGATAATAATAATTAATATTTTAAGTTTAAATAAAATAGCGGTTTTTTGATTGATTGGTTAAGAATAATACTCATTTGAGCTTAAACTTCTGTTCTTGATTGATGATCGATAGGATAAGATAAATAAGATATAAATATATATATCAATAAAAATTTATATTTTTATCTTTCTTCCAAATTTGACATGGCTTAACTTAACAACAACAAGAAGAAGTAAAAGAAATAAAAAAAATAATAATTAAAAAAAAATTCTCAAGAATTTAATTATTTAACAAGTTTTGTTCACTTTTAACACTGTTTTATTTGATATTTGATATTATTTTTTAATATCATATAAAAAAAAACTTTAAAAAACATTTTATTTTTCCTTTTTAGATTAATGAAGAATTTAAAGTAGAAAGAAGAGAAATAAAATAAAATAAAAATAAAATGAGATTATTGTTAATATTTACGCTTTTAGGTTTGATAATTGATACAAAATCGGAAAATAATGATATAATTTATATAAATGAGAAATCAGGCACTAGAAGCGAACTCAAGTGTTTGAGCGAATCGAATAATACAAAGTCAAAGTTGTTTTGGTCTTTTAAGAGAATTTATTCGATTGCAAATACGAATACAACTCAGAACGAAATATCTCAACAAGAGCTAATGATATCTCTGGACTCTGAGGTTCAAGATAATCTAAAATCTAAATTCTCGTTGAGTTCTACTTATGATTTGATAATCTCGAATCTTTCCTATACAGACTCAGGCTTATACAAATGCAATTTATGGAATCAAAAAACTATTTTCTACCACTTGACTGTCTTCAGTCCCATTCAAAAGCCGGAAATTTCAACTCAAAACAAATCAACTCATACCAACATGCTTGACGAAGGATCAAGTCTAATTGTTAAATGTGTCTCAAGATACTCTTATCCATATCCCATTTTCAAATGGTTTAGAAACAATGCAGAAATTAAAACAGACTCGATTCAGACTGGCTTTAAATTACTTGACAAAGAGACCAACTCTGTCGAAAGTTCTATTCTAATTAGCAGTTTAAACTCTACTTACCATTTAAGTAATATTTCTTGTAAAACATTTCAATCGGAAAATTCAGATCAAGAGACTTTAATCAGAACTAGTGATTTGCTTTCTTTAAATGTATCTTTCAAACCTGCTTTGTCATTTCAAGTTAAACATTTAAAGCAAAAATTGGACTTTTTTGAGAATAATTCACAAGTATATTTATATCAGTTTGATTCAAGTGTTCAAATCGAATGTAAATACGAGTCGAATCCGATTCGTTCGAATATTCTATGGAAAATGGATGGAAATATTTTGAATTTTAATAATTCAATTGTGTTGAATTGGTCACGATTGAACTATGATGGAAAAAAGAGATTTAATTTGAGTTGTCAAGTAGAAAATTTGGTTGGCAAATCTGAATTAGTGTTAGATATAATTGTACTTTATGAGCCCAAAGCAGTGATTAGTTCCAGTTTAAATAAGGTTTATAATTTAGACGAAAATGGACAGTTCCAGTTGAACTGTTTATTCGACTCGTCACCAAACATTAGCCGATATGAGTGGCGAAAATCGGAAAAATTGGTCTCTAATACATCTTTATTAGATCTAAAATTGGTCAAGCATAAAGAAAATTCGGGAATTTATGAATGTTTTGCTTTTAATCAGATGAAGGACTCTTTTGGTATAATAAAACTAGGCTCAGGGTCTCAAAAAACCGAGCTTAATATTCGTTTTGTGCCTTCGATGAGTGTCAAGTCTAAAAAGCAAGCAGTCAATTCTTTAAACATTAACCAATCTTTATCTTGTATGACCATGTCTAATCCAAAGCCTGATTTTATATGGTACAAAAATGGTCAAAAAATTAACTCAAGCTTTAAATACTCAACTGAATCGATAGAAAAAAACAAGAATTTATATGAGTCTATTTTGTTTATTAATAATGTGAGTTCGTCTGATTTGGCCAAGTATGAATGTGAAGCTGTAAATGAGCTTGGTGCGAGTAGAATTGGAGTTGAGTTGGTGTCGACCTCGAGGCCGGACCAGCCAACAGAATTAAGAGTGTTGTTCGTAGATTTTATGAGCATGACTTTGGCCTGGTCACCTGGCTTTGACGGAGGTCTAGAGCAGACTTTTCTCATTCAACTGAACGAATCCGTAATTGAACTAAACTCAAATGAAATTTCAAAAGAAAATTTCAAATTATTGAGAACCGGAAACGGACTATTAAACATAACACAAATGAGATTTAATTCGGTCTATTCTATTCGCCTAAAAGCTAAAAATAGTTTAGGCTCAAGTGACTGGAGTGATTATTTGTTAGTTAAAACAAATGATCTTTTAGACTCGGATCGAGTTTATTTGCCAGAATTTGATTCATTGTTTTTAAACGTGCCTAAGAACAGGATTGAATATAAGCTAAAAATTGGCACTAAAAAGCCTCAAATGTGCTTTAATATGAGTCAAATCGAATTAGAAGATAAAACAGAGCTTGGAATCAGCTCGTCATGCTTAGATTTTAACATTACTGAGAACGTTCTCAGTCTTAGTAGCGACTTCAATTCAAAACTAGTTAAAAAGCTTAAAATTTCAATTTGTTTTAAACTTAAACCTTCTATTTGTCATTTAGCTCCTTTCAATGCCATCATAGATACTTACAACAAAATTTCACACTCTTCTTTGCTTTCGAATAAGAACGATTTTATTCTAGATGATATAGATAAAAAATTTTCAAAATTTTTATCCAAATCTTCTAATACAACCATTCCAATCGCTTTGATAATCGGAATTTCGATATGTATTCTTACTTTGATTATTTTACTATTTTCCACAATTATTTATTGCATTCGAAAGCGCAATTTTAAGCTTTGCAAAGCATTATTATCAGACACAAATAATTTAAACAAAAAATCAGATACTTTGGACTCATCAAAATCTAAAAATGATCAAAAATCACATACAAACAAAACTTTTAATATTGACATAGCTTCAATATCGGCACCAGTGGCTAGCACAGTGTCGATAAGTGGAAGTCAGTTGACTAATAGTACTACTTCGTCTGATCTCAACTCGAATTTAAATCCAGTCAAAAGTAGTTTAATTCAACATGGATCTACCAGGCGAGCTTTCACGGCTGCTCTCACCCAAACTGCCACTAGTATAATTAAAAACAATACTTTAGGACGAAACAAAATAAGTGAGATTTTAGTAACCGAAGATGAAGAACAACAGAATAAGATACTTAGTCGATTGTCTAAGACATCGGACGACTCGAATAACCAAGCTTCAAATACTTCTTCTACAGGTGTTTCAAACTGCTCTTCGACCAACATTGCACCTTACATATTTGCCGATTATACAGTTTATGATCAGCAGATAACACAGGCTCAAATAGGTCTTAATTTTATAGAAGGTTTTAACACTGGTACTAATAGTACTACTGGTAGTAACTCTGATCCGATTGCTATTAATAATTCTTTATCTTCTAATTCTACCACCGATTCGCCTATTTATGGTTATAACATAGCATGTGCTACAAATGCTCATAACTTAGCTAACAACGAGCCAAATGAGTTTATGTTTGCAAAGCCAAATCAGGAAAAAGATAATGAAGATGAACAAGAATCGAATTTAGTTAGGCAACAATCTATAAATATAATAAAGCAACAAAGATCTATTAATTCTAAGAATAATAAACCTCAAATTCAACAGCAACAAAACCATCAACAAATTGACCAACCGACCGAAAGTGGCTATTCGACACCATCAAGGCCAAAAAAAGTTGTTTATGAAGTTATAGTATGAAAAAAAAGCACTTGTTTTTTTTTTCATTATTTTAAAATACAGTGATTGTAAATATGCCTAGTCAATTAAATGCGGGTCTTGTTGTTGTTAAACACATCTCATGGGCTGATAAATTTAAATACTATATGACTCATTTTTTTTTTTTAAATTGTAAATATTTGCGTTAATAAGAATAAATCTTAATTTATAAGATTTTTTTTATGTTTTTGTTCTTTTATTTAAATTATTTAAATTTAAAATTTATAAATTTTTTTTAATAAAAATTTTTCAAAAAATTAATGATTTTTTATTATTGGTATGAAATTAAAGCATTGCAACTTTTGTTTTAAATGGTTCAATGAATTTTAAAATAATAGATTTTTAACTCAAAAACAATTAGTTTTAACAATTATTAAATTGATGCTTTTTTACCAGCCATCACAGTTTGGAAAACTCTTACATAAAAGATATTTTTTGATTACATTTTCTAAAATTATAGTTTTGTAATTTTGTTGGTAAATATCCCAACTTTGAGAAATATTAGAAATTATAAAAGAATGATCTTAAAATAAATTTCAAAATTATTGACTATATATTTTTAATCTAAAATTTTTTGTATTAATACATAAAAATGAAAAATATATTAAAGGTTGTATCACTCATTTGTTTATTCAAAATTAGCCATCAATGTATGGATGGAATTTATGAATGCAACGGCACAAATATGTCTGTTTCATCATTTGGTAATTGTGAATGTACATGTTGCAATGAAACTTCATGTGCTCTTGGCTGCTCTTTTACACCCGTAACTAAAATACAAAGTATTATAATATTTCATAATTTTAAAATAAGGAAATATGTTTTTATATATTTTTTAATAAACTAAACAGCTTTAAAATGCAATCAAAATCATAATTGTCCCATAGATTATATAAAGATGTATAAATATTTTGCAAATCGAACTTGTGATTGTGAATGTTGCAAAAATGATTCGTGCTTTGAATGCGAAATTGAAAAAGATGATTTTGATTGTTCTAGAGATCCTTGTGATATTTTATGTAAAAACATAGTTGAAAGAATCCAAATCGAAATCAATACAATTTATGAATGTAGTTGGCAAAGTTCATCTTGTAAAAAGGTTGATTGGATTGAAAATCAACAATGTGAGAAAGCAGAAGTTAGTTGCACTATAAATGGAATAACAACTATTCAAAAAGGTTTATTTAATTGTAAGAAAAACATTCAAACAACTACCAAAACACCAAATTCGAGCATCAAACTTCAAAATTTTAATTTGTTAAATTTAATATTACTCTTAATAATATTAAATTGAAGTCTCTTAAAGATAAAACTAATAAGCAATTTTGAATTTTAACTATAGTATAAATTTTATTTAAATTTCAATTTAATATTTTATCAAGAAAATCAATAAATTAATTTTTAAATTATTAAAATTTTGATTTAAAATTACATAAAATATTATTTTTTCTCATTCAATAAATATTTGTCAAAAGGTAAAAATAAATACAACAATGAATAAGATAGAACGTCAATTAGATGTTTAAATATTTAAAAAAAAAAGCAACTCTTTTTTTAACAAGAAAAAAAATGAAAATATTTATACTAAGTTTGCTATTTATTTTGTTCTCATTTAATAAAGTAAATTCCCAGTGTATAGGTGATTATTATTGTAACGGGACCAGCATTAAAATTGTAAATCAGTGTGAATGTAAATGCTGCTTTGGCGACAACTGTTCTTACAATTGTACTTATATACCAACTAAGCCAAAAAGTATCTATCAAATTATAAAATAGAATTAAACCAAAGTTGTAGCATCTTTTTTATCTTTATAGTAAAATGTAATCCAAATTATTATTGTTTTGCAGAAGAAGGAAAATTTACGACACTTTATTCAAATGGAACATGTGATTGTCAATGTTGCAAATTTGATGCACAAAGTGAAAATCAAAATTGTAGATCATGTCCACTTAAATACTTGAATGATACAACCATATCAAATGAAAAAATCAATTGCCAAAAACAAGGATGTGAGCTATTATGCAAAGTTAAAACAAACAATAATTTAAAAATACATATTGCTATTAGTTCTCATTATGACTGTAGCAATACTTGCGAAATAGTCGATTTTCAGGATAGAACTTGTGAAGAAGCTACAGCCAAATGCAATATAGATGGTATCCATACAACTGAAAAGGGATTTTTCAATTGTCAATTAAAAGCAACCAAATCGGCTTTATCAAGTATTACTACAACGGAAACTTCATTTATTAATTCTAAGCTTATTACAACAACACAAAATTCTAGTTTAAGATTATTTACCAAAAATTTAAAATATTTTTTTATATTTTTATTAGTTTTGCTATTTTAAAAATTTAATTTATTCAATTATTTATTTTAAAATACTTACGCAAAATTTGAGAAAAAAAAATAATGCTGATTTATATTTTCCCTAGATTTTTGTAAATTTCGTACTACTTATTTAATTCTTTTTCATCTAAATAAATTGAATTAGAAATAAAATAACCAAAATCTATGTGAAATCCGATTCATTTTAATAAATTAGATATTAATCGAAAATAAAATTAGATATTAATAGAAAATAAAAATTTATTTCAATTAAGTGTATTGTTTCGGAATGATTTAACTTTGTGTATTAATTTGTTAAAAAAATATTTTTCCAAGTTTAATGTTTGACTTAAATAAGAATTAAATATTTATTTTAAAACTTAAAACCAGAGTAAAATTACTAAAAACATGCTGATTCATTTTTTTGCCTAGATTTTTATAAATTTTGTTCAGGATTTTAATTTAAAGAATTTAATTTAATTTAAACTAATAGTATACGATAATCTAAATTTTTGTACTAAATAAACCACTAACTACGCCACTGCCGGTTCCAAGCCCGGGTAAGAGTAGGAGGGGTGGTGGTATTACGATAATCTAAACGCAACCAAGTGAAACAATCTTTGTTACACCATTGGAAAAGGTCTGCAAAAAAGCGCATTTTTTCTGCAATTTGTATTAAAACTAAAAGAATTGAAAATTAAATGCGCAATTAAATTGCAGAAATTTTTCAGACCTTTTCCAATGGTGTAACAAAGATTGTTTCACTTTGTTGCGTTTGCAGAACCTATTTTGGACCTCTAGAATAAAAGTTATATCATTTTCAATTTTTGTATTTCTATTTTTGAACTAAAATTCACAATGCCTTAAAATCAATTTATTAATTTTATTTGTTTTATAATGGCTTTAATGAAATTTTATAGAAATATTTGTTAAAAAATTAAAGATCAAAATTCAATCACGATGCGCATTATATACAATTCAAATAAAAAAAAAATAGTTTTTAATTTTACTAGTATTAAAATCTATCTGTTAACCCTTTAATTAAATATTTTAATAAATGTAATTAATAATAATTAATTTTTTTTGTTGTATTTTAAATTTAAAACTTTAATTCGTGACTTGCAGATAAATATTAAATTGTTTTAAATTCAATTGAATTTTTTTAAAATTTGTGAGCAATATTATTTTTATTTCGAACGTAAAAATCAAATTAGATTAATAATTTAAATACAATTTGTTTGATTTTGAAGACACCTTGTCAGTGATATTGTTTGAGATTGATTGAAAAAACTTAGTAAATTTTCAGATTGATAAAACCGATTAATTTAGAAGCAATCAAATTTTACTGTCACATTTATTTTAATTAGAAAAAGAATTAAAGATAGTTCCAATTTTTATTGAAATTCGGAAGATTATTTAATTAATTTCAATATTAATATTATTTCAAATAAATTATGAAAAGTCTCAGGTAAAATTTTTTTTTTATTAAAGTTAAATAGAAATCAACATTTTTAAATTTTATTTCTAATAAAATAATTGAAAAATATTTTTGTTGCAATAATTTTATTGAAATTATCTAACTAAACATTATCTAGCTATAATAGAAAATGAGTTTTACTAAATTAAATATGAGTTTATTTAAATTTGCTGTTTAAAATCAATTAAAAATATTTCTTATTTCAATTAAAAATGATTTTGAAAAAGATCATAATTATGAATATAATTAAATTATTTGAAACTAGTTTGTTTGAATTTGATGGTAGTAGATTAACTACATTTGATTGAGTTGGTTGAATAACTTTGGTACAATCAAATTTAGAACATGTATAATATCTTGAATCATATGCAGTTAAATAAATTGGATCACTGTAATTCAAATTGTTGTTTGAAGCTTGAAATTTTAAAAAGAAATATTGTCTATTAATAGCGCTAACTAAGCTAGTCAAATTCAAGAATATTGAATTTGTATTTATTGAGAATGCTTCTAAAATACTTGCTGTTGTTAATTCAGTTAGGTTTTTGCTTATATTATCGATCTTAAAAAATTTAATAAGAAATTTTAAAACAAAATTATTTTAAAAAATGTTTTACCATTGGAGTAACTTTTATTTTAGAATGAGAATTATCAGCTACAAATCGTTCGACAAATAAAATTACATCTTTTAAGGAATTATTTGAAAAATCATAGCTATTATTAGCATATAATAATTTTGTTATTAAAGGTGCTTTTGACAAATCAATAGAACAATCGATTCCAATATAACCATTATTACAAGAACATTGACCCGAATTACTACAAACTCCATTTCCATTTGAACAATTATTTGGACACAAATTTTTGATCAAATCTGTTTTAACACCTAAAATAGTTCCATTTTCATCTTTTTTAAACTGATTTACATCACCTTCTAAATTAACTTGAGTTAATGTTTTTGCATTTTCTACATAACCTGCAGCCCAATTAACACTCTTAATTTATTTTTTATTTTAATCAAATAAATATCTTTTAATTTTTAAGTAGAAAATAATTTTAGTATTTACTGGATAAAACGAGTAGTCTGATTTACAATCATTCATCATATTTGTTGTATTTAAAATTGCTGAATCTTCTGATTGTTTAACAAAATCTTGACTTGTGAATGAGTTACAATCGTTTGATGAAGTCTTTGCAAACAATAAAATAAATCAATTTATGAGATATTAATTTTGTTTAATAAAATACTTGTCTCTTTATTCTGTTATTGTTTGGTTCAGATTCATAATTCAAATTCAAATTTGTATTTTTCAATAACCGAATACTTTCTGAATTTGATAAAACATAATTATCTATTTTATTCATATTTGATTCATCACTAAAATGGTATTAAAATTTCTTCATTTTAAATTTAATAAATATAACTAAATTATTCTTTAATTACTTATCTAAATCTCTCTTAGATTTACCATTTGAGTTAATGCTTTTTGACTTTTGATTAAATTTATCTTGATTTAAACCATTCGAACAAGTAGAACTTGTAGATGAGTCGAATGGATTGTACTCAAAGCATTCACAATAACTGTGTTCTTCTTTTAATTTTGATTCATCATATTTATAGTATTCTCCTTTTGAAAAGCTTGGTAAATCATCAGCTAAATCAGCACTTTTTAGTTTAAGTATAATAATAATCAATTTTTAGATATTTATTAATTAAAATCATTTGATAAAAAATTTATAAACTTGAAACTATTATAAAAATCATTAAAAACATTTGTTGTTTGGTTTGTATTTCTTAAATATTTTAAATCATCATTTTGATTAAAATTCCATGTACCAAACATTCCACTTGTTTTACCATAATCTGCTTTTGATGGATTTATCATAAACATGTAATATTGAACTCGATTGAGCCATGATGCATAATATCCATATACTGTCAATATTAATCCGTAACTAGTAACTATCTTTATATTTAAATAAAATTAATCAATTGAAGACGAAAATTTAGAAATGTTTTTATAATGTTACTTGTAAATTATAACCATACATCATATTTATAACTAATTGATCCAAATTATTTTGTAAAATAGATTTTTTAAATATTAATGGAACATCATATGTTTTACTATTCAAATTAGAATAATAAAAAACTTGACTTTCAAGATCTAATTTTACAATTTCATGCAATGATTGTAAATAAATTTTATTTATACATGTTGGTGTAACACCTGTATTACTAGCAGATGTAAAACATGGTTTACTAATTAAATGAATCTAAATTAAAATTATTTAATATTTGATCATATTTCTAAACAATTGAAACAATGAAATACCCTTGTACTTGATTCAACATTTTCATACATTTGAAATTCACCTGGTAAATGATAATCAAATCGCCTTTTTATATTGTAATACATTTTTTAAGTTTTATTTATTTATTTATTAATTAATATTTACTGTCCATCAAAAGTATAACAATATGGATCACCATTACAATAAGCATAAATATTTAATGGTCTATTTAAATATTTAAAAACAATTCTAATCAAAGGCAACTCAATATTTTTAAAATAAGATTTTAAATCGACCGAATCTTTATTCGATTGCATTTCAATATCATAAATTTCTTCTTGATAATTTAAATTTTTTGATTCCATATTCACATTAAATTCCCAAATTAGTTCATTATTAGCATTTGAATAATTTGGATCGTATTTCAAAGCTTTATTACATCCATCACAACTACGAACTCCATTCGATTGAGTTATGCATTCTTTTTGAACAACTCTTTTAAATTTACTTTTATCTTTATAATTTAGCCAAAATTTGAGATCACATGTTGTTTTAGAAGCTGTATTACATAGCACTGGTAATGTTGTTTTACATTTTAGTTTTATTGGTTGAATGTTGCCTTCTTTAACTGTTATTTGATACAAACTTGAAGTTGAATACTTTTTTGATGTTTCAATTTAAAATATTAGATTAGATTATACAAAAATTGAAAATGTCTTATTACATATTTATCCATAATAGATTGATTTTCAACTTCACATTTAATACCTACATAAAATTTAAGACTTTGAATATCAAATGGAGGTCTTGTATTTTGATATGAAGGACTTATTTTGCAATATACTTGTTTATTTATTATATTTGCATTTAAATAATTCTCAGCTAAAAATCCGTATAAATCTCTGGTTTTTGAATTATATTTTAAATTAGTTGTTAAAATTTGATTTGATCCTTCATACCAAGTAATACTGCCAATTAATTGACTACAATCAACATTTAGTGGACATTTAATAAAGCATTTTAAGGCAGCTTCATTTAAAGGAACCAAATCATCAATTAATTTAGTTACTGGTTGAATTGTAGCTATTTTTTCTAGTTTATCATAATCAACTAATTAAATTTAAATTTAAAATTATCTATTAAATGGTTTGTTTTTTATTTTTGTATTTTACTGCTAATCGGGATACATCCAGGCTCATATCCAGTTAAAGAACCGAATCCAGTTGGACATTTTTTTTTTTGGGCAATATCTTAAATTTAAATTGATTTAATTTAAGATTATTTTATTTTAAGAAAATGGTACCTAATAAACATGATAATTGTTGTTTATCTAAATTGTAATCAATTGAATAATACTGATAAGTTTTAGTATTTTCACAATAAGCCATTTGTGATCTTAAATATAAACTAAAATTAAAATTTGGCAGTTGTATTAATTTTTTTATAATCTACGAATATTGATTCAAATAGCAAGAAATTGAACAATATTCTTTTCTTTCTGAAACTGTTAATGGACCATATAAAGGGTAGTTAGGAGAATAATAAAATTGACAAGATGTCATATTCTTTACAGGTGTAGCGCTATCCGGATATTCTATTTAAAAAAGCCTTAAAATAAAAATATTTATTAATTTGTTGATAAATTACCATCAGGCGTCCAAAAACTATATTTCCAATCATAAGTAATATTTGAGAACGTCGAATTTCCGCTGCAAAAGGGATTTTTTATAAAATATTCAAAACATTCATCTGAGTTTAAACTATAGTAAAATGGGAAATATTTGACATATGTAAAGTTATATATCTTTGAATTTAACCCAGATATGATATTATTCGGGATAAATTTGTAATCTTGACTTAAACCATACCACCTTGGATAAAAACTAATCGTATTATTAAAAAGAGTATATATTTCTTTTGATTCAGCACATATTTTTTTTAGGTCAGTTTCATATTTTAACAACGAATAAGATGAGACACAACCCGGTCCATAACCTGTTAATGATGTATAGTATTTAAGACATTTGATTTTAGCTCCTTTGGAAAATATAATAAAATGCTTTTAGAATTAAAATATTTTTATAAAAATTATTTTTTTTAAATTGATTTACCCGATAAACATGAATAAAGTTCTCTATAATATAATTCATATGTCGGTAAATAATAATAATAAGTGTTATTATAATAAGCAACTTGAATGTAAATGCAATTGCTTTCATAAAAAAATTCTACACTGCCATATTTATATAATTTTTTATTGGCAGAACAAATTGCCATTTTAGTTATCGGATTTTTATCTGACGGATATTCTTAAATTAAAAAAAAATAAGAATTAAATTTTGGTGAATCAATTAAGAAATTAAACATGATTAACCATCATTTGTCCAATAAATTGATTTACTGTTAGCTAAAGGTTCAAAACAAAAAGAAGTCGAAACAGAATATTGATTTATGTCCTCTAAAGCATCCCCAAAAATCCAAAGTTTTTGGTACAAATCATAAGTAAGATTAATATTTTTTGAATTAGGATACAGTTTTACATTTGATCCGAAATGAAACCACCCATAAGAATTATCCCAATTTGTTTGTAAATTATTGTTTGCTACATCTACATAGTTCACAGAATTCTTGACGATGTCTATAATATTTGATTTGGTGTCAATATATGAATTAACATTTATAAATAAACATTCCGGTTCATAACCAGTTAATGAAATATAACCTTGAGCACATTTAGTTTTAGATCCTATAGAAAATTAAATGAAATCAATTTCAAATTTTAAATGTTTTAATTTGTTTTACCAGATAAACATGAATAGATTCCTCTATAACTTAATTCATCGTTTGATAAATAATAATAATATGTATTATTATAATAAGCAACTTTTTTGGTTTCGCAATAAATCTTACAAGAAAATGTAATCTTAGTTTTAAGATAACTTTTGGCATAACAATAATTCATATTTTTGACTGGATTTGTTACTGTTGGGTATTCTTTAATTTAAAAAAAAGTTTTTTTCTAAAAATAAGTTTATTTATAAAATTTTTAAAAAAAAGTCTAACTTACCATCATTAGTCCAATATATGATTCGGTTAAGATCTTTACCATCAATACAAAATGGAATTGTGTTCAATAGCTGCTCGCAATCGAAAATGGGTATATTGGAATTATTAAGAATTTTTTCGTAATGTGAAATATTGAGACTTGTAACGGTTGGATATAGTTTAACATTCGATCCAAAATAATACCAACTTGGATTAACATATTTAGATTCTAAATTATTGTTTACAGCATCGACATAGTTAAGTGAGTTTTTGACTATATCTAAAATGTTTTCATTTATAGGTTGATTTGGATTTAAGTTTAACGTTACGAGTTTACACCCTGGTTCATAACCAGTTTTCGAAAAATAACCATCTTGACATTTGATTTTGGTTCCTTAAATTCAATTCGAAAATTTTTATTTTATATAATTTGTAAATATATAGAAATAACTAGCTGTTGAGATTTAATATGATATTTTCATTTTTTTAAATTAATTTTAAATGCTAGGGCATTTAATAAGGCTTCTAGCTATTCGATTTGAATTCCATAATTCTAGAAAGATTTCCTAAATTAAATATAATTCTTAATTTAAATTTTTTCAAAAAGATGTCAACTTTCAGCAGGCTTTATTCCACAAAAGCAATTAGGATATATAAAAAAATGTGTTAGTTTTGTATTTTTAATATTTTATTTAGACCTGCTGAGGAAGCTTTTTAGCGAAACCGGTCCATGGTTTATTCTATTTATAACCTAAACAAAAACAATTTTTAATAAATAAATAAATAATCAACAATTTTAAACGTTTTTGTTTTAACTTTTATTTTAAATAATTTTAATTTATAGCATATATTTTAAGTGAATAAATATTTTTTAGCAAATTATTTAATTTTTATTCTGTTTCGCTTTCATCGGCAAAAATCAGCATTAATTCCAACCCTTTTATTGTTATTTTTAAGAGAATCTAAGGGTTAGATAATTTTTTTAAATAACTTTACTTTCTTTAAAATCTTGATACTTTAATTTTTCTTCTGAAAAACAAGCTTGACAACTTTTGCGGATTTTTTTTTGCTTTGGTTTAAAAAACACTGAACCGCCTAAAAATTTGATTAATTAAAAATTCTTTATATTAAATAATTTATTTTTTACTTCTTTTAATGGTTGATGAACTTGTTGGTATATCTATTCTAAAATTGAATAATTCAGTATTTTGTTTTATCTCTACAATAATTATAAGTTATTAATATACTATACATTCTCGATAAGACTGATTCATGCCCTCTTTCTCTTCTCTTTCACTCATGTAAGCGCTCATTATAAACATAATGTTTTGGAATTTCCTCATATAAATACTGACATGCATGCGGTTGCTGATTGTTTAAAATAAAATATGAAATAAGCATTGTATTTCTTGGTTGATTACTGGCTATTTGTTCAACTTGATAAGCTCTAAAAACAATATTTTGTCTATTTGGTAAGTGTATTTGCATTCGATAAATTGTATGCGACATATCCATTCTTTTATGGCCAATTATTTTATCAAATGCTTCAATTTAACTAACATAACGTCTTTCTTTTAAGTAATTTTATTTTTAATTAATAAAATTTAATCAATTTTTTTTAAAGTTACTTTCATTACGGTAATTTCGTCATAAATCTCGATATTCGAAGTGTTTCTATCAGCTGGTTGATTTTGATGAACATCATAATTATCGTTTTCATTGAATTGTTTGAACTATAAACATTGTTATTGTTAGAATGACTATCTATTTGGTTGTGCCCTTCATCATTCTCCACATGAAAAGGTCTTACATTATTTAATTCGTGTAAACGAATACTTGCCCTTTCATCAATTCAACATCATTTTGAAAAAGTTCAATTCTATTTTGAAAAAGCTGTTGTTGAATTTCTGATGGTAAACTTAACAGATCTTTAATAACATTAATTTTTGAAAAATATTAAAAATATGCTTTTAAAAAATTAAAACAATTAAATCTATTTTGAAGAACTCTAAAACACGTCCTATTAAAATGTAAAGCGAATTCTCTTTCGATAGAAACTTGTGAAAGATTTCTGGATTCACGGGAATTGAATAAATTCATGATTAATATGTCTTCACGTTCAGTAAATATTCGTCCTTTTAAAAAATATTGATAGATTGTATATGAATATAATTAAAATAAATATTTACTTGGTGTCATTTTTTATTTATCGTTAAAAACTTTAATTTTAAAGGAAGTATATTGAACTGGTAATATTTAAACGTAGTTAACTTTACTTTACAGTTTTTTGAGTAATTCAAAAAAATTTGAAAATTTAAAAAAAATTCAAAAAATAAAAAAAATACGTAGCTTTACTAACTAAACAAAGTATTAAAATTAAAAAAGTGTTTTAATAGATTATAAAATGACTTTTGCTTTGTTGTGATAACTTGGTATTTTACGCAAACCAAACTCCACACCATGGTGAAGTTACCATAGTGAAACCAAGCATATTTTCAGAAACAGCATTATTTGTTTTATTAGAAAAAGAATTTAAAACTATTTGCTAACTAAAAATTTTTTTTTTCAAAATTTTGACATAAAATAGTCTCTTTTGACCCCTAGGGGTACATCAACAAAATTGGGTACGTGGAAAACTGGTATTTTTCGCCCACCATACGCGTTACGGGCTATCGATTAAGCCCGCATGTGCAATTTTATGGGTGTCCATTCAAAAGATAGCAATGCTTCATACCAATAATGAATGCAACTTTTTATTACTTTTTACCTTTAATTACCTTTTAATAACTTTTACGGTAAAGGTAACATAGTAAAACCAAGCATATTTTCAGAAACAGCATTATATGTTTTATTAGAAAAAGAATTTAAAACTATTTGCTAACTAAAAATCTTTTTTTTCAAAATTTTGACATAAAATAGTCTCTTTTGACCCCTAGGGGTACATCAACAAAATTGGGTACGTGGAAAACTGGTATTTTTCGCCCACCATACGCGTTACGGGCTATCGATTAAGCCCGCATGTGCAATTTAATGGGTGTCCATTCAAAAGATAGCAATGCTTCAATCAAAGTTGAACCCGCCACAATTATATATATTGATGATGATGATGATGATGATGATGATGATGATGATGACTAGCTTCAGTCAGTGTATTTTTAGGTGATTATAAATTGCTTCGCATTTACCTCGTTTCTAGCCTTGGGGAATAAAAAGTCTAATAATTTCACTTATAATTTTGAATTAAATATAATAAAAACCTTTAATTACTGTCTCCTAATTCTCAATTTTATGCATTTTGAAGACAATTAAAACGCATAAAGACATCCTTTACAATCAGTATACAGGGTTTTAACAGGCAGGAATAATGGGTGAAGCAAAGTTTTTAATAATTAAGGGTGGATTGTAAAGCTTCAAATGCTTGTCAATGTTGTTCTGCTGTTAAATCATCAAAATTAGTTCGTCTTTCTCTATGTGGCCATTCTAAACCTTTTGAATCAGGTTCAGGCAAATTAAAATCAGCCAAAGCCCTATCAAAGCTATCTAAAATATATCTGATATGCTAATTTAAAAATTAAATCATTATTTAATCAAAAAACATAATTTAAAATTTAAAAATACTTCTATTGCTTTATGGAATCTAGTATCATCTGGTTCATGCTGATATTCTTCACTCATATGCTCTTTAAATGCTTCCCAAAATTCTAGTCCATTTGGATTTACCGGATTGTTATGCACCAGTATTGTAACAGACAAAAATCTTTTTAATACTTAAATTGTATTCTACAATTAGTTTAATTTTATTTTTTAATAATTACCTAATTCTAAATGGAAACTCATCTCTTACAATTTCTCTTACATTGATGATTGTTTTCGATCTTTAAATGTAGAATATAAATGGCCATTAACAGTTTTTATATAATTAAATGATTTTGGACCACGACCGTGTTTTAGAAGTAATTTAAGATAGAATATTTCACCACTATTTGTAAATATAAATGGCATCGTTGCTATTACTTTTGCACCTTGTTCCAAATCAACATATTCAGCCGATTGTACTAATATTTGTGAACAATTTCTTTATAAGTGTATTGATATGCTCTCAAATCTCGAACATTCAAATCAAAAAAATCAGTGAACATTGTTACTGGTGGATCTCTGTTGGCAACTTGTTCAATTTAGATTGAACCACAAAATCCAGGCTCATTCGAACTCTGGGAACAATTTAAAGTAGAGATGAGTGAGGATTACACCATGAACCCAATAAATGATAGCCAAGATGTTGCTTATCAAAAAGCATTAACTGTAAAACTTTAATTATAAAAATTATCCTCATATTTAAATTATTAAAATTTTACTTTTGAACAGCACATTAAACATATTCTTCAAGGCTTCAGTAAAAGAATGGAAGATTTTAATCTTCCAGAACCTGATGATAGAGGATTAGGATGGAATAACCATACTAGTAGAAATCAAAATGATTTAACAACTGATCAGCATGAAAGAAGAGCTAATGATTTATTTCAAAACTTAAATGTAGAACAAAGAGTAAGTATTTAAAATAAAATTACGTTAATTTTGAATTAAAATTTACTGTTTATCTGTTTCAAGGTTGCCTTTGATTCTGTCATGAGCGCTTTGAATAACACTAATCCAACTGTATCAAAATGTTTTTGTAGACGGACCTGGTGGCACAGGAAAAACGTATCTAATAAATGTAATAATTTTATTAATCATCATGATCGAATTTAAAATAAAAAATTAATTTTATATAGGCTCTCTTTCATAAAGCGCGTTCCCAAAATCAAACTGTCATTTGTACTGCATTTACTGGCATTGCTGCATCTCTTTTAATTGGAGGAGGCCAAACAATACATTCAAATTTTAAAATTCCTATACAAACCGCACATTAAACATATTCTTCAAGGCTTCAGTAAAAGAATGGAAGATTTTAATCTTCCAGAACCTGATGATAGAGGATTAGGATGGAATAACCATACTAGTAGAAATCAAAATGATTTAACAACTGATCAGCATGAAAGAAGAGCTAATGATTTATTTCAAAACTTAAATGTAGAACAAAGAGTAAGTATTTAAAATAAAATTACGTTAATTTTGAATTAAAATTTACTGTTTATCTGTTTCAAGGTTGCCTTTGATTCTGTCATGAGCGCTTTGAATAACACTAATCCAACTGTATCAAAATGTTTTTGTAGACGGACCTGGTGGCACAGGAAAAACGTATCTAATAAATGTAATAATTTTATTAATCATCAGGATCGAATTTAAAATAAAAATTAATTTTATATAGGCTCTCTTTCATAAAGCGCGTTCCCAAAATCAAACTGTCATTTGTACTGCATTTACTGGCATTGCTGCATCTCTTTTAATTGGAGGAGGCCAAACAATACATTCAAATTTTAAAATTCCTATACAAACCGCACATTAAACATATTCTTCAAGGCTTCAGTAAAAGAATGGAAGATTTTAATCTTCCAGAACCTGATGATAGAGGATTAGGATGGAATAACCATACTAGTAGAAATCAAAATGATTTAACAACTGATCAGCATGAAAGAAGAGCTAATGATTTATTTCAAAACTTAAATGTAGAACAAAGAGTAAGTATTTAAAATAAAATTACGTTAATTTTGAATTAAAATTTACTGTTTATCTGTTTCAAGGTTGCCTTTGATTCTGTCATGAGCGCTTTGAATAACACTAATCCAACTGTATCAAAATGTTTTTGTAGACGGACCTGGTGGCACAGGAAAAACGTATCTAATAAATGTAATAATTTTATTAATCATCAGGATCGAATTTAAAATAAAAATTAATTTTATATAGGCTCTCTTTCATAAAGCGCGTTCCCAAAATCAAACTGTCATTTGTACTGCATTTACTGGCATTGCTGCATCTCTTTTAATTGGAGGAGGCCAAACAATACATTCAAATTTTAAAATTCCTATACAAACCGCACATTAAACATATTCTTCAAGGCTTCAGTAAAAGAATGGAAGATTTTAATCTTCCAGAACCTGATGATAGAGGATTAGGATGGAATAACCATACTAGTAGAAATCAAAATGATTTAACAACTGATCAGCATGAAAGAAGAGCTAATGATTTATTTCAAAACTTAAATGTAGAACAAAGAGTAAGTATTTAAAATAAAATTACGTTAATTTTGAATTAAAATTTACTGTTTATCTGTTTCAAGGTTGCCTTTGATTCTGTCATGAGCGCTTTGAATAACACTAATCCAACTGTATCAAAATGCAAATTTGTAGACGGACCTGGTGGCACAGGAAAAACGTATCTAATAAATGTAATAATTTTATTAATCATCAGGATCGAATTTAAAATAAAAAATTAATTTTATATAGGCTCTCTTTCATAAAGCGCGTTCCCAAAATCAAACTGTCATTTGTACTGCATTTACTGGCATTGCTGCATCTCTTTTAATTGGAGGAGGCCAAACAATACATTCAAATTTTAAAATTCCTATACAAACCGCACATTAAACATATTCTTCAAGGCTTCAGTAAAAGAATGGAAGATTTTAATCTTCCAGAACCTGATGATAGAGGATTAGGATGGAATAACCATACTAGTAGAAATCAAAATGATTTAACAACTGATCAGCATGAAAGAAGAGCTAATGATTTATTTCAAAACTTAAATGTAGAACAAAGAGTAAGTATTTAAAATAAAATTACGTTAATTTTGAATTAAAATTTACTGTTTATCTGTTTCAAGGTTGCCTTTGATTCTGTCATGAGCGCTTTGAATAACACTAATCCAACTGTATCAAAATGTTTTTTGTAGACGGACCTGGTGGCACAGGAAAAACGTATCTAATAAATGTAATAATTTTATTAATCATCAGGATCGAATTTAAAATAAAAAATTAATTTTATATAGGCTCTCTTTCATAAAGCGCGTTCCCAAAATCAAACTGTCATTTGTACTGCATTTACTGGCATTGCTGCATCTCTTTTAATTGGAGGAGGCCAAACAATACATTCAAATTTTAAAATTCCTATACAAACCGCACATTAAACATATTCTTCAAGGCTTCAGTAAAAGAATGGAAGATTTTAATCTTCCAGAACCTGATGATAGAGGATTAGGATGGAATAACCATACTAGTAGAAATCAAAATGATTTAACAACTGATCAGCATGAAAGAAGAGCTAATGATTTATTTCAAAACTTAAATGTAGAACAAAGAGTAAGTATTTAAAATAAAATTACGTTAATTTTGAATTAAAATTTACTGTTTATCTGTTTCAAGGTTGCCTTTGATTCTGTCATGAGCGCTTTGAATAACACTAATCCAACTGTATCAAAATGGTTTTATTGAGACGGACCTGGTGGCACAGGAAAAACGTATCTAATAAATGTAATAATTTTATTAATCATCAGGATCGAATTTAAAATAAAAAATTAATTTTATATAGGCTCTCTTTCATAAAGCGCGTTCCCAAAATCAAACTGTCATTTGTACTGCATTTACTGGCATTGCTGCATCTCTTTTAATTGGAGGAGGCCAAACAATACATTCAAATTTTAAAATTCCTATACAAACCGCACATTAAACATATTCTTCAAGGCTTCAGTAAAAGAATGGAAGATTTTAATCTTCCAGAACCTGATGATAGAGGATTAGGATGGAATAACCATACTAGTAGAAATCAAAATGATTTAACAACTGATCAGCATGAAAGAAGAGCTAATGATTTATTTCAAAACTTAAATGTAGAACAAAGAGTAAGTATTTAAAATAAAATTACGTTAATTTTGAATTAAAATTTACTGTTTATCTGTTTCAAGGTTGCCTTTGATTCTGTCATGAGCGCTTTGAATAACACTAATCCAACTGTATCAAAATGTTTTTTTGTAGACGGACCTGGTGGCACAGGAAAAACGTATCTAATAAATGTAATAATTTTATTAATCATCAGGATCGAATTTAAAATAAAAAATTAATTTTATATAGGCTCTCTTTCATAAAGCGCGTTCCCAAAATCAAACTGTCATTTGTACTGCATTTACTGGCATTGCTGCATCTCTTTTAATTGGAGGAGGCCAAACAATACATTCAAATTTTAAAATTCCTATACAAACCGCACATTAAACATATTCTTCAAGGCTTCAGTAAAAGAATGGAAGATTTTAATCTTCCAGAACCTGATGATAGAGGATTAGGATGGAATAACCATACTAGTAGAAATCAAAATGATTTAACAACTGATCAGCATGAAAGAAGAGCTAATGATTTATTTCAAAACTTAAATGTAGAACAAAGAGTAAGTATTTAAAATAAAATTACGTTAATTTTGAATTAAAATTTACTGTTTATCTGTTTCAAGGTTGCCTTTGATTCTGTCATGAGCGCTTTGAATAACACTAATCCAACTGTAT
The DNA here is from genome assembly GCA_021432725.1 of Brachionus angularis. NCBI lineage: Eukaryota > Metazoa > Rotifera > Eurotatoria > Ploima > Brachionidae > Brachionus > Brachionus angularis. The sequence continues at coordinate 574,659 of JAJVDD010000002.1, read as the reverse complement.
CAAAATGTTTTTTGTAGACGGACCTGGTGGCACAGGAAAAACGTATCTAATAAATGTAATAATTTTATTAATCATCAGGATCGAATTTAAAATAAAAATTAATTTTATATAGGCTCTCTTTCATAAAGCGCGTTCCCAAAATCAAACTGTCATTTGTACTGCATTTACTGGCATTGCTGCATCTCTTTTAATTGGAGGAGGCCAAACAATACATTCAAATTTTAAAATTCCTATACAAACCGCACATTAAACATATTCTTCAAGGCTTCAGTAAAAGAATGGAAGATTTTAATCTTCCAGAACCTGATGATAGAGGATTAGGATGGAATAACCATACTAGTAGAAATCAAAATGATTTAACAACTGATCAGCATGAAAGAAGAGCTAATGATTTATTTCAAAACTTAAATGTAGAACAAAGAGTAAGTATTTAAAATAAAATTACGTTAATTTTGAATTAAAATTTACTGTTTATCTGTTTCAAGGTTGCCTTTGATTCTGTCATGAGCGCTTTGAATAACACTAATCCAACTGTATCAAAATGATTTTGTAGACGGACCTGGTGGCACAGGAAAAACGTATCTAATAAATGTAATAATTTTATTAATCATCAGGATCGAATTTAAAATAAAAAATTAATTTTATATAGGCTCTCTTTCATAAAGCGCGTTCCCAAAATCAAACTGTCATTTGTACTGCATTTACTGGCATTGCTGCATCTCTTTTAATTGGAGGAGGCCAAACAATACATTCAAATTTTAAAATTCCTATACAAACCGCACATTAAACATATTCTTCAAGGCTTCAGTAAAAGAATGGAAGATTTTAATCTTCCAGAACCTGATGATAGAGGATTAGGATGGAATAACCATACTAGTAGAAATCAAAATGATTTAACAACTGATCAGCATGAAAGAAGAGCTAATGATTTATTTCAAAACTTAAATGTAGAACAAAGAGTTAAGTATTTAAAATAAAATTACGTTAATTTTGAATTAAAATTTACTGTTTATCTGTTTCAAGGTTGCCTTTGATTCTGTCATGAGCCGCTTTGAATAACACTAATCCAACTGTATCAAAATGTTTTTGTAGACGGACCTGGTGGCACAGGAAAAACGTATCTAATAAATGTAATAATTTTATTAATCATCAGGATTCGAATTTAAAAAGTAAAAATTAATTCTTTATAGGCTCTTTATCATAAAGCGCGTTCGCAAAATCAAACTCTGAGTTGTACTGCATTTACTGGTATCGCTGCATCACTTTTAATTGGAGGAGGCCAAACAATACATTCAAAATTTAAAATTCCTATACCAACCGAACTTGATAGCATTAGTTTTGTTCAAATGCAAAGTTTGTATGCTCAACGGCTACGTCAAACCGATTTACTAATTATCGACGAAGCTTCACAAGTATCACAAGCTGTTTTGGAATGTATCGATCGCTTATGCAAAGATTTAACTGGATACAGGAATGTTCCATTTGGCGGAAAAGTTGTTTTATTAACCGGTGATTTTAGAAAATGTTTACCTGTTTCTACTAATTCAAGAATAGAAGCTGGTATTCAATTGTGCTTAAAAAAATCACACTTATGGCAACATTTCAATAGAATGTCTTAGTTCAAAATATGAGAGCTGATCCGGGCGAAATAGAATTCAAAGATTGGCTAATGGAAATTGGTGATGGAAGATCTCAAGTCTACGATAACCAATATCTGATTAGATTGCCCGATCGCATTGTCACCCAAGAAAATCTAATAAATGAAGTATTTGGTGATGGAAAAATCGATCTTAACGACTCGAATATTATAAATAATGTAATATTGACTCCAACAAATAAAGATTCGCTCGAAATCAATGATTTGATTTTAAGTCGACTTCCTGGTCAAGAATTCGAATACTTTTCGATTACTCGTGTATTGCCTAGAAATAATCGATCAATCAGACAACAAATTAATAACGGAAGACCCCAAGTTCAAGTTGATAATACATTTGATGAAGAGTTTCCAATGAATAATGCCCAGCAAATAACACCTTCTGGTTATCCACCACATAGATTAAAAGTAAAAGTTGGCTCTATAGTGATTTTACTTAAGAATTGGTCTTTAGCTGAAGGATTGTGCAATGGCACTATGTTGCGAGTTGATAATTGTTTTCAACATTCTATAAGATGCACTATTTTAACTGGACCCAATGCTGGGAACCAATTCTCGTTTTGCAAGACAACATTTAACCCTTCATTTGATACTGATCATGTTTTATTACAACGTTTTCAATTCCCTTTCCGATTAGCTTTTAGCATAACAATCAATAAGTCACAAGGACAGACTTTTAACAAAGTTGGACTACTACTTGTGAATCCAGTTTTTTCTCTGAGTTCGAAATTTTAACTCAATAAAGTTAATGGTTCAAGATGTTGAACATGGATCAAATCGACAAGGAAGGCTGACACAATTTGGCGAAGGAATTTTTACAAAAAATATTGTTTATCGAGAAGTTCTCTAATAATATCATTAAATAAAATATTTGTTTTTTTAAATCAAATTGTTTTCCCAATAAAATAATTTAAACAAAAATTCAAACATTATTTCAGTTTTTAACTAAAAATTTAATTTTTATTTTTTAAATCAGTAAATTTTATTTTCTAAATAAGTCATCACCTTTTTTCATATCTTTTGTTTGAGCGTCGAGCAATTCCTTTAAGACCTCAGTTGCATTTGGAAAAAAGTTTTCGACTTCTTCAAATGTCGGATCATAATAATTTTATCCGACATTAGTAATATCTAAATATTGATGTGACATCTATATTTAAACAACACATTTGGATTATATGGTATCACATATCTGTTATCCAAGATATGGCCACGTATCTTCCATCGTTTTTTCTACGATTAATTGGATAATTGTTAGGTCTGATAACAGTTGTTTCGGAATAAGGTTCTGGAAATCCTTTTAAGCATTTATTACCAAATTGCTGCATGCATGAGCTATGTAGCAAACATGGATCATGAATCATTTTACTTTTCACCAATTCATAAAATTCCGGATATCAACTCAAATCAACTCAAATCAACTCTTGGTCTGGAATTTATGCAGAAAAAATATCATCAATTTGTTCCAGAGTAGTTGGTTTATCTCTCTTGTTCAACCAAAATAGAGCATGATCATGTGGTAAACCTCTTTTTTGATGTTCTTCCACTCTAACAAAAGCATCCATAGCTTGTATTCTTTTGTAATATCTTTCCAAAATTCATTAAATTTTAGATTGTATACTCGCGAGCACGTATCTGGTAATGCCCTGATAATCGTGGATTCTTAAACGGGCTTGATTTTGGCGCAAAAATTGAAGGTTAATTTATTCAATTTTTATCGAAGAACAAACAATATATTCTTGAAAAAAATTGCACATTTGAAATAAAATATCTTATTTATATTGTTTTCACGTACATGCAATCTAAATTTTAAAATTTCTTTCAATGTAAGTCTTGAATGAGTTGTTCGAATCCAATACGAAATATTACTCGTAAATTCTCATCTAAAAAAGCAGAAAAGATCATTAAATTGAAATTAAAATTTAATATTAAAATAAACCTCGAAAATAGACTATAAAATTTTTAAAATAGTTATTCTAATAAATAGACACTTTTGATAAGATATGTCTCTTCAGGTGAGTTAGGATAAGGATAATGCTTATTAAATTCGAAATCTACGCGCTTTAGAGTATCAGAAAACATGTTTTTAAAATTTTTAGGTAATTATGATTTTGACTCAAAGTAGACGTTTTATCAGTATTTTAACACCTTTTACCTGTCAAAACTCAACAAATAAAAGGGAGATTAATAAGTAAATCTTTCAATATTTTATAAACTATCTAGAGAATTTTCAAAAAAACAATATTGTATGATTTTTAACTAATTGAATAAAAATTTTAATCGATTTTTATATTAATTTTTCAAGGTATTAAGATAAACAATAAATCTTAAGTATTAATTAAGATTCAAATTAATTATATTTATATAAATAAAAGACAAGTTACATTTTAGAAAATACAAATTTATCTATTAGTTTAAGATCGGTTCAGTTTAATTATGCAATGGCAAATAATGGTTTGGCATTAATATTCAATTATTTTGTAACACTGGCTTTTGATATGACACCATTGCTTAAATTCCACTATTAAATACTTTTATATAAAAATTCTATTTTAGCTAAAATAACTAAATCATCCTTACTTTAATTAATATCAATTTAAATACGCTGATTTCAAATATATACTTGGTTTTTATGCGAGTCCTCTACTTGATGAGTTATCACAGGAAAAAGGTGAGAAGAATGTAAATAAAAGGACTATTTTGAGTTAAAATTGATATTTATGCAAAATTACCAAAAATTTTCCAAACATGTTTTCTGAAACTCTGAAGCACGTAGATTTAGAATAAAATAAGCATTATCTATATCCTAACTCATCTGAAGAGATATATCTAATCAAAAGTGTAGAAACATTCAATAATACTAAATATCTATTTTGACTCAAAATAGACGTTTTATCAATAATTGTATCATCTTTTACCAGCGATAACTCATCAAGTAGAGGATTCGCATAAAAAGCAAGTATATATATGAAAAAAGCGCATTAAAATTGATTAGATTCAATATTAAAATATACGTCGTAGATAGACTACAAAATTTTTGAAATATTTTTTTGAATAAATCTACACTTTTGATTAGATATATCTCTTCAGATGAGTTAGGATTTAGATAATGCTTATTTTATTCTTAATCTACGTGCTTCAGAGTTTCAGAAAACATGTTTGGAAAATTTTTAGTAATTTGATTTAATTATCTATCTTGACTCAAAGTAGCCGATTTATCCACTTTTTAATCACCTATTACCTGTAATATCTCAACAGGTCAACGTCGCTCAGTAAAACCAAGCATATATTCTAAATGAGCGCTGCCTGTTTTATAAGAATCAACATTAAAATGTATATGCTAAGAGTATTTTTATTATTTTTTAATTTTCCAAAATTTTACCAAAAATTTGCCAACTTTGAGCAGCCGTAGTACCATCAAGGCAATTAGGATATAGCTTCCCACTATTTTTGCGCACACCTAGGCATTAAGAGCTATCGAATGAGCTATCGTGTGCAATTTTAGCACGCTCCAATCAAAAGAAAGCAATGCTTCAAACAAAGTTTTACCGCATTTATATATAAGGAGACTAGCTTACATTCGAGTATTTACGATTAATTTTAAGTATTAGGTTTATTAAAGAAAATTTTAAGATTATAAATTGCTTCGCATTTACCCCGTCTCTAGCCTTGGGGAATAAAAGGTCTAATAATTTCATAGATAAATCTTAATACTTTTTTTTATAAATATAATTAACTCAATCTGGAAATTGTTAAATTTTGTAACAATTTTACTACACCTTAAATTAATCTCTGATAAAACTCGTTTTTATGCATTTTGCAGACAAATTAAAACGGATAATCATATCCTCTACAATCAATAATCAGGGTTTTAACAAGCAGATATTATGGGTGAAGCAAAGTTTTTACAAAACCTAAAACAAAATTTGACAGAACGAATTTATTCCATTTACAAAAAAAGTTATTCAAATTCATCTGATTTCAAATTAGTGAATTGAAATGAACTTGCTTTCAGTTAACTTTATACATTCAATCAATATTATAACTCTGCTATTACTTTCATTTAAAAATCATTTTGTGAATCAAATTTCAAAATTGATCAATTTTGATTAAGTTATTTTATTATTATGACTGTAACTTTTAATTATTAAGATAAATTAAAGCTTTATTAAATTCAAATTTTATTTAAATTTATCTAACAAAATTTTTTCAAAACTCTTATTTATTTTGAATTTTTATTATCCAATAAATAGCTGTTCTCTACAAAGAAAAACTTTTGATTATTTCAAGTCAATTTCAAAAATAATCAAAATTTATTTTTCCCCACTTTTTAAAAATTTCAAGGCAAACTAATTTTTAGATTTATCTAATAAATGTTTTTCAAAAACTCTATTTAATAAAATTTTAGTCTAGAAAAAGACATGTCGAATAATTGATCCATTCATTTTTTCCATTGTTATTTTTTTTTTTAATCTTTTTTGTTTTCCATTATGCAATAAATATCAAATTTCTCCATTTAAAAGATAAAAAGCTTAAAGAATTTGGGGAGCGATTTATAATCGCATAGTTTAAATAAGCTAAATTATAAAATCTAAAGAAATCCAGGTAAAAATTAATTGAATTAAAATAGCTAAAAATAAAATAGCTATAAATTAAAAATAAATTAATTTAGAATAGCTAATTTTTTTAATTGATTATTTAAATCAAAAAAATAAAAATAATTATCTTTTAATTATCTAAAATTTAAATAATAGATTAATATTTCATTATTAAACATAAATTTTGTAGAGTTTCTTCAATATTATTTTTCGTATAACCTTTTAAAATTAATTTTATTCTTTCATCAAGCAGCATGTAACGTGGTCTACGCTTGTATTCGTATCCAGTTTTAAGTTTTATCAACTCAGATGAAACTCTTTTTTGTTCTTTTAAAAATGAATCAATTAATGAATAAATCAAAGGATTCTTGTTCAACGTATTCTAATTTTAAGATAAAATATTAATAATTGTTAGTGTTTTAAGTTTAAATTTAAATTTTATTAAATACAGAAAAAGCGTTGTGCCAAGCCTCAACATAATTATTGGTTCTTGGCACGCATTCATTTACTCTATTATATACATTCCATAAATCTATTTTAAACATTGGCTGTTTGTATACCATTACTTCCCTTCGACCACGTCCTCGACCAATCTTTTCTATATCAAATTTGCCAATATAAAATTCTTCTAAATATCTATAAAATTCCAAAATTTTTTCATCATTGGTTTTATTTTTAATCAAGTTAAAACCATCTACAACATCTTCAGAAGGTATAAAAGCTAAAGTCTGTGGCAACTTGAGAAGATTTCTTGAATTTTCATCATCATTATATACTTTTTTTAAGCCTAAATCGACTATTTTACGCCACAATGACTGCTTAAAGTGAAAAAAGCAGCCATGTAGCTTGACTTGACCAAATATTTCTTTAGAAGCATTAAGAAATGCCTTTTCAAAATCGCTTGTAATTGACAATGGATCAACTCCTAACTTGTTTTTAATTTGTAACAAAAACGATGAATACATGTCTTGATTCTTTCGAGACAAAATTCCATAGACCATTGGTAAACATCGACCATTTATTAGTGCATGAACTGTATAAACTTGGGCAAATGGCTTAGGAGCAATATCAAAAGTTCCATCTACAAATATATGAGTACCTTCTAAAGTCTTTAAATTAGCTTCTGTACTAAACATAAAGAAACGATCACTTGATGTTAAGCCAGAATCGTAAAATAAAAATTGTTCATTTTTTTTTGTAAGTGTGAGAAATTCCGGAATATTAATGTCACTTAATTTCTCTGGAGCTGGTGGGTATTTAGGTCTAGTTAGTTTCTTCTTACGATTTATAAATTGTCAGTCGGCCTCATAACCAGCACTATTGGCTATAATTTCATCATTTAATAAATCATCATCTTCTAATTCATTTAAAATTTTTCGTGATTTTTCGTCTGATATTGACACCTTTATTAATAATTTTCTTCTTCGTTCTAATGACTGGATTTTATTTGGACAGGTGGCATGAAATTTATCATGTGTATCCTTCAAAGAAACTAATATAACATCATCACCACTTTCATTATTGTAAGTAGCACATGTAGCATTACAATTAGGAACTACACAACGCCAATTATATCTTCCATCTTTATTTTTTTCACCATTTTACCTATAATAATAACCATCATGGTAAAGTTGTGGTTTAGATTTTTGGGACAGCGAAATATAGCCTTTTGTTAAGCTAATATTTCTTAAATTATTGGCTAAATCATCAACAGAAGCCATTATTTAACTTTAATTTAATTAACTTTTTTAAAATTAAACTGTTTGTATTTTTAGCTATTTTGATAATTTTTTTATTTACGCATGCTATTTTAATCTATGCTAATTTAATTTAACAATTAACTTAAATTAAAAAATATAGCTAATCTAAACTTGTTTTTAAACTGTGCTAATTTACCTAGTGCTATTTTAATACAGAGCCAAGAATTTGACATTTGGAAAATATTTTAATTAAAAAGATGATTGGTTAAGATTAGTTTTCAAAAACAAAACCTTTTAATGAAACAATCAATTTTAATTTCTCAGTATTCATTAATTTTTAAATTTACCTTTTGAGTAGAACCATATAATATTATTGATAATCATTTTTACTCAACCTAACTCAATGTCATTGGACAGCAAGACAAAATTATATTATAAAAATTAAAACCATATAATGTTTAAGATTATCTTCATGTAAATAAAAGACCGATTCGTTTTATATTTAAAAATTTTAAAAATAAAATCAATTGTTATTTTAATCATTGAATAACAATTGATTTCTCAATTGAACAATTGAATTCAAACATTAAAATTCAATGTTTGAATTAATTTTATAAAAACCGTTTTTTAAAAATTCTTATGAGAAAAAAATTAAATTCATTTCTTAGAAAATTTCTATTTTTTAAAATTTTTTTGATGTTCTTTTATTATATAGACTTATTTTGTTTTATCAAAGGTTTAATAAAAACAAAAATCAATCGGTTCATTTATAATTTTACATAATCGCTGTTTTGGTATATAAACTTTTAAATTTTTTATTGGATCTTCAAATTGATGAAGAAAAGAGAAGCTGATTTTGCTGAACAATTTTTTTAAAAGTTAATCTCAGACAGGCAGATCGCCTTAAGATGTTATCATTATACAAACAAGATTTAATTTAGAATCAAAATAAATTAAAATTAGTGACATAAATTAGTTTTAGAAACAAATATTTTTGATGCATGCATTCACCTAAGCAATTTTAGAATATGTGTTCTTTATATATATATTCTATTATAAATTCCTAATATCTGAAAATTTTTATTAGATGTTAATCACCACTTAAAGTTTGAAATTTAATTAAATTAATTTTAAACAAAACTATCTTTAATTTTAATTAATTTTCTGTTTTTTTTTTGATCAATTTATGATTTTTAGTATTCAGATAACCAGTTTTTTTTATTAAAAAGTATTTTAATTATAAGCATAATAAATTAAATTATCAATCGGTAATTTAAAAAATTATTATTATAAAAATGCACTTAAAAAAATTTTTTTTTTAATAAAATATGCTTTTAAAACTTTTTAAAAAATTAAAAGAAAATATAATTTTTGTTTCGCTTCTGGTTAAAAATGTAGGATTTTTTTGATCAAAAACTGTCTTAATGTCAAAAAATTATAAATTTTCTAAATATTAACTTTAAAAGAAATTCAAGTTAAATTTTAAAACATTTTTCACACTTTGGCTACAAGTATTCATCAAAACATTTCGAGAAAATTTTTGAAATATTTTTTTGAATAAATCTACACTTTTAATTAGATATATCTCTTCAGGTGAGTTAGGATATAGATAATGCTTACTATATTCTTAATCTACGTGCTTAAGAGTATCAGAAAACATATTTTGAAAATTTTTTATTAATTATAATTGAATATCTATTATGGCTCAAAGTAGACGTTTTATCACTATAAACTTTTAAACACCTTTTACCTTATTTATTTAGGCGGTTAACAAGTATAAAACCTATGCTTATTATATTCTTATTCCACATACTCAAGAGTTTATAATCCTAAATTTTCAGGTCTTAATATAATCTACATAATATATCTATTACAACTCAAAGTAGCCGATTTTTACACTTTTTAATCACCTGTAATATCTCAACAGGTATAGGTCACACATAAAAACCAAGCATATATTCTGAATCAGCGTATTAAATTACATTAGAAACAATATTAGTTTCAATGTCGTAGATAAACAACAGTTTTTATTGAATTTTTTTTTGAATAATACTCGGTTTTTGGTTAAATATATCTCTTCAGGTGATTTAGGATATAGCCTATGCTTATTTTATTCTTATTCTACGTGCTTGGAAGTATCAGAAAACATGTTTTGAGAATTTTTAGTAATTTGATTTAATTATCTATCTTGACTCAAAGTAGCCGATTTATCCACTTTTTAATCACCTATTACCTGTAATATCTCAACAGGTAAACGTCGCTCAGTAAAACCAAGCATATATTCTGAATGAGCGCTGCCTGTTTTATAAGAATCAATATTAATGTATATGCTAAGAGTATTTTTATTATTTTTTAATTTTCCAAAATTTTACCAAAAATTTGCCAACTTTGAGCAGCCGTAGTACCACTAAGGAAATTAGGATATAGCTTCCCACTATTTTTGCGCACACCTAGGCATTAAGGGCTATCGAATGAGCTATCGTGTGCAATTTTAGCACGCTCCAATAAAAAGATAGCAATGCTTCAAACAAAGTTTTACCGCATTTATATATAAGGAGATTAATTAATTTTCTGTTTTTTTTTTGATCAATTTATGATTTTTAGTATTCAGATAACCAGTTTTTTTTATTAAAAAGTATTTTAATTATAAGCATAATAAATTAAATTATCAATCGGTAATTTAAAAAATTATTATTATAAAAATGCACTTAAAAAAATTTTTTTTTTAATAAAATATGCTTTTAAAACTTTTTAAAAAATTAAAAGAAAATATAATTTTTGTTTCGCTTCTGGTTAAAAATGTAGGATTTTTTTGATCAAAAACTGTCTTAATGTCAAAAAATTATAAATTTTCTAAATATTAACTTTAAAAGAAATTCAAGTTAAATTTTAAAACATTTTTCACACTTTGGCTACAAGTATTCATCAAAACATTTCGAGAAAATTTTTGAAATATTTTTTTGAATAAATCTACACTTTTAATTAGATATATCTCTTCAGGTGAGTTAGGATATAGATAATGCTTACTATATTCTTAATCTACGTGCTTAAGAGTATCAGAAAACATATTTTGAAAATTTTTTATTAATTATAATTGAATATCTATTATGGCTCAAAGTAGACGTTTTATCACTATAAACTTTTAAACACCTTTTACCTGTGATAACTCGTGAAGTATAGGTCTCACATAAAAACCAAGTATATATATGAAATCAGCGTATTTAAATTGATTTATACGTAGTAGATATGAAATATATGAAATATACGTAGTAGATAGACAACAAAATTTTTGAAATATTTTTTTGAAAAAAATCTACACTTTTAATTAGATATATCTCTTCAGGTGATTTAGGATATAGCCTATGCTTATTATATTCTTATTCCTCATACTTTAAAGTATATTATACTAAATTTTCAGGTCTAATACTAATTTACATATCATATCTATTGCAACTCAAAGTAGCCGATTTATCCATTTTTTTTTACCTTTTACCTGTGATATCTCAACTGGTAAACGTCACACAATAAAACCAAGCATATATTCTGAATCAGCGCTGTCGGTTTTATAAGAATCAACATTAAAATGTTTATATTATTAGTATTGTTTTTTTTTTTAAATTCTACCAAAAACACACAACTTTGAGCAGCGGTAGTACCACCAAGGCAATTAGGATATAGCTAACCACTATTTTTCGGCAACCCTACGCGTCAAGGGCTATCGAATGAGCACTCGTCTGCAATTTTAGCACGCTCCTATCAAAAAATAGCAATGCTTCAAACTTACAAACAAAGTTTTACCGCATTTATATATAAGGAGATAATAATTAATTTACCAGATAAACATGAATAAGTTACTCTATAATTTAATTGATCATTTGATAAATAATAATAATATGTATTATTAAAATAGCCAATGTTCATTTGTTGACAGAAATTAGAACAATAGCTTTGAGTATTTATACTCTTTTTAGAATTACAAATCCTCATGTTTTTTATTGGGGTTGTGACAGTTGGATATTCTTTAAAAAATAAATTCATTTCAAACTATGATTATAATATTTAAAGCTAAAAATGATTCACCATCTTCGGTCCAATATATGTTGATTGTTTCATCATATGATTCATTACAATAGGAAATATTTTTTAATAACATATTGCAATCTACATAGTAACTGATAGAGCCTAAAATATTATAACTATTTTGAATCGTATAAAGATTTGATATATTAGGGTACAATTTAACATTCGATCCGAAATAAAACCAATTTGATTCCCTTGGTAAATTATTATTTACACTATCAACATAGTTAATTGACATTTTGACAATATCTAAAATAGTCTGATTGATAACTTTATCGAATTTTATACTTAATATTGCCAATAAAAAGTATAATCCAATTATTTTTCTTTTTGTTACCATATTTTTTAAATTTTTTCTTTTTTGTACAAAATGAAATTCTTAAAATTATACTTAATATTTATAAAATAATTATTGAAAATAAAATAATTTAGAAAGAAGAAGTTTATTTAAAACTTTTAATTTAGCATACATACTTTAATAATGTAGGTAGAAAAACAATTCAGGTTAAATGATTTTAATTATTTTATGGAAAACAATTATTATAATTGTTTTTTATTATAATGTTTCGGGTTTTGCCAGCTCTAGGCATTTTTAATCTTTTTAAGTTTTAATCTAAGCAACTAAATAAAGAGAAAATACAGAACTAAACATTTTAAAGAGCTAATTTCCAAATTTTTCAAGTAATTTTGAAACAAAATTATTCTTGATTGGATAAATAAATTGCGTATATTTGAATTATTAAAAAAAATAATAATCATCATTATTGATTCATTAATTATAGAAAATGTATTGTGAAATAACATTAAAATTAATTTTGTAAAATTTTTTAATAATTTTTTTTGGCAGCAGAATTTTTATGAAATGTTCTATCAAATAATGTTATTATAAGCTCATATCATAAGCATTGTTTATAATATAACGTTTTTGTCAAACTTTTATTTTTTCATTTATTATTTTTAAATAATTCATTTAATTTTTAAAATAAATTGTATCTTTAAATAATACTAAATCATATCCAATATTTTATATAAAACTCTCAGTTAACTTAATGACCAAGCCTGGTAAGAATGATAATTATCATACATCTTTTATTTAAATATATCTGTAAAATACTATAAACTGTTAAGCATGAGGTTTTGTTAACTGTTTGTTAAAATACCAAAATTCAAGTTAAAAATATCTTTAATATTTAGTTTAAATTTTTAATAATTTAACACATTTGATTTATCTTCAAACAATCAATATATTTACTAAATGGTCTATTAAAAGATTTTACTTAATAATTTATAATCTCAATTTTACACTCCAAACTAAAATTGAAAAATTTTTAAATATTTAAATGCTTTTTTAATATGTTTTTTTTTATTCAAAATATTGTATAATTTGTGGATCTTAGAAATACTCCAACAGGTAAAAATAATTAAAAATAAATTAAAAACAAATATATTTATCATAATAATTATAACTTTGATTTAAAAAAGTTTCCCTCATTTAATATTGATTTTAAATCTAATTTACAAAAGCTTAAATGTTGCTTTATATTCTCTAAATATTCTTGAGGATATTTTGGATAAATTAATACATGTTCAGCGTCTTGGAATTCAATAGACTTAATATATAATCCTGGATGTAAACCTTTTCTCTTATTGACCAACTCTTTTATATTCTCTGAGCTCAACAATTTATCATTTTTAGAATACATTACTAGAGTAGGAATTGATCTTGAATCATTTATAATAATATCAAACATACGAACATAATAATGATCTTTGAATTTAATCAAATGATAAAGATAACCAGTTGAAATTAATACTGAAGCAATTAAATATCTCAAAGGTGAAAAACTTATATCATGTTTAGCCAAATCAGCTATTCCATTTAACAACTTGATTGCTTCATGTGGATAACCTGGTGCGCTATCAAATATCACACCTTTATGATTTAAGCCAAAAAAATCATATTCGCTTCGACCTGATTGTATCTCTTTTATAATATGCTGATAAACTACAAATAAACTTGCATTGCTAAAAAAATGAGTAAATATTTTGTTATTAACAAGCTTATAATCATTCTTCATTTGTTCTAATAACTCATAAGCATATTTTTCATGTTTGTTTGATTTTAGAAAAGTTAATTGGTTCGAAGGTGAAAATCGAATTGTATGGTAGCCTAGTTGAGAATATATAGACTTGTATTTTTGAATATGATGATCATGACAACCAGTCCAACCCATCAATAATACAACTGGTATTTGATTGTAAAGTTTAGAATAATTCGGATCCGATTTATCGATTGTATTTAACAATTCCGATTGTTCGAAATGGAATTTATCTTGAGCAAATTGAGCAACATTGTTAGAATTCATTTTAGAATAACTTACTAAATTTATTTTATTAATAAAAAATTTAGGAATTATTAAAAATTTATTAAAACAAGATTTATTATACAAAATCATTTTATACATTAAATATATTTACAATCTTTTAAATTTTGAGCTTTAAAAAAAATAACTTTTTTTTTTTCGAATTATAAAATGTTTTTTAAGACATTTTTAAATTTTAAATTAAAAAGTAATTAAAATTTATAAAAAATAAAATTTATTAAATAAATCTAATAATTAAATTTAATTGATTTTAAATCTTTATTAAATACATTTTTGAATATTTTTAATACATCTGATTGAATCAGATCTACTTGTCCAATAGGACAATATTCATCTAGACTAGACCGAGCTATGGTCACAACTGAAGGCTTAACAGCAAGATCAGTTAAATATCTATTTATAAACAACTCAAATTTGTGTAACATTGTTTCTAATTCACTCTCAGTAGATACATGATGAGGTAGACCTTTATCATCGAGACCTGATCCATATGAGTGTAGAATTTCCAAGTCGAGATTATTTTTTTTTATTATACTTTTCAACCGGCTCAAATTTCCAAGATCCTCCAAGAAACCATCTGTGTTTAAATTCAAATAAATATTTTTCATTTTATTTTCTTTCTCAAAATTATAAAGCTCATATTTTTGATCAAACTCGGAATCTGTCGGTTCACATTCAAAATTAAATTTATAAACTAATTTAAACAAATCAAACTCTTCTATGGATTTGAACATATCTTTAAATGGATCTTGAGTTGAAAAAAAGTCCAAATCTAAATCAAATATAAAGTTTTTTTCTTCTTTACTTAAAAACTTAAACTGCTTCTCCAAATAAGGATCGAATTGATCGATTATAGTATCAAAATTACAAACATACAACTCTAAAGTTTTTTTATTTAACAAATTATTCTCATTTGAATACATATTATCACTTAGAAAATAAGTTTCTCTACAGTCGCACTTAAGAAACCCAGTCTTTTTGTCTTTACCTACTTGAATCTTATACAAACCTGCTTTGAACTGATCTGACCAGTTGGGTTTAATCCATATAACATGACTCAAATGACCAGCATAGACGGCAGGTAAAATCCAGCTCTCGATTGAAATTGAATCGAATAATTCGTGTTTATTAAAAACTAAATCAGCGTCTAAATTGTTTCTTATACCCAAGTCAGGATGAGAATCGAAATGAACCATTATCAAATTCTTAAAATTTAGTCTCTTTGAGCCTATTTCATTGTAGATTTTCTCTAATGCTTCATTATGATCTTCAACCACATAAATATTAAATTGTTTACTATTTATGCTCGAGATTGAAATTTTACCTGCCATTTAGTTTTTTGAAGCAAAAATTATGATTATATACTTTTTAATTTCAACATAAAACAAAATTTGAAACTAATAGTACTATAAGTTTTGCTTTAATAAGAGTTTTAAATATATATTAAAAAAATATTAAAAATTAAATAATAATAATGAAAAATCGTAATTAGAATGAATTCAAATTTAGATAAGGTTAAAATTGTTGTTGTTGGTGACTCAGGAGTTGGTAAAACAAGTTTAATTCATTTGATAGCTCATCAAGAAATATTGAAAAAGCCTAGTTGGACCATTGGGTGCTCGGTCGATGTAAAAGTATCTGAAAAATCAATTTTAAATTAATTCAATTTTTTTTTTCAATTTTAATTTAAGTTGCATGAATTTAAAGATGGAACTATAAAACATAAGACTTATTTTATAGAATTTTTTGATATTGGAGGAAATTTAGGACATAAGCAAAGTGCTAAAATGTTCCTTACTGGAGTAGATGGTAAATTAAATAAAAAATTTTAACTTCAAAAACTGTTTGTAATAAAAACTCAAGTTAATTGAATAGGTGTTATACTAGTCCATGATCTAACTAATCGCAAATCACAAGATAATTTAAAACATTGGTTATACGATATAATTGAGCAAAATGAGAATTTAATAATAGGCTCAAACGATTAGTAAGTTTACATTTATTATAGAAAAAAATATTAAGTTGTTGCAAAATTAAGCGCGTTTTAAAGACAATAAATAAATAACAAAAAACGAATTAATTTTGCAACAACTTTAAATTAAAAAAAATTAAAAATTAATTTTAGCTCAAAAACTGGGATAAAATGTAATATAGAATTGGATAGTTCTAGTTTACCACCATTGTTGTTTGTTGGTACAAAGCTTGATCAGGCTCAGATGGTCCGCAACACAAGTTCATTAAGAACTTCATCGCCAATTTCGATCAATTTTAGATCAGATGAAATAAATCTCGACTGTATGCAACCAAAATACTTAGCACCAGGTACTTCAAATTCCATAAAGTTAGCAAAATTTTTCGATAAAGTAATCGAAACAAGACAAATGATGCTAAACAAGCAAATTTTCAAAGACAAATCAAATATTCATTCAACAATTCAATCTGAAAAGCAATCAAGCTCAAAAAATTTTTATAATAAACTTAAATAAATCTTCAATTAATTATTAGGATTATTTTTTAAATAAATTCTTATTGAAATTTCGATTTTAAATTAAAAAATTAAAATACTTTTTAAAAAGTATTTGAAAAAAAATTAAAGAAAAAGTTATTTTTACAAATTTTTAAAGCTTTAGTAGAATAAAATAAAATGGATGATAAATTGTATGAAATTAATATAAAAAGATTTATCCAAAGTGCTGAATATCAATTGAAAAAGTTGAATGATTGTATAAATAGATTAAACGAAGTAAAAGAAATAAAAATTAAGCAAATTATTCTCAAAAAAGACTAATTATTTTTTTCAGTTTCAAGACTATGAAGATTGGAAAAATGTTAAACAGGCGCATCTAAACGCGAGTCAAATTATAAAGAGAATAAAATCAGACATAAAAGAGATTGAAAAAATAAGAAGCCAGGTTTTAGCACAGCTAGACAATAAATCATCTAATCAAATAATAAATCAAATAGACGAACAACTAAAGTGCATTTCAAAAAAATTACAACGAGAAACAGACGAAATTGATTCAATTTCAGCGCCATATTACAAATTTCAACCGAAAAATCAAGACAGTAATTAAATATAAATTTAATATTTAAGATATGTATTTTTTATTTAAAATTTTGTAGTCTTCATGGAATCCAATTGTGTTAGTCCTGATGTGTATAGCTATCAAGTGGAAAAAAATGAGTTTTTAGCACAAGATAAAGAATTGTGTAATTCTTATGAACAATTAGTTAAAGATTGTGATGACTTGAAATATTTGATGGAGACATTTGCAAATGAGCTTTATGTATACATTAATTTTAAAAATGTAAAAAAAAAATTTTAAATATTAATTTCAATTTTAGAAACAAAAACCAACTATTGATTCGATTGAAAAAAATGTCTTGGTAACAAAAGAAAATATAGAAGAAGGTTCTTCGAATTTAAAACTAGCATTAACTTATAAAACATTCGGTACAGCAGCGAGTGGTGCTTTTATAGGTACATTAATTGGTGGCCCTATTGGTCTATTGGCTGGAGCGAAAATCGGAGCTGTTGTTGGTGTAAGTGGAGGTGTATTTGGGTATTTACTTGGCAAACGAGTAAACAAACCTGATTCATAATGTAAAAAAATGAATCTAGGAATTTATTTTAGAAAAAGTTGTTAAATTTATTTTTATATTTAAAGTAATTATAGTAAATTTTTTAATAAAATTAAATTTGTTATTTATATTAACTATTAATTCATTTATTAATTAATTATATTCTTTATTAATAATCTTGCCTTATTAAGAGTATGAAAGATATGATCTCATCACTCTTAGTCAAACATAGTTTGCATAATATCGTTTCTACTCTTACCTCGGACTTGAGATCGGGTATCATCATTTAAATAATAACTATATTAACTACAAATCTTAAAACTTGAAACTGATTATTTTCTTTTAAATTTTTCTTTAATTAATAAATTAAAATTATACTATTAAATTAGATTTTTGATTAAAAATAACTTTTTTAAATAAGCAAATAGAAATAAATTTTTAATATTTGAAAAAAAAATTTAATTTAATAATTTTTATAAAAAGTATCTAAAATTTTTTTTTTCAAATCATATTTTCATTTGATTGAGCTTGTTTTACTTGATTGCTTGTGTTTAAATAACGTTGCAACAAAGCCCGAAAATCATTTATTCTTTGCATTTGAATGTTGATACTATTCATGTATGGGGTTTCGGATCTGGCTTGATCCATTGCTCCCATATGAGCATAGTATCGATTCATGTATTTAAGCTCGCTAGATATTGTCTGCGATTCACATGCAAACCTCAAATTTACCACTAACAAATCACACATTCGGTTGAAGTTTTCTACATTTTTTCCCAACATTTGGAATTGATTTTCATTCTGAATTCGGCTTTAAATAATCACCAATTAAACTATAAAAATAAAAACCTTTTTTTTAATTTGATTTTTTACCTATTTTCATTAGAAGGGTTTAAAACATTTGAAAGTTGAGGCAATAGGAGCTTTTTAAATTTAAATATTTTAGAAAATATTTTTTTATTAAAAAAAAGAAAAAATTCTAAAACTTGCAAAGATTGTCTCAGTTGCATCATCAATTCTTTACATTTTAAGACTGGGTCGATTAGACCATCGTTTATAATATCTGAGTCGATTTGAAAAGTTGCTTGATTAGCAATTACATTAGGATTTAGTTGCATGTTTGAGTTCTGCTGGCTAATATGTGGTTGCATCACTTGCTGAGTCTGTTGTGGCGGTTGTTGTTGTTGTTGTTGAACTGGCGCTTGGTAAAAAGCAGGTGAATTAATTTGATTCATTTTATTAAGAACAAAAAAATTTCTTTTTTTTTTATTTTATTTAAACAAAATAAAAATTATTATTAAACTAAATGAATGTTATAAAAATTTAACAAAAAAAAAAGACATTTTAAACAACAATTTTCTAGCTCAAGTTTAAAGCTTTCTTAAAAGCATGTTATGTAATTTTAATTCAAAATATTAACAAAAAAAATAATTTGAATAAAAAACTAGTAGAAAATGTTCTCGATTTGGTCCAGTCTGAATTCTACTCTGACCGATCAGGTTTAGTTTCTTTTTTAGAAAAATAAAACAAGTTTAAAAACTAATTTTGAAATTTTTACAAGAAAGAAATTGAAGAAAAATTGAGCAATTTTAAAGACATATTCAAATCGTCTTTGGTCAACTATTATAAACCCCAACAAACAACTCAAGTTAAAAAGGAAAATACTAAATTGAAAAGAAATGAAATAGAACTGGTCAAAAAAATCTCTAATTGTCTAGTAGTGAAATTTTTACAAAAAATTAATTGTCTTGAATTAATCTATTAAAAAAACTAGAATCTCGATCAAGATAATTGCACTGAAGTTTATTTATCTTATTTAGAATCGTCTTTTAATCATTTCATAATCTCATCTGATTTACTTGACGTAAATAAAGCCTTGATAAATAAATAAAATAAAATAGAAAAAATAAAAAAAATTTTTTTTACAGAAACTTCATGTTGACGAACTATTTAGTGCTCATTTTCAGCAAGTAGCCAAAAACCAACACTTTTGAAAAATAAATAAAAAAATAAAAAAGTTTTTTCATTTAAAAAATTAGTTTGTAGATTTTTATTATAGAGAAAGATATTCCTTTTTGAAGAATATTACTTTAATCATATCTTCAATAGTTGAGAACAGTTATTTAAACTATGATAATATTAAAAACCAACTTCCACATTTGGTATGTAAAAATTCATTTTTTTTTTCAATTTTTATTTAAAGCTATTAAATCTTATTCATAATAGAATGTGATTAGAAAAACATTTGTAAAAGATGATTTAAATCAGTTTTATAAATCAGTAAGTTTAGAATAAATAATTAAATATAATAATAGTTTCTTTATTAGTTTTTAAACCTAGAGCTTAAAAGATTTTGGTTATATATGCAAAGAAATAAAGTCTTTTTCCAACAGAAAATCATTAGATATTCAAAATGTTCGTTTTTTGTTTTAAATTAAAATTTAAAATATCAAAAATTTATAAAATTCTAAAAAACAAAAAGGCTGAGAATTTTCAATATAAAAGTATGGTCCAAATACTAAAAGAACTAGAACTTGTTCTAGAAATACTTTTAATTCTAATAAACCAAATTAACGTTGATTCAACAATATTTCAAGAAATTTTAAAAGAATTCAATTCAAATTCGATCATTAAATATCTTAACACCTCAGCTGTTCAAAGTCTAAACCATTTTGAACTATTGATAGATCAAATCACAAATTTACACTCGTTTATAATAGTCAAGTCTTTGCAGCTTGATAAAATTACTGGCTTAGGCTTGAATTCTAATTCTAACAACCAGGTTTTAACTTTACAAGAAAAAAATACTCTTATTAGTCAAGAGACTAGAAATCAGATTAACGAACTAATAAAATCTTATTGTTCAAATCAAAAATCTTCCCCTGTGATTCTCGCATGGGCGACTTTGTTGTACAATTTATCTACAGATTCTGATTTGACTAGTCAATTTACTTCAGAAACAAAATCTTTGATTAATCGATTTTTTTCTTTGGCTATTAAAGAGAATGTTTTTTTTTACATTTTGGATTTATTAGCATCCGAGCAGTTCAAAAATCAAGATTTAATCTGGAATTTAAAACAAATAATATACGAATTGATCAACAATTTTTTGTTCACATTTGATGAAAATTCTATTGGAGATAATTTGAAGATGTTTTTTGAAATATGCTTTTTTTGTATGCACAAAAACGAGGTTATTTGCGAACACTTTTGGAAACTATGTCAACAAGATGATCGAAATAATATAACCACTTTGATATCATACTCATTGGAGACGTTTCCGATCAGTTTTGGCTTAAGCTTGACTTTTTTCTCTTTAATATCAAAAACAAGTCCTGCTTTGTGTAAACAAGTATTTGAGACTTTGTCTCAAATGGACCAGTATTGTGAATACTTTGAAAATTTGAGCCCTGATGAATACTCTTCTTGTCTAGATTCGATAAAGTTGTCTAAAAGTAGAAAAATATTCGACAATTGTATTCTTCCGATGGGATCAAAAGGCACTTTACTCAGCCACTTGAGCAACACTAATGTAAACTCGAATATAGCTCATCGTATGATACTTCACAATCAAGCTGTTTTATGGAACTTCAACTTTGATTGTTTCAAATTAATTCAAGACTATTTGAATAGATTCAACTATGCAGCTGGCTCTCAGTCGTTTTTGAGCGACGAAACAAATATTGTATCAATTTTACAGTTGATTGATTCTCTATTTAAATATTTTTTTGATATTGATGATTTACTAGATTATTATGTATATGATATTTATACTAAACACATGGAAACATTTGTTAATTCGTGTTTTACTTTGTTTAGTTATTTAATGACTCACGAGTCACCCGATTCTTATAGATTAATATCTAAACTTTTTGAATTTTTTAACAACATATCTCCAAATATTTACGACAAACTTATACGTTTGTTGCAACAAAATAAACTAATTGGTCATGAGAGTTCATTTGATAGAATGAGTCTGCAAGAATTGTTTAACAATCGAGTTAATCTAGTAAAGAGCTCGTCAAAACTAGTCTATCTGTTTAAATCCCAGGACTATGAATTAATAATAAACTACTTTAAACTTATAGAAAGTTTGATTAAAGAAAGTGGTAATGATATAGAATATATGAGTCCGGTGTGTTCAATTTTAGTCTATGTGTTGCCAGAGATTTACAAATGGAGGCCTGAAATGATCAATTCGAATATTGACTTGTCTTTGACTTGTCTAAATTTGCTGCATACCGTTCTTAACACAAGTTTGAGTCCTCAATTTGTCAACTCTAACATAACTCAAAGCTTTAAATCAAAAAGTTTAGTAAGCATTGACGAATTTTGTGAAAGTGTTCTACTAAATACAGAATGTAGTGAATCTTTGTTGTATTTAATTTACACTGCCTACGAATTCAGTCAGGACTCTAACTATTTAAACGAAATCAAAAAATTGGATAATATTTTAATGCAGAGCATTTCTTTAATAAATCGTTTAATAGTTGTAAATGATTCGAAGCTAAACCAGTCTACAATTAATCAATCAGTTCTGTACAATCTTTTAATTAGATCTATTAGTCAACAAAACCAATTGAGCTCCGGTACTTCATCTCAATCCCAATCTTCGTCAGCTCAAGCCAATGAATTGATTAACAATAATAACCAATTTTTGCTTCAGCTTAATCTCATGATGTCACAAGCGAATCCAAGTCTTGGTAAAAATTTGACCGTGTTAAACACGACTAGTATAACAGAGAATAAAAATGAGCTCAATTGGTTTCATTTAATGACTAAAATAGCTATTTATAAATCAAATCATATACTCGATTGTTTGCTGTTTTCTTTATTCAAAAAAATATCTCAATTAACTCCTCGCCTATTTGTCTCTCTATTAGGACCGTACACTTCTCAAATGCATTCTATTATAGTAAGAAAACTAAATGTTAAATCAGATGGTCAAATTATTCAAACAATAAGCGAATTTTTGTGTTCATTAATAGAAAATCAACCAGGATTTTTTCAAGTAATAGCTAATCTTAAAATAGAAAGTGACAAAGATTCGAAGGAAAAGTTTATCGAAGGCGATAATAGTGTTTTGAAGAAAATATTTGAACTAATGAATGGATTAGAAGCGAATAAAACACAAGATTATTATGTATCAATATCAGCCTTATTCAGTATATTCTTTACCATTTGGTCAAGCAAGAAGCTAGACTACATGAACTATTGTAGACAAAAAAAAGACTTTTGGAAAATACTTGCCAATAATTTGAACATGATTAAAAAAAATTTAAATGATTCTAAAACAAGGACTAAGACTGATTTTAATGATATATTTGATTCAGAATATTTAGAATATTTTGGAGATGAATATTTTGACCAGTTTTTATACGATTTCTCTAAATTTGAAGAATTCATTCTCGAAGCAAGCATCAAAAGTGTTTCATATGCTTTTAAAATATTCTCTATTGAGCTATTCGAGCAAATTTATATCAAGTAATATTTTAAGTTTTTTTATTTGAAATTTTTTAAGAGAATTAAAAAAGAAAAATTTAATAAAGAATTGTTTATTTTGTGAAATAAGTTTCTTTGACTAGTTTTAATGAGGAAATGATTAAGCAATTTTCTTTAGCAGTTTTAAAATTACCAAAATACTTAGGAAGAATTATAATTTTGAATATTTAAAATTGTTAATATATATATAAATTTCTCATAAAAAAAAAATTTAATTTTTTTAATTTAGAAAATTACCATTCGAGTCTTGTGATTTGCCAAAAATGTTTAGTGAAAATATACTTGATAAAAACTTGATTGAGAAATGGCTTGATTTTTATGCATTCCAGCTTAAAAAAGATTTAAATGAAGAATCGCAGAGTCTGATAAATCAGATCGAGACAACACTTCTAAGCGGACAACAAAACAACATGCTTAAATCGAATATAACCATTATGGATCCTAATATGATTAAAATTGGTAGTGATTCAAAGTCAAAAGCAACTAGCGAGAGCAGAAAAAAAATTAAATCTAAAATTCTCTACGATTCGATACAAATGCTTTTGTTGTTAATAAACAAAACCTCTCGATTAGTAGATTTGAATTATTCACCATCGATTCAAACATCTAAATCGCCAAGCAAGTCTGTAACAACTTCAACAAATCCTAAGCTTAAATTTTTTGATGATTATTTAAGCATGAAAAAAATAAAATTAGACTTTGTTTTGAACAGTTTACTAAAATCTATGGAAGAGATAATATCAAATTTTTTGTATTTGAATAATACTTTGTTACGATATCAACAAGAACAACATAATATAAATGATCAAATACTTCACAATCAAACTAGTCTCAAATTAGAGCCGTTTTTTTTTAGTCAAAAATCTAAAAATCAATTTCAACCTTCGAGCTTAGAAACTAACGATTTCATAACCCTTAAGCAATCAAACGAAATGGTACATCAGTTTCATTCGATTTCAAACACTTTGATGATTCTAATTACTTCGATTAAAAATATTTCTAAAATAAACTTTCAAGAGTTGACTCAAAATTTGATTCAAATACTTGAAAAGTTGCTTTTGGATGATTTTAATTATTTTCCAGCCATAATAAATTCCATACAGAGCTCTTTATTACACTTATTTAGTTTAAATCAAACTAGTTTTGTTGAATTATTAAATTCAAATGAAAATTTATTCAAAAAATTATTAATCAATAATTGTAAAACATTCTCAAGATCAATAAGCAATTTAGAAGATGAAAAAATGGAAAAAACTAGTTCTTTTAAAGATTGTCTAAACACTTTTGTGCTAAATGTAAATTTAATAAAATTTTTATTAAATAATTTTGATCAAAAATTTTGGTATAACGAATTGATCGAGTGCTGTATGACTCAGTGTTTATATGCCATGTTTGAAAAGTATATTCAAAATCCTGATCACAGCGATCTTGTTTATTCTATTATGGAAATTTTCTATACCTTGTCCAACAAGCAAATAGAACACTTGGCTAAATCTGATTTTAATACTAGAACTTGTCTCCAGGTTGGAAAATTATTCGAATACTTGACTCTGTCAAATGTATAGCTATTTTCTAACATTTTATCTCCTTTTTTTTTTTAATTTTTTAGGATTATTTTTATTTTAAAAGGAATTAAGCAAAAATTCTACTCAGTGGTCTGATGTGCTTAGAATTTATATAGACATACAAACTATACTGCTTAAGAAATTAAAATATAAGTATTTAAAAGATTCGATTCTCTTCTTCGGATCTTATTTTGAAACAATGGTCAATTTAATATTAAACTTGCATCACTCATTAGAAGTTAATTTGTTAGAAACTATAAGATCATTTTCTAGATATTTGTGTCAAATTAGTTGTTATACTAAAGAGCTAATAATTCAAATACCAAACTCAATACAAAATTTAGAAGTAAACATTTATTTAATTATCAAATAAAAGTTAAACATAAAATATTTTTTTATTAATTATTTAAGAGACTATTTTGTACATTAATACAACTTTGTATAATGAAAGTATCTCATGTTAAGATGCTTGCCATAAAAACCCAACAATCGAGCAATCCAATCTCAAATTTAGCCAAAACACATCCAGAAGAACTAGTTCATATTCAAAATTTGCTCTTTTCAATCATATCAATTTGTTTGGACTCATTATTCAACTTTGTACCTAATTTTTCCGATCCTGGATATTTGTCAAAACTTGACGAGTACAAAACTTTATTGGTTTTACAATTAACGCCACCATCTTCGTTTGATACACATTTACCATTGTCGTTTGGTAGTGTTTTATGGTTAATTGATCATATTTTAAGACTTTTGCATCGTTATGATCAAACTTTAGCTACCACTCCATCAAGCTCTTCGACTAATATCACCAAAACAGGTCAGATTGGTACTCCAAATAAGAGGCTACAAGAAATTAACAATAGTCAATTATTAACAGAAACTTCACCTAAAAAAAATGTTAGCATTTCAATTGATGAAGCTCATTTAGGAACCAAGTTACCTTCAAAGTAGCATTTAGCTAAATTTTAAAGCTTTTTATTCTATTAATTTTCCACTTTTTCCTTTAAGAAAATTGATAGTCGCTGTTTTAGAAAAAAGCTTGAATTTTCTATTGACTCAAATTATTCTTTGTGATAAAGAATTAGATATTTCGCCGAGGGATAAAAAATTGTTTAAGAGAGAATTAAACTCAGAGATTGTAATTTAAAAAAAAAAGAAAATTATTTTTATATAATTAACAATCAAAAAAAATTTTTTTTTTCTA
This sequence comes from Brachionus angularis, assembly GCA_021432725.1. NCBI lineage: Eukaryota > Metazoa > Rotifera > Eurotatoria > Ploima > Brachionidae > Brachionus > Brachionus angularis. The sequence goes on along the minus strand of JAJVDD010000002.1, from coordinate 548,390 downwards.
AGAATACTATCATACATGGTCTTGGTAGAACTTTAAAGAGAACGTCTCAATCTTCTTCACAATATCCGACCAAATCGCCTACAACAGGTGCAAACACATCATCAGCTAATTTACAAATCGCTAGTAATTTGATTTCAACTAGTTCTAAGCAATCATATGAATTTTTTAAATGTATTCAATTCATACTTCAACAAAATTTAATTTCAAATTAACAAAATATTAATTTTTTTTTTTACTAAAAAAAATTTACTTTTAAAATATTTAAATAATTAAAAAATTCGAATATAAAAATTGTATTAAATAAATTTTTTTTAAATCATTTTATTTTTAAACAAATTTTAAAGAAAATGTTTAACAATTATAAAAAGTTAATATTCATATTTAGAATTTTTTCTTCCACAAAATATACTATATTTATTCAAATATATATTCCTATAGAATTGTATTAGATTATTTGATAGGTATATGTTTTGAACTAACAACTCAACTCCGTCTTCAGGAACTATTATAGTCTTGCTATAGACTTGAAAACATTCAAATAAAATGCTTAATTTATATGTCCCTGGTAGTAATATTCTATAATATTCTCCGTTACGATTTGTTTTAAAATATGGCTCTCGATTATCAATTTTAACAGTTACATATTTTGCTATTTCACCATTTGAAAATTGAACAATTCCTTTTACACCTCTGTTAACTTGTTTTAAATATTGTATCAATGAATCTTTATTTAAGTTCCATATTAAGGGTAGCTCTGATTCTGCTGGATATTTACAACAAGTTATTTCTATTGTTACTTCCATACAACCTCTTTTCCAATAGTTAAAATCCTGCATTCCTCCTCTTACAGGAAACCAAGCAGTTTTAAGAAAAATTATCAATTAGTAAAAATTTAAATGATTTTTGTTTATTTTTTTTTAAACCTCCATTTGTTATTCCATTTGGAAAAAATAAACCTGGACATGGATTTTTTGTAAATATTGGATTATTGAAAGAATACACTTTGGAAATAAATTTAAAAACATCATTATCGTATGTTAAGCTTGGTTTTGGCTGACCATTGCTGTTGGGGTAATTATCATATGGATAATTAACGACTACAGCATCAGCTTGAAAATTGGCCGATAAAACAAAATCTATTTTTTCAAGCCATTTTATAACTGCTAATGTCTCAGGTTGTAATGGCTCTGGATTGTATTCAAATAAATCTGGAAAATTCCTATTCAAATCAAAATTATTTGAATTATTTCTTCCAACATCTTCTACACACTCGCCAGGTATAGCTCTTTCGAATCCGTCTGGATTCAACGATGGCAATATATGAATACGAGTTGTTCTTAACAACAAATCTACATTTTTATCATATCCTCTGCTTGTTAATAAATAGTCTATTAACTTGAGCAAATTTTCTTTACCAGCCGGTTCATTTCCGTGCATATTAGCCACATATTTTACTTCTGGTCTTAAAGTAACATGATTATCTGGATTATTTTCCGAAATAGCCATCACCCATAAATCTCTTTTCTCTACTGATTTACCAATTGAATATAAATAAGTTTGCTTGGGAAATCTTCTAGAATAATCAAACAATAAGTCTGTCATTTCATCATAATTATGATATTTAAATTCATAAACATCATAGTTGTGATTATCATAAGCTCTTGCTTCAAAGAAAAAACTTAAAATAAATATAATAAAAGATTTAATAAACATTTTTTTTACAAAAAAAAGAAAATTTTTGCTTTTTCAGTTTATTTATATCTTGATAATGGGTGATTTTATATAAGAGATTAATCTTAAGCAAAAATTTTTTTTATTTCAAGTCTTATTCAATATTTTTTTTCACATGCTTTTTTTTTTTTTGTTTTGTTCTATAATATTTTAACTTTAAGTTTGAAAATTTTAAATAAAGTATTGTGCTTATTTTAAATTTTAATAAAAAAGCGCTTTATTTTACATTTCAAGTCTAGAAGTATTATTTCAAGGTTTACAAACTTGAATAGCTTATAGTTTAAATTTTTTTAATTTTTTGAAATTTTGCATTTCAAATAAATAATAATCTAAAAGTTAAGCCTATGTCAAATTTACAAGTATTAAAATATTTTTTTTTTGTAAAAAATAGAGAAAAAATTATTTCTAAATATTCTCCGAAGCCATTAAAATTAGAAATTTTTTTTTAAATTTAATTTTGATTCAAAATCTTCATTTTAGCTATTTAATAATAAATTGAAATAAAAAATTCTCTTAATCATTAAATATTGTAATTCTATACAATAAAAATATTCTCAAAAAAAAAAATAAAAATAATATTCTAAATATTCAATATTTATCTTTTAAAAAATTTTTTTCAAAAACCAATTTTCTATTTATTAAAATAAATAGTCATTTAATAAAAAAATTTTGAAAAAAAAAATTTATACATAAAAAATTATTTAAAAAATTTTGATTTTACTTAAAATAAAATTTATAAAAATTTTCCTAATACAAAATTTAATATTAAAAGTAGAATAAAACTTAATTTAATGTTAAGGCTTTTCATTGAGTTTGATAATAAAGATTGATTTTTAGTTGTTGTTATGGTTGGATTATTCTCGCAAAATAAACCATACTTGTCCAGTTTATAATTATTGTAAACAAAATAAAGACTATCTGATATAGTCATATTGAACACAAGTAACTTTTTGTCGCTTGGTATTTCTATCTTGGTGGTGTAAAAAACATCACAGTTGAACAACAAACTTATGTTGTAAACACCAGGCAATAGAATTCTGTAATATTCTCCGTTTTTATTTGCTTTAAAATAAGGCTGTCTTGAATCGATTTTTATTGTTACATTTTCAGCTGGTTTTCCATTAGCAAATTTTATTATACCTTTTATACCAGTATTAGCTTGCTTCATATATTCTATCAACGAGTTTTTGTTTTGTGTCCATATACTTGGTAAATCTGAAGCTGGCGGAAATTTACAACAACTCAATTCAACTGTAACTTCCATACAGCCATGTTTCCAATAATTGTAATCCTGCATACCACCTCTTACTGTGTACCAAGCAGCTTTAAAGATAAAAAAAATCTTAAAAGTTTGTTTTTAATTATTTTTATTTTTTATTTAAAACCTCCATTTGTGATTCCGTCTGGAAAATTATCAAAAGGACACGGTGTATTTAACATAATCGAATTTTGGAATGAATAGGCTTTTGATATGGATCTAAAAACATCATCATCTGTAGTTTTGCTCTCTTTAGGCTCTTCATTATCATTATTTGCATAATTATCATATGGATAATTAACAACTACAGTTCCACCATGAAAACTTGCCGATAAAATAAAATTGTTGTTTTCCAACCAGTTTATTATAGCCTGAGACTCAGGTTGAATCGTATCTGGATTAAATTGAAACAAATCTGGAAAATTTCTGTTTAAATCATAATCATTCGCATTTGTTCTTCCCGTAAGACCATAACAATCGCCTACACTTGATCTTTCATAACCATCAGGATTCATAGAAACTAAAAAATGTGTTCTAGTATTTTTCATAATAAAATCTATATTAGCATCATTTGATTGATTGTTCAGCATTGTATCAATTAATTGAAGCAAGTTTTCTTTACTAGGCACTTCGTTTCCGTGTATGTTTCCAATATATTTTATTTCAGGACGCAATAATACGTGCTCAGTAGGTTTTGAGTCTGAAATAGCAAGCACCCATAGTTCTCTGCTTTGAACTGATTTGCCAATAGAGTAAAAATAAGTCTTGTCCGGATACCTAGATGCATAGTTTCTAAGTAAATTTGTAATCTCAGTATAATTATGATATTTAAATTCTAATAAACACTCCATACGAAATATCAAACACGATATTATGAAAACCAGCAACATATTTAATAATTTTATGAAAAAAAAATCTAAAATATTTTCTAAATGATTTTTTATTTTCTTTATTTTTTTTAAGAAATTTGGAATCGAAATTTAATTCTAATAGTGTTTAAATGTATGTGTTTTAGATTATTAAAATAAGATGTTAATTGCAAATATATATTTAAATAAAACTCGAATTACTGTTGAAAAAAATGTTGAAAATAATTTTATTTGTGTTAAACTTTAAAAAAAAAATTTTTTTTTTTTTTTTTATGATTTTAAGCCTTAATTAAATATAAATTTTTAAAAAATTCTTTTGCAACTAACTAGATTAAAAATCGTATTTTTAAATTTTTGAAACTAGTTTTTATACACTTTTTTTTTAGTTAAGAGTTAAAAGAAGAATAGAAAAAAAAACATACTCAAGAATCTTTTCAAAATATATTTTTTAAAAAATAGTAGATATGAAAGAGTAAAAAATAATTATTTGATTCATTAGCTTTTATATTGCTAACAAATAAACATAAAATATTTAATTTTCATATTGAAAGGAAAAGAATCAAATGAAAAATTAATTAAAAATCAAAAATTTATTTTAATAAAAAAGCTAAAAAATTTTTATATTTAAAATTAAGGTCTTGGATGTTTAGTTGTGTTTTTTGATTTTATAAATTTTTTTCTAATTGTTGGTAAATTAAATGAAGATTTTTTTTTGTTACAAAACACAGGATACTTGTCCAACTGAGATTGTTTATAGCTCGGGATTAAATCGCTTGAAAGAACTATATTAAAGACTAGTAATTTTCTTTGATTATCAGGAATGGTTATTTTTGTGTTATGAATTGGATTACAGTTGAACATAAGTGTAAGATCATAAGTGCCTGGTTTTAGTATTCTGTAATATTCTCCGTTTTTATTTGTTTTAAAATACGGCTCTCGGTTGTCTATTTTAACTGTGACATTTCTAGCTATTTCATTATTGGCAAACCTAATAACACCTTTTACACCAGTACTTCCTAACTTTAAATATTCAATTAATGAATTCTTATTTTCTTGCCATATATTTTCCAACTCAGAAGAATACGGATATTTACAACATGATAATTCAACAGTAACTTCCATACAACCGTGTTTCCAATAGTTATAATCCTGCATACCACCCAATACTGGATACCATGCAGCTTTTAAGAAGAATACAAAAATTTGGAAAAAATTTTTTTTTTAGTTTTTTTTTTAATTTTTTAAAAAACCTCCATTTGTGATTCCATCCTCAAAATCATCAAATACACAAGGGGAATTCCTCATTATGGGATTATTGTAAGAATAATTTTTTGATATGTATCTAAATACATCATCGTCTGTTGTGGGACTGTTCATAGGCGAATCATTAACATTACCAGGATAATTGTCATATGGATAATTAACCACTACAGCACCACCATGCAAATTTGCTGAAAGAACAAAATCATTTTTATCCAGCCAATTCATTACGGCTTTTGTTTCAGGCTGAATTTCAACTGTGTTTTTTTCAAATAAATCAGGAAAATTTCTGTTTAAATCATAACCATTCGCATTAGATCTTCCCGTAATACCATAACAATCTCCCTCATATGATCTTTCATATCCGTCCGGGTTCATTGATGGCAAAATATGCATTCGTGTGTTCTTAAACAAATACTCTATGTTTCTATCTGTACTTCTATTATTCAATAAATGATCAATTAGTCTTAATAGGATTTCTTTGCTTCCCACCTCGTTGCCATGTATGTTTCCGACATATTTAACTTCTGGTCTTAAACGAACATGTCTACGTGGATTTAGCTCTGAAATAGCCATCACCCATATGTCTCTATTTTCTACTGTTTTACCTATTGAATACAAATAACTTCTATGAGGAAATTGAGCTGCATAATTCTTTAATAAACTAGTCATCTCCTCATAATTATGATGTTTCATTAAGTAACCATTATTTAGACTGAATAGGCAATAAAAAATCCATGTGAAGCATAAAATTGAAAAATTTTTCATTTCTCTAATTTTTATAATTTAAATTTTTTTTTTTTTTAATTTATTAATTATAAAAAATAAAAATAAAAAAAATATATTAAAACTTAATAGAACATGCTTTGTATGCTGAAAAAGAGAAAAACAAATTTTGTTTTAATTTAAAATTTATTTTCATACAGCTAGCTATTAATTATCTAAAATTTATGATTATTCATTCATATATTTTATGCTTTAATAATCATTTTAATTTGTTTATTTAAATATTTAATAGTTATAACAAATTAAAAAAAATAACTAATATTCTATTGTTGTCACGTACTCGTATCTCAATTGTTGCTTAAATAAAATTTTATCAAACAATTCTCAAATCACCCCTCACCAAAAACCAATATTCCAATTAAAGAATCAAGAAATTAGATATTTATGATAGTTCTGAATTTTGAAATTGAATATATTTGATTATTTAAATTAAACAAAATATGCATTTCTTCTTCAATTTCTTATTTATTTTGTTTTGATTAAAATATATAAATCTTATTTTAAAATTTTTTCAATTTTTTTTTTTATGTTAATATTTAAAAAAAAAAATTTTGATTTGATTATGTATAGATGAGAATAAATTTATGTTTAATTTTTTTGATTTATCTTTATGATTTTTTTTTCATGAGCAATCATAGATAGATTCAATCAGACTTCAATCAACTATGGGATGGCTGAGCTTTTCTTTATTTAAATAAAAATATAAACTTACAGTACAAACTAAAACTAAGTTGTACGTTTTCTTTCCTCTCCTCTTCCTCTCCTCTTCATCTCCTCTTCCTTTCTCCTATATATTTTGCATTGTTCGAGGAAGAGGAGAGGAAGAAGAGAGAAAGACTTAGTTTTAGTTTGTACTGTAGTAATGATTGTTATACTAAAGATGGTAACGCTGGTAGTTAATAATTTAATGATTATTAAATACATTTATATCTTTTATAAATCTTAAAAATTTTTATATTATTACAGGTATTTATTTCCAAAAAGTTGATGTCGTCGCTTTCCTATTTTTTATTTCCGAAAATAAGATTTGAAATTATTTTTAAAAGTTTTGCTCATTTAATTTAAAATGTAAAATAATCATTAAAAATTATTTTTAAAAAGCAATAATCTGTAATTGATATTCTTGATAAGAAGACGTATATTTGACCATGAAGAAATACTGTTTCTTCTAAATATAACATTAAGCTTGAGATTTAATTTGCTCATTCCAAATATTGCTCTAAAAGTAAATACTATTCTTTTGGTAGTACCATTTCAATCGTTATAAGTATTTAAATAATAATTTTAACAAAGATTGGTGATCTTATGATCAGAAAACTGGTTTGACCCAAAACTTATTTAATTTTTACTCTTAGAAACATGCCAATGATTAGCATAGATATTAAATTTATAATATAAATCTTGATTTATTATGTATTTTTTAATAGTGTTTGAGTGTTGAACTTAAAAATTCGATTTCGATTTCTAAATCAAAATTAAATAATAATAATAATAATTGGAATTAATTTTTATAAGTTTTATTTTAAAATATCTTTGTTAAATAAATTAAAAATTTCAAAATGACTTTCATTTTCTGTTAAAAACAAAATATGCTTCAAAGTTTTTGTACTCAATCTATTTCGTCTATCGTGATTTGATTTTGATATCTACTTTTTGAGTGAAGAATTTTTTATAAAAGGAATTTTTAAAAAATTCTAAAAATCTTCTACATTAAATTTATTTAATTAAATTCTAGTTTGAAATAAATAGATAGTTAAATTGATTTGATTTACAGAGAAATAAGTAATAAATATTAAATATCAATTCAATTTAATTAGATAAAGATAAAACAATTTAGAATTAATTGGATTAATAATGATAAAAACTCATACTGTACATTAAAATTTTAAATTTAAGTATTTTAAATTAATTAAATTTAACAAATATATATAAATATATAATGGAATTTTTTTTTATAAAGAAGAAAAGTTTATACGAAAACTTATCCTTTTCTTAGAAATAAAGTTGAATTCAAGTTTTTTTCTATTGGAAAACTTCTCATCGAAAACATACAATTTTTTTTAGATTTTCTATTAAAAATGATTAATTTTGGACTTTTTTCGAACAACAATTTTAATTTAATTTCATAAAAAAATTTAATTTGCAAGAGTTTATCTAAAATTTAGAAAGAAAAAAAGCTCAATTCAATTTGATTTTAACCTTATTTCTAAGACTAGCAGGCAAGATTTTACGGTATTTTTTGTGTAAAATTATGCAAATTTTTTTATTTTATTTGACTGTTTTTTTCCATAAAGAAGAGAAGTTTATATGAAAACTTATTTTTTGGTTCTATTGTATATTTTTTGTCTTTTAATCATTTTTTAAAATAATTATTAAAAATCGATCAAAAGTCGACTTTTTTAAAAAAATTCTCGATTCGAAAAAAATCGATTCAAGCGATTTCAAAAAAAAAAAAATTTCGATCGGATCGACTGGATCGACTTCCAACATTATTTTTTAATAATAATAAAAATCTTAAAAACTATTTATTGAATATTTTATTTAATAAATTAAGATAAAAAAAAACCTAAGTGTTTTACGATTGAATTTTATTTATAATATATTTAAAAATCATAATATTACAAAACTTTGTTTAAAAAATGAAAATATGTATTTATTTTTTTTTTTAACTTGAATTGCTCCAACTCCTGATTTTTTCCCATCCCCATTGCTTTTCGCTTTCGTTCTTATTACAATTAATTTAAAATATTCTTAATTTGATTTAAAAACAAAAATAATTAATAAATTCAAACTTTTGTCTCTGAGCTTTGAGTTGTGTTTGAGTCACTAAATGAAGGACTTTTGGTATAACCCTCATTTTGAAATATGTGCGAATTCGGATTCTTTTTAATCAAAATTATTTTAAATAAATATATTTAAGAATAATTTTATTTTTAATTTATTTACATTTTGAAATTGATTGAACATTTGGTTTGGATACAAATTTTGCATTCCAAATTGGTTTCTCAGATCTACTTGTACACCAGGATCCAAAAAATCCTAAACAATAATTACAATAATCAAAAATTTAAATTAAAGAAAAATTATCTTTTAATAAAAATTAAAAACATTTCTGTGAAATCTGTTATCCAAAATTGGCTTTCTTTTTTATTTTTTAAATAAATAGAAAATTATTTAATAAATTGTTTTTTTATTAAAAATTTACGAATTAAATGTATCATTGAATTTATCCGATGTTATTCTACTATAACAAAAGCTAAAAGAGAAGAGAAGAAATGAAAAAAATTGAAGCATAACAGCCGGCAAATAGATCCAATAAGCCCATCTTAAGCTTTCTTCTTTAGCATATAAATCTTTAATATAAGATGGATGATCACCACCAAAAACACTTATGCCGAATGCAATTAAAACAACTAGACAAAAAATAAATAAACTTAATGAGAAATTAAACTTTATTTGAAAAAAAAAATTCAAAGCCTAACATGAAACAAAATTTGAAACGCTGGCAAACATTGGCAAAAATCTCCAAATGCCATGCTTGAATATGATGGACACAATAGCTAGAATAATCGTAAAAGTATTAAATATACAGCCAAGAGTGATTAAAATTTGAGTTGTGATCAAAAAATCTGGAATTGAAAGAGTCTTGTTAAACCAAGATAGACACTTATAACCAGCCATGTTGTAGCCTTTTAATTCAGAGCATAATACCCATAAACCAAACTTTTTTTGCACCAAGTCCACAGTTTTGTACGAGAGCCAATCTGGCACGCCGAGTCCGACCCAACAGAACACTAGAGAAGCAACTGCCAGTATGAATGCCAAAGTAAATGAGATCTTATTCGCTACATACAAAGGATAACTGTTGCACATTTTTTAAATTTTAATTTTAATTTTAAAAATGTATCATAATATTTTTAATTTTTAACAACAAATATTTTTTTTTTTAATAATTAAAGACAATAAATTTTTTTAGTTTTTTTTTTTGTTCGTTTCAGTTTTATTAGCCATTAGATAAAAAAACCTTATGGTTATTTTTATTTAAAATTTATTTTCAATTTAGATGTTTTTAATCAAGCATGAAAATATTTTTGTATTTATTATAATATTATTATTTCAAATGATAAAGTAAAATTTTAATTTTTGTTAAACTTGGTCAAGAATAAAAAATTTCAGCCTATTAATGAACTATAGGTCTTATTATTTATTTAAATAGAAAAAAATGAAAAAAAGAAATTTTAAATACTAAAGTGCATTTAAAGTAGTTTATAATTCAGTTTTTTCTTTTTTTAAATCTTGCATCGACTCGCCCATAAATTTACCACAAAATAGAACACTGCCTGTAGTCTTTTCGGATATGAAATACACAAATGGTCTTTCTAGATTAATGTGAATAATTGGAGCAAGTGATCTTTTTACCATATTTACCACTGTGGCTCCAGCCGCCTCTGTTCCTTTTTCGTTTATTTCTATATAAGAATAATGCAAAACTTCATGTATATAAAGCTTTGAGCTTTGAGATATGCCTGAGAAGTTTGCTGAATTCGAATCAAATGCTTTTTGAATACCCATGCTTTGTAAAAATTCATTTAACTTGAAAAGTAGATTAATTAAAAAATAGTTTAAATTTGACATTGTTTAAAAAATACTTTTAATTTTTTTTTAACTACAAATTTTGGTATAGTTAAACTAACAGCTTCGTGTACTTGACTCTGAATTTCGGATTTTATTAAGCTATAATCAAGCTTGTTTATTAAACTGTTTTTGTCGTTAGCTAAAAGAAAATCGTTCTCGTTTGTTGGCAACAAAATGTTGAAATAGAATTTTTCTTTTTTGTAAGGCAAGCTTAGAATGTGAGAATTTAATTTATCGGAATAGTAATACAACAATTGTTTGTTATTCAGTTCCATAAGATCTAGTTTAATTGATTTTTCTTTTGTAATATAAAAATCTCTTTTCTTGGTTTTTTTACCATCAAACTCGTGAAGCCATTCATACTTAAAATATACCGCATTTATAAGCGACAAAGCCACTGATTTAAAACTATCGTCCAAAATGTTGCTTATTTTATTATTAGTCAAATCACTTATCCATTTATTTGTCTCTTCGATCACAATTTTTAAACTTTCTGTTGAATTTATGAAATCAATTTTTGAATCATACATTTTCTCGATTAAGTTTTTGTAACTATCTTCAATAGCAATATTGTTTATTATCAATTTATTTGCTATCAAAACTTGATTTTCTTTATCTTCAGAATTGTCAGCAATCAATAATTTTAATAAATTTTTAATAGATTCTTCGTAATTCAAAGATGAATGTGTATTTTTTAAGTTTAGAGTTTTTAAAAACTGGTCTTGTGTGTCGTTCTTGGAACCTGCTAATGCCATTAACATGGCTATGAATACAGACAAAGTTGAAATAATTGTATTCTCAGGAACTAGATTTGTTGAAAATTAATATAAATTTTTTAGAATTTAATTAATTAATTAATTATTGAATCTTACCATTAGAATTAACACTTTTAAATAAATCAAAAGAAAAATGATTCAAACTATCAACCATTGATTCCATTTTTTTTATTTTTATTTTTATTTTTTTGGATAAAAATAAATTTTAAATATAAAAATATTTCAAAAATTTATAAAATAATATAAAAAATATAAATTATAATTTAATTAAAGTTGTCTTTAAGTAAAAATTTAACTTTTAAAAAATTTATTTTACATTCTTTTAATAGTTGCTTTTGTTCTAGACTGGAAAAGTCCAAGATTTATTTCAACAAGTTTTATTTCAAAAAGAAACTTTTTATTTTATATAATTTTTTTAATTATTTATTTAAAAACTTTTTTTATATAAAACAAAATAAACTTTTTTATTTAAAAAAAAAACTAATTTTAAATTCTAAAGAGCTTTTTGAACAATTTCGTTGATCGAAGCTGGTATCCAGTTTCCGTTTTGAAGCATAAAAACAACATTACGGTCTATGTATATATTTAAATTGCCAAGCCTATACACTTGCTTACCTTCTTTGAATTTATTAATAACCGGTAAAAATAGTAAATTGTGCTCGGAGGCTTTTCTTTCGATGATGTCTTTGAAACTCGAAACTGAAGGCACTGTGGTTAGACCTATTCCTTTTTGTTTTAAATCTTCACTTTCGATATTTACAGGTTTTACTTGACCAGTCTCTTCTTGGTTGTAACTAACTTGAGCTCCGCTTAAACTTCGGTTCATCATCATCAAACCTTGACTTAATTTAGTCTTTATATTCGGATGCTGGGCTAATTTGTCACCTAATAAACTCTTCCAACCCATATACCATTTAGATACTTCTTCATAATTTGGCTCTGAATTTAACCATGTACTTAACACTTTTAACCATTTGGGAAAAAAACTTTTTTCTATTAAATTTACAAAATTAGCTAATGGTATTAGCTCGAACCATGACATGATCCAGTTCCAAGGCTCTAAATTCTGCTGTGACGGATTTAGAATAAATTCTTGCTCTAATATGAGCTCTAGCTTTGGTAAAATATTTTTAAATAAAAATTGTTCCCAAGCAGACACTGAAAAAACTGGAGGTTTCCAGGGCTGAAGAATAGCTTTAGCAGACAGATCTGATGGGTGCCAACTAGTCAACGCATTAGCTAGCTTAAATCTAATTGTAGGAAACAAAGTAGAATCAAGTCTGTCTTTCATTAGATTTAACCAAGGTAATATCCAAACATGTATTGGTATTGTGTCTGTTAATGGATTCCATTCGTCCACTTCTGAAATTAGCTTAGGCAAAACTATTTGTTCAAGAATGTTCTGAATGATCCAATTCGATAATAGAGGTTTCCATTTATTAATCAAATCTACACACTCAATAGAATACTGTTTAATGCTTATTTCAGACATGATACGACGCATAGAAGGCATCCATGTCTCCCATACCAATCTATGGTAAAGGTTCATCTCCGAGTTACCAAAATTGTTCTCTGCTAATAGAATTTTTAAATCTGAATACATTTCTGAACAGTATGCCAAGCTATGCACATCATTAGAATCTTGTCGGTCTTCTAAAACTTCTTCTTCATTCTCGAATGGAGACCATAATTTCATTTTGCGTTTTAGCAACGGTGTTAAAAGAGGTATGGAAACTTGCGATAAATTAAATATTATAAACTCATCAGTATAATTTGTTTGCAAATCTTTAAAAATTTTTATCAATTCTTCCAAAGTTACATTCTCTTGATTTACTTTCATCTCACATTTTTCTAGTATATTCAACAGATTTTTTATTTTTTCAATTTGTGAGCTTTCAGAGGCTAATTTTTCTTTAGTTTTTTTTTCTTCATAAGCCAAACTAACAACCATATCTTCGTAATGCTTTAATTTTTTATCATAATGTAAAATTTTATCTTCGGTCATGTTTAACAATAGATCTAAATTATGAGTTAGCTCGGGTAAATCAAACGCTCGTTGTTTCTTTTCCGATTCAAGTTCAGATGAGTATTTGGATAATTTTGTTATTTGACTAATTGACTCGTAACCGTGCATCACTCGTTGTTCTTTACCAGTCATATCTATTATTTTTATTTTGTTATTAACTAAATCTGATTTTGCTTCCAATTGAGAGCTTATTTCTAGCATTTGTTCAGCTTTTTTAAGCTTATTTGGATGTTTGTTGGCCAACTCAATCAGCTCTTCTGGGGTTCGCAATGAATATTGAGGCTTTTTATTCTTTTTCTTGAAAAATTTTATTAAAAAATCAAATTTAATTTCAATTCATTTTTTTTAAATAAAATTTTTAATTACATCTTTTTTCCACTGGGAAATATGAGGCTTTTTTATTTCTACTTCTTCTTCTTCTTCATCGTCTTTGTATTGCCTGTGTTTTGATTCTTTACTCTCTGGACCATGTGCTCCAATAGCTCCTTTTCCTTTACGAACAGTCGCCTCAACTGGAATAGCTCTACCCTGAAGCTCTTTACCAATACCTTTTCCTTTTTCCCAACCCATCTAAAATTTTTATATTTAGAAAAATTTTTTTTTTTTAATAAAAACTAATTGTATTACTTTTTGTAAAAGCTTCATACCAATACCTTTTGTATGTCGTTCCCAATTACCAACATCTTTGGCTTCGGTATGTGAGGCAGTTTGTTTTTGTTTTGGTTTTGATTGAAAACTCTTTTCAGCTTTTATTTCATTTTTTAACTTTGTTTTATATTGATTTAGAATGAATGTATCTTTCGACGATAGTTCGGCCATATTATCATCACTTTCAGAATCTTCAATTATCGGCTCTTCTTCAGATAATTCTTCATCATTTTCTTTATTAGTTGTTTTATTTTCAGTTTTTTTATCCGCACTACTACTTGATACAAAATCGACATTTTTTGAAAATTTTTTCGATTGATTTTTATAGCTAAACTCATCTTCTTCATCACTGGAATAACTACGAGAAGCCCATATTCCCAACATTGCTTCTTCCTTACTCATTTTGTTTCTTCTCGATTGACCAGGATTAAATGCTCTTCTCAAATCTTCGTCATTTATGTCAAAATCTTCCATTTCCTCATCACTCATTTTTGATGAAAATTTTTTTTTTTTTTAATTATTTCAAAATTTAAAAACTTTTGTGAAAAATTCAAAAAAAAATATACATTAAAATTGAATTTTTTTTATTTATGTAGAAAAAAAAATATTTCAAAGTGTTTTGAAATTGGCTTATAGATGTCACTTAGTTTATTTATCAGGTATGTTTTACTTAATTTGTTTAATACTAGAAACACCAGATAAAACATGTCAAACCCTTCTATGTTTATCTAAAAGTTCCAAGGCGGATTTTCTTAGCTCCTAGACTTATGGTATCTTATATTTTTTGAAGAGTTTTGTTTTTATTAATTTTTTAGAATTTAGTACTTTAATGCCAAGTGCATCAGTAAAACTTTATTAAACTACTTTAAAAGCACTTGATGATCAAAATATTTGATTAGACTTGATTGGTAAAAGCTTGGTAAATGAAAGTTTGTTAAATTTAAAAAAAAATTGTTTATAGATTTTTTTTTATTAATTATAATCATATAGTTAAAATACAAAAAATAAAATAAAAAAAAATAAGAAAAAAAGAAAAAATCAAAATTTCATATATATATATATATATAATATTTATAAATTTTTAATAGATTAAATTTTACAAAATATTGGTTAATTGATTAATTATTTAATTTTTAATTGCATTTTTAAATTTTTTTTTGGGTTGAAGATAAAAATTCCAAAAAAAATTCTCTTTGAAAAATACTTTAAAAATAAATTCCTGATTGTTACTGTTTTTTTTTAAAGTAAAAAAGAAAAAAAAAGATATTTTTTTAATTTATTTTTAAAATTTTTTCCTAAAATTATTTAAAAAAAAAAAAAAGATTTAAATGATTAAGATTCTTCATTGCCAGAGTCTGTATTCGATTCAGCATAATTGCTATTCGAGTCATCATTATTATCGTACGGATCTAAATCATCTAAATCGTCTAATATACAATCTTCATTTTGATCATACTCTTTAGAAGTACTTGCTTTAATACAATACTCTTCCAATGTTTGCGGTACTATAACACCATCTTTTTCCGCTTCAACTCTAGTTGCTAACACTTGCTTTCTAATTATATTCTCATATTCTTTGTCGGCACCTTTAGAATCTATATATCTTCTATACATAACAGATGCGTCTACATTGGCTGGCGAAAATGTATTTGGTTCATTTAATAGTGATATTATGCTCATCATAACAGTTCTAAAAAAAAACAAAAATTAATAATGATTATTTTTGTATTAAATAATTTTATTTTTTTTTTTGGTATTTTACCTCACATTTTGAGCAGGATTCCATTTTTCTGATGGAAGTTCAGTATTGGTAGGATCGTCGACGGGCGGGTGTAGAATCGATATGCATACGTCTCCGTTTTCGTATATATTCGGGTGCCACATTTTAGTCGAGAATCTGACTGTGGGTGGCGAGTATGGATAATCATGAGGAAATTTAATCAACGATTTGAAATAGCCGCCTTGGTAAAGCGTATTTGGCGGACCGAATATAGCTACTTCCCATTCGAACAAATTATCATTTACTAAATTTACTGTAAAGCCTTCTAATGGCTCTTTTTGTAGCGATTTAAGTTCTTGTTGTAATGCTTTGGTTGCTGCAGTGTTGGCAGTTTTAGCCATGTTGATATAAAAATTGTGTTTTTAAATTTATTTATTTATTTATTATTAGCTTCTTCTTCTTTTTTTAAATATTAAATTTGAATCTCAAAAATCAAAATTACCAAGTTTCTAGTTGTTAAGAAATAAAACAAATAAAATTTATAAAAAAAAAAAAAAAATTTATTTAATTTAGTAAAACGCTTGATAGTTTTAAGTTTTTTTTTGGTTGTTTTTAATATTATTAGATAGCTGCATGGATAGGTTTTTCAATAAAAAATAAATTTCAAATATCATCATGAAATAACCAAAATGAGAGAAAAAATATAAAATATAAAATAATAATAATAATAACAATAATAACAATAATAATGAAAAAAATATTAATATTAAACAAAAAACGTAAATAAGAATTTTTGTATTTCTAATTTGCAATTTATTATTAAATTATTATAATGAAAATAGAAATAGAAATAGAAAAAAAAATATATAAAAAAAAAATAGAAATTTTTCTTTCATAATAATAATATTAATAATAATAATAATAAAACAAAATACTTTTATATGTTTTATACTTAAATATAATATATATATTAGAAATTAGAAATTTTTTTTTTTTTCTAGTTTGCATTCATAGTTGAAATTTTTCAAGTTAAAACTGAAATTTATTGTTTTGCAATTTTTTGAAAATTTTGTTGCAATTTTTCTTTTTTTCTTTTTTTCGAAAATCTCCAACATAGTTTTTCTTGTCGTTCAAATTTTTATGCATTTTATATATATATATATATATACTGTATATCTTGTATTATTATTATTAATACATATGTAATAATTTCTATTTCTAAATATATATATATATATATGAATATGAATATGATGAAAATATGCTCGTTGTTTAGTGCTTAAGTATTTGATTTGTATATTATGTTTTAGTATAATTAATCCTTTTATTTTAATAGTATTTATTCATTTAGAAAATTATTTAGAAACTATTTTTAATTTAATTTAATTTATTAACAGAATTGCAACTTGAAGCTGAAATTGCAAATAGAAACAATTAAGAATTAAGAAGAAATGGTCACTTAAATTTAGAATCAGTTTGTTTTAACTTAGCTAAAGTTTTATATCTATAAATATATTTATATATATATATAAAGCTTAAATAGAACAAATATTGTGAATAAGATTTAAAAAGAAAACAAAATGCTGGTCAAACTTTTATTAATACTGTAAATTTCAATTAATAATTGATTTTTTGAGAATAATTTTCAGTTAAACCAAATTTGCAAAACCATTAAATCTAAATGTGAAAAAAAAAACCTAAATAAAATTTTAGACTCTTTTGATTCTAACTCGAAATTGTAATTTGATTAATGCACTTTGATAACTTGTTTTCAATTTAAATTTAGATTTGAATTACTTTTTCTACAGATGGTCTAAAATCGTTGTGAAGAATGTTACAGCTTTATTTTAACAACTCTATTAAAATTTTTTAAATGTTTTAAATAAAAAATGAATTATTAATTTATAGTTTATAATACTTTGAGCTTTAATTTAACCTAATACCAAAAATTCCAAATAATAAAAAAGATAGAATAAAAAAAAGATATAATAGAATTTGTTTAAATAAAAGAACTTTCTAAATATTTGCACATATGTTTTCAGCATATTAACTAACTAGTAATAAATGAAAAAGTACTTTTATAATCTATTTGACAAAAAAGTTTTTTAAATTTTCAAAAATTTATTAAAAAAATACTACTTTTTCTGTTTTATTTTTGATTATTTTAAGATCTAAATTAAATACTTGAAAGAACATTTAAAATAAAATCAGAATTCTATAAATTCTATATATTCTATATATATTTCTTGATTAAAGATTGAATTCTAAAACGTTTTATATAATAAGCTTTTTATTTTAATTGAAAAATTGATTATCTCAATATATATATATATATATATATATATTACTCTTGATTACATAATACTATTTTTATCTTCTATAAATTTTATTAAAAATTTTCTTCTAAATGACATTTATTTCAAGAATTATGCAATATTTTAAAATCGTATAAGACCATAATACAATTATACAATTATATAATTTTTTTTTTTTTAATTTTTTATTTTCAATTATTTATATATAAATTTTACAAACTTTGATCAAATTTTTTCAATTCAGAATTTATAAAATAAAATTCAAAAAAAAATAGAAAAGAAATATTTTAATAATATAAACTTACATGAAATAAAAAAAAATAAAACATTTATACCTATTTATTTATATATTTATATATTTATTCCAATTAAAGAATAAAATCAATTTTCAATTCAATTTTTTTTTTTAAAAAGACATTTACGGTCAAAGATTAATGATTAATGCTAAAGGTATTTTTTTGTGATGATTTTGAATTATTTTTTAAAATAAACTATCAAACAATTGAGCTAGATCAACATCATCCAAAAGCTTCTCTTTTTGAGCATATTCTAAAACAGCTAAATAACAAAACACATATTGGTCTCGCATTTGTACACTTTGAGTTCTCTGAGAACGAATCTTATTCACTGTGTCTAAAATATTCACTGTTTTACAATCATTTAGGCGATTAACACTTATATCAATAGCGCAAAAAGTTCCTGTTCGGCCTATACCAGCACTACAATGAACACATATTGGTGGTCCAAGTGGATGACCAGACCATTTCAAATCAGGCTGTTTCAAGCACTCGTTTTGACTCTTGCGTACTAGGTTTATAAAGTCTAAAATTTGAGATGCACTTTTAGGCACACCATGGTCTGGCCATGACAAAAATTGACAATGAACTATATTTCTAGTTTGATTTGTTAATAAATTTTTAATGCTTAATTGACTAACTCTATAGTCTTCCAAGTCTTCGACCAAGTGATTTTTTATTTCGAATAAATTTTCTAATTTTAATATTTCATCTTGTTCCAATGGCCAATACTGAGCACATTTCAATTTTCGTTGTTCGACTACTTTAGTAGTCATAGCTATCACTAGAATTGTTTCTTGCCATACCATCCTCCAAAAGTCTTCAACTGTTTCTTCTAATGGTCCTTGAGTGCTTATGTAAGCATTTTTCTGTTTGTATCCATCTACATAATTAGCATGTATATAATCTCCTGTTTTATTTAGTGCTTCGATTGAATTTAAATGGATTCTAGACTCGTCCAAACATATTACATCTCTGTATCTATTTTTAAAAGCATTTTCTCTACTCCTTTTATTTAAATAAAAAATTAAATAAATATTTTTAATCAAAAAGTTTAATAAATCATTCAAATATTCAAATACTTGAATGTATCAAAAGAAGATAGAATCGGTTGGTTTCTAATTAGTTTAAATTCCTCACTTAAACCATAAGAACCAGCATTAATCACGTGTTCTACAAGCTCGGTTATACTCAATCCATTCATGTTTTTCGGATCTACATTTTGAATACTCTCATAACTAATTTATAATTTATAATAAGATAATAAAATAAATCTCAATTGAAAAATAAAATAACAAAAAAAAAGAAGCAAACTGATTATTGAATGGAAGTGGTTCGATTTTATCACTTAATGCTTTGTCTAGTTGGACAGAATTCGTTGAAGAGAGTTGTTTCTTGGCAGATTTTTTATCGTCAATGTCAATAAAATCGCTCGATTGTCGTTTACGGTTTGTGTTTATTATTTCATCTTCGATTTTTGTTTGTTTTGTTAAATCGTAAAATGAATCTTTAGAATTAAGTTCTTGCATTTTAGAATTATTTTGGTTCGTTTCACCGTTTTGTTTAGTATAATAATAATAACTACAAGTAGAAGCTTTATTTGTCACTAGTTTGTTGCACTCGATCAGCCAACTCGAGTGGTTTAATTTTACCAAGCCGCCTAAATAATCGGGCAGTATTTCTACTGGTATTTGATTCTTAAGCTCTTCATTGCTCACAAACAAAACCTATTTAATTTTAATTTTAGAAATTCAATTAATTAAAACTCCAACAAAAAAACAAAAATAGATTAAAATAGGTGAAAGAAAATTTTTTTTTTTTTTTTTGTATCTCTAATATATAAATATTAGAAAATTTTTATAAAATTTCAATTAATTTTAGCAAAATAAAAAGAATAAAAATTTTAATTTTAGTCTCGACTTGAACGATTGTTTTTTTTTTCTTCTTATATATATATTAAATTTTCTTTTAAATTAATTAAATCCTTAAAGGTATTCTAAAGAAAAAATAAACTTAAATTAATTGAAATTTAAAACCAAATTGTTTTATTTATTTAATTCATTTTATCCAAATGTTCTCACCCTTTCTCTTAATTTTTCTCTCATTAAAATGCTTAATACCTTGACAATACATTTGAACCAGAACGGTGCTGATACCACATAGAGTTTATTTAGTCTGGCAGGATAAGAGCCCTTTTGGTTTTTTTTTTTTGAAAAAATTAACAATTTAGCAAACTAAAAATTTTGCTTATTAGAAATTATTTTTTTACTCGAACTAGAGTTAGAATTTTTTGACTTAAACTCAAATCGTAATTTGATCTTTTACAATTGTTCATATCGTAAATGAAATTGATTCCGTTTCGTTGAGCATCAGGATTTTCCAGAGCAGCATCAAGCTGATATATCAGAGTTTTAAGCGTTACCAACTCATAAGCCGAGTTCGAACACCCGTTGTGAAGTCGTACAGTAAACAAAGCACAAATAGGATAATTTTTTACAAAAGGCTTTTGAATTTAAGAAAATAAAATTTAATTTAATTTGATAATAATAATTAAAAATAATTATTTTTGTACCAAAATAGTAAATTTTCCTGATTCAAGTTCTTTTATAAAGTCCAAATCATTTAAATTTATAAAATCAAGTCCTTCTTTTTTTCTTAAATTCTTTGTAAAATTAAATTTTGTTTTTAAAATTTTGAATTAAATTAAAATTATTAAAAATTACTTCATGATCATTGTAAAGCTTAATAGCACGTTCAACATCGAATTTTCTAGCCATCAGAAATTTCACTGCAATATTCCAATTTTTAGCATCACTACTTGACCAATTTTGAAGCTTTAAAAATTCATCAACTGCCTTTGATAATAAATAAAAAAAATAATATAAAATTAAAAAAATATATATTTATTTTTATTTTTATTCTATTTTCAAATAAGTGTTTTATTTGCTTAAGCTCAAGTTAAATTAGAAAAAAAAAAAAAACACCAACTTTAAATGCCATCATTTTTTTGCTTTATTTCAAAAAAATTTTATTTTTTTATTTTTTTTTAAATTAAAATTAACTAAAATATCATTTGGATTATGATTGTTAAATATATCGATTAATGTTCGAGGATAAAGTTATTTTAATCGATAAAATCGATATTTAGAAAAAGAAAAGAAAAAAGTTAATTAACTTTTTTTTTAATATTGACATCAAATAGAAGCTTGAGAGCGAATAAAGAAATAAAGATTTAATGCTCTTTTTGATTTTAATAATAATAATAAAATAAACAAATACCAAACAGGATATTTTCTAGGGCTTTTAAACACAGCAAAAATATATGATGGCGTGTTCGTGATTAATATTTTTTTTCATTTCTATATAGAATCTTAGTATGTCTCTCGTTTGGATTAAGAAAAACAAAACATTGAATAGAAATGGGTTTGAACACAATAGATAAACTTAAATATTTGTCAAAGTAGGTAAAAAAATATAAAATATAAAATTTCAATACTTCAATAAAATAAATAAACATAATAAAACCTAATTGATATAATTGTTTTTTGGGCTAAAATTCAAGCTCTGGCAAAAAACTTACTTTATTGTGTCTAATTATAATTAAATTCTAATTTTATTTTTTTTTTCTTTTTTTATCTTTATCTTTATAAAATTTTAAAAATAGAACTAAAATTATAAAAATATATTAAAAAAAAAAAGAAAAAATTTAAATTTTAAATTAATAAAATTAATAATAATTATTATTTTTTTTTTATAGAAAAAAAAAATAATAATAATATGAATATTAATTTAATTCAGATCAAATAAGCTTTAAATTTTTATTATTAAAAAAAAAAAGAGAAGATATTTATAAAATTCTTGCTGAGGCTTTAAAAAGGTTGAGAGAAAGAAAAACAACAAAAAAAAAGAAAAAACATTTATATTATATATTATATATGTAAAATGCGAAATAAAATTATTAAACATAAATCACTTGAAATCAGGTAACTTGAAGCCTACTTGCGCTCAGTAAAAATAAAAATAACAACATCAATTGTATAATTATTTATTATTAAAAATGAAAAGAGATTTACTTTTGATTCAGTTTTTTTCAAATTATGCTCGTATCTGCCTGATATATGTTTACTTATTTCTTCTTCGATCAATTCGATTCTTTCTAATGATAAACTACTTGTTTTATCATCAGAATTATCATCTGAGTTGTTTGAATTATCTTCTGATAAATTATTATTATCTAAATTTGTTGAACTATTAGTTAATACTGAATAAGGCTCGATTATATCATTTGTAGTAGCAGTAGTAGTATCTTTCATTTCAATAATTATTTTAGTTTTTTCATGTATATATATATTCTTATAAATATTTAGAAATTTTGCTTAAAATAAAAAAAAAAGTTATTTGTTTAAAAAATAAATTTCAAAATGTCATCGAAAAAAATTTTTTAAAAAATAGAAAAAAAAAATTAATGCTTTTTAAATTTAATCAAATAGATAAATAAATATTTTCTGATGTAAAAAATTTTTTTGAATAAAAAAAATAATTTTTTTTTTTTCTAACTTGCACGATTTGATTTGAAATATATATATATATATATAGAAGAAGATTTATGTTGTTGTTGTTCTTGTTCTTGTTGTTTTAATATGTACTGTATTAATTTCATAAAAAAGAATAAATTTAAATTTTAAAATTATCAAGTGATTCATGCTCATTTTATGTTATTTAGTTATTTTATGTCTTCTTCTATTTGTGAATCAATTTGAAATCGAGTATTCATACTCATGCACCTGAATTAATAAAATAATAAAATCTACTTAATCGGTCTAGTCATAAGTTCTTTTTTCTATAAAAGAGACAATATTTGAATTAAATTAATATTAATTTTTTTTATTCTTTTTATTTTAAATCTTCATTCAAGCTTTATCATTTTTTCTTGATTTTATGATTGATTGATTAATTTTTAATTAATTAATCAATTAATAATTAATCTACTGAAAATTTAATTAGAAAAAAAATTCTTGTTTTTTAGTTTGTTTGAAATAAAAAAAAATTTTATTTTTTATAAAAAAATTTAACAAAATAAATAGAATTCAATAAAAAAATAGAATTTTAATTTAATTTGTGTATTTGTGTAAACTAACTTCCACCTCTTCTTCGTGCGTAACATCCGATACAAGCAAAAATTCCCAATATGCCGAGTACAAGGCCTATTATGAGTGCTATGGCGTCACCACCATCAAAAGCATGACTTGATTGAATCAAAAACAAAAGCACAAAAGACAACACTCGATATACTTGAATACTATCCATTCTAATACTTTTAATTTTTTATTGATCTAAATTGAAATTGAAATAAAAGTATTTAAAATTTTCTCTTATTTGAAACAAAGAAATATAATCAAAAATAAATTCAAGCTAATTTTCTTCTTTTAAAATTATTTTGATTCATTTAGATGATGACTTGAAGTCATCTGCTTTAGAATTTATCTTATCTGTAACTTGTAAATATACTAAAGCACGAGTTTTTCTGAGCTCTAAGGTTAGCTTTAATTAATTTAATTTAATATTAATTCAAGTTTATGCATTAATTTATTTTTTAGATAGATTATATTAATTTAAATATTAATTTATATAACTTTTAGCACGTAAATTTCAAATTAAAGAATAATAATAATAATAATATTCATTTGATTTGCTTTTAAATATGGGAATATTATATCAAAAAGCCTTAATCCATTTTGATTGAATTTAAATAAAATACTTTAAATAGTTTAATTAACAAATTTTTATGTTAAAAAGTTGCAACTATGGAGGTTTACATATTTAATTTTAATTTTAATTTTTTTCTCTTGATAACTTTGTTGCTAACCAAAAATTACTTTTATTTGAAAAGTAATTGTGATTTGAAATTTGAATTTGTGTTTTTTTTATTATATTATTATTTTAATTTTTGAGTTTAAAATTTCATTTATTCATTATTTATTCAAACAAGGACAAATTTAAATATTAATTCCTAACACTTTCTTCAAAAAATCAAATAAAAAATAAAAATAATTGAAAATTTTGAAACTTTTTTTTATTTACTAAAAAAAAAAGAATATAATTGATTAATTAAATGGCTACTTTAGCTGAGTTTAAAAATGAGGAAATTGGAGATCTATTGCTAAAAGTCCAAGACGAAATAAAAAGCCTAAGAAGCCTAGTGTCTAAAGATGGCTCAAAAATAGATCTCAAAAGTTTACAAGCTAGTCTCCAAAAAGCCGAAAATGAAATAAAAGTAAAAACAAAAAATTTTTTTTATTTTTTTAAAATTTTTTTTAAACTTTAATTTTAATTCGAAAAGCAAAAATCAGATTATTTTATCAATCAGTTAAATAATCAAGTAAAAACTCTGCCGACTATTCAAGATGAAACTTTGCCAACTGCTAATTTTGGCGCTACTTTTGAAAGCATATGGGACTTGGCAAAAAAAGAAAGAAAATCTCAAAGTGCTGGTCGAAATCGTTTCGAGTCCAGATCTCTATCAAACATGAATATAAGGTTTATTTTGTAGCTTAAAAAAAACCAAATAAAACATTTTGTTTAAAAAGATTTATTTTTTTATAAATTAGTAATAATCTTGAAACATCTCAAAATAGAAAAAGATCTTCTGATGATCAAGTTGTTGTTGAGGAAATAAAAGAAATAAAAGCTTCTAAGAATGTTCCATTTAGTCTTTCACCTGGACAATATGTATTCAAAAATTTCAAACAAGTTTTTTAAAATTAAATTAAATTTCTGTTTAATAGGTAAAAGCAAATAGAGACACTAAAGCTTTGTTTAATCCTGAAAATGCACGTAATAGACATGCTCTAAATGAGAATTATAATATTCAATTACCTTTAATCGAAAAACGAAACACCATTAAAGTTTTTGATTGAAAAATACTTTTTTTTTTTGAATTTTTTAAATTTTTTTTTCAAAACAAAGTTGCAAACTCATATTATAACTGGAAGTACAGTAGAGCATTTATCTTCACTTCCTTTGGCTTATAGAAGAAATCCAACTGTAATTTTTTTAAAATATTTAATTCGTTGATTGATTATATTAGTTTAATTATTTGTTAAAGATGATACCACCTCCAGTGAGCGAAATTGATGCACGTCAAGGAATTTTAAGCTTGCTACAAAGAGGTCTAATACCTCAACATGCCAAATTGACATTTGAACAATTTCCAATAAGTGCCAAAACATTTCGACCCATTGAGAAACCAAAAGACACTTTAGTACCTTATAAAGAATTGAATAAAAATCAAAACAATGGTTTGAAGGAAAAAAATTTATTGATTTTTTTAATTTTTAAATATTTAATCTTTAAAGAACATTTGTATAAACTTGATTTAAATTATGATCCCATGCAAATGACAAAATCAAAAGAAAACAAAGATCCAAATGAGTCTAGAAATTTTCAAACTAGTAAACAGTTGTCAAACAGGTCTAAACTAAGTGACAAAAATAAATCTGTAAATGAATCGATTAAGAATAATAATAATAATAATAATAATAATAATAATAATAATAATAATCCTTATGTATAATTTAAAAAATTTATTTTATTTATTGAATTTTTTTAAATGAATTTTTTAACCAAAAAGCGTCCTCCAACAACACCTCTTAATAATTTACAAATTCAGCTACACGAATCATCTAAATTTGCTCATAAATTTATAATTCAAAACGGCCGAGCCAGATCTGATTTACAAGATTATACAACATTCAAACAAAGCTATATTCTAAGATGGGGTAGTATAGTCACTATAATTAAATATTTAGAAGATTTGTGTCAAACATTCATAGTACCAATCGGAATACTAGATGGGCTCAAGTAAGCAATACCAAAAAATTCAACATCTAAAACTTAATGATTTTAATATTTAAAAAAAAATAAACCAGAGTATCAGAACTCTCTAGATGCATAGATATGGACTTGAAGCCAACTATAGAAGAATTGTTGGACACATTTATAAATAAAGAAGATGTTGAAAATATAGTAAGAGCTCCAGGACAAAAATTTAAGAGAAAAGGAGGTTTTAATCTAGCAGCAACAAGAATTCAATGCGCTTGGAGACGATACAGAGACCGTAGAGCTTATTTGGCTTATAGAAGAAGAAAATGGGCTGCCGGAGTTATTGCTCTTACTTGGTTAACTTATGTTAAAATGTCCAAAGCTAGAGTACAATTGAAGAAAACAAGAGCCAAACACTTGGAAAATTTTAAAAAAAGACACAGAGAGTTAACTAAAATTTGGCCTAAGCTCAAAAATTCAAAACGTGTAATTGTTCATTTACCATCTTTAGGTTACACTGAATCAGTTCGAAGTCAAATGACTGATTTACAAATAAAAGAAAACTTTCAAATGCCTCGTTTATGTGATATAGCTGGTAAATATCAAAGAAAGAAAAATAATTTAAGTTTAATTTTTAACTCAAATTTTAAGACGAGAATGTCGATGTCATTTACGTATCGCCAATTGCTATTACTGAAGAGACATTACAATATTATTTGAAATTATTCGGTCTTAAAAAGTCGATTGAAACTGGTGATGCAAAAGATTTTTTAGATCTTTCTTCAAGATATAAAATTATTATACCAGAAGCAATAAACAGTTTTCCAGTAAAAAAAAATTAAACAAAACAAAAACTAAAAGTTGTTTAATTTAAAAAAAAAATTTATCTAGACTCATAATATGGCCTTATCAACTATTTTAAAATACAGTCCTAAAGCTTTAGAAAGGTTTATAAATTTATAAATTAATTAATAAAATTTATTTAAACTGATTATTTTAATTTAAAATAAAGAATAAAAAATTTGGTCAAAGGAAGAGATGGATACATAGTTCCTGGTATAATGAATCATGATGATCTTTATATAGCTGATTATTTAAATTTACCAATTCTAGGTAACTAAACAAGAATTTTTTAATCAAAAAAAAATTTATTTTTATATTTTTTAACAAATAAAACAGCGTCTGAGCCTGAAATAGCTAATTTGTATTCTACAAAATCCGGTTCTAAGCGTATATTTCAAAGTGCAGGAGTACCTATTCCTTTCGGTGAATTCGATATTTACAATAAAGATCAAGTAGATATACTTTTATTTATTTTTTTATTTTATTGTAAAAAAACATTAAGTATTGATATCAAGTTGTATGAATGTCTAGCTCAATCAATAACCGAAAATTTATTAGTACAAAGATGGATATTTAAACTAGACGACGAGTCAGATGGTCGAGGCACAGCATATTGTGACATATCAAAAAATTTATCTTGTTACAATTGGGCATTAAAAGAAATGATCAAATTTGGAGACAAGTGGACAAAACGATGGGCTTATGAGCCGACTTATGTTAAAATATTAGAAGAAATACCAGATTTGTTGAGTAAACATGCTCATCCGACAAATACGGAAGCATATCCGACTTGGGAGAAATTCTTGAAAGCTTTTTTGGCTCAAGGAGGTGTTCTGGAAGCACATCCACCAAGTGATAGTATTACTTCATTGACTGTTAGCTTATTAATCGAGCCCGATTCTACAGTCAAAATAATTTCTAGTGGTGATCATTTACACGCCGAATCTCAGTACTCTTGTTGGGGTTACACTTTTCCTCAGACTTCGGTCGATCCGAAAATTTTGAATGAATATGTTTTTAAAATAGTCGATTGTTGCAAGCAAAGAAACATTATGGGTTATATTGATATTGATTTTTTAACATTTATTGATGTTAAAACAGTACATCAAAACTTTTTAATTTTCTAACTTTAATTTACCTAAATTTTTTTTTTCAACCTTTTTCAAAAAGGATCAACAAGTGCTCTGGGCTACAGATTTAAATCTAAATTATACAAATAGTATTTCATTAAGTTCTTTGTTATTTTATTTGACAAATGGTAAATTTGATCAAGAATCTCATTCATTCGATGTACCAACTAGTATAAACGATACTAAACAAAAAAAAGCCAAAAAGTCAGCAGTTAGTTCAGTTCAAGTAAAAATAAATTTTAGATTTATAAAGCTCTGAATTAAAAATTATTAAAAACTAAGGACAATCAATCAAGATATGCAGTGATGAGCACAAAACTACAACATTCGAATTTGTCTGTTATCCATTACAGTGTATTTTTCCAAACTTGTCGAGCCTTGGGAATAGGCTACGACATCAAAGAAAAACAAGGTACAATCTTCACGCTTATAGACAGCTTGAATCATAAAAACATGGGCATGATTACTGTTACAGACAATCTACAAACTTCCATGCAACAATTTAGCCATAACTTGAGCTCTTTACACAACGAAATATCCTCGGAGGGAATGCAAGGAAAAACTAATTTCTTAGTCAGATATATATTTAATTTTTTTTTGCTAAGCTAAACTAATATTTTGATTTATTTATTTTTCAGCTTGCTGCTCAAGATATTAAAAATATTATGAATTTGACCAGCGAAGATGGAAGTGTTGTGTAAAGTAAAATAAAAATAAACAAAGAAGAAATAATATCTATGTAAAATTGATTAAAAATTAAACAAAAATCTTACAATATTAATTTATTATTAACTATATATTATTTGAAATAATAAAAGAAAAAAATTTTACTAAAAAGGAAATTTTATTGTATTTTATTTCTATTTAAATTGTAGTAGTTTCTATTATTAATTAAAAAAATAAAGATTAAGACAATCGATTAAGTTTGCTTTTCTGGGTCTTAAATGTTAATCGGATTAATAAAATTATTAAATTTAATTACTCAGGATTAAACATTTAAAACAAATAATCTTTTTCTTCTTCTTCTTTCTTTTTTCGATAAACAAGGTGTATTTTTATTGATAAATCTAGTTCAAATAAAAACCTATAGATATTATACCAAATCGATTATAGATAAATCGATTTTAATCGCTTATTTTAACATTAAAAAGTTTCTAACCATACAAGGCGATTAGAAAAACATTAGCAAACATATTGTGTTTTCCTAAATTTAAATGTTATTATCCCAAGATTTCAAAGATTAAATATCATTTTTTTTTTCTAGTTTAATTGTTTTACTGGGCTTGGTGATCCTTATTAAGAGTATGAAACTTTTCTCAGTTTTAATTAACAATTGTTCTTCTATTTTATTTTAACAACGATAAAAAAATAAAAAAAGAAAACAAATTTTTCTCAATTTCTATAAACTCGAATGTTGAAATGAATCAAACTTACAATTTAACAATAAACCTAGAATCGAACCAAACTGTGATAACTCATCTTAACACTAGTTCGAGTATAAAAACTAATTTTACCACAGTCTCTATTATTTTGCCAACTTTGAAAACAAATTTAAGCGCAAGCATAAACCGAAATGAAACGATTGTGCCAAGATTGATCAACAAGAATAATTTGGCTCAAAATTTTATACAAGCAAATTGTGTTTGCAATAACAGAACTAACATTTTATTAAATCAGAGTAGAAATTTTATGCTTAAAGATGAGAGCATTTGGAGAATGGCATTTTTCGCTTTGGCTTTACTGGTTGGTTTTATATCTATGATGCTAATTTTGACTTTCTCGGTAAAAATTTTATTAAATAAATACAATCGAAAGTCAAAAATTAATTACAAATCGAATAAAAACTCATTTAAAACTTCATCAAAATCATTGTTAGAATTCGATCCAGATATAAGCTCATTGTCTTCTACATTCTCAAAACAAAAGTCTACCAGAAGAAAAAAACGAGCCTCGTCATCACCACCTTCTTCTTCATTGTCTATTCAGCCAAATCAAAAAATAATTCGTCAAGATAGCATCACTACGTCTGGCTGTGCATCGACTATTTACTCATCTACAAATCTTTTCAACGAGTTAATTAAAAATGACAATTTAAACATCCATCATCAAGCTCAATCGAGTTATATATATGGAGCATCAAATAAAGCTTATTTAAACGATGATATGTCCAAACTTGAGTCAAGTTTTTCTTTTAGAAGTACCAATATACCTACTTCGTTTAGACCTTTACCTAATACAGATAAAAATGAAAAAAAAATTGAACATGAAAATGTATTAAATAGTTCAAATAACAACTCTAATAGTGTTAAAAAACAAGAACAAGATACTTATATGTTACCATGGAAGCTGCCGGGTATTACAAACGATTACGAAGCATTAGAAATCAACATAATAAATAACATAAGTCCAGTAACTACTTATTCAGAAATACTAAGCGAGGGTCGGCTCACTGAATGTATCACTAGCACTACTGAGATAAATAAAATAAACATAAACAAGATTAAAGATTTTAGTCTCTTATGTGCTAATAATAATGAGCTAATATCAAAAAGTAGTAAAATAACTCAAGAGTTGGAACAAAAGTTGAAAGAAAGAAGACAAATGATGGAAAGTAAAAGCGAAAAATTTAAACTAGACACTGCCGAAAATGCTTTTAATCCGACATTATCGTTAAGCAATTTGGAAAAAAAGATTCAAAATTGGCAAATAGAATTAAACAATAAAATAAATACTTCAACTTCGTCTTCGGTCTCGAATAAACATTCTTGTGTTTGTCCATGTCATGCTCATGGTAGTCATAGCCATAATACTAAACTAGAACGTAGAGAGAGTAAAGAAAAAAGCAAAGAAAAAGATTTATTGCATAAAACATCGTTTCAAAATAGACACATAAACAAAGCTAAAGATTTCAAATCTTTGGATTCGAATATTAGATCCAAAAAGCCAAAGATCATAATTGACACTGCGTCTAGTTTGCCTACCAAACGTGAATCAATCCGAGCTCTCATCGAAAACAAGTGGGTTACTCAGAACAAACAAAAAGACATTCTCGAAATGCATTTAAACACTTTATTAAGTTCAAGAACTAAGACTAATTGTAAAATCCCTGAATAATTATTTTTTATTTATTTATTTACTTAAAACTTTGTAAAATTTTTTATTTTAAAAATTATTTATTAATTTAAATAAACTTCATATTTAAACAAATACATATACTTTTAATTTTGAATTTAAATTTTACTTTTTGACATAAGAAGAATAAAAATGGAAGAAGTTGCGGTAAATTGGCAGGTTTTTGGCTAAAAAAAAAGAATTAAAAAACAATGGATTTTAAATTTTAATATTTTTAAAGAATTATAAAGAAATGTTTAAAGAGATACTTGCAGCGAGCACATATTTTGGCTTGACATGTGAAGACTATTTGGATAAAGTTCAAGACATATTTTTGGAAAATTATGGCAATGAAATATTTAAGCTTGAAAACATATTTCAAGATAAAATCCCAAATTTGAATGAACCAACCCGTTTGGAGATTTTAAAATTTTTATTAGAAAATTACGAGCGCTGTTTAAAGCCATTAGTAGATTCGCTTGAGGTTAAAATTTGATGCTAATTTTAGTTTTTTTTATTAATAATTTAAACATGGATTTTTTAAGGCTTATTTAAGCTCGAGTATATTCAGACTTCCGCCATATATCCAAATGCCAAATGAATCTGAGCTTCAAGAAGCAGTTAACAAGTATTCTAAAGAAGAAGACGAAGAATTGGACCAAGAAATAAATCAAATTCAAGAAAGGATAAATGAAGTATTTCATTTTATATTTTTACTAATATTTTAAATTCAAAGCCTAGAAAAAATTTTTTTTTTTAAAGAAAAAAACCTATATACAATTGCTTAAAGAAAGAATAGCTCTATTCAATGCATATAAAAAAGTTTTGGAGTAATTTGTAAAAATAGAATATTTTTTTAAATTGTAATTAATTAAACTTTATTTTCATTCTATTTTAAAAATTTAATAAAAATTTTATAAAAAAAAAATTAAAATTTTAATAAGTTTCAAATTTTTCAACGGTAATCGATTAACAATTAAAAATAATCTAAGAACTAATAATATCGAAGCCTTGAATACGAGACCTACAATTTGGACATGTAACCAATTTTTCGATGCACTCTTGACAAAAATTACTAAAATTCAATAATTAAAAAAAGAAATTAAAATTTAAAAAAATATTGTTTTTTAAATTACTTGTGTTTACAAGGAACTAAAATAACATTAGAAATATTTTCGCAGCAAATGGAACAAGCGTTTTCTTTAATTTGAATTTTTCTCAACATTTCCAGCTTCTCTCGCCTTGGTAGAACATACCTATGATTGTTTTCTAAATGACCAAAATTATTAAAGTTTTTAAAATCATAACCCTTCGGCGGGTATTTGAATGGCTCTTTTCCAAAGTTGAATATGATATGTTGAAACGACATTACACTTGCAGCAGGAAAAATTCCTTTTGTGACTAAATGAAAAAAATCTGTATGAACTGGTCTAATTAATTCTCCGTTTTGGTAAAAGCAGATCTTTTTTTCTTTTATATCCAATAAAAGCCCTATAATATCTCCTTCTTTCCATTTTTTTCTTTCTTCTATACGCTGACAATTAGCATTGTACCAAATCAAGTTGCGACAGCCATCGTAACCAACCGAATATTGATCATCGCCTATTCCAAACCCTTGCTTTAAGTTAACAAATAAAATACTAAAAATTAATTCAAAATTAATAAAATAAACAAAAACATGATTTAAAAATCGTGCTGATTTAGTCGCAAAGCCGATTTGCATGATTCCGTTTGTCAGCAAAGTAACTTCATAAAACCAAACACCTTCGTCTACTTGTATAGTACTACGCACCGATTCAAACGAAAGAGTATCATTTCGAGCCTTATTTTAAAAGTTTAACACTTTTTTTAATTTTATTAAAATATCTTATTTTTAAATGCCTCAAGTCCGTCAGGCGATAACTTTAAATTCTCACTTGTATCATCGTCATTTAATCTAACATTAAGATCATTTGTATTTGTTTTTAAATAGCTATAAACATGATTTTCAGGAGTAACTAATCAAGTAATAAACTCGATTAAAAAAAAACATTTAAAAAATAAAATTAAAAATATTTATCTTTTACTAATATTATCTAGTAGATAACAAGCCATAAAGCCGATTTGATGCTTTAAAAAATTTTCATTATTATACCAATTTGAGAGATTCAAAAGTGAGTTTTCTGTATGACTTAATTTTTCCATTATAGATAGTTTACTTTTGGCTTAAAAATTTTCAAATGAAGAATCAAAGAAATTTTTTTTTCAACTTTAAAATTTTACAAGACATAGAAAATTTTTCTAAAGAAATCAAGGCAAACAGCAAAACATTAAAGTCAATCTATTCAAAAATAATTTTTATTTTATATTATATTCTTAATCGTGTCAAGAGCTTACATTTTTCTCGTATAAATTCTTTAAAAAAAATTCATTTTGTAATAATTTTTCAAATTTTAAACTTGAATTAAACTTACAATACAATTTAGTATAAAATCTACAGTCTTTTCTGCTAAAATACAAGCCTGATTTGTACCAGCAATTTTTTCGCTCAAAAAACTCAACACAACCAGAATATTTCTCTGAATTTTTACATGATAAAAATTTTTGTATAATAAAATACTATCTATTAAAAGGTTAATTTGTTCCTTATTTAGAAATTTTAATAGACCTTTGAGAAGTTTTATCTATTTATTAAATTTTACTTTTGTGGGTAACGGTGTTTCTTCTAAGAATATATCAATTATAGAAGGTCCTAATGGGTCATTAAGTTCAATTTTATCTATCAATTTTAATATCAAACTTAACCATAAAGACTCGTCTTTGGCTATTTGATGAAGCTTTACCAAATCAACAGGATTCTCTTGGTTACTTTTTATTTTATAATATAAAATTTGGAAAAATTTTAATTTTTTTAATTTTTACTTTTTCATCAAAATTGATCTTACAGTTGGTAAAATTTCGTCTATTTGTTTATTGAATTTTTTATTAAATGATTTTTTATTGTGTTCATAAACAAGTTCGGATATGTTAAGTATAGGTTCGTTATCATGGTCAAAGTTGGTTAAAGAGTTAAAATTGTTCACTCGGGTTCGACTCGCTGAACAAGATTGTCTATCCATATTTTTCGATTTCCAAAAGCACAAAAATTTACTAAATGAACAAGAACCCATTTTCAAAAAAATAAAAAACAATTTATTTAAGACTTTTTTAGATTTAGATTTAGATCAAAAAATGTTTCATTTTAATTTCAAATAAAAAAAATTTCGAATTTTAAATGTTAAAAAAATTATATTAAGACATTAAATTTTTCTGAAATTTTATAACTAATATCCAAATTTAATTGCATTTTATTTGAAATATTTAAAAATAAAATAAATATTCAAAAGTCTAATCTGGATTCTTCAAGAAAGAAAAATTTAATGAAATTTGCGAAAATTCAGGATTAGGAGAATTTAGAAGGAAATTAAAAAAAAAATTATTTAAATAGTTTATAATCTTTTAGTTTCAAATCTTTAGAAAATACTAATTAGAAAGAAAATTTACAGCTAAACACTTTGCATAATACCACCACAACTCCTACTTTACAGGAACTTAGGACCGGAATTGGCGTAGTTAGCTATAAAATTAAAAATATATTGAATAATGTATTTTTTGTAAGTGGTAATCATCACCCTCCTACTCTTACCCGGGCTTGGGACCGGCAGTGGCGTAGTTATGATGATATTACGGCTACATACTCTTAATAAGGACGGGGGACGTTCAGCACAAATAACAACCACTCATCTGAGCCGAAGCTGCAAACTCGATCATTATTTGGCATATAGCTTGGAACCCCAAACCAAGCGCCTAATTGACTTTACCTTGCCTTATTAAGAGTATGTGCAAAGTGCCAGCGTTACAAAACAAGCTCCCGCGATCGTTCCCAATCTACTATACTCCGTGATGGTCAAAGCCAGCGGCACAGACGTACGACAGGATTTGAGATAAGGCCCGTAGACCTCACCGCCCGTAATGCAACACACTTTGCATAATACCACCACCCCTCCTACTTTACCCGGGCTTGGGACCGGCCTTGGCGTAGTTAGTGGCTTTTAAAGATAAAAAAATTTTCGAATGATTTAGAAATTTTATGATTAAGATAAGGAAAATAAGGTATTTCTTATGATTTTAGGAATAATATTGTTTGAAAATTGAAGTAATTAATAATTAACTTTATTGATATTTAATAGTATAAAATATATTGAATAATGTATTTTTTGTAAGTGGTAATCATCACCCTCCTACTCTTACCCGGGCTTGGGACCGGCAGTGGCGTAGTTATGATGATATTACGGCTACATACTCTTAATAAGGACGGGGGACGTTCAGCACAAATAACAACCACTCATCTGAGCCGAAGCTGCAAACTCGATCATTATTTGGCATATAGCTTGGAACCCCAAACCAAGCGCCTAATTGACTTTACCTTGCCTTATTAAGAGTATGTGCAAAGTGCCAGCGTTACAAAACAAGCTCCCGCGATCGTTCCCAATCTACTATACTCCGTGATGGTCAAAGCCAGCGGCACAGACGTACGACAGGATTTGAGATAAGGCCCGTAGACCTCACCGCCCGTAATGCAACACACTTTGCATAATACCACCACCCCTCCTACTTTACCCGGGCTTGGGACCGGCCTTGGCGTAGTTAGTGGCTTTTAAAGATAAAAAAATTTTCGAATGATTTAGAAATTTTATGATTAAGATAAGGAAAATAAGGTATTTCTTATGATTTTAGGAATAATATTGTTTGAAAATTGAAGTAATTAATAATTAACTTTATTGATATTTAATAGTATAAAATATATTGAATAATGTATTTTTTGTAAGTGGTAATCATCACCCTCCTACTCTTACCCGGGCTTGGGACCGGCAGTGGCGTAGTTATGATGATATTACGGCTACATACTCTTAATAAGGACGGGGGACGTTCAGCACAAATAACAACCACTCATCTGAGCCGAAGCTGCAAACTCGATCATTATTTGGCATATAGCTTGGAACCCCAAACCAAGCGCCTAATTGACTTTACCTTGCCTTATTAAGAGTATGTGCAAAGTGCCAGCGTTACAAAACAAGCTCCCGCGATCGTTCCCAATCTACTATACTCCGTGATGGTCAAAGCCAGCGGCACAGACGTACGACAGGATTTGAGATAAGGCCCGTAGACCTCACCGCCCGTAATGCAACACACTTTGCATAATACCACCACCCCTCCTACTTTACCCGGGCTTGGGACCGGCCTTGGCGTAGTTAGTGGCTTTTAAAGATAAAAAAATTTTCGAATGATTTAGAAATTTTATGATTAAGATAAGGAAAATAAGGTATTTCTTATGATTTTAGGAATAATATTGTTTGAAAATTGAAGTAATTAATAATTAACTTTATTGATATTTAATAGTATAAAATATATTGAATAATGTATTTTTTGTAAGTGGTAATCATCACCCTCCTACTCTTACCCGGGCTTGGGACCGGCAGTGGCGTAGTTATGATGATATTACGGCTACATACTCTTAATAAGGACGGGGGACGTTCAGCACAAATAACAACCACTCATCTGAGCCGAAGCTGCAAACTCGATCATTATTTGGCATATAGCTTGGAACCCCAAACCAAGCGCCTAATTGACTTTACCTTGCCTTATTAAGAGTATGTGCAAAGTGCCAGCGTTACAAAACAAGCTCCCGCGATCGTTCCCAATCTACTATACTCCGTGATGGTCAAAGCCAGCGGCACAGACGTACGACAGGATTTGAGATAAGGCCCGTAGACCTCACCGCCCGTAATGCAACACACTTTGCATAATACCACCACCCTCCTACTTTACCCGGGCTTGGGACCGGCCTTGGCGTAGTTAGTGGCTTTTAAAGATAAAAAATTTTCGAATGATTTAGAAATTTTATGATTAAGATAAGGAAAATAAGGTATTTCTTATGATTTTAGGAATAATATTGTTTGAAAATTGAAGTAATTAATAATTAACTTTATTGATATTTAATAGTATAAAATATATTGAATAATGTATTTTTGTAAGTGGTAATCATCACCCTCCTACTCTTACCCGGGCTTGGGACCGGCAGTGGCGTAGTTATGATGATATTACGGCTACATACTCTTAATAAGGACGGGGGACGTTCAGCACAAATAACAACCACTCATCTGAGCCGAAGCTGCAAACTCGATCATTATTTGGCATATAGCTTGGAACCCCAAACCAAGCGCCTAATTGACTTTACCTTGCCTTATTAAGAGTATGTGCAAAGTGCCAGCGTTACAAAACAAGCTCCCGCGATCGTTCCCAATCTACTATACTCCGTGATGGTCAAAGCCAGCGGCACAGACGTACGACAGGATTTGAGATAAGGCCCGTAGACCTCACCGCCCGTAATGCAACACACTTTGCATAATACCACCACCCTCCTACTTTACCCGGGCTTGGGACCGGCCTTGGCGTAGTTAGTGGCTTTTAAAGATAAAAAAATTTTCGAATGATTTAGAAATTTTATGATTAAGATAAGGAAAATAAGGTATTTCTTATGATTTTAGGAATAATATTGTTTGAAAATTGAAGTAATTAATAATTAACTTTATTGATATTTAATAGTATAAAATATATTGAATAATGTATTTTTTGTAAGTGGTAATCATCACCCTCCTACTCTTACCCGGGCTTGGGACCGGCAGTGGCGTAGTTATGATGATATTACGGCTACATACTCTTAATAAGGACGGGGGACGTTCAGCACAAATAACAACCACTCATCTGAGCCGAAGCTGCAAACTCGATCATTATTTGGCATATAGCTTGGAACCCCAAACCAAGCGCCTAATTGACTTTACCTTGCCTTATTAAGAGTATGTGCAAAGTGCCAGCGTTACAAAACAAGCTCCCGCGATCGTTCCCAATCTACTATACTCCGTGATGGTCAAAGCCAGCGGCACAGACGTACGACAGGATTTGAGATAAGGCCCGTAGACCTCACCGCCCGTAATGCAACACACTTTGCATAATACCACCACCCTCCTACTTTACCCGGGCTTGGGACCGGCCTTGGCGTAGTTAGTGGCTTTTAAAGATAAAAAAATTTTCGAATGATTTAGAAATTTTATGATTAAGATAAGGAAAATAAGGTATTTCTTATGATTTTAGGAATAATATTGTTTGAAAATTGAAGTAATTAATAATTAACTTTATTGATATTTAATAGTATAAAATATATTGAATAATGTATTTTTTGTAAGTGGTAATCATCACCCTCCTACTCTTACCCGGGCTTGGGACCGGCAGTGGCGTAGTTATGATGATATTACGGCTACATACTCTTAATAAGGACGGGGGACGTTCAGCACAAATAACAACCACTCATCTGAGCCGAAGCTGCAAACTCGATCATTATTTGGCATATAGCTTGGAACCCCAAACCAAGCGCCTAATTGACTTTACCTTGCCTTATTAAGAGTATGTGCAAAGTGCCAGCGTTACAAAACAAGCTCCCGCGATCGTTCCCAATCTACTATACTCCGTGATGGTCAAAGCCAGCGGCACAGACGTACGACAGGATTTGAGATAAGGCCCGTAGACCTCACCGCCCGTAATGCAACACACTTTGCATAATACCACCACCCTCCTACTTTACCCGGGCTTGGGACCGGCCTTGGCGTAGTTAGTGGCTTTTAAAGATAAAAAAATTTTCGAATGATTTAGAAATTTTATGATTAAGATAAGGAAAATAAGGTATTTCTTATGATTTTAGGAATAATATTGTTTGAAAATTGAAGTAATTAATAATTAACTTTATTGATATTTAATAGTATAAAATATATTGAATAATGTATTTTTTGTAAGTGGTAATCATCACCCTCCTACTCTTACCCGGGCTTGGGACCGGCAGTGGCGTAGTTATGATGATATTACGGCTACATACTCTTAATAAGGACGGGGGACGTTCAGCACAAATAACAACCACTCATCTGAGCCGAAGCTGCAAACTCGATCATTATTTGGCATATAGCTTGGAACCCCAAACCAAGCGCCTAATTGACTTTACCTTGCCTTATTAAGAGTATGTGCAAAGTGCCAGCGTTACAAAACAAGCTCCCGCGATCGTTCCCAATCTACTATACTCCGTGATGGTCAAAGCCAGCGGCACAGACGTACGACAGGATTTGAGATAAGGCCCGTAGACCTCACCGCCCGTAATGCAACACACTTTGCATAATACCACCACCCCTCCTACTTTACCCGGGCTTGGGACCGGCCTTGGCGTAGTTAGTGGCTTTTAAAGATAAAAAATTTTCGAATGATTTAGAAATTTTATGATTAAGATAAGGAAAATAAGGTATTTCTTATGATTTTAGGAATAATATTGTTTGAAAATTGAAGTAATTAATAATTAACTTTATTGATATTTAATAGTATAAAATATATTGAATAATGTATTTTTTGTAAGTGGTAATCATCACCCTCCTACTCTTACCCGGGCTTGGGACCGGCAGTGGCGTAGTTATGATGATATTACGGCTACATACTCTTAATAAGGACGGGGGACGTTCAGCACAAATAACAACCACTCATCTGAGCCGAAGCTGCAAACTCGATCATTATTTGGCATATAGCTTGGAACCCCAAACCAAGCGCCTAATTGACTTTACCTTGCCTTATTAAGAGTATGTGCAAAGTGCCAGCGTTACAAAACAAGCTCCCGCGATCGTTCCCAATCTACTATACTCCGTGATGGTCAAAGCCAGCGGCACAGACGTACGACAGGATTTGAGATAAGGCCCGTAGACCTCACCGCCCGTAATGCAACACACTTTGCATAATACCACCACCCCTCCTACTTTACCCGGGCTTGGGACCGGCCTTGGCGTAGTTAGTGGCTTTTAAAGATAAAAAAATTTTCGAATGATTTAGAAATTTTATGATTAAGATAAGGAAAATAAGGTATTTCTTATGATTTTAGGAATAATATTGTTTGAAAATTGAAGTAATTAATAATTAACTTTATTGATATTTAATAGTATAAAATATATTGAATAATGTATTTTTTGTAAGTGGTAATCATCACCCTCCTACTCTTACCCGGGCTTGGGACCGGCAGTGGCGTAGTTATGATGATATTACGGCTACATACTCTTAATAAGGACGGGGGACGTTCAGCACAAATAACAACCACTCATCTGAGCCGAAGCTGCAAACTCGATCATTATTTGGCATATAGCTTGGAACCCCAAACCAAGCGCCTAATTGACTTTACCTTGCCTTATTAAGAGTATGTGCAAAGTGCCAGCGTTACAAAACAAGCTCCCGCGATCGTTCCCAATCTACTATACTCCGTGATGGTCAAAGCCAGCGGCACAGACGTACGACAGGATTTGAGATAAGGCCCGTAGACCTCACCGCCCGTAATGCAACACACTTTGCATAATACCACCACCCCTCCTACTTTACCCGGGCTTGGGACCGGCCTTGGCGTAGTTAGTGGCTTTTAAAGATAAAAAAATTTCAAATGATTTAGAAATTTTATGATTAAGATAAGGAAAATAAGGTATTTCTTATGATTTTAGGAATAATATTGTTTGAAAATTGAAGTAATTAATAATTAACTTTATTGATATTTAATAGTATAAAATATATTGAATAATGTATTTTTTGTAAGTGGTAATCATCACCCTCCTACTCTTACCCGGGCTTGGGACCGGCAGTGGCGTAGTTATGATGATATTACGGCTACATACTCTTAATAAGGACGGGGGACGTTCAGCACAAATAACAACCACTCATCTGAGCCGAAGCTGCAAACTCGATCATTATTTGGCATATAGCTTGGAACCCCAAACCAAGCGCCTAATTGACTTTACCTTGCCTTATTAAGAGTATGTGCAAAGTGCCAGCGTTACAAAACAAGCTCCCGCGATCGTTCCCAATCTACTATACTCCGTGATGGTCAAAGCCAGCGGCACAGACGTACGACAGGATTTGAGATAAGGCCCGTAGACCTCACCGCCCGTAATGCAACACACTTTGCATAATACCACCACCCCTCCTACTTTACCCGGGCTTGGGACCGGCCTTGGCGTAGTTAGTGGCTTTAAAATTAATAATTTTCGAATGATTTAGAAATTTTATGATTAAGATAAGGAAAATAAGGTATTTCTTATGATTTTAGGAATAATATTGTTTGAAAATTGAAGTAATTAATAATTAACTTTATTGATATTTAATAGTATAAAATATATTGAATAATGTATTTTTTGTAAGTGGTAATCATCACCCTCCTACTCTTACCCGGGCTTGGGACCGGCAGTGGCGTAGTTATGATGATATTACGGCTACATACTCTTAATAAGGACGGGGGACGTTCAGCACAAATAACAACCACTCATCTGAGCCGAAGCTGCAAACTCGATCATTATTTGGCATATAGCTTGGAACCCCAAACCAAGCGCCTAATTGACTTTACCTTGCCTTATTAAGAGTATGTGCAAAGTGCCAGCGTTACAAAACAAGCTCCCGCGATCGTTCCCAATCTACTATACTCCGTGATGGTCAAAGCCAGCGGCACAGACGTACGACAGGATTTGAGATAAGGCCCGTAGACCTCACCGCCCGTAATGCAACACACTTTGCATAATACCACCACCCCTCCTACTTTACCCGGGCTTGGGACCGGCCTTGGCGTAGTTAGTGGCTTTTAAAGATAAAAAAATTTTCGAATGATTTAGAAATTTTATGATTAAGATAAGGAAAATAAGGTATTTCTTATGATTTTAGGAATAATATTGTTTGAAAATTGAAGTAATTAATAATTAACTTTATTGATATTTAATAGTATAAAATATATTGAATAATGTATTTTTTGTAAGTGGTAATCATCACCCTCCTACTCTTACCCGGGCTTGGGACCGGCAGTGGCGTAGTTATGATGATATTACGGCTACATACTCTTAATAAGGACGGGGGACGTTCAGCACAAATAACAACCACTCATCTGAGCCGAAGCTGCAAACTCGATCATTATTTGGCATATAGCTTGGAACCCCAAACCAAGCGCCTAATTGACTTTACCTTGCCTTATTAAGAGTATGTGCAAAGTGCCAGCGTTACAAAACAAGCTCCCGCGATCGTTCCCAATCTACTATACTCCGTGATGGTCAAAGCCAGCGGCACAGACGTACGACAGGATTTGAGATAAGGCCCGTAGACCTCACCGCCCGTAATGCAACACACTTTGCATAATACCACCACCCTCCTACTTTACCCGGGCTTGGGACCGGCCTTGGCGTAGTTAGTGGCTTTTAAAGATAAAAAATTTTCGAATGATTTAGAAATTTTATGATTAAGATAAGGAAAATAAGGTATTTCTTATGATTTTAGGAATAATATTGTTTGAAAATTGAAGTAATTAATAATTAACTTTATTGATATTTAATAGTATAAAATATATTGAATAATGTATTTTTTGTAAGTGGTAATCATCACCCTCCTACTCTTACCCGGGCTTGGGACCGGCAGTGGCGTAGTTATGATGATATTACGGCTACATACTCTTAATAAGGACGGGGGACGTTCAGCACAAATAACAACCACTCATCTGAGCCGAAGCTGCAAACTCGATCATTATTTGGCATATAGCTTGGAACCCCAAACCAAGCGCCTAATTGACTTTACCTTGCCTTATTAAGAGTATGTGCAAAGTGCC
The DNA here is from genome assembly GCA_021432725.1 of Brachionus angularis. NCBI lineage: Eukaryota > Metazoa > Rotifera > Eurotatoria > Ploima > Brachionidae > Brachionus > Brachionus angularis. The sequence goes on along the minus strand of JAJVDD010000002.1, from coordinate 505,443 downwards.
AGCGTTACAAAACAAGCTCCCGCGATCGTTCCCAATCTACTATACTCCGTGATGGTCAAAGCCAGCGGCACAGACGTACGACAGGATTTGAGATAAGGCCCGTAGACCTCACCGCCCGTAATGCAACACACTTTGCATAATACCACCACCCCTCCTACTTTACCCGGGCTTGGGACCGGCCTTGGCGTAGTTAGTGGCTTTTAAAGATAAAAAAATTTTCGAATGATTTAGAAATTTTGTGAAGTTATTCATACAATCCTCAATCGCTTAAAACTAAACCAAAAAATAATTTTCATTCAAACTATAAAATCATCCACATCATCACATTCTATTAAATATACTTCTGAATTAAGTCTTTTTCAGTTTATTGAAATATTCAATATTTTTGAATTTTTATTAATTTAGATTTGATCCGAAAATGTTGTTTAATAATTTTATTATTCCTGAAGAATCTCTATGGTGGAGAAAGCCATATTGGCCATACAAAAATCAACAAATTTTTTTGATAATTGAATGTTTTAATAAATTTATTTTGGAAAAAAAAAATGACATTGAATTTTATAAAGACTTAATAAATTTTGGATTTTTTTACAAATGTTTTTATATCTCTAATTGTTTAAAAGGTGAAAGTAACATAAGTGAAGATATAACATTAAATCAAATTTTTAATATAATAAATAATAAGCTAAGTTATAATAGAGAACAAATAAAAATAAAGAACCTATTTACAGCTGTCGATTATATTTTTCCAAATCCTATTAATTCTTGTTGTGAAGAAGACAAATTTACAGTTGAAATTGCAAAAGAACTACATAAATTGTTAGGAAAGGATTTATGGGAAGTAACAGGTCAATTTAGAAGTCATCCAGCTTCACCATCACAAGAAAATTATGAATATACACGGCCAGAAAATATCAATGAAAAAATGAATTTACTATTTGCTAATATCCGAAATTTACTAAAAAGCAACAAAAATATTCAAAAAAGAATTAAGATTGGAGCAATGTTTTTCACAATTTTTTTAGACATTCATCCTTTTTCGAACGGAAATGGAAGAGTAGCAAGATTATTGTTAAGCTTTATTTTATCAAATCCAATTCACATACCAGTAAGTTTATTTATATCCAATAAAAGTAGAGATATTTATCTACGATGCTTAAGAGAATCACGAGTCGACAATTTTTATAATCCATCCGCATTAAGTGCTTATATATTGGAATCAGCATTAATAAATATTGAACAAGTAATTGATTGTTTAGGTATTTTTTATTTGAATGAAAAATGTTTTAAATCTATTTTAATATGTTATTTTTTAAATTAGATTTAGGTACTGAATTCTATGAGCTTTTAAACAAACAAAATTCTTTAGCATTTAAATAACAGTTTGGAATATAATTCAAATGTATGAATATAAATATTTTTAATTAGCAAAAAGATTTGTCATAATTATTTGTAATAAAATTATTTTGATAAAAAAAAAGCGCAACCAAATTTGTTCCAAATTGATTAATAAAAAATTTATTAAAATAAATTAAAAATCTATTAAAATTTATTTCCTTAAAAATGTAAATTATATATTGCCAAACTAGTTTATAAAATAATCACTAATTTATTGAAAATTTAAGTTTTGCTTATCAGATTTATGATTGGTATGTTTATTTGAAGAATTATTCTATCAACAATAAATCAAATTCCAATTATTTCTATTTGAAAATCAAGTTAGTCCTTTTTTTTGCTGTTAAGTTAAGATATTAAGTAATTCAGGGAATTAAATTGAGGACCTTTCAAATCACTAAAAAATAAATTTAAAACTAAATTTTTGTTAAAATATTTTATTTAAATTTTTATGGAAATTTAAATAAAAAAAATTTAAATTTTTAAAAATAAAATCCGGTCGTAAACGTAAACGAAGAGTCAAGTCGTGTTTAAAGATAAACCATTCTCTGAAATAACAAATTTTCATAAAAAAAAATTTAATTTTTTTTTTTTAGGTTTTTTTTTCACAAAATTTTTGATAATAAATTAAAAAAAAAAAAAAGAAACAAAAAAATTTTTTTTTAAAGATTAAAAAATAATAAATAAAAAGACACAGCTCATTGTTCTCGTCTGACTGATTTCTTAGATTTTTTACTAGTAATGGTTATGAATCCCTCATCGTCATCGACATCTTGCAAGGAATCAATGGAAGATTGGTTGCTTTCGGTTCTTTTACTACTAGCATTGCTAGACAATTCTTTATCAACCAAAATAATAGAATCAGTCAAACTAGTTTGCTTTAAATTCATTTTTTTATTATTGTTAGTACTATTGGTATTATTGTTTGAATCTACTTGTAAAACAGCATCTTTTACCATCGATTCAAGGTCAGTTTTTTTATTGGTTTTTTTCTTTTTGGAATTTTTTGTTTCAACTTTAACTTCTTGAGGTAGAACTATTTCAGTTTGTAGCTGTGGCTGAGGTTCAACTTGAACTTGAACCACTTGAGCTACATTTTGAGATGGAGCTTCTTTTTTTGATTTAGATTTTTTACTCTTTGGATTAGCTGGTATCCATTCATCAACTTCTTTTTCAAGTTCATTTAAAGTGGTCTTAAGATGTTCTACAGATTGTTTAGAACCAATAACTATATCGGCTTGAGTCTGTACTGGTTCTACCACTTGTGGTTTTGCTTTATTTTGCTGATTGGTTTTTGATTTACTCTCTAACTCAGCTTGATTATTATCAGTGGTGACAGTTTGAGCAGTGGTGACTTGTTGTTTTTTAAGTTGACGCTTATCAACAACTGTAGTCCAACCAATATTATCCGATTGATCTACTTGTTCCTGAACAACTGCTGGCTGAGCTACAACAGCAGCCCCAGCTGGTTGAGCCACTTTTTGTTTCTTTTTAGTCTCTTTTTTAACTTGTTGAACTGGAACAGGCTGAGATTTAACAACTGGTTGTTTTGTTTGCTGTTCTTCTACGACTGGCTTTACACTTGGCTGTTGTTGAACTACTGCTTGAACAGTTTGTTTCTTTTTCGAATTTGTATTTGCTTCTTTTTTCGTTTTAACAACATTTGCAACTGATTTTTGTTTTTCTTCTAATTGAACATTAGTTTTTTTAAATCCAAATAAATAAGTAACCAATGCAATAGCACTCAAAGTTAATATAAAAACACTTGGCACAACAAAATCAGATTGTAATAAAAATTCCATATTTCAAATTTCTCTTCTTCTTCTTCTTCTTTTTCTTCTCTTTTATATTTTTTTTTTTTGACGATTAAAAAATAATAAACTTATATCTAAATTAATATTTAAAAAAAAACATAGAAATAGAAATAATAATAATAATAATAATTTAATGAAAACGCAAACATCAACCTTGACCAATTTTTTTTTTTAAAAAAACTTTTTTTGATGACGATTTAAACTTAATAAAAATAAAAAAAAATAGGTAAATTAAATTTTTATTTTATTTTATTTTATTTCAAATACGTATATTGTATTAACTGTGTTTTCTTATCTTATCAAATAATAAAAAAAAAAAAAAAAGAAAATTTCAAACAAGATAAATATCTATTTTGTTGTTGTTGTTGTTGTTAAATATATAAACGTCATCAACAAATTGAACAATTGACATTTTTCTTATTGTTGTTGTTGTTGTTGTAAAACAAATTAAACGGACCAAATTAAACGGGTAAAAAAATTGAACTCAAACATTTGCAAATAATAACAAGAACAAGAACAACAACAACAAAATAAACTAAAATTAATTAGGCCTGTAGATTATTTTATTTGTGTAGTTTGTTTATATTATTATAATTATTATTCGAATGAGAGTCTTAAAAGACATGACTGTATAGGGCTTGTTGAACAACATGAAAATGAAAAATAAAATTAAATTAATTCTCGAATCATATCGTATATTTATTTCTTTATTTTTGTAGTAGTAGTAGAAGTAGAAGTAGTATAGTATCAAGAAAAAGCGTTATTATAATTTTTTTATTTTTAAAATGAAATTTAAAATGATCAAGTATGTTTTAAATAATAAATAAGTTTGGAATTTTGTTTTGATATTGCTGGACGACTTAAATACAGTCTTATTTATACTTAATTAATTTTAAAAATGATTTAAATGCAAACACAGGTGTTGATTTTTTTTAATATTTAAAAAGTAATTATTTTACTTTTTTTATTTTAAATCACAAAATATATATATACACAAAATAACTGAAAAACTATATATATTAATGAATGAATGGAGAGATTCTCTTCAAAAGTTTTTTTTAGAATAGTTGTTGTTGTTTTCAGCAAATGCTCAGTAAGCTAGTAAATTGAAATTATAATTTGGTTATGGTTGAGTACACTAAATATAAGGAATCAAATCTTTGATTTGTTTATTATAACATATTTTCTATAATTACTTTATGATCTGTTAGTGCATTCATTCATATAGTTGTTTCATATTAAATTAATATTATTAATTTAATGCTCTTTTATTAATATTTTCCAATTTTAGCTCTTTGAGAGCAGCGGCGTAGCCAGGGATGTGGCAAGGGGGAAACCTCCCTACCATAACGTTGACCCACCTTTGAATTTTTATATTGGTCATTTGAATTTTAAACTAAAAATCTAATATTAAAGACTATTATTATCTAATTTATTTTGTCTTATTTATTAAATTTCTTTTTACGGCTAAATTCACTATAAATAATAAAAAAAGGCTATTTTTTAAATAGACTTTTTTCAGTGGAACCCCTCTCCCCTTCTCATACATAAATTTTTCATATATCTCGCCCCAACATTTAAAAAATCCTGGCTATGCCATTGAGATAAAATTTAAATGCTATAGGATATTTGATTAATTTAGAATCAGTCTATTAAGGATTAGAATCTTAAATATCTAATTTTTTTATTTTTTTAAAAGGCACATACATTTTTTAGCTTAATGTATTTGCAAAAGAGCAAAATCTAATAAATAATAATTAAAAAAAAAATTGTAGTCAAGTGATAATATATTAGAAAGAGATTATTAAAGGGTAAATGGATATGGATACTAATCGATGATAAATACAGAGAACACGTACAAGATAGAATAATCTCAAAACATTATAGAAAGCATATTAAAAATATTGCACAATATACCAATGTTTCATAATTTTTCTATAAATTTCTTTTATTTAATCAATAAGTAACAAATAGCAATAAAAAATATTAATTAAATAGGTAACAAGCAACATACTTATTAGAAGTTTAAAATATAAAATTATTATTAAAGAAAATTTGATAAATTTCGTAGAAATAAAAGTGAATTATAAAAAAAAAGAATTATATTATTAAAAATAAACTAAAACCTAAATATAATTTTGAAATAAAAACATTTTATTCAATTGTTAATCTATATGTCTATTTGCTCTTGTTTAATTTTAGCTTTGATATGTTAAATACTTAATTAATTTTGATTAAAAAAGGTTCAACAGAGTTTTGAATTGAAGAAGATTAAAGTCAGATTTTAAAAGGATAATTAAAAAAAATATTAATTAAGGTTTTAACCTATAAGATATATTACCAAATAATTTAAAAGTGACCAATTTATTAATCAAGAATTGGATTATAACTTAAATTTTTTTTAGATGATTCTTGAATCAAGTATTGAATTTATTCAATAATTTAAAAGAGTTTATAAAAAGTTTTAAATCAATAAATCAACATTGTTTTTCAGTATTTCCTTTTAATTCAAATATTAGTAAAAAGTATGTTAACACAGCTCCACATACCTTTCAATATAAAAATGAATTAATTTTTTTTTTAATGAAAAATAAAAATTATATGATTATTATTATATACTTTAATTATAAATTCTTTATCTATAATAATAGTTAATATATACTTTACTTATTTAAAATTTGAAAAAAAAATGAATTGATTAAATTACTTATTTCTAAAACATTCCAAGTTGTAAGAGTCATGTCACCGTTTGTTAATTTGTTAATCATTAATGTAACCTTATTGTTGATCAGTATTTTGAATAATTGAATTAAAATAAAATAAAAAATAATTTACTTTAAAACATAAACTATTGGAAAAATCTTCCAAATTGATGTTTAAAAGATCATCCAATGGCTCTTGGACTTTGGCTTTTATCAAAGCTGCCAATATGACTATTAATAAAACTATCAAACTAGCACTTACTGCCCAAAATGGATATAATATGTTCATAATTCCATCAATACAATTTGCAGACCAATCAGACATCATATATAACAAAAGTAATATTAATGGTAAATAACATAGTAAATTCAAAGCTATAAATTCCGAATAACATTTATTCATTTGAGCTACACATGAACCTAATTTTAAATGATTTTTTCTAAATTTTTCAAATTCTTCTTCTTTTATAAAATCTAAATTTTTATCTTTATTTTCAATAAATTTTGTATCAAAATCATATCTTAAATATTTATTAATATATAAATTATCTGAAACAATTTTGTATTTATCAATAAAATCTTTAAATTCATTATTAAAATTTTTAATTATAGAAAGTAAAATTACACAATGTATTGAATAATGAGCTATAATAATGGTCCAATACAGACTTAAATAAGCAAATATAAACCATATAGCTAATTTAAAAGGAATACTTTGCTTAGGCCATTGTTCATCTTGAAATGGAGATAGAAATATGTTAAATGCTTCGTATAAAACTTCAGGTCCAAAAAAAGATAATAAGCCAGCTATTAAATTAAACATACCAATCATAAATCCGATTCCAAATATCAACAAAACTTTAATTTTCAATATTCTATATTTTTTTTTGTTTGATGAAAACTTTTCCAAAAAATTGGATAACATTTCAACTAAGAGTTGTTCTCTTGAGTTTATTTCTTGATTAAAAAATACAATTGTAGTATTTATACTAATTGATAATGTCCATAAATTGGTGATTATTTTATAAACTAGTTTGGCAGAAAATGATTCTGTTTTTCCGTGAATAAAATTATAACTTGACAAAAGCCGAATAAAATTTAACCATAATACAACTAATATTATAAATGGATAAGCTTTGAGTATTAAACGATCTGATTTTTTATGGTATAAACCAAAAAATCTCATTAGATAAAACGGATATTTAACTATGTTATAATAAGCGTTTATATCACAATTTACATTTTTAAATCCAGTTAATTTTAGATATTTGTTTATTAATAAAACCATTTTCTTCAAATAATTTTTTTCTAGTTTTTAAAATTTTTTTTTTTTTTGGAAATAATAAAAATGTATAGCTTTTTATTAATTTTATCAAAAGGAAATACATTTTAATAGATTAATAAATTTTATTTTTAATAAATTTTTAATTAATCGATTTAGTTTTATAATATTTTTGTTTTTTTCACTTTTTGAAAAAATTATGAGAAATAATTTAGCTATAATCAAGGATTAGAAAACAATATTTGATCAATTATAAAAAAATTATAAAAAATAAAAATTTCTTAATTTAAATAAAATACAAGTTTAATATACTAATCTTGGTTACCATAGTGATATAGAAATTTTTAACGATACTTAAAAAAAAATTGAAAACAAAAAAATTTCCTATTGATATTCCTAATCTCGAACGTTTAAAACTGTCAAAATGAATCAAAAACAGCTTATTCAACAACCTCAGCAACAACAAATAAGCAAGGTAAAATAAAATATAAAATAGAAACTTAATTTCTATATATAGCTTCGAGTTAAACAAGTTTTTATTAAATTTATTTTATTTTCTAAATTGAATTTAAGTCGGCTTCATCAGCAGCTTTAAATAATAATTTTAATAATAACTTAGTTCAACAAAATCCAATCAATTTTTACCAACAAATGATTGCCAACTCGAGCTCAAACTTAATCATTCCATTTTCTAAACCTTTAAAACGAGGCAACACAGATCGCCAAATTAGGTTTAGGTGCTTTTTACAAAACACAATCTTAGATGCTCTTAAAAGTCGTGGATGGATCGAAATCACTGAGTATTTTGAACTTTTAATTAATCATTTTTTTTGGTCTAATTTTTTAAGGTTTACATTTTAAAGTCCTAATGATGAATGGGATTTTTATTGGGTCGATGTTAGCTCAATGAAAGAGTTATTTGATCAGGGTTATTTTGAAGAACACATGCGAATAAATCATTTCAGAAATCATTACGAAGTATAAAATAAAATTATTTATTTTTTTTAAATATAAAAATAGCCTTTAATATGATTTATTAAGTTAACCAGAAAAGATTTAATGGTCAAAAATTTAAAAAGATTTAAAAGACAGTTTGAAAGGGATCAAAACAAGGTTGAAGCTTCGAAATGGGATTTTTTTCCAACCACTTTTGTTTTACCAGTAATAAACTTTTTTAAATTTCTATTTAAATTATTTGTTTTAACTTGTATGACTTGCAAGTCCGAATATCATATGTTTGTTGAAGAGTTTAAACGTAAACCAGGTACTATCTGGATCATGAAACCGGCCGGCCGTGCACAAGGAAAAGGTATTTTCTTGTTCACAGAGCTCAAAGATATAACTGATTGGAAAAAAGTTAAAAATTTAGACTAAAAGAAATAAAGAACTATTTCTTAATATCAATTAATTCTAAACAAAAAGGGTGAGAATAAAAATAATGAAAAGCTTAATGATCCGAATAAAGAAAATTCACCAGAAGTATACGTAGTTCAGCGTTATTTAGCTAACCCGTATTTAATCGGTGGTAAAAAGTTTGACATGAGAATATATGTGCTAGTTACATCGGTAAATAAAAACACATAGTGAAATTCATAAACTTTTTTGTTTAATTTTAGTAAAATGTTTTAAGTTTTCTCCATTGAAAGCTTATTTATACCGAGAAGGTTTTGCCAGATTATCCGGTACTCGGTTTTCTTTAGATAGTATTGGAGATACATGTAAATATCATATTCTTATATATAAACATTAACTTGTACATTTAAAATTATTATACTTTTATTAATATTAAAGATGTACATATAACAAACAACGCTATTCAAAAACAAGCTCCAAACTACGATCCAGACAAAGGTGCTAAATGGTCTATGGAAAACCTTAGACAATATCTAATTGCTAAACACGGACTTGAAGCAGTCGAAAACATGTTTAAACTAATGGATGACATATTTATAAAAAGTTTACAAAGTGTTCAAAAAATAATCATTAATGATAAACACTGTTTTGAATTGTACGGCTATGATATTTTATTAGATTCAGACCTAAAACCGTAAACAATATTTTAAATTTTTCTTGAAAAAAAACTCTAAAATTTGTAACCATCAAGATGGTTAATTGAAATAAACGCATCTCCAGCTTTAACAGCAAGTAGTCAAGATGATTTTGAGCTCAAGTTTAGACTATTAGATGACATGCTGACTATAATAGATATGGAAAATAGATTAACAGGAAAAGAAAAACGAGTCGGTGGATTTGATTTAATATGGAATGATGGTCCTGTTTTGTTGGAGGACTGCAGCACAGATCAAGTAAAACTCAATAGTTTTCTTGGTTGTTACAATGACCGTGAAGATCAATTGAAAAAATTATATCGACAGATTATACTTAAAAAAAAAACTTCAAAAATTGAACAAAATTAAAAACATTTTTCTTTAAATTAAATTTTTGTAAATATTTTTAAAATTCTTTTTCTAAAAATAAAATTTATTTAATCCAAGATAAAAAAAAGTCTATTTTTAAATAATAATTAAAATAAAAAATAATGTTTGAAGCGAAATTAAATGAAGCTGGTTTATTAAAAAAAATTATAGAAGCTATTAAAGATCTATTGACTGAAGGCTCTTTAGATTGCAGCGAAAATGGAATCTATTTACAAGCAATGGATAGTTCTCATGTAGCTCTAGTAACTTTCTTGTTAAAAAAGAACGCTTTCGAGAGTTATTTTTGCGATCGAAATCAATCACTTGGTATAAACATGTCGAGTATAACAAAAATCTTAAAATGTTGTTTAAGTGAAGACACAGTAAAACTAAGAGCTGAAGACGATGGTGATGTTTTAACATTTACTTTTGAATCTATCCGAGGCGAAAAAATGTCTGTATTTGAAATGAAGCTGATGAATTTGGACATTGAACATTTGAATATACCCGAGTCAGAGTACTCTTGTGTAATTACAATGCCAAGCATTGAGTTTAGCAAAATAACTCGAGATTTAAGCTTACTAGGTGATACTATTACAATTAGTTGCACAAAAAGTGGTGTTAATTTCATAACATATGGAGATCTTGGTAATGGTAATATAAGATTAAAACAAAGTTCAAATATTCATGATGAAAATTACAAATCGATTAATATAAATCTTAGAAAACCAGTTACTTTGACTTTTTCTTTAAGATATTTGACTTATTTCACCAAAGCAAGTCCAATTTCAGATCAAGTTAGTCTCTCAATGTCTGATGATGTACCTCTAAGTAATTTTAGTTTTTAATGGAATTTTTTTTTAATATAATTTATTAAGCTTAAAATTTAAAAGTGGTCCAATTCGAGATTTTATATCAAGATGAAGAAGACTCTGTTGGCTATGTTCGCTATTATTTAGCGCCTAAAGTCGATACTGAATATTAAAATTTTTTGTTTTTTTTTTTAAATAAAATACTTTACAAAAACTTAATTTTTTGTTCATTTTTTATTGCTTTCAAATAATTTTATTTCAAGTATATTAATTTCAAAATTTGACAAAATTATTTTTTCTAATTTATAAGAAAACCAAAACCGAACCGAATTTTCAACAAAAAAAAATGAGTAATAGTGATGTTCGGGATATATTAGAACTTAATCAAGAAAATTCGAGTTTAAAGTCGAGTAAAAAAAAGAAATTAAAGCGCTTAATAGAGCCTATTAAGAGACCGCAAGGTGTTCACCGAGAAGTATGGGGTCTAATAAGTAAAGACGATATGGATCAACCGCCTTTAATACCTGCTGAAGAGCCTAAAATATATAAACATCCAAAAGCCAAATTAAGATATGGTGTTCGCAAATGGCACTGGATTGAGTTCAAGAATCCAGCTAGAAACGATTCAGCTACTTTTTGCCACTGGCGTTGTGTCAACGATGATCCGAATAAAGAATATCCATTTGCCAAATACAATAAACAAGTACAATTGATGAAATATACCGAAAACGAGTATAATCAATATTTAAAAGACGAAAATTGGTCTAAAGAAGAAACTGATTATTTGTTCGATTTGTGTCAAAGGTTTGATTTAAGATTTTTTATAATACATGACAGATGGGATTTGGGCAAATTCGAAAATGCAAAAAACAGATCAATCGACGAGCTCAAAGACAGATACTATAAAGTAACTGGTATTTTACAAAAGCTCAAAACTGGCGATGATTCTCAAGTTTATGTATTTGATTTGGAACATGAACAGAAGCGCCGTGAACAGCTAGAAAAGTTGTTTAATAGAACCAAAGAGCAGATAGACGAAGAAATATATTTAATTGAAGAATTGAAAAAAATTGAAATTCGTAAAAAAGAAAGAGAGAAGAAACAACAAGATGTGAATAAGTTATTAACTGCTGTGGGTGATTTGGAAAACTCGAACAATCGAAACAATACAAATCAAGTCAATTTGCTCAAAAATAGAAACCCAAGTGTATCAAACACGACTAATGGTGGTGTACAAAATAATAAGCAAAGATTAAAGCAAAGAAAACTTTCGGTTAATCAAGCAGATCAGTTAAACAATTCGACACAAACTAGCAACAAATTGAATACTAATTTAAACAATTCTTTGAATAATAGTCAACTAGCTAACAATTCAACAAATAGTCTAGCAAGTTCAGTAGATTCTTCTAATATTATCTCACCATCTTCAGTGTCTTCTAACCCAGTAAACCCGGTTGAATCTAAATCTTTGAAAAAGCCTCTCGTCTTCAAAACAGTCGTAGAATCTACTGGGATTAAATTTCCGGATAATAAACTGTCTGGAGTATCTTTAAGAAGTTATAGAGTAAAATATTTATTTTTTCAAATTTTTTTTTCTACAAAATTTTATTAAAATTTTTCATTGAAGATGAAACTACCTCAATCAGTTGGTTTAAAAAAAATGAAAGCCATAGAACAATTATTAGATGAACTACAAATAGAACAAAAACCAATAGCAACAGAGAACATATGTGAACAATTCAATGAGCTTAGATCTGATATAGTTCTTTTGTATGATTTACAACAAGCGCTTACAAGTTGCGAATACGAACTACAGACTTTCAAGCATCGCTATGAATCAGTTTTAACTGCTAAAAACGTCGATATGTCTATATTCGACACTAACCCGACACCATCAACTTCTTCTCTACTCAACACTCTTACTTCAGCAAATACGCCCCAGAAACGTATATCAGAAATATTTGATGTTTCAGCGACACCATCCGGACCTTTGGAAAGACGAAGAAAAGCTGCTTTGAATCAAACCAATCTTATCAAAAGATTAAGAGGCAGAAATGCCACTTGAGTTAACTATTTTTTTTTTTAAATAAAAACTTCTTTTTTGTTATTTTTGTGTTGTAAATAAAAAAATATTCTAAAATTAGATTTGTTTTTTTTTAAAAATACTCCTACACCTCTTTTAAAGGTAAATTACGTGTATTAAATAAACAGCATACATGGACATGTTCAGGAATATTCGGATTAGTAATTCTGATGAAAATTAGGAAATTATTTTGTATAAATAGCAGTGAGAAAATATTCTAAAATCCAGTTTTTTTATATATATTTCGAAGCGTTTATCTCGAAGCCATTTTTAAGCTTTAAAAGAAAAAAAAAATTTTAGATTATTTTTTAAGGTTTCTAAAACAAACTTTTGATAAAAGTAAATGATTAATTGAATCTTAATTAAAAAGTTTCAATTCTTTATTTTAATTAATGTTTAAATTACAGGTAAAATTGTATTTGTTTAGATTATTGAATAGAAGGAGCTAAAAGCAAACAATTACTTCATTATGTCGACAAATTACTTCATAAACGTGAGCCCTACTTCTACCTCAAATAAAACATTTGGTAAATTAAAAAATAATAAAAATTTTATTATTCATTCAAAGTTTTTTTTTTTTTTAAAATAAATATTTAAAAAAATAATTTATAACTTTTTTTCTCTAAATTAAATGTTTTAATCATCATATTCTCGTTTTTATTTTAACATTATTTAAAAAAAAAAAAAAATTTTGAGTATAAAATAGAAAAATTTTTGTTTTATTTAAAATTTAAAAAAATTTCAAAGAAAAATCAATTTCGTTAATAGAAAGCAGAATGAGTTACCGCCCGTCGGAGCTAGCAAGCATATCAAGACACTTGTCTGAGAGCACTATCGAGCCTGCTAAACAAAACTACGAAGACATAGTCACTTGCTCAGTATGTTACGACGTCTACGACAGCGTCAATCATCACAAACTACCAAAAATTTTGCCTTGTCAACACACATATTGTGTAGAATGTATAAAAAATTTGTTGCATGTTTCCAGAGACTTTTGTTGTCCACAGTGCAATTTTAAAGTAGAGAATATACGAGATCCTCTTGATTTGCCTACTAGTCGTATTGTTTTAACTTTATTGGAAAAAGATTCTCTAAATTATCAAGGCTATGCGGCATGTCCTGCTTGTAGACAAATACGTAATTTAGAAGTATGCTTTGAATGTAATTTACCTCTTTGCGTTCAAGTAAAAAAAAAGATATTTAATAAATAATTCGAAAAAAAGTTTAAACTTTATCTTAAAAGTGTATTGGCAAACATTTTGAGAATTGGAAAAACGGTATTACACAGAGTTGTATGAATGCTGAAGCTAATTTGGATTCTTATAAACAAAAATTGGACAAAATTGGACCCATAGTGACACAGAATTTTGAAAATTGTCAAAGCGCTAAAGATGATATAGAAGAAGCGTTTAGACTATTATTTCATAGGCTTAATACTGAAAAAGAGCTTTTAATTCGATCTGTTAACGACATAAAAGAAGAAAAGTATGTTAAAGCATAAAATTATTAATATTTTATTCAAATTAAATAATCTCTTTCAAGTGGAAAGTATGTAAGTCTGAGAAAAGATATAAATGGTCTGATAGCCAGTTTCAAACTATTTCGAGAATCAAATGAAAATTTTGACAAAAAAACAATGATGTCAAAAATAAAAAAATGCCAGTCTTATTTTGACCAAATGCCTAAACTAGAAAGAGAGTATAATAATTTAGCAAATTTAAGTTTTAAAGTCTTAGAAGTAAATAAAATATTTTTTAATTTAGAATAAAAAAATTAATTCTAAACAAATTTTAAAAGGGATTTGATAAAAGACAAATACCAGATTTGGATTTTAAATTTTCGGGTGATTTAATAATAACAGAGCTTAATTTAGACAGACCAAATCAAGCACCTATTTTGCAAAGACCACCGTCAGTACAACAATTAAGCTCAATAAACCAGTTGAAGCCTCAGGCTCCACCGAGACCAGTCATGAAAGAGAACTTAAGAAACTTGACCACATCATCTCAACAAAGTCGCTCTTCAAACAATCTTAATACAGACCAGGTTTTATTAACCAAATGGATGGCAACAACTCAAATAAAACCTCAATCAGAGCTGACAGTGCCACACGCACCGATGCTCATGACTAGCTATGACAACATGCTTTTCTTTATGGATCCAACTTCTCATTTATCTATTTACGAAAAAGTCTTTTCAGTCGAACTAAAGCATAAAAATTCAGTCAAACTAAATATTCCAAACATAAAATCAATATCAGCAAATAATAGTTACATAGCGGTATGCTATTCAGGCTTAAAAAAAGAACACTTAAAAGGTGCTTTGAGAAATTTTAATCAATCTGGTATTGTTTTATACAAAAGACACGTACATGTCGTGTGCTCGATACACGAACGTGTTTTAGAACTAGGCAACACTGACTCGTTCAAATCGGTTAATAGCATTGCAATGAACGACTCTTATTTATACGCATGTGATCGTGATCTACGCTCAATATTCAAATTTGACCTAAGTACCGGTAATTTATTATTAACTGCTCAATTAAAAAACATAGAACCAATTAGTTTATCTGCTAATCAATCTTGTCTGTGTGTAACTGATTTAAATTCAAATTTATATTTATTTGATTTAGATAATTTAAATGAAATACAATCAGTTAATTTAAAACAAATAGATCAAACAAATGGATTTTTAAGCACTATTTTAAATCAGGATAATTTAATATTTGTTCGTAATTCCGAAAATCAAATAGCTCTTTTAGACTCGAGCTTAGAACAAAAAGCTTTCTTTAACGAAATTCAGGCTAAAGTTTTAAGCATGAGTTTTATTAAGGACAATAATAATCAAATGTTAGTTATTGGTGCTTTTAATTCTAGACAACAATTTAAACTATTTGGATATACTGTTTAAAAAAAAAAAAAAATTTTTTTTTTCATATTTATTTTAGTTATTATTTTCCCTTTCCTTAACTATTTAAGCCTAGTCCCTTTTATAAACAAAATTTATGTGTTTTTAATTTGAAATAAACGATTTAGAAAAAAAAAATTTCATTTTTTGTTATTTTTTTGATTATTTTGTTTTATTGACCAAAAACAAAGGTTTTATTTGACGATTTACCTAGATTTCAATAATGAAATTTAAAATTTTAAATGTTTGTAGTTCTAAATTCGAGATACGTTCAAATACTTGAATATTTTTACTATTTAAAAAAATAAAAAGAAGAAATAAAAAAAAAAAAGATTTAAAATTGCAACTATTTGACTTGGCTAATATTTTGCTAATTTTTACCTTTAGCTAAACTAATACAAATTTAATTATATAATACATTTAATCTTCGTTTTATTTTCACCCATACGATATTTATATTTTTATATTCATAAATTTTAATTTTTTTTTTTTAAATTGTTAAATTTAGTTTATATTTAATAAAAAAAACAAAATAAATCTAAACTTTAGTTCAAAATAAAATTATTTTTTTTTAGGTTTAAATTTCTTTTTTTTAAATCAAATTTTTAATTTATTATTAATATTAAACATAATTTTTCAATTATATGGCTTCGTAAGTGATTTATGTGTAATTCAAATAAATTTCACTTGAATAAAATTTAAGAAAAGAATTTAATTTTAAGAACTTCAGGTGTAATAATTGGAGTGATTGATGCGCTTTGTCCAGGTTGTAACAATGTTAAGCGCTTAGAAGCATGTTTTCATTGTATGCAACCTTTGTAAGATTAAAATATACTTACTTTTAATCAACTTAGTATAAAATCTTAAGCTAATATTATTTTTATTTAATAGATGTTCTGAGTGCATAAGTAATCATGTGGAAATATGGAAACAAGCATCAATCAAATATTGCGAGCTAACTAATCAAAAAATTGATAAATATTCTTCTAAATTAAGTATTTTGAAGAATAATTTATTTATTTTTTTTTAGCTTTATAAATTTTAATTAAAATTTATTAGGTAGTCTTAATCCGTTGGTAATTCAGAATCAGACAAATATAACTAAAGTTAAATCTCAAATTGAAGAAAATTTTCAAGAATTCATCACAAAATTGACTCAACAAAAAGATGACTTGTTTAAAAGATTAGATCTAATCGACTCAGAAAAGTAAATATTTTATTTTAAAACACAAAAAACTCAATTGATAAGCTTTTAAATTAAATGAGAATAAAAGCATATCTTTTCTATGTAATATTTTTGCATTATATTTTAAATATTCAATTAGTTTTGAGCTTTGACCAACATCAAAGTTTATTATTTTTCTCTATCTGCCAAATCTAAAAAAAATATGAAAATTATCAAAAAATGTTCCTTAAATAGACATTGACATTCAGAAGCTTTTTAGACAATTTTAGATAGTTATTTTTTAAATTTTATAATTTTATAAGACTTTACAATAATCAAAAATAATAAGACTATAAATTTTTTTTTTAAATGACTTGCCTGGTATTTTTAGTGCTAAGTTCTGTTACTATAGTTTCAGAAGATAATGAAGCTTAAATAAAAAGCTTCTAATTAGCAACTATACAGTATGTATTATTTGAGAATATGTTTGATGGATTTTGGATTTTTTAAAAAAAACATTAACGAACTAGTGTCAGATCAAAAAAATAAAATACTTAATTTTAATTTTATTAATTTTTTGTTATTCTGGGTCTAAGATAAAAAAAAATCATTCAAAATAACTAAAAATGATTAATCTATGCCAAACTTTATGATTTAAAAGTACAAAGGTTTAATTTGTATTTAATTAAAATTGAAATTGTTTTGTTGAATTTCAAAGTATTAAGATTAAATAATAAAAATACTGTACTTGGTTTTCATAAATATACTCATAGGTTTATATCTTTACACAATCTGTTTTAAACTAAAAACAAAAACAATTTTACAGATAATTCATTTATTTATTTATTTTATCAAGCCAAGAATTTATAAAATTTGAATCAAATTTGTTAAAATTAAAACAAAACTTGTCTAAATTTCAACAAGATATTAACAAGTAAATTAGTTAAATAAAAAAAAAAAAATTTTTTTAAATTTTATTTAAAAAATTCTAAAATTTTAGAAATGATTTTAGCTCAATATTAGATGAATTTAATACTTTTCAAAGCTATAAAGAAGATTTCAATTCGATCGGAACAAGTTATTCGATTTTGAAAAATAAACCATTTAAAATAATTGGCGAATATGAACAACCGCGTGTAAATGGTTTGGAAAATTTTTTCGGAAATTTGATAATAAATGAATCAGAGTTATTAAAATCAAGCAATGACCAAAGCAAAAAAGAAAAATCTCAGTTGGTAAAAAGCGCAGCTGAAGTAAACAAAGACAATGATAAAATACATATGTTTGGTACTTTGAGAGTAAAGCTGAGACGCTTGGCAGAGCAAATGAATGAGCTACAACCCAAAGTGAAATCTCCTGTCCTCGAATTCGATCTAAATATAACTCCGAAGTTTATTGCTAACAATTCAAAGCTTATATTTATATCAGACGAAAGTGGAAATTTATTGATAACAGAACTCAACAAAACGCTCGTAATCAAAGCGAGCTTAAAACTATATATAATGAATATAAGAGGCATTTCGGCCAATAAACACTATTTAGCTGTTTCCTTCTCTGACCTAAGCCAAGAACAAATCCAATCGGTTTCGAAAAGCATAAAAAATTTTAATCTAAAATCGGGAGTTTTATTGTTTAAACTAAGCGAATCTAATACTAATTTGACTTTGGAAAAAACATTTTCAACTGGTAAAAATTATAATTTACTATCTCCAGTCGGTGTTGGTCTAACTGATTCTTATTTGTTTGTTTGTGACAGAGAATTACACGCTTTTTTCAAAATAGAACTCAAAACTGGCAATTTAAATCAACGTTTTATAACAACTGATGAAGAACCTACTAGTATAAGTGTAGGCGAGAAATATTTTGTATACACTGATGCTTTAAAGCTAGAGCTTAATTTAGTCGACATGGATAAATTCACAATCTCAAAAACAGTCAAGTTTTCCGAAGATTTATTCAACGAGCCTTTTGATTTAGTTTATAAAGAAAAAAGTTACATTTTTGTCAAGAACAGAGCTGATACTCGATGCATTTTATATGACTCGAAACTTAATATCAAATACTCCTTCGAATATGAGAATTCAAACTCGCAAGGAATTAGTTTTATAATCCTAAATGGCAAAGAGTACTTAATACTTGGCAATTGTAAATTAGAATCTAAAAAATTCAAAATTGGATTATTCTCCGATTTTTGAATCAAAACACGTTTCTTTTTCTTTTTTTTCTAATTTATTATTTATTAAATTCAAATTTAAATAAAAAAAAAAAGAAAAAATTTTTATCAAACTTAATCTTAAACCTTTATTAAAAAAAAAATATAAAAAACGTAATATGTTTATTCAAGACACTTTTACAAATTTTTTTTTTTAATTAAACTTTTTCAACAAAAAAAAAATAGCTCACATAATTTGAAATATTTTGTTTTTTTTTTTTTTATAAGATACATATTTGAATAAATAATTTTTTTTCTATAATAAAAAAAGAAAATTGCTATTACCTGTTGTCAAGATATAGTTTGAATAAAATAAAAAAATAATTTGAATTTCTAATATGAAAAAAATTTAGCATAATAAAAGTCGAGTATTGTTTAGCAATAAAACTTCTCTTTTTTTTGGTTTTGAAGATAATTTTTAAAAAATAAATAAATTTTTCTATTTTTTGAGTAAAGAGATAATTTTATCATAGTTTCTTAAATGTTAATTCAAGAGGCTCAATGTTTAGCTATTATAACACCTCTTTAAATTTTCTTTTTTATTTTTTTTATGAAAAAAAGTAATTTACCTGAAGTTATTTGATAAATAAAAATAAAAATAATTTTTAGAAAAAAATTTATTTTAAGCTCAATTAACTTTGAAATGAAATTTTAATTGAAATTTTTTTGTTATTTATTTATTTTGATTTTGTATAACAAAATAATACATACATATTTAAAATAAAATGTCAGCAAAATTAGAAAATTGTTCAAAATGTTCAAAGCTTAGCAGCTTGGAGATAAGTTTTGATGGTAAGAATAAGCTTTGTAAACCTTGTTTGATAGACGATTTTAAAACTTACAAACAATACTGGTCTCCAGCTTGCTCACAATTTGATCATAAATTAGAATTTTATAAATCACAAATTGGTTATTAAAATTAAAATTTTTTATTTTTTGTTATAAAAAAAATAATAAAAATTAATTTTTCTTGTAATTTTAAAGATTCTTTAAATACTTTATTAAATAGTAACTTGGAAGTTATAACTCAAATTGAAAGCCAAATTATAGATGCTTATAATAATCAGTTTCGCATATTAGAAAAGGAAAAAAATGATTTGTTGTCTATAATTAAAGATTGCAAAAAAGACAAGTAATTTTATTTTTGGATAATAAAATATTTCAATCAGTTCAATTATTTTAATCAAGCACTAAATTTTTTGATTTTAAAAACGAGTTGAACACAATAAGTCAAAATTTTCGAAATTTTCAAGACCCAGCTCAAAATTTGTAATTTAAAAAAAAAACATAAATTTTTTATAAATAAATAAATTTTAATTTATAAAAGATTTGAGAACAATGTTTTAAATGGTTTGGTAAAATCGTTTGAAAAAAGCTATCAATCAGCACAAAAAATAGACGAAAATTTTTCAGATTTGGTAACAAAGCCGATTAGGAAAATAGAAAGATTCGATCGAGTACCAGTCAAAGAAGATGCTAAATACATCGGTTTCATGAATGTAAGTACACAAAATGTAAATGTTAACAATCAAACACAGTCATCTTTAAACAGTTTAGTCAAAGCTTTTGATCCTTTTAACCAAAAATCAAACAAAAACTTAAATAATTTAGAAATATGGATTAAAAAAACCAAAGAGCAGCCATACCAAGAGCTTTTGATAAATACAGTTCCGACTTTTTTGACAAGTTATAGAAATTATCTATTTTGTGTGGATGATAAGCAAATATTAACTGTTCTTAGTTGTGATGTTACCAATGACATTAATGGTAAAAACACGTATAAAATACCCATAGATAATATATCCAGCATAGCTGCTAATTTAAGATATTTTGCTGTAAGTTATGCTAATTTGGATAAAAAAATAATCAAGTCCAAAAAGGCTAAAGAAAACGGCATTGCTCTTTATAAACGAGATTTGGATGTTGTTGATTTTAATACAGAAAGGTTTTATAATTTAAATAATGATAAATCTTTTATTCTACCAATTGGTATTGGTTTAAACGAGGAGTTTATATTTGTATGTGATAAATATCTTAAAGAAGTATTTAAAATAAGCATTGAAAGTGGTGAAGTTAAAAATAAAATAAGCATACCAAATGGAGAACCATATAAATTAAGTTTGAACAGAGAAAATCTAGTAGTTACTGACACTTTACAGCATCGACTGTGCTTGATCGATTTAAATAGTTTCAAAATGTCAAATTGTCTTGAAATAGGCAGCAATACAAACAAAAATGGACCTTTTTCAATCTATATAACTAATGATAATTTAATTTTTTTTAAAAACAGTCCTACTTCTCAATTAATTTTAACTGATTCGAGTTTTGAGAACCAATATTTGTTTAAAAATTTAGGCTCAGATATACTTGGTTTTTGCTTATTAGAAAATACATATCAAATTTTAGTCGTAGGTATTATGTATAAAGGCAAACAACCAAAACTTTTATGTTTTGCTAATAATTAAAAATTTTGAAAAATGTTTATTTAAATAAAAATTTTAAAATAAATTTTATAATTTAGAGTTAATTTTTTGTTCTTCAATAATATTTTCTTTTATAAAAGTATCTATATCTGATTTAGAATATCCGAAATCTGTTAAAACGCTTCTGCTATGTTCCCCGATTAATGGCATTTTAAAACTTTGTTTAGAAGGCTCCAAATTTAGCCAATTCATGTTTGGCAAAAACGAGCCATCTGGTAACTTAATGAACGAGTTTCTCTCTTTATTGTGTTTATTCAATGGAGCTTCATCTAGTTCTAAAACTGGCGAAACACAAGCATCTAAATTTCTAAACACATTTTCCCATTCGTCTCTAGTCTTTGTTTTGAATACTTTTGCAAATAAATCATGATTAATTTCTTGGTTATCAGTTAGGTCTAAACCTTTTAATAATTGTCTGTAAAAAGCAGGTTCTAATGAGCCACAAGCAATGTATTTTCCGTCTTTTGTTTCGTATGTTTCATATTGAGCTAGACCTCCGTCAAGAACATTTTTACCTCTTCCGGAACCTTCCCATACCCCTGGCAAATCTCTTGATGTCCATAGCCAAGTTGATAAGTAAGCAGCTCCTTCGACCATAGATAAATCTATAACTTTGCCTTTTTGACTATTTGTAGATCTCTCGAAAAGAGACGTAACTATAGCCAAAGCACACATAAGACCACCTCCCGCAAAATCAGCAACTAAATTAATAGGAGCGTATGGTTTTTCATTTTGCCGACCTATAGTCGATAAAACACCCGAATAAGATATATAATTTATATCATGACCTGCTTTCTCACTTAATTCTCCATACTGACCGTAGCCTGTTAAACGGGCATAAATTAAACTCGGGTTTTCGTTTAGCATTACACTCGGTCCTAAGCCTAAACGTTCCATGACTCCTTTTCTAAATGGCTCAATCAAAACATCTGCATTTTTGCTCAATTTTTTTACTATTTCAATGCCTTGTTTACTCTTTAAATTGATCGCTATTGATTCTTTGCCATGTGATAGTCTGTCTATGTCAATAGCAGAACCAGTCTTTAATTTAAAAGAA
Source organism: Brachionus angularis (assembly GCA_021432725.1). Classification (NCBI taxonomy): domain Eukaryota; kingdom Metazoa; phylum Rotifera; class Eurotatoria; order Ploima; family Brachionidae; genus Brachionus; species Brachionus angularis. The sequence continues at coordinate 483,114 of JAJVDD010000002.1, read as the reverse complement.
TTTATTTATTTCTTAACATAAATTTTTACTATTAAATTATACTTTATCTATTCGAATAACTCGAGCTCCCAAGTCTCTTAATATTTTACCACAAAAAGGTCCAGGTGCTAGACCAGCAAACTCTAAGACTTTAATTCCTTTTAAAGCCATTCTTTTTTTATTTATAAATATTTAAAACAACAAACAAAAAAGCTTTTTTAAGCTTAGAACTAGAATTATTAATTCTAATTTTTAAAGTTAAATTAAATTAAAAAAAAAATAAATTTTATTTTTTATTATTTATTTTTATAAACTAAAATAAATCCTAATACTAAATGGAAAAATTTTTAACTGTTTTTAGATTCTCATGGCTGCATTCTTAAAGCTCCATCAAGTCTAATTACTTCACCGTTTAACATCGGATTTTCAACAACTGATTGAACTAGCTGAGCATATTCGGCTGGATTACCTAGTCTGGATGGAAACGGAACAGTTTCAGCTAAAAATTTTCTTGCTTTTTCAGGTAAAGAAGCCAACATTGGAGTATCGAATAAACCTGGTGCAATAGTACATACTCTTACTCCCATATTAGCTAAATCTCTTGCGATAGGTAATGTCATGGCAACTACTCCACCTTTACTGGCAGCATAGGCAGCTTGACCTATTTGACCATCAAAAGCAGCTACTGAAGCAGTGTTTACAATTACACCACGTTGTCCATCTTGATTTGGTTCGTTCAATGCAAAAGCATCACAAGCCAATCTGATAGAATTAAAAGTACCAATAAGATTAACATTTATGACTTTTTGAAAATCGGCTAAACTATGAGCTCTTTTCTTTGTAAAGTTATAAGTACGAAAAGCAACACCAATACCGGCACAATTTACTAAAACGTTCAAACGTCCAAAATTTGATTTAGCTAGTTCAATAGCTTTGGTTACATCTTGTTCTGAAGTAACATCAGTTGGATTGAATAAAGCATTCTGGTGTCCAAGTTCAGCTGCTAATTTATCTCCTTTTGAGTTTGGCAAATCACAAATAACTACTTTAGCACCATTGCGAACAAAATTCTCAACTGTTGCTCTACCCAAACCTGAAGAACCTCCAGTTACCATACAAACTAAACCAGCTAATTTAGACATTTTTTTAATCTATAATTTTTTGAAAAAAATTTAAATTAAAGTTTTATAATAAACTATTTACTTTTGAAGTCTTTTAAAACCTCAAAGATTAAAATTAAAAAATTTATTTATTTTATTTTGTTTTCATTTATTCTGAAGCGTAAATTCTTAGAATATTTTTAGTATTACACGGAAAATTAGTCAAGGGACATCTCTTATGCATTTTGACAAATTTGAATATACATGGGTAGCAAAATATGAATCCAGAAACACTTAAAACACACTCGTTTGTTCTTTTCTTATTACACAATGGACACAAGTTTTTCTCTGTTATATTTTTATAAAATTTGTTATTGATTAATTTTTGAGGTAGTTTTGGAGGTGGTAAAATTTGTTCAGATATCTCATTTTGTGTTCTAGAACTAAATAGATCCATTTCTTGAGTATTATAACTCTCGTTTTCAGAATTGTCTTGATACCATTTTAAAAATTGTATAAAAAATAAAGCATTTGTTAAAATTGTGTTTGAAAATAGCAAAATTTTTCTTAATAAACCACTTTTATTTGAATTTCTCTCATTTAAATCATAGCCTAATTTGATTCCTAGGATGCTTAACAGAGGCGAGTTGTAATCACTTGAATTTATCATATACCTGAATCTATAATACCAAAACACAATTGACCATAATAAATGAAAATAAGGATAAAATTTAAGAATTAAATATTTTAATGAGATTTTATTTCTGTTGTTAGTTTGCATTAGCTCATCTTCATTTTTTTCTATGTCTTCAAATAAATTATCTAGTTTAGCTTTCAAGTATGGCACTACAATCGAAAAAACGACTGATAAAGCCCTTTTCCTGTTGTTATTTAATCCAAAACGTTTAAGACCATAAAAATACTCGGAGAACAAAGCATCATATTCTTTTAAGTACAAAAACTCAATTAATGAATGCATCAACAAGTAAATTTCATCAGAGAACTTTCTCAGCTTTGACAAATTAGGAAAATTTGAGCTGAACCATTTGAATATATGATTAAACGAAAGTCTAAATAATGTATGCATGTTCTCTTGAGCTATTATGTCAAATATAGTCGGTTTGACTAGCCGATTCCCCGTCTCTGTTGACAGGATTGAAGCATACTCAATTTGAGACATTTTTTTATTATTTTTTTTTTTTTTTTTTATATTTCAAACCATCGTGCAAAAATTTTAAAGTAAAAAATGATCTTTGCTTCTTTCTTTTTTTTTTATACACCCATAAATGTTTTTATATATTTTTGCTTTTTAAAGCTTTTAAAAAATAATAAAACTTAAGCAAAAATAAGTATAATAATTCAAGTCACATGATTTTAAATTTTAAGTTTAGTTTTTATCAATTTCAATTTGTTTTTTTTTTGGTTTTTGCTAAATCTAGATAAACTTCAGAAAATATCAATTTTTACTAATTAAACTTTGTTTATTTAAAATGATTTTATTAATAAAATAAATCAATTTTAAAATTTTTACATTTAGACTTTAATCATCATCATCATCAATTTCAATAAACTTAACATAATTTTTTACAAATTTTGTTTTTTTTTTAAATTATGATTTAATTTTAATTTTTTTAAATAAAATAAAATTTGAAGTAAAAAATTTTCAAAACAAAATAATGAACAGTAATAACAATTTACCAACGAATACGCCAACAATTCCAATAAAACAAATATCTGCCAAAAAATTTATACCATTAGTAGTTGGCTCGAAATTTTTTGATATCAAAATACAAGCAAAATTATTCGAAGATCAAAAATTACAATCTTTTATTCAAGATTTACTCAATCAGTATTAGAGTTTAATTTTAGATAAATTTTTATTACAAAAATTTTGAAACTTTTTTAAACATTTTAAAAATAGATTTGATACTATTAAAGATAAAAACTCGTCTTTATATGCAATTAGACAATGCAGCTCGAATCAGTATATAAACGAAAAAAACCGATACGATTTACTCATAATAAATGACCAATTCAAATTCCATGAAGTCGAGCTTTGTTTCAATTTGGTAATTTAAGTTAAAATAAAAAATTTAATTATAAAATAAATTAAAATTTTTATATTTTTTAAAAGGAAACTGAGGTTCGAAATTTTATAGATAAAATATCACCTGTTAAACTGACCAACCCTACACAGGTTATAGATCAATTAAAACAAATCAAGAAATATGTATCATCTGATCGAATATTTGCATACGAGTTTTTTGCCAAAGGAGGTAAAAAGTTAATTATAGATTATATTAAAGAATGTGATAAAACATCTGACTCAAATAAATGGAACTTGTTGTATCATTTTTATAGGCTTTTGTTCTTACTAATTAAAAATTGGATGCTACTATCATGGGACATATCTGATATTGATATATTGATTGTTAAACTTGTAACTTTAGTTTAAAAAATTAATAACTTTAAGCTTTTTTGATTTGAATTTTAACCAAGTTATGCGAAACTTTGAATGACTCTACTAAAGAAAACAAAAAGCACATTATTCCAGATAATTTAGTTTTACTTTTTATACAAATCGCAGATGATATAATCAATAATAGGTTTCACTTGTTAAAACTATTGCAAAAACATGAATATTTTTTTTCTAATTTAAATTAAAATCAAGTCAATCAACTCGAGATTTGATGATTAGAGATCTTAAATTTTATGACATTATATTTGTAATTCAAAGGCAAGATATTAAAATAAAAGAAGCCTTATTGGTTTTTTTGAATAGTTGTTATAAAAAAGGAGATTCAAATCTCAAAAATGTATATTAATTTAAAATTATTATAATTTGAAATTCGATTTTATTAATGAAAATTATTCTTCAAAAGAACTTAAACTCAATATTGATTCAGCCCTTAATGAGCGCTGTCTTGAGAGAAGTAATTGTTTTGCTTTGGATTATTTTTATCCCTGCTTTTAGAATACTTTTTTGCTAAACAATAATTAAAATCAAATCAAATTAAATTAAATTATAAAATAAAAATAAAAGGGTCTAAGATTGCTAAAAAATAGTAATACTTTAAATGCTGGCAATGCAGCAAGTCAAGTCAAAATATCTGATCAAAATTTACTCATGTCACATCGACTATCAAATAACAGTATCGATTCAACTAACTTTTCCAAAATTAAAACAAAACTTGGAATTAGAAAAAATACTAAAAATGAGCATAATACTTTTGACAATGATGTGAATTTAAATAGTTTTTATTATTAAATTTATGTTTTATTTTATTTTGTTTAAATTTACTTAAAACACCATCTTACTGCTTTTGATTGCTTTATTTAACTACTTTAATTAACTGTGTGTGTGTTTGTTACTATTAATTGTTGTTTTGTTCTAATCTTAGCCTTATTTGTAATTTAAAATAATTACAAAATTTTAATTATTATTTTTTTTTTAATTTCAATCTTAGGCTTGTAAAGATGAACGAAACATACAAAACATATTTTATAATTTTGCTTTATTACAAAAAAATATTCTAGACATTGATTTTGGTAATAGAATGAAGACTCCAGTTGATAAAGTTTGTTATAAATTTGTTTTTTGTTTATTTATTTTAAAAAGAATAAATAATTATTGAAACAAAAAGGATCAAATGAGTAAAATAAAACTAATTTTAAATAATGCTTTTGAACAGTTTAATCTCAGTCATACAGAAAAAGTCGAAGAAGAAGAAAAATATTCTAAACTAGGCTTTATTGTAATATTTTTCTAAATCAAGAAATTATATTTAATATATATTTTCTTTTTAGAATACATCTAATCCAATTGAAGATTTGAAAGATAGTCCATTTGGGATTATAACTCTTGATTTTATGGAGTATTTTGCTGGTAATAACAGATTCAAAACAATCTTACAAAATGTAAATAAAAATAATTTTTTCCCAACCACCACTTCAAATTCATTAAGTATCATGAATCTATTTTAAAAATATTATTAAGTTTGTATGTGAAAAATTTAATAAAAACTCAGACTATGCATTTCCCTTTGCCAAAGCAAGTATCCATATGGTTAAATATTTATGTGGTTTGTTAAATATTGGTGAAGAAAGTAAATTAAATAAAATAAAGTATTAGCTTAAAAGTGAAAAATCTATTTTTTTTTTAAAGATGGTCTTAATAAAGATAATGAAATTTTGTTTATCATGTTTACCATTAACACTGATGGTATATTTGAGTTTTTTTCAAAATGTTTATGGCTATTTCAAAAATTGTGGATCGAAATGAAGGCACAGTCATTAGACTTTGATAGAGCATTGTCCGCTCTTAAAGACTCTTTATACAAAATATTAATGGACACAAACAAAATAGACTCAACAAACATTTCTCATTTTAATTCAATCTCATATAGTTCTCTAGTAAAACATAAACTAAACGAACTTAATAACTTCATCGATACGTGGAAATACGATTATATCAAAAATATGAAGAATCGTTTCGACAAATTCAATCTAGCTCCAGTCAAGTAGGCTCTGATCATTAAAATTATAAAATTCAACATCTAATTTTTTATTTTATTAAAATAGAGAATTGGAAAAAATATTAACCAAAGAAGTAATAGATATGGTAAGACCTAAGAGATTAAGCATTTTATGTAAAGGAGAAAATTTTTTTAAACTTGATAATTTAAGAGAAAAAAAATCTAGACGTATAATTGTATTTTACTTCTTTGTTTATTTATATATAATTAACCTGTTTACCAAAAGAAAACCAATTTTGGAAATTATCTTCAGATTACAAAACTTTTCACATATCTGAATCCGACAATCAATCTGAAACTAAAAGCACAAGTAGTTTAAACTTTAAGTTTAATTTTAAAAAAATATTTATATTTTTTCTCTTAAATTCAAGATACTATCGATGTTGAGAGGATTAAAGATGTTAAAAGAGAAGATCCTAGAAGACAAGTTAACAAAAAAGAATATTTTTTTTTATTTTCTGATAATTTTAATCAAATTTTTTTTAATAAAAAGACTTTTTTTTTAAATATTGTGTGTATGAGATTAGACGAACAAGGCGAAGAGAATATAATATTAGCAAATTCAAATGAAGAAACAATAGAAGCTTGGCTAGAAGGGATTAATATTTTAATAAATCCAAAACCAACACCGAATATAACATGCTTTGTCGAGTGTTTAATTGATGTTCAATTATTAGATTTACATACACTTAATTACGAAATACCACATGATATACCAAAAGTGCCTAGTCTACCTGGCTTCAATTTCAATATTGTATCAAATTAAAATTTGTAATCTATCTCTTTTATTAAATGAATTTTTTTTTATATATTTATTTAATAATAATAATAATAATAATCTAGTTTTATTTCATTTTATTTTAATTAAAAAAAATTATTTTTTTTTTTATTCTTTGGACTTAATTGAATTTAATAAATAAATTTTAATTAAATACGTGACTAGAATTTAAATTAAAATTTATTTTATCTATATATAAATAGCTCGGGTTTTTCTTTAATTTAATTTTATCAGATCTATTTGAGATTAAGATTAAGAAACTTTTGTCAAATTTCAAAAAGATAAGATATCTTTTGATGAGTACTTTTCTCTTGACTAATCTATAATTTCCCGATCATATCACATTTCTAATAATTTAATACTCTTTGAACCCAATATAAATTCAAACAAACTCAATTATTTTATTAATTTAGAATAAAAAAAAAAAAAAAAAAACTTTTTTGATTAAAGATTCAAGAAAAATGCTTTTTATTTGGCTAGCTTTAGTAAGTTTCAATTCAATTCTGTACATCAATACTTTAAATCTATGTAATAATTTAAAATTAATAAAAAAATTTTTAAAAAACATTAAAAAAAAATTAATAAAAAAAAAAAAAGATTCAGAAAATTCAAATTCGTGTGTTGATTCTTGTTCGAATGGTTTTAGTTCTGTATATAAAGTAAATTTGGAAAATGGAAATTATGAGCTGAAGGATAATGAAGTGGTTGAAATACTAGAAACTGGTGGTGGATCAGATGAATTAGGAGAAATCGAATGCTCAAGAAATGGTTATTATTAGAATAAAACAAATTATTTTTTATTTGGCTAAAATAATATAATTATTTTTAATTTTCAAAGTACTACTAAGAATACCATTTTTGAAACTTTCAAATGGCACTATTGTTCGAATAGAATTAGAATATGGTGACTTGGCACGTGGTACTACTTTTCATATAGGTAATTCGCCAACTAATGATTTAAACGGTGGTGATCGCAACACAACCATGTACAACTCAGAAATATACGCGAATGAGACCAATTTAAGTTATTACATGAGCTCAGTTAACTTATGTGATCAAGACGTAGCTCAAGACGATTCCATAGACTTATCAAGACTTTTATTTTTAAACGAATCTTCAAGTTTTCTAAATCCAAAATCTAAATTAGTTATTTACGTTAGTGAAAAATGGTTCAGAATAGACAGTTTGGAACGAAACACTTCATTTTATTATAACAATGATTATTTATTTACATTTCATAGATCAGAATTGAGCGAAAAATGCCAAAAAAGTGTATTAAATCAATCTCCATATAATAAAATATCTCCATTTTTATACATTGGTCTTAACCGAGTAGTAGCTGATGCAAAATTTTTACCAGGATCAGGTCTGTGTAATGCAGATGTATCATTTTTGAATTGTTACATGAATTCACAACCAGACGTAGATATAAACGTGAATGAAATGAAATCGTATTTGATTGATAGCGAAAACATAGCTTGGGTTAATCCATTGAGCTATTTGGAACCATCTTTGATGGAGCATCCGGCGTGTTCTGCTCAAGGTGTTTTAAAAGTTAAATTTGATCCTAATAGTAATAGAAAAGTAGCAAGGTTTGATTTAGAATTTGGAGAAGAATTGTCAGGTTTTACTTTTAATATTGGAGATTCGCCGACTAATAATGCTTATGGTGGTGACTCGGGCACTACTTCTAACTCAGCCGAAATACACAGTAATGACAACAGATTCTATGTTTGGCTGGTAAATTTGTTTATTTTTTTCTTGTTATTTGAAAATTAAATTTTTATTTTAATTGAATAAATTATTAGAACACAAAATATTGTGGTGATACTCTTTTGTACAAAATTGAATATAATTTATTCCAAAGCTATGACAAATTAAGTCTTTTTATTAGCGACCAAAGAATTGAAATAACAAATCATCGAGGCTATCATGAAATTTTGAGAAGTCCTTATTTGTATAATTTAAATAGACAAAATGTTACATGCAATTGTTTTGATACTAGATGTTACTCTGGTGTGAATCCAGATGATGATATATATTTCGGTATTAACCGTGTTATCGGTGGTACATATAGACCAGGTGTTGGTTTATGTAATGCTAGAATATCTTGGCTAAAGTGTCAAAATGATTTTAAACTAGAAAATCCAGTTATCGATTCAGACTATATTGATTTGTTTACCAAGACAACTTTAACTGAATCTGTAAAGTCAACTACAACAGCGACGACAACAACAACAACTGATTACTCGACTAGCACACCAGTTATAAACCTTATTACAACAACCTTATCTTTAAGTGTTGAATCTTCTAGTATTGAAACAACTACAATGAGCACTAGTTCGGTTTCTTCAACAAGTGCTTCTTTAACAACTCTTGATATTTTAAATGTGTTAAGAAATTCTTCTAGTTTACAATCATATGAAACTCTAAAAGAAGATACTGCAGATGACAATGAAGATCAAGAAGATGTAGATGAAGAAGACGAGGGCACAGTTGGACGAATTATAAAAGGCTCTAAACTTGGCCGATTTGACAAAGGAAAACCTTTACTAATTAGACAAAATGTAACCTTAATAGGACCATCTTCTGAACCACCAGAACAAGAAGTCTCACGTACCATAACAAATCAAAAACAAGAAAGTTTGTAATTTTATTTATTACAAAATTAAAATTAAATTTTAATTAAAATTTGTAATACTTTTTGTTTTAAAGATTTAGATAGTTTTTGCAATGAAGAAAATTTTAAAAATGATTTAATATATCACGAGTATAAGCTTGATTCTACAAAGTTTATTTTTTGTGAAGGTGTAAATAAATCAACAATACTAACATGTCCTTTGAATATGAAATGGTCTCAATCTTATCAACAATGTTTACAAGAGATATAATCTCTAGTTAAATATTTATAACACTTTTTTTTTTTATATTAGTTTTTTTTTGTATAATAATTTTAGAATAAATTTAAATAACCGGTAATCGGAGTTTAAAAAAAAAATTTAGTTTGATTTCTTTGTTTAAAAATTTTATTTACAATCAAATCTAATTTAAGAATGGATGATAGTTAAGCATTTCGGCAAAAGGCCTCATCAAGTAATCTCTTTTACAAAAAAGTATTTTTTAATTAATTTTATTTTCATGAATAAAATAAAATTGAAATACTTTATTAAACAATAATGAATAAAATTATTTGCTACAGGCGATAGGCTTAATAAATTCACATATGCTGGTATATTCGATAAAGCTCTTAGAAATATTTTACTTCTTTAATATAAACTTACTTAAACACAAAATATTTTTAACTTACATTGTATTTCCTTTAAGCTTAAAAAAAGGCTCACCATTACCCATCTCGAATAAAAGTACTCCTAGACTATAAACGTCAACTCTAGCATCATATTTTCCAAAGTTGAACAATTCAGGAGCCTTATAAGAATTCATAAAAAAAACTTTTTTTTTGGCTTAATTAAATTGTTGCAAAATTTTATTCGTATTTTATCATTCGTTTATTAATTAAAAAACGTAATTAATTTTGCAACTATCTAATATTTAACAAAATTTTACTAAATAAGCTACAGTTCCGACTATTGTAGATCTAGAGTCTTTTTGAGAGCAATAAGCTGATTTATGAGCTTCTTTGGCCATACCGAAATCAACCAGTTTTAGATGATATCCAAATGTAACCATTATATTAGAACTTTTAATGTCTCTGTGTATAATATTTTTTGAATGAAGATAAGCAATTGCTTTAACAAGTTGTTTGGTGTATAATTTTATTTGATGCTCGTGTAAATATTTGTTTTGTTTTATAATAGTTTCTAGATTGATTCCTTCTATGTACTCCATTATGATGCTAATTGGTCCATTAATACCAAATTCAACTCCAACTAGTCTTCATATACATAAAGCCAAATTAATTATTTATTATAATATTTCTATTTATTCTATAATCTACTTGACAATATGAGGATGATTTAGCTTGCTTAAATTTTTTAACTCATCTAAAAACAATTTGTTTGTAATTTCTACCAAATTTTGATTCTTGATCTCTTTTTTCACTTTTATAGCTATAAATTCTCCTTTGATATTAACTGCTGAATAAACCTTCGTGAATAAATTAAGAAATTTCAAACATTTTATAATTTTAGTTTCAAGTTTTTTATATACGATTCCAAAGCAGCCTTTACCAATAATTTCATTGCATTTGTAACTAATTATTTCACCTCCATTCAAACTATTGTAACAGCCATCTTTCAAGACCATTCGATTCTTTGCATTTTCCTTAGTCTTTTAATACAAATTTTCATATTTTTATTAGATTAAAAAATCTTTATTAAAAAAATTATTCTCTACCGAAAAAATATCTACAAGACTTTTTATATTTGTTTTTAATTGTTTAAAACTTTTCGAACTAATACTCATTTTGAATATTTAGAAAAAAATTTAAATTCAATTTTAAAACTTATTTTTATTTGGAACTTTTTTTTTTCTTTTCTATTTATTTATAAAAATACCCAGAAAACCAAATAAATTTAAAAAATATTAAACACATAAATAAAAATAGAATTTAAAAATTATTTAAAAATTTATTCTAAAAAAAAAAAGATTAATTAAATAAATAAAGAAAACAATTGAAATAATTACAATAAACTATATTTAAAAAGAAAATGGAAATTTTATTTGTTTTTTGTTTATATTTTGATTTGGAATAATCACTGAGCTAATAAATGGGTGGGTTAGCAAAGCTTCTGCACTTGGTCTCCGATTGGCATCGCTATTAAAAGAGTAAAATTTTAATTTTAATTAAAATAAATAATCAAAGAGTTGTTACCGAATTAAACAGCACTGCATAAACGAATTGGCTAGACTAGATAAAGTTGGAACATTCACAATACCTCTTACTTGAGACAAAATTCTTAAGTTTAAAAAAAAACAAAATCTTAAACTAAAAATAATTTATTTTAATTTCTAATTTTGCCTACATAGTCTCAGTCATGTATTCATGTGCAACTCGAACAAATGGATCTCCATTGGCCATTTCATACTTTTAAATTTAAGACTCAATTCTGATTTTAATTTATTTTTATTAATTAAAATTTAATTAACCATTAAAGCACCTATGCTAAATATATCTGCTTTTGAGTTGTAACTCTGAAAATTTCTTACTTCTGGAGCCATAAACGGGATCTTCAATTCGAATTCTAAGAATTCAAATTTTTCTATTTAATTTTATTAAGTAAATTATTTATCCTTACTGTTCCGACCATTGTTGATGTTGATGTGCTAAAGCCGATTTCGTCTACATTTAAACGTTTGGCCATGCCGAAATCAATCAGCTTTATCCATGTATTAGCAACAATCATTATATTAGAGCTTTTTATATCTCTTTTGTAATATATTTTTTTTAATAATTTATTATTGTTTTTCTATTTTAATTAAACATTATAACTACCTATGCATTACGAACTTTGAGTGCATATACTCGATGGCTTGAACAATTTGCTTTGTATATAATTGTATCAATTGTTCGTTTAGCTTGGTATTTTTGTATATAAATTTATCTAAAGGTTCACCAGGTATATGTTCCATAATTAAAGAAACAACTTCATTAAATTCTATTTCAACTCCTAGTAGTCTATATATTAATTTCAATTAAAATTAAAGCTTAAATTAAACTCTTTTAATTGAAAATGTATAACCTTACTATAGAACTATGCTTTAAATTGAATAAAGCTTCAAGCTCACCTTTAAATAGCATGTTTGATTTTTGCATTAAATTGTAATCGCTCAGCTGTAGTTTACACTTGACTGCAACAAACTCGTTTTTATTATTTTTGGCTAAATATACCTTAGCAATTATTAATTAAATTTTAATCAAAATTCTTTAAATTTCTAAATTTATTTAAATATTACAATTCCAAATGATCCTTGGCCTAGTACTTGATACGCCGAATAGCTCATTGTTTCTTTATTTTTACATCTATAAGTACCTTGCTATTAATTTTTTTTTTCATTTTTATTTTAAAACTCTAATACAATTTTTTTTTATAATTTTTTTATTCACTCGATAGATAAACTGTGGTGATTGAACATAGTTGTTATTCAGTTTACAATTTTCGTCCATGTCAGCATAGAAATTTGAGCAAGTGCTAAGTCTTTTGTTTTTGGCAACATTGCAAGACTCACCACTGTATCGAACAAAAAATGGATTCTAATGTTTTTAAAATTTTTTTTTTAAAAATTTATTTTTAAACTTTTGTATCTATAGTATTTTTTTTTTTCACGTACCCATCCAGTTTTGTCAAAATATTTCAATGGAGCTAGACCCATTTTTATTTTATTTTATTTTTCTGATAGATTATAAATTTAAAATATAAAGTTAATAACTCTTTATTTTTTTTTGTAAAAATTATAAATAAATAATACAAATCAAAAGGGCTTTTTCAAACCTATTTAGCTTTGCTTGGATAAATTCAGGTCGAATATAAACTTGTATAAATAAATATATATATTTTTTTTTATTTTTTAAATTTAAAATATGAATTTAAATAGACATTTTGATTAATCTTGGCTAACAAAAAATAGAAAAAAAAATAAATAAAATATTTCAAAAATAAATAATTTAAATTTAAAAAATTTAGAAAGAAAATCAAAACCTTTTAGGCGATTTCTTTATCCATTAATTTAAAATAATTTATTTTATTTTTAGCTTAAAATAAGCATTTTCAAAAACTAAACATAAATTTATAAATTTAATTAAATATTTCAACAACTTTTAAAAAAATTAATAAAAAATTAATTTTTCATTTAAATATTATATAATTTTAAAATTTAAACAACTTTACTCTTGCTTATTTTATAGGTTTTTTAACCTAACCCAAAAGCGATAGGTTTTTTTAACCAAAATTATCGGCACTTTTTTTTGGTATAAAATTTTTCCACAGTTAAATGCATAGATGGTAAGTATAACAATTCATATTCAAAAAAGAAAAGAAGCAAGATACGTTTATTGACTTGTAAAATACTTAAATACTTAAGTAAAGGCTTTTTTGTATACAAAAATGACCAAACTTTTTTTTTACTTAGCAAAAGTTTCTAATTTTATGACTATAATTTGAATTAATTAGAACAATATTGGTAAAGTTTGGCAGTGTTTTTTAAATTTTATTTTTTGGTAATTTTCAAAGTTAAAGTTATTGGACCTTAAAATTAAAGAGATTTACTCATTTAAACAATACTTTTAATCATCAATATTGATTCTTAATTTATTACTCAAAAAAGAAATATGTAAAAATTTGAAGCTTTTTTTATTCAACAGTTTTAAAATTTTTATTTTTTTAAATTAATTTATAAATTTAATTGACTTTTTAAAATTGGTTCAAATTTTTCATTTAAATTTGAGTAAAAATTTAATAAATTTTTATAGCTTGTTAATGATTGAAGAGCAATATTAAATACTGGATAATAATTTAAAACTTTTAAATAACTATATAACAATATATCCACTTCAGTTAGGCTTTTTTTTTTTAAATGAAACAAAATTAGACAAGTTTTTAGTTTAATATTAAAAATCTAAATTTAATACTTGTTTCCAATCAGATACAAATTGCTATCCAGTTTTCTATTTAAACAATCTGCTGTTTCAAGAAATTTTTCTAAAATCTTTAAAAATTTTTATATCATAAAATTCATTAATTTTTTTAATAACTTTAATAATTTTAATAGCTTACTTGTCTTTTGTCCAAAGACCATAGATTTTTCGAAACTAGTTTTTTTTTAATAAAATAGAATTCTTCTAGATAGAGAATATCACACAAAGGCCATGGATAGTTTTGTCTGAATATGTTTTTTATTAGTTTGAGATTAGATGAGTCTTTCCATAAAAAATATGTCTAATTTAATAATAATAAAGACTTGGCTTGAAAATGGTTTTAAAATAAAGAATTAAAAAGAATGAAAAAATTTACTAGAGTTTCTGAAAATGATTTCTGAATTAATAATGTATACGATTTAATTTTAGATTTATTTGTATTATTTTCCAAAAAATTAGATAATAGTTTAAAACCCTTTTTAGATGAAATATTTACTATAAACTAATTTGATATTTTATTTAAACAAAAAAGTTTACTTTTAGATTACAGAAATTTACTATGGGTTCGAACTCGCCAATAGAATATTTTCCACATTTTAACAAAGGACTTTTACCAGATGGAGACATGTCGTTTACATTTTTTACAAATTTAATAGTAAAACTCAGATTTAACAAGCTTAAATAAATAGTTGAAGCTATAGCTTCAGCACCACCATTATCTAGTAAAACTTGGTTTTTATTTGGTACATACAAAATACTATCATTACTCCAAGGCTCTTGGGCTATTATTTCTAGTGAATAAAATTTTTGTAACAAAGGTAAAAACGATTCATTGTAAGGCTCATTAATAAGTGTCATTCTATTTTTTTTTATTCAAACAATTTCTTATATTTGTAATATTTCAATTTATAATTTCAAGAAAATTTACCAAAAAATATTAATAATTTATTTTTTATTTCAAAAAAAATAACAGAATTTGAAATATTTTTTTATCTTTTTTTTTCTCGCTTTTAGCTAAACTAATTTAACTATTATTTAACTATATCAAATTAGAACAGCTGAAAATAATAATGCTTTTTGCATAAAGAATGGATTAAATAAAAGTACTTTTTTTGGAGAATTAAATTTAATTGATTTGAAAAAATTTTAAATCAAATTTTATTTAATAAAGCTTTTAAAAAATTTGGTCCAAGATTCTTAGCTCAATAAATGGCATAAATATTACATAATAGTTTTTATATATGAATATTATATAATTGAAATTCCAAAATAAAAAAAATTAATCAATGGTTTTTATTTATGATTGGAATGCATTGATTTAAATATAATAAAATATTTTAAATTAACAAAATATAATTTAAAATTGTATTTTTAGAACAATTGAAAATTCTAAGTTTGGTGATTGGAAATAATGGCTTTATGTGCTAGAGGTTTTTCCACTTTTCCACAAGTCTGCTTCATATTTTAAAAAGTATAAAGATTTTCTTTCTTACTTTATATGATTATTTTAAAATGAACTAAATTTTGTATATTTTGCTCAATAGAAATTCTAATTATTTAAGATAAATTTATTTGAAATAAATATTCTTTCTTAACTTGATTATAAATTTTTTTATTTAATACTTGTTTATGATTTACAATTGTTTTTTTTTTTTGCGTTTTAAGATAAACAAATTAAAGTTTTGAAACCTGATTCTTTGATTATTTCATTTTATTTTATTTAGTTTAATTATTCAATAATTTATTTTCTTATTTTTAAAATCAATCAAACTCTAAAAATGATTAATCATTTATTAAAATTGAAATTACTTTTTATAATTTGCATTCTAACATTAAGCTATAGACAATCAATAGCTGAAAACAATCAAGCTAAAGAATGCGTTGTATTCAATGAAAAATATCACCAGTATTTGTACGCAGCGAATTTTTTTTTCTCCAAATTTTTCAAACGTAGAGTTTTCACATTCGAATTGTCTTTAATATATCAAATTAAGAATGGTAAAAATTTTGATTTTACCGAAAATGATCGTAAAGGTATTTGGATATTTGAACCGGTTCCTGGCGCTCAATCGACATACTTTTTACGTAATTTAAAATATGATGAATATTTGTATGCCGGTGATAAGTTACGCATACTTTTCATAGCTACCAATCAGAGAGACGTGCACACCAAAAAAGCTCATCAAGCAGAACTTGATTCTTCATTTATGTGGAGATTTGAGAAAACAAGTGGTAAAAGTACATATAATATTTGGAATGTTAAATACAATGAACCATTATTTACAGATAATGGTTATGAAAACGAATACAATTATAGAAGATACGTTTATATTTGGCATAAAACACCTGATGGTCTTCAATTTAACTGGAATGTCAAATGTAGACATGACTATAATGTTGAAGAATAAATTGAAAAATAATAGAAAAAATTTTCATAATTTTTTTATAAAACTATAGATTTTTTTTTTCCCTTTATATAGAAAAGTATATTGGAATTAGTCAAAAAAATTAAAATATTTAAATAAATAAACGAATTTTATTAAAATTAATTTTTTTACAATTTCCTTGAATTCAATACTGACTAAGGAAATTAAAATAGAGACTAAAAATGACTATTTTATTTAATCAATTAAAAAGAGCCTGAAAAAAACTAACAAAAATTCTAAATATCGAATCGAAAAGAGCAGTTAACAAGTTAAAAACGGTCTTAGCACCTTCAAGTATACTTTTATATCCAATTATCAACTTCTAATTGTATAATACTGAGCAAGATAACTTTATCTAAATACAAAGCTATTAATTTTGTCAAAGATAGGTGCAGTAATAAAATATTAAGCTTTAAACAAAATTTCTTAAAATTAGAAGCAAGTCCAGACTGTTTAAATACTTAATGATGTATAAATAATATTAGTTAATAATATTAGTTGTATTAATGGCAAAATAAACCTCCAGGTTTAGAATTTGTTTAGAATATAAAGCTAAATAATTAAACAAAACCAACGAGTTGAATATTCAAGATTTTTTTTTTTATAAATTTTAGATAACAAATATAAATTAAAATGTAAATTTTTTTTTTTAAATTTAATATTGCAAAAAATCCAAAGATTACATAACTTTTATATTTCAAATTACTTTAAAGTATATTATTACTTTCGAATTAGTCAAAAAAATATAAATATAAATTAAATTCATAATTTGTTAGATATAATTTAAAATTTTTTTTTTTACTAAAATCATAATTTTGAGATTTAGAAAAAAAATTATAAAACACAATTAATAGATTTTTATGATTTATACATCTCGAAACCCAACACTTTAGCTTAGTTTGGTTTCTCTAATCGATTATGATACAAAATAAGATCAATTTTATAAATAAATTTTTATTTTTATTATGTTTTTATTAAATAAACTATTTTTAATTGTATTTTTATCAAAATTTTTATTTATAAATTGCAAAAAATTAAAACTAGACAAAAACAAGAATAACAAATTAATATGTAATGATCATTTGGATCGTTTATGGTTAGATATTAATTACCAAAATGCTACTGATATAATTTCGAATAAAAATTTTACTTACGAGTTAAACTATGCTTATTTTCCTTGCTCAAACAAAACGAATGAAAATGATTGTGCTTATAAAACGTTTTCCAAATTTGAATCAATACCAGAATCGTTTAGACTTATTCTAAACTCTTATTACAAATACAAGTTTCAAATCTCGGTTAAACATCTTATTGTTCAAAATTCAACTGATACACAAAACAACAATTTACTATGGCAATTTTGTGATAATTTAGATTACACCAAGTTTGGTCAATGTGATTACTATTTGCTTAATATAAATTCATTTAATAACAATTGTACACTTTTACTTATCGAGTCCGGACCATATTATTCTTTTATAAAATACATTTACCTTGCTCTAGCTTTATTACTAACTATATTTTTTGTTGCCAAATTAATTAAAGTTTCTTTTTTTAGATATCAACTTTTAAAATAAATTAATTAAAAAAAAAAAAGAATAAATTTCCAATTTTATAATGTTAAATTAAACTTTAAACTAAATAATAAAAAAATAAATAAATAAAAAATTTTTTATTTTCTAATTTTATTTGTTTATTTAATTTTTTTAATCAAAATTTATACAATAAGATCATATAATGAATGAATCAAACTAACTTTTAAAAATTACATAATAAAAAAAAAAAAAAAGAATTTCAAGGATTATAAAATTATTAAAAAAATAAAAAAAAATGTAATACAAATCTATTTTTTAATCGAAAAAATGCTTTTAACAAGATTAGTTATTTGCTTTATTTTGTATGAAAGATTAGAATTTAGATATATAAAACGATCATTAATATCTAATGGTTATAAGTATCAACAAAAAAGAGCTTTATGGAAAAAGCAAAATTTGTCTTATAGTTTATTAGGTAATGTAGCGTCTAGAGATCAAACTAGCTTTGAAGCGGTTAAAATAACACTTAAAGAAGCGTTTAAAGAATGGGAGAAGAATTCGTGTTTTAGGTTTTATGATTTAAGCCCAAGCTTATCAGCTGACATCAAAGTCATATTTACTAATGACAAACTAAATCATTTAGTTGATTTCAATCATAACAATTGTGATAGGAAATTTCGTGGTACCGCAGCACATGCTTATTTCAGATATCATAAAAAATTTCCTGCAAATATTCATGTAAATAATGAACTCTTCTGGATTGAATCTAAAGCACCTAAAGGTAGTATTTCTTTAAAGACTGTTCTACTTCATGAGATCGGCCATGTCCTAGGACTTTATCATTCTCAAGACATAAACTCAATTATGTATGAAAGCGTTTTCACAAATCGAATTAAAACTATAACCAAAAGAGACAAAAATGATTTAAATTTAATTTATAAAACTTTTTGCAAACAGCAAGAAAATTTTATTTAGTGAAAAAAACAAATTAAACTTATTTATTTCTAAATTTAACTTTAAAAATTTATCTATATTTATTTTTTTTTAAATAAATTTATTTATTTTAAATATTTATCTCTTTATTCTCTTTTTTTTTTAACTTAAAAAATGAAAGATTTAAAAAAAATTTTAATGATAGTTTATCAATTATTTTTATTAATTGTTTTATTCAAATGCGAAGATGAGATAAATGATTGGGTGTGTTCAGAGATGGACGTTGCCAAATTGAGCATAAAACTGTCAAACAAATTCGATGAAAATGATGTTGAAATTTTTTATCAATATGAAGCATGCAACAAATGTGATCTAATACCAGTAGAAAATAAATCAGCTCTTATTCTAGACTCATATTATTCTTATATATTCAAAGTAGCTTTTAAAAATGATACTAAAATTTGTGAAGAATTTTTATATAATAAATTTGGAGAATGTGGTAATTATTTATTGAATATAAACGATATTAACAATTGCACTATGGTGGTCATAAAGAAGCCAAAAAATTCAAACAACTATTTGTATTTAGGTCTTGGTATAGTTTTTCTATTTATTCTAGTCACAAATTTGCTCGAAAGATATGAACAAAAATTAAAAAGTTTATTTGTTAGGAAATATTCAGTATCAGATGAAACATTGAATTTAGAAGAAATGCCAAAAAATGAACAGAATAAAAAAATTCCGACAAAAAATAGATTACTTTCTTTGGATACATTTCGTGGTTTGAGTTTATTCTTAATGATATTTGTAAACTATGGTTCTGGTGGTTACAAAATATTACAACATGTTCCTTGGCATGGTATAACAATAGCTGACTTTGTTGTATTTATATAAATTATTTTATTTTATCTTAAAATTTTTTTTTAACTTTTTTAAAAACATACAAGTTTCCATGGTTCTTATTTATTATGGGATTTTCAATTTGGATTTCAACAAATTCTTTATTTAAAAAATCAAATAGATTATCAATATTCAAAAAAATATTCATACGCTTTGTTAAACTATTTTTAATCGGTATAATGCTTAATTCAAGATATGGAGTTGAACTAGGAAAATTGAGAATATTCGGAGTGATGCAAAGAATAGCTTTGTGTTATTTAATTGTTGGTTTAATCGAGCTTATTTTTTATAAAAAAATTGATGAAACAAGTTACTTAAAAAAACAATTTATTTACGTTTCAGATTTAGTTTGGGCTAAATTTCACATTTTGGTTATATTTTTACTAGTCTTGTTATGGTTTTTGATAACATATTTAGTCAAAGTACCAGGCTGTCCAAGAGGGTATATGGGTCCAGGCGGTCTAGATAACTATGGTAAGTATTTCAATTGTACTGGCGGAATCACTGGCTATATAGATAAATTGTTAATTGGCAAAAACCATTTGTATTCAACACCAACTTGTACTAAAATTTACCAAACAACCGAACCATTTGATCCAGAAGGACTTTTGGGAACATTAAATTCAATATTTTTAACATATCTAGGAACACATGCTGCACGAGTTTTTTATTTTTATAAATCTAAAAAATATGCTCATTTAATAATATGGTTCATGTGGGCTTGTTTATGCTTAATTTGCTATTTTATTTTAATCGGAATAGATAAAAATTTGGTACCAGTAAATAAAAATTTATGGACATTTACATTTAGTTTAGTGACTGGAAGTAGCTCATTTTTTCTGATCACAATTCTTTATATTTTAATTGATTTGAAAAAATACTGGTCAGGCAATCCGTTTAATTATCTAGGCTCAAATTCCATACTTATTTATATTTGTCATTTGGTTTTTAGCAACACATTGCCATGTCAGTGGATAGTAGCAAATAATCATTTATCAAAATTGTTAATGAACATTTGGGGCTGTTTATTTTGGACTATGGTTTCAATATATTTATATTTGAAAAACATTTTCTTTAATATTTGAATTTTTAATAAAATAAAATAAAATTTCGAATCATAAATGAAAATTGTATTCAAAATCTTAACAGCTTTGGTTCTTTTGCTCTTTCTATTGTCATTTAATTCCTTTTGTCAAATTTTTTTTTGATATTTTAAAAACCTAAAATTCATTACCAAGCAAGAGATATTCAATTTAAACTTGCTTGATAATAATATATACTAAATTTAACAAAATGTTTTGAAACACCAAGAATGATTCTCAGATTTATTTAAGTCTTTGAATATTCATAAAAAGACTCTCATTGGCTTATACCTGAAAATATGACTATAAAATCGTCATGAACCGGAACATAGTTATATAATCTACAAAAGCAACAATAAAATAAAAATTTCAGCAAATTAGTTTAGATTTTATTTTTGAAATTTTCATTTTATTCTAGTGGTAGTAGTAGTAGTAAAGATGTGTGCTTGGCTAAGCCAAATCAACCTTTATGGTCATAAAAACTAAATTCTTATTTTAATAAATCTCTTAACTTAAGCTTGTTTCATTTAAACCTATAAAATTTTTTGCTACTTTATTTTAAAAGATAATACTAACTGTTTAATTTAATGTTAAGTTAAATTTGTAAATATTATTCTCAACATTGAAAGAAAGGTATTATTGAAAAGAATTGTTATTTTTTTTTTTAATTAAAATTATAATAAATTATATTTTATATATATGAAAATCTATCTATCTATCTATTCCAAATAACACTAATAATCAGACTTTTTTTTTCTATATTCTTAAAAACAAATTCATCTATTTCTCTCTATATTAAACAAAATCAACCGATAAAGATAAGTAAAGTAAAAAAAAAAAATAATGATAATTATATTGAAAAAATATGAAGCTACATATTAAACAAAAAAAAGTTAAAATAACTAATAATAATAATAATAATAATTAAACATATTACAAATAATTAATAATTAGATAAAGATAATTTTATTAATATATATATTTTAATCTTTTTTATTTTCTTTTTTCTTTTATTAAAAATTTCATTCATTCATTATTTGTTAAAAGAAAAATTAAATAAAAATTAAAAATAAAGATTATTAGAATTTAAATTGATTATAATGGACAAAAATTTATTAAGCAATTATTTGGCATCTAAAAAAACAATCCACGATTCTTCTTTACCATTCACAAACACAGCTTCAGATTGTTCTAATCTTACCGCTTTAATCCTCAACAATAACCATCACCAACAACAACAACAACAACAACAACAGCAGCAGCAACAACAAGACCAATTAATTATCAATAATAACAAGCTCAAACTAAACAACACATGCAAAAAAACAAGCACTAAATTAGTTAAAAACCAAAATGATGCAAATCAAGCAACATCAAACATAAATTTTAAACTTCAAAACACAAAAACACCAACATCATTAAGCTCAACCAAAAACAAAAAGACCAAAGGCAGAGTGAAAATTAAAATGGAATTTATCGAAAACAAAATAAGACGTTATACCACATTTAGTAAACGTAAAACAGGCATAATGAAAAAAGCATATGAATTGTCCACATTAACTGGAACACAAGTAATGCTTCTAGTAGCTAGCGAGACCGGACACGTGTACACATTTGCCACAGAAAAACTCCAACCGATGATCACAAGCGAAGCAGGTAAAAATCTAATTCAATCGTGTCTAAGCAGTTCAAACGACGATGAGAACAACAGTTCCAATCCGGATAATAGAATTTGCATTGAAAACTTTGTTAACAATGAAGACGATGAATTTGACGAAGATGATGAAGACGAAGATGACGACGAGAACGAATCGCATGAAGACAGTGACCAGAATAATCACGAGGAAGAAGACGACCCGAACGAGAACGAAAAGAAGCGAAAAATGTGCGGCACAAAAGTGAGCCGTAAACAAGAGCAAAAGAGTTTCAAAAGAGCCAAAAAACAAGATATTATAGTAAACGGATTTAATCAAAATTTAAATGAACAATTTAATTTAGAACAATTTCTAAATAACAACAACAACAACTCAAATGCAATCATATCAAATTATCAAAATATTGAAAATTTAAGAAATACGATTCCATTTACAAACTCAGCTAATACAGATGATTCTTTAAATATTAGAGTTTAATTCTTTCTTTAATAAAATAAATTTTAGTTAATTTATAAAAAAAAAAATACTTTATAAAAGAGCCTAGTCTTGATAAAAAAAAATACAAAAATTTTATTTTATTTTGTTTTGTTTTTAAATTATTTAAATAAATATAATAATTTTTATTTTTATTTTATTTTATTTTATTTATTAATAGGTCATTTGTTTTTGTTTTTTTTTTATTTTAAAATTAAAATTTTGTTTTATAATAATTTTGTTAAATTAATCTGATTTTGAAAGATTTCAAAATAAAAAAAAAATATTTAAAGAAAAAAAAAATTTTTTGTTCTTTATTTTCAAATAGTTTTTATTTAATAAAACAAGTTTAGAAAATAGAAAATAGAAAAAAAACAAAACAAATTGTGTTAAAATAAAACAGATTTTTGAAGAATTAATTTTTAAGCTGAAAAAAATAAATATATTTGTAGTTTTTGATTTTGTTTGTTTTTGTTTCGAAACAACAAATATTTTTGAGTTTCAAATTTCAAGTATTCTACAAGATTAGTTATATTATTATTATTATTATACACACTTCATTTGATTTGAATTTTTACAATTTGTTTAAGCTTAAACTACAAACTCAACACATCTGTATGTAATAATAAGCTTAAGTGCATATGTTTTAGTGTTAACATATATGAATAATGTAATTTAAATGAGAATAACCAAATTCCAAATAACCATGAACCATTTGCTTTCCTATTCAAGATTGTTGCAAAATTAATATCGCTGTTTTGTATTGTTTTATAATACATCAAAACGTAATTAATTTTGCAACAATTTCAATAGCTTGTTTCTTAGATTTGTTTCTATTTTTAATAATAATAACCTGTCATTACATTTGCCTAAGGTTTTTTTTCTCTTGTTTCTTGTTAATGTCTAGTTGATAAAAATAAATTTAACATATAAAAAAATTTTTTTGTTTTATTTTATTTTATTATTATTATACAATATTTTAAATATATTTTAATTTCTATTATTTTATTAATTGTTAATTTCAATAAAACTAAAAATAAATTCTTAAAAAAAAAAAATGATTTATTTGAAACAATTTAAAAAGTTTTTTGTTTAATTCTGTAGAACAATTTTTAAACTTGTTTAAATAATATTTTTATTTCTTGATTAAAACATTGTTTAATTAAGCTTCTTTTCCATGAAGCAAATTTGTTAATTAGTTCAAATAAATTTACCAAATTTAATCTTGTTTATTTCTCAAAATTGTTTATATTTTTGTAAAATTTTTTTTAAGTACAAAACTTGTTTTGTTTTTTGTTTTTTTAAATACTGCTACAAGCTAGTATTTTTGTATTTTTGAAAAAATACAAAAAAAAAACATATTAAAAATTAATATTAAAACTCTTAATAATAATCTTTACAATAGTAGTACATAATTTTGATTTTAAGAATTTAATCAATTCAACTTAAGTTTAAGACTTTAAGTTTCTCTTTAGAAAGAAAATTAACACAAAATTTCAAATGATTTCAAATAATATTTAAATTTTTTTCTAGTTGTAGAATAATCAAGGGAAAAAAAAGCGTTAATTTGAGCAAGAGATTAGTTTAGAACCTGAATATCTTTGCTAATAAGAAACAAAAGATTTTATTTTAATTTATTTTATTTAGCTAAGAAAATATTATTTTTATCTCAGGCTTCATTTTCTAGGATCATTTACATTTCAAATTTAAATATGAATTAATAAAAGAAAAACAAAGACCTTGTTTTGAACCTGTACTATTAAAAAACGTTACTTTCTTTTTCCACAATTGAATCAGTTTATTTATATAAATATTTATAACCAGTCACACATTTACCTAAGGCTTTATTTTCATTTAATTTAATGTCTAGTTGGATAAAAATAAAAATAATTAAATAGAAGAAGTTTTCTTTCTTTCTTTCTTTCTTTCTTTCTATTATAATTAAAACGTTTAATTAACAGCAATAAAACTGCTTTAAAAAAAACACTTGAAAATTTTCATTTTATTTTTTGCAATAAATTTTAGAAACCTAATAATTTTTTAAATGACCGATTTCCGAAGAACGGAACTTGAGGAAAAACTGCTTTTCAAAAAAAAAAAAATTTGTTTTCTTTTAATTTCAATTTAGAATGATTTCTTTAAAAAAGAACGAAATTTTATTTAATAAAAAACGAGAATTTGTTTTACAAACTCCGGATTTGATTCTAAATACGAAAAGAAGAAACAATTTGTTAAATAAAACAAAGTTTTTATACAACGAGAAGCTAACATATGGCTCAAACGAGACCAAATTGATGAAAGAAGTTAATAACTTGTTAAGAAACAAGAGCTTAATAGAAATGGCTCGGAGCACAATTAGCACAAACTCGGTTCGCAATTCATCTCAAAATTTAAAACTTGAATACGATTTAATCTATCATGAGAAAACTCCGGAGAATTTTTATAGAAAAACTGAAAGTAATTATGATTTTTTTTTTATTTTAATCAAACTGTAACCAAAACATTAATAAAAAAAAAAAAAACTTAAAACTTGAAATTAACAACAGCAACAACTGTGTTCAAAATTTTAATAATTCTCTAATTGCCTAGATTAAATTTTATAAGAAATGTTTTAAGAAGTTTTAAAAAAAAAAAGTTTGTTTTTTTTTTAAATAATTTTAAGATTATAAAATTTTGAAATTTAGAAAAATAAAAATTTTTATTAAAAAAAATTTAAAAAATAATAATGGATAATTTTGATTCTAAAATTTTACCAATTTATCATAAAAATAAAGGTGAATTGAGCAGTATTAATGGTAAAAAGACTCCAAAGCATGTGTTTGTACATGATCATGAGATAGCCAATACAGAAGACTCTAGTGAGCATTACACACACTCGACACACTCGTTCAAAAATGCTCTATCAAGTAGCACATCGTTTAAGTCTAGATCCAAGACTAAGCGTAGTTTTTTTAAGCTCAAGTCTTCAAATCAGTCGGTAATGAACACATTTAAAAAAATAAATGAATTTTATGTTTTTTAATGAAACTTGTGTAATTTAATTGGAAAACAGGCTAGGAAATTTTTTCAACACAAAGTCAGAATTGTTATAGCACTTTTGAAAATAATTGATTTTGCTATCGATCGAGAAAGGTATAAAAAATAAAATTATTTTTCTTATAATATAATAAAAAAAAATATATATATAAAAAATTTGTTATTTTTTATATATTTTTCAGACTTGAATTTGAAAGAAATAATTTCTCTTTGTGTTTTTTTTTTATTTTATTTAATTTATTTATAAAGTATCAAAAATGAAAAGTTTTGAGAAATAAAAACAAATAATTGCCTAATTAAATTTGAAATTAAAAAGAAACAGAAAAAAAAAGAGAATAAGAACGTAGAATTAAGATAATAATAAAATTTACTGAATTTGGTTTGAGGCAATTTCATAATTTCACTTGTTTCTCAAGGAACAATTAAATAATTACTTTCTAATTTAATAAATAATAAAAATAATTAAATACATAGTTGTTTTTTTTTTTTTTTTCATATTACTAATAATAATCATAAAAAACTACAAATGAGACTTTGAAATAGCAATAAAATAACAATAAAACTGTTAATAAACATTTTATTTTAATTTTGATTTTAAATTTTTTGAAATTAGAAGAAAGCAATTAATGAAAGAAGAAAAAATGGATCAAATAACAGAGCTAGTTCAGGACACATTCAAGACTCCGACAGATTCGGACAAGGTTGTGTTCAATAAAGACTTTTATAAAGCTAAAAAAGAGGCAAATTTTTGAATTAAAATAAATTAATATTTGAATTTTCAAAATGAAATTTTGAAATTTTTTTTTTGGTTAATAGACAGATATATCTAGAGACATGCAATTTTCATTGACAATTCCACCAGAATCTAGGACCCATGAGCAAATCAGATTGGTAATTTCTCTTAAAAAAAAAAAAAAATAAAATTTTAATCAAAATTAGAATAAATTTTAAAAATAGGCTCGAAATGGTCTTTTAAAAATGGAATCATTTGCTGAATATCCTGTTAATATGCAAGAAAAAATATGTAAATGTGCTTTCTATCAAAAGTACTTTTTGTCATTCTTTTCTAGAATTTGATTCAAATTATTTTATATATAATAATATTAATTAGAGTTCCTGCCAAGCGAGTTATAATTAGACAAGGCCAAGTGGCTGATAGTTTTTACTTCATAATATCAGGACAAGGTTAATACTTGTTTTTTTTTTTCTTTTTATTCTTAAAAATTCATTCAAAAATTTATTCTCTAATGTTTATTCATGTTTATTACGTGCTTTATAGCTATGGTAACCGTAATGGATGAAGATAAAAAAACAGGTGATATTAAAAGCAGAATATTGGCAGTTTTAAAAGACGGTACATGTTTTGGAGTATGCATTAATTTTTTGAATTTAATCAAGTCAATATTTATTTTAAATTTAAAATTTAAATTAGGAATTAGCATTTTTATATAACACAACTCGAACAGCAACAGTAACTTCATTAACTAACATGGAACTTTTGTCGATCGGTAGAGATGATTTTTTTGATATTTTCATGTCTAACAGAGGCCAAGAACCGGAGCACATTCGATTTTTAAGAAACTGTCCATTTAGCAAAGGATGGCCTATTGAAGTTTTACTCGAGAATCCAACTAGTTGTGTTTTCCATTATTACAAGTTGCTTTTTTTTCTTTTTAAAAAGAAAATATTTTTTATTTATTTGAATATATTTAAAGACGCGATCAAGTCATAGTACAAAACAGTACAAAATCAGATTATATTTACGTGATAAAATCAGTTAAAACAAAAACCTTTAAATATAATTCTTAAATTTTAAAGTTTAATTTGTTAATAAATTTTCAAACAGGGATCTTGTCAAGTACTTAAGAGACTAAATGAAGTTAAACCAAATAAATTATTACCATCAAGAGCTAGTTTAACAAAAGAGAACTTGTTATCCGATAATTACAGTTATTAAAGCTAAAAATTTTGTTTTTCAATAAAATAAAATTTAATTTCTTTTTAAAGAGCCAAAAATCGATTTTGGACATCGCTTTAAAAAAAAATCTTCAGCAATACCAGTAATAATTAAATTGTAAAATTGTTTAAAAAATTATTTTTAAATAAACACCTAAGTGGTCCGTAACTGCTCCTACTGGTGAAACAACTCCAAAGAAACAAGAACCAAAACCTTTGTTTTTACAAGTTCAACTACTTAAAGCTGGTGATACATTTGTTAGTTTCATTTAAACTTTGTCTCTTTTTCAAATGCATTTTTTTCTAACTTTGAATTTAAAAAAAGGGTTTAAGTATTTTGAAATTTGACGAATCTGATTGTGATGTTCCAAACCCAGAGCTAAGCCTTGTAACATAACTTTTCAAAAACAATTTTTTTATTCTAATTTAATTAAAAAAAAAAACATCAAGATAAGTAACGGTGCTGAAGTTTTAATGCTCAAAAAAGATTTATTTGTAAAGTATTCAAACGATGAAGTAAAACACAACATTCGTCAAATGCTACAGCCTTTTCCGAGCACAAAAGAAATGCAACGAAAACTTCAGGAAGAAACCGATTGGAAATATTACAAATCAAAGCACATGAAAGAGTTGTACACCAATATGAGAAAGAGCGCTAATTTACCAAATATAAGGATTTAAATTTTTCTTTTTCACTTTTTTTTTTTTGTACAAATTTATTTTGAAAAAAAAATTAATAAAAAAAAAATGTATGTTTCGTATTTATTGTTGATCTTGTTGAAATTTAATTTAATTTAATTTTTTTTTTTTTTTAAATAGAAAATAAAAATTTCAAAATTATATTAATTAGAACAAAACTTAGTATATAAATAACAAAATTATCGATTAGTATAAATAAAAAATTAAACACAATCATTAGCTTTCTCAGCGATTTTTGCGATATACCACATAGCTGAAGCAGAGTTCTGAATAGCTGAAACTGTGAGCTTGTTGACTATTTTATTTCAAATCAATTAAAGAATTAAATTTTAAACAACAAAAAAAATCCAAATTCTTACAGGTAAACAGTTAAAATGAAAAATTAAATGTGCTAGCTCGAAGCTAAAAAATGGTAATAAGACATTCTTATTGTTTAAGAAAAAAAAAAAGTGTTTAGTAAAATAAACATTTGATTTTATAACAACAATAACCTTACTTTATAAATGTAATGAGCTTGATCAAAAAAAAATAGAATACTTGTTGTCAAAGCGATTGAAAAAAATATTAAAAATTCTTTATTCGAGTAACCATTAAATTTACATATAGTTGATGATTCAGGCTCGTTTTTAACTACCTCGGGATTCGTTGATAATTTTTTTTCATCATGTTCTGATTCATTTATTATTTGGTTGTTTGCTAAATTTTTGAAAGCTTCTTCATTTCTATTTACAGTTTCTTCTTGAAGCAATCTTGGCTCATTCTCACACTTCTCTTCAACTACTTGATCAACCGGTTTTACCCCAAATTCTGAGTTTTTTACTCCTGTGAAATAATTTAATTAAAAACAATCATTTTAAATAAATTATTTTATTTTGAAATTTGTTTAAAACCCATCAATAATTCGAGACGTTTTTGGCTATTTTTCAGTATCTTTTGACGTCTCAATTCAGCTGCATCTGTACTCATTTTTTTTTCTTTTAATTTTAAAATTTAAAAAATAAAAAAATTATTTATAAAACAAAATAAAAAATTTAAAAAAAAAAAAGAGAGAGAAGAAAACATTGCAAATCTTTATTTTAAAGAAAATTAAAATATCTCAAAAATTATGTTTTTAAATTTGTATTAAATTAGAACTTATAAAGCTTTAAATTTTAAATAATTCAATGTATCCTAAATGATTTAAAAAAAAAAGCTTATCAAATAAAAAATTTAATTGAAATATTACTATTTGTCTGTGTATTTAAGAATTCATACACTTAAAAGATTAAATAAATTAATGCCTTATTGGAAAATGTTATATTCATATATTTTAATTAAATAATAAAAAAATTGAAATTTTAAAAAATATTTATTTTGATTTATAAACTCAAATAAAAATTATATGTATATATTAAAACTTAATTATTAAAATAAATAAATTTTAAAAATTTTCTAAATATAATAAAGCACCTTTTATAAAATTTTCCTAATGTGGTGGTTCGAAACTACCCTGACCGTGTACTTTAGCCATGTGTTCTCTATACGAATGAGCACATTCTGCCGATAAGTCTCTATGACTTGCATCCTTGTGTGCAATGCCGTATAAACTCATGAATATTAACAAATGAATTATAAAAAAGTAACCAAAAAATATCAACCGAGCTAATTTACTAGACAGTATGAAACGGCCAATGTTCAATGTAAACTTATCATGCAATTTAAGATCTGAATATCTCTTTTGTTTTTCTCTGTAATTAAACTTTGAAAACGGATCCAAACGCTTCTCGTATTCATTTGTATATTTGTTCAAAACAGGTATTGAATCGTCATCATTATCGTTTAAATTTATCCTATTTTGTTTGGTAAAAGATTGAAGAAATTTTATTTTTTCATATAACTTAACATTATCCGATCTAAGCCGATCCAATTCATTTGTCAAGAATAAAACCTGCTGTTTATTGCTGATGTTTTCTGTTTCCAATTCTTGAACTCTTATTCTAAACCTTTCGCGCTGGTTTGAGACAATATTAAACAATGAACTGTCTATTTGAGATTCGTTGAATGTTTCTAATGATTGTGCTGAACTCTGTTGTTGTTGTTGTTGTTTTAATTGTGATTCATCATTATCCAAATTAATTATAGTCTCAAATTTATCCGATTTTGTAGCATTCAACTCTTGCGCTAAATCTAAGCTTACCAGCTCATTTTGTTTCTTATTCGATGCTAATTTTAACAAGTCTTTTTCTAGTTCAATTATTAAAGTTTTTTGCTCCAAATTAGAGTTCATAAAGGCTAAATTTTCTTTGGTTAATTTATCATGTTTTATTTGTAAATCAGTTAGTTTGTTTTTGAATTGTGTATTTTCGTTTTGAAGGAAACGATTTTTTTCTAATAGTAAAATTTCCAGTGGCTTTTGTTGTTGTTGGAGTTGAGACTCGGTCGGAGCTCCGACTGCGTTTGTGACCAAATCTGAAGAATCGTTAAACTTGTACATATCCTCGTTAAACTCAATAGACTTTAGAATATTAAGCTCTTTTTTTATTTCGTCGTAGTCTTGCTTTTTTCTTAGTTCGTATTCTAACTGTTCCAAAGTTCTTTCTCTACTAACCAATTTCTCTTCTAGCTGAGACCTCTGGTTTTCATAAAATTCTCTCGTTTTGTTAGATTTCAATTGTAACTTTTGAATATCTTCTACTAATTGCGATATTTCTTTTTCTTTTGCTGCAAGTTCTACTTCTAAGGCAGATGTTTGATAATTACTAAACGTGGAATTAACTTGTAATACTGATTCAGCTAAAGCTTCGTTTGATTGATTTTGTTTAATGGATAATTGTTGAACATATTGTTCATTTAATCTCTCTGTATTTGCCACTCTTTCATTTAATTTATCTATATCTTGCAACAATAAATCTATTTCCAAAGATTTAGCATTTACTAATTCATCTTGTTTTGATTTTAGATCGTATAGATCAGTATGAGCTTTATGCAGTTGAGATTGTAAGCTTATGCATCTAGCTTCGGAGTCTCCAAGCTTTTTAACTAAATCAAATTGAGTTGATTGCAGTTGTTCTTCTTTGTCGGTAAAAAACTTTTGTAGCTCTTTTTCTTTATCTTTTAATCGTTTTTGTACTTCTTGATCCATTTTATCTTCTAATTCTTTTATTTTATCTTTTAAAAGTTTTATAGTAACTTCTTGATTTTTGACTTGAGCAAATTCAGCATTGTATTCGTCGAGCGTTTCTCTTAATTGTTTGTTTTCAATTTCTAAATCTTGTACTCGTTCAGCTTTTTTTTGAACTCGTTGGAGATTATCTAATGGTTGGACTGGATCTGGTAAATCGATTATTTGTTTGTAAAGTTTAAGTAAAACTTGTTCCATTAGCTTGTTGCGTTTTCTAGAACTGTCAACTTCTATTTTAAAAGATTTTAAAATTGGATCAAACAGTTTTTTTTGTTCATCGGTTATTTTTTTCAAAAAATCTTTTGTTTGTTCAATCAAATGTTTTCTAGACTCGTCTCCTTCTTCCAAAGATTTTGCAATCTCAATTACCTTATCATCTAGTCCACGCTTAACAGCTTCTATGTCAAACTTGGTCCATAACTCAATAGTAGAAGCCAGATTACGTGACATTGTAATGGAATGATAATAAGTTATTTCTAGGCTTATTTTAAAAACGTAATAAAATTTTTCTAATTTATTATAATTATTACATAAGAAAAATTAAAATTTTCATATAAAAAATTTAAAAAATTTTGAGTTCTTTAATCAATTATTTATTTATTATAAAAAATTAAAATTTTACTAAAAAATTCGTGTATTTTGCAAAAATAATGCAAAATTAGGGGTTTAAATTTAAAAAATTGTCTCATAAAACTAAATCATTTAAAGTATTCATCCATTTAAAATGCTACAACATTGTCAAAAAGCTCATTTTGTAGATAAAATGATATTTTTACAGCTTTAAAATAAGTAAAATAATAGGAAATATCTTATGGTTTTAATAATAATATTCTTTAAAAAGTGAAATGCTTAATTTGAATTTTGTAATCATTATATTTAAATGTAAAGGATATATTGAATTAATTATAAAAAGATTGTAATTAGTGGTAATCATCACCCTCCTACTCTTACCCGGGCTTGGGACCGGCAGTGGCGTAGTTATGATGATATTACGGCTACATACTCTTAATAAGGACGGGGGACGTTCAGCACAAATAACAACCACTCATCTGAGCCGAAGCTGCAAACTCGATCATTATTTGGCATATAGCTTGGAACCCCAAACCAAGCGCCTAATTGACTTTACCTTGCCTTATTAAGAGTATGTGCAAAGTGCCAGCGTTACAAAACAAGCTCCCGCGATCGTTCCCAACCTACTATACTCCGTGATGGTCAAAGCCAGCGGCACAGACGTACGACAGGATTTGAGATAAGGCCCGTAGACCTCACCGCCCGTAATGCAACACACTTTGCATAATACCACCACCCCTCCTACTTTACCCGGGCTTGGGACCGGCCTTGGCGTAGTTAGTGGCTTTTTTAAATAATAAAATTTTTTTATTTTTTAAATCTATAATAAAAAAATATACAAATATTACAAAATCTGAACTTTGACATAACTCATTCAATTTTTAAGCTCCAGAAATGCCTAATATCTAATATTGTAGGTAATATTCTATTTTTTTAATATTAAGATAAGGAAATTAATAAATTACTTATGATTTCAACTATAAAAATCTTCAAAGATTGAAATACTTATTTGATAATTTTAATGAATGAAGCAATTTTAATATATTATAGAATATTTTGAATATTGTTTTAATGTAAGTGGCAATCATCACCCTCCTACTCTTACCCGGGCTTGGGACCGGCAGTGGCGTAGTTATGATGATATTACGGCTACATACTCTTAATAAGGACGGGGGACGTTCAGCACAAATAACAACCACTCATCTGAGCCGAAGCTGCAAACTCGATCATTATTTGGCATATAGCTTGGAACCCCAAACCAAGCGCCTAATTGACTTTACCTTGCCTTATTAAGAGTATGTGCAAAGTGCCAGCGTTACAAAACAAGCTCCCGCGATCGTTCCCAACCTACTATACTCCGTGATGGTCAAAGCCAGCGGCACAGACGTACGACAGGATTTGAGATAAGGCCCGTAGACCTCACCGCCCGTAATGCAACACACTTTGCATAATACCACCACCCTCCTACTTTACCCGGGCTTGGGACCGGCCTTGGCGTAGTTAGTGGCTTTTTTAAATAATAAAATTTTTTATTTTTAAATCTATAATAAAAATATACAAATATTACAAAATCTGAACTTTGACATAACTCATTCAATTTTTAAGCTCCAGAAATGCCTAATATCTAATATTGTAGGTAATATTCTATTTTTAATATTAAGATAAGGAAATTAATAAATTACTTATGATTTCAACTATAAAAATCTTCAAAGATTGAAATACTTATTTGATAATTTTAATGAATGAAGCAATTTTAATATATTATAGAATATTTTGAATATTGTTTTAATGTAAGTGGCAATCATCACCCTCCTACTCTTACCCGGGCTTGGGACCGGCAGTGGCGTAGTTATGATGATATTACGGCTACATACTCTTAATAAGGACGGGGGACGTTCAGCACAAATAACAACCACTCATCTGAGCCGAAGCTGCAAACTCGATCATTATTTGGCATATAGCTTGGAACCCCAAACCAAGCGCCTAATTGACTTTACCTTGCCTTATTAAGAGTATGTGCAAAGTGCCAGCGTTACAAAACAAGCTCCCGCGATCGTTCCCAACCTACTATACTCCGTGATGGTCAAAGCCAGCGGCACAGACGTACGACAGGATTTGAGATAAGGCCCGTAGACCTCACCGCCCGTAATGCAACACACTTTGCATAATACCACCACCCCTCCTACTTTACCCGGGCTTGGGACCGGCCTTGGCGTAGTTAGTGGCTTTTTTAAATAATAAAATTTTTTTATTTTTAAATCTATTATAAAAAAAAATACCAATTTTACAAAATCCGAACTTTTACATAACTTATTCAATTTTTAAGGTCCAAGAATGCCTTATAACCAATATTGTAGGTAATTTTTTAATTTTTTAATATTAAGATAAGGAAATTAATAAATTACTTATGATTTCAACTATAAAAGTCTTCAAAGATTGAAATACTTATTTGATAATTTTAATGAATGAAGCAATTTTAATATATTATAGAATATTTTGAATATTGTTTTAATGTAAGTGGCAATCATCACCCTCCTACTCTTACCCGGGCTTGGGACCGGCAGTGGCGTAGTTATGATGATATTACGGCTACATACTCTTAATAAGGACGGGGGACGTTCAGCACAAATAACAACCACTCATCTGAGCCGAAGCTGCAAACTCGATCATTATTTGGCATATAGCTTGGAACCCCAAACCAAGCGCCTAATTGACTTTACCTTGCCTTATTAAGAGTATGTGCAAAGTGCCAGCGTTACAAAACAAGCTCCCGCGATCGTTCCCAACCTACTATACTCCGTGATGGTCAAAGCCAGCGGCACAGACGTACGACAGGATTTGAGATAAGGCCCGTAGACCTCACCGCCCGTAATGCAACACACTTTGCATAATACCACCACCCCTCCTACTTTACCCGGGCTTGGGACCGGCCTTGGCGTAGTTAGTGGCTTTTTAAATAATAAAATTTTTTATTTTTTAAATCTATAATAAAAAAATATACAAATATTACAAAATCTGAACTTTGACATAACTGATTCAATTTTTAAGCTCCAGAAATGCCTAATATCTAATATTGTAGGTAATATTCTATTTTTTAATATTAAGATAAGGAAATTAATAAATTACTTATGATTTCAACTATAAAAGTCTTCAAAGATTGAAATACTTATTTGATAATTTTAATGAATGAAGCAATTTTAATATATTATAGAATATTTTGAATATTGTTTTAATGTAAGTGGCAATCATCACCCTCCTACTCTTACCCGGGCTTGGGACCGGCAGTGGCGTAGTTATGATGATATTACGGCTACATACTCTTAATAAGGACGGGGGACGTTCAGCACAAATAACAACCACTCATCTGAGCCGAAGCTGCAAACTCGATCATTATTTGGCATATAGCTTGGAACCCCAAACCAAGCGCCTAATTGACTTTACCTTGCCTTATTAAGAGTATGTGCAAAGTGCCAGCGTTACAAAACAAGCTCCCGCGATCGTTCCCAACCTACTATACTCCGTGATGGTCAAAGCCAGCGGCACAGACGTACGACAGGATTTGAGATAAGGCCCGTAGACCTCACCGCCCGTAATGCAACACACTTTGCATAATACCATCACCCTCCTTACCTTACCCGGGCTTGGGACCGGCCTTGGCGTAGTTAGTGGCTTTTTTAAATAATAAAATTTTTTATTTTTAAATCTTTAATAAAAAAATATACAAATATTACAAAATCTGAACTTTAACATAACTCATTCAATTTTTAAGCTCCAGAAATGCCTAATATCTTATATTGTAGGTAATATTCTATTTTTAATATTAAGATAAGGAAATTAATAAATTACTTATGATTTCAACTATAAAAGTCTTCAAAGATTGAAATACTTATTTGATAATTTTAATGAATGAAGCAATTTTAATATATTATAGAATATTTTGAATATTGTTTTAATGTAAGTGGCAATCATCACCCTCCTACTCTTACCCGGGCTTGGGACCGGCAGTGGCGTAGTTATGATGATATTACGGCTACATACTCTTAATAAGGACGGGGGACGTTCAGCACAAATAACAACCACTCATCTGAGCCGAAGCTGCAAACTCGATCATTATTTGGCATATAGCTTGGAACCCCAAACCAAGCGCCTAATTGACTTTACCTTGCCTTATTAAGAGTATGTGCAAAGTGCCAGCGTTACAAAACAAGCTCCCGCGATCGTTCCCAACCTACTATACTCCGTGATGGTCAAAGCCAGCGGCACAGACGTACGACAGGATTTGAGATAAGGCCCGTAGACCTCACCGCCCGTAATGCAACACACTTTGCATAATACCACCACCCCTCCTACTTTACCCGGGCTTGGGACCGGCCTTGGCGTAGTTAGTGGCTTTTTAAATAATAAAATTTTTTATTTTTAAATCTATAATAAAAAATATACAAATATTACAAAATCTGAACTTTGACATAACTCATTCAATTTTTAAGCTCCAGAAATGCCTAATATCTAATATTGTAGGTAATATTCTATTTTTAATATTAAGATAAGGAAATTAATAAATTACTTATGATTTCAACTATAAAAGTCTTCAAAGATTGAAATACTTATTTGATAATTTTAATGAATGAAGCAATTTTAATATATTATAGAATATTTTGAATATTGTTTTAATGTAAGTGGCAATCATCACCCTCCTACTCTTACCCGGGCTTGGGACCGGCAGTGGCGTAGTTATGATGATATTACGGCTACATACTCTTAATAAGGACGGGGGACGTTCAGCACAAATAACAACCACTCATCTGAGCCGAAGCTGCAAACTCGATCATTATTTGGCATATAGCTTGGAACCCCAAACCAAGCGCCTAATTGACTTTACCTTGCCTTATTAAGAGTATGTGCAAAGTGCCAGCGTTACAAAACAAGCTCCCGCGATCGTTCCCAACCTACTATACTCCGTGATGGTCAAAGCCAGCGGCACAGACGTACGACAGGATTTGAGATAAGGCCCGTAGACCTCACCGCCCGTAATGCAACACACTTTGCATAATACCACCACCCCTCCTACTTTACCCGGGCTTGGGACCGGCCTTGGCGTAGTTAGTGGCTTTTTTAAATAATAAAATTTTTTTATTTTTTAAATCTATAATAAAAAAATATACAAATATTACAAAATCTGAACTTTGACATAACTCATTCAATTTTTAAGCTCCAGAAATGCCTAATATCTAATATTGTAGGTAATATTCTATTTTTTTAATATTAAGATAAGGAAATTAATAAATTACTTATGATTTCAACTATAAAAGTCTTCAAAGATTGAAATACTTATTTGATAATTTTAATGAATGAAGCAATTTTAATATATTATAGAATATTTTGAATATTGTTTTAATGTAAGTGGCAATCATCACCCTCCTACTCTTACCCGGGCTTGGGACCGGCAGTGGCGTAGTTATGATGATATTACGGCTACATACTCTTAATAAGGACGGGGGACGTTCAGCACAAATAACAACCACTCATCTGAGCCGAAGCTGCAAACTCGATCATTATTTGGCATATAGCTTGGAACCCCAAACCAAGCGCCTAATTGACTTTACCTTGCCTTATTAAGAGTATGTGCAAAGTGCCAGCGTTACAAAACAAGCTCCCGCGATCGTTCCCAACCTACTATACTCCGTGATGGTCAAAGCCAGCGGCACAGACGTACGACAGGATTTGAGATAAGGCCCGTAGACCTCACCGCCCGTAATGCAACACACTTTGCATAATACCACCACCCCTCCTACTTTACCCGGGCTTGGGACCGGCCTTGGCGTAGTTAGTGGCTTTTTTAAATAATAAAATTTTTTTATATTTAAATCTATAATAAAAAATATACAAATATTACAAAATCTGAACTTTGACATAACTCATTCAATTTTTAAGCTCCAGAAATGCCTAATATCTAATATTGTAGGTAATATTCTATTTTTTTAATATTAAGATAAGGAAATTAATAAATTACTTATGATTTCAACTATAAAAGTCTTCAAAGATTGAAATACTTATTTGATAATTTTAATGAATGAAGCAATTTTAATATATTATAGAATATTTTGAATATTGTTTTAATGTAAGTGGCAATCATCACCCTCCTACTCTTACCCGGGCTTGGGACCGGCAGTGGCGTAGTTATGATGATATTACGGCTACATACTCTTAATAAGGACGGGGGACGTTCAGCACAAATAACAACCACTCATCTGAGCCGAAGCTGCAAACTCGATCATTATTTGGCATATAGCTTGGAACCCCAAACCAAGCGCCTAATTGACTTTACCTTGCCTTATTAAGAGTATGTGCAAAGTGCCAGCGTTACAAAACAAGCTCCCGCGATCGTTCCCAACCTACTATACTCCGTGATGGTCAAAGCCAGCGGCACAGACGTACGACAGGATTTGAGATAAGGCCCGTAGACCTCACCGCCCGTAATGCAACACACTTTGCATAATACCACCACCCCTCCTACTTTACCCGGGCTTGGGACCGGCCTTGGCGTAGTTAGTGGCTTTTAAATAATAAAATTTTTTTATTTTTAAATCTATAATAAAAAATATACAAATATTACAAAATCTGAACTTTGACATAACTCATTCAATTTTTAAGCTCCAGAAATGCCTAATATCTAATATTGTAGGTAATATTCTATTTTTTAATATTAAGATAAGGAAATTAATAAATTACTTATGATTTCAACTATAAAAGTCTTCAAAGATTGGAATACTTATTTGATAATTTTAATGAATGAAGCAATTTTAATATATTATAGAATATTTTGAATATTGTTTTAATGTAAGTGGCAATCATCACCCTCCTACTCTTACCCGGGCTTGGGACCGGCAGTGGCGTAGTTATGATGATATTACGGCTACATACTCTTAATAAGGACGGGGGACGTTCAGCACAAATAACAACCACTCATCTGAGCCGAAGCTGCAAACTCGATCATTATTTGGCATATAGCTTGGAACCCCAAACCAAGCGCCTAATTGACTTTACCTTGCCTTATTAAGAGTATGTGCAAAGTGCCAGCGTTACAAAACAAGCTCCCGCGATCGTTCCCAACCTACTATACTCCGTGATGGTCAAAGCCAGCGGCACAGACGTACGACAGGATTTGAGATAAGGCCCGTAGACCTCACCGCCCGTAATGCAACACACTTTGCATAATACCACCACCCTTCCTACTTTACCCGGGCTTGGTACCGGCCTTGGCGTAGTTAGTGGCTTTTTTAAATAATAAAATTTTTTATTTTTTAAATCTATAATAAAAATATACAAATATTACAAAATCTGAACTTTGACATAACTCATTCAATTTTTAAGCTCCAGAAATGCTTAATATCTAATATTTTAGTTATTATTTTATTTTTTAATTTTTAAATTAAGGAAATTAATAAATTACTTATGATTTCAACTATAAAAGTCTTCAAAGATTGAAATACTTATTTGATAATTTTAATGAATGAAGCAATTTTAATATATTATAGAATATTTTGAATATTGTTTTAATGTAAGTGGCAATCATCACCCTCCTACTCTTACCCGGGCTTGGGACCGGCAGTGGCGTAGTTATGATGATATTACGGCTACATACTCTTAATAAGGACGGGGGACGTTCAGCACAAATAACAACCACTCATCTGAGCCGAAGCTGCAAACTCGATCATTATTTGGCATATAGCTTGGAACCCCAAACCAAGCGCCTAATTGACTTTACCTTGCCTTATTAAGAGTATGTGCAAAGTGCCAGCGTTACAAAACAAGCTCCCGCGATCGTTCCCAACCTACTATACTCCGTGATGGTCAAAGCCAGCGGCACAGACGTACGACAGGATTTGAGATAAGGCCCGTAGACCTCACCGCCCGTAATGCAACACACTTTGCATAATACCACCACCCCTCCTACTTTACCCGGGCTTGGGACCGGCCTTGGCGTAGTTAGTGGCTTTTTAAATAATAAAATTTTTTATTTTTTAAATCTATAATAAAAAATATACAAATATTACAAAATCTGAACTTTGACATAACTCATTCAATTTTTAAGCTCCAGAAATGCCTAATATCTAATATTGTAGGTAATATTCTATTTTTTTAATATTAAGATAAGGAAATTAATAAATTACTTATGATTTCAACTATAAAAGTCTTCAAAGATTGAAATACTTATTTGATAATTTTAATGAATGAAGCAATTTTAATATATTATAGAATATTTTGAATATTGTTTTAATGTAAGTGGCAATCATCACCCTCCTACTCTTACCCGGGCTTGGGACCGGCAGTGGCGTAGTTATGATGATATTACGGCTACATACTCTTAATAAGGACGGGGGACGTTCAGCACAAATAACAACCACTCATCTGAGCCGAAGCTGCAAACTCGATCATTATTTGGCATATAGCTTGGAACCCCAAACCAAGCGCCTAATTGACTTTACCTTGCCTTATTAAGAGTATGTGCAAAGTGCCAGCGTTACAAAACAAGCTCCCGCGATCGTTCCCAACCTACTATACTCCGTGATGGTCAAAGCCAGCGGCACAGACGTACGACAGGATTTGAGATAAGGCCCGTAGACCTCACCGCCCGTAATGCAACACACTTTGCATAATACCACCACCCCTCCTACTTTACCCGGGCTTGGGACCGGCCTTGGCGTAGTTAGTGGCTTTTTTAAATAATAAAATTTTTTTATTTTTTAAATCTATAATAAAAAAATATACAAATATTACAAAATCTGAACTTTGACATAACTCATTCAATTTTTAAGCTCCAGAAATGCCTAATATCTAATATTGTAGGTAATATTCTATTTTTTTAATATTAAGATAAGGAAATTAATAAATTACTTATGATTTCAACTATAAAAGTCTTCAAAGATTGAAATACTTATTTGATAATTTTAATGAATGAAGCAATTTTAATATATTATAGAATATTTTGAATATTGTTTTAATGTAAGTGGCAATCATCACCCTCCTACTCTTACCCGGGCTTGGGACCGGCAGTGGCGTAGTTATGATGATATTACGGCTACATACTCTTAATAAGGACGGGGGACGTTCAGCACAAATAACAACCACTCATCTGAGCCGAAGCTGCAAACTCGATCATTATTTGGCATATAGCTTGGAACCCCAAACCAAGCGCCTAATTGACTTTACCTTGCCTTATTAAGAGTATGTGCAAAGTGCCAGCGTTACAAAACAAGCTCCCGCGATCGTTCCCAACCTACTATACTCCGTGATGGTCAAAGCCAGCGGCACAGACGTACGACAGGATTTGAGATAAGGCCCGTAGACCTCACCGCCCGTAATGCAACACACTTTGCATAATACCACCACCCCTCCTACTTTACCCGGGCTTGGGACCGGCCTTGGCGTAGTTAGTGGCTTTTTTAAATAATAAAATTTTTTTATTTTTTAAATCTATAATAAAAAAATATACAAATATTACAAAATCTGAACTTTGACATAACTCATTCAATTTTTAAGCTCCAGAAATGCCTAATATCTAATATTGTAGGTAATATTCTATTTTTTTAATATTAAGATAAGGAAATTAATAAATTACTTATGATTTCAACTATAAAAGTCTTCAAAGATTGGAATACTTATTTGATAATTTTAATGAATGAAGCAATTTTAATATATTATAGAATATTTTGAATATTGTTTTAATGTAAGTGGCAATCATCACCCTCCTACTCTTACCCGGGCTTGGGACCGGCAGTGGCGTAGTTATGATGATATTACGGCTACATACTCTTAATAAGGACGGGGGACGTTCAGCACAAATAACAACCACTCATCTGAGCCGAAGCTGCAAACTCGATCATTATTTGGCATATAGCTTGGAACCCCAAACCAAGCGCCTAATTGACTTTACCTTGCCTTATTAAGAGTATGTGCAAAGTGCCAGCGTTACAAAACAAGCTCCCGCGATCGTTCCCAACCTACTATACTCCGTGATGGTCAAAGCCAGCGGCACAGACGTACGACAGGATTTGAGATAAGGCCCGTAGACCTCACCGCCCGTAATGCAACACACTTTGCATAATACCACCACCCCTCCTACTTTACCCGGGCTTGGGACCGGCCTTGGCGTAGTTAGTGGCTTTTTTAAATAATAAAATTTTTTTATTTTTTAAATCTATAATAAAAAATATACAAATATTACAAAATCTGAACTTTGACATAACTCATTCAATTTTTAAGCTCCAGAAATGCCTAATATCTAATATTGTAGGTAATATTCTATTTTTTAATATTAAGATAAGGAAATTAATAAATTACTTATGATTTCAACTATAAAAGTCTTCAAAGATTGGAATACTTATTTGATAATTTTAATGAATGAAGCAATTTTAATATATTATAGAATATTTTGAATATTGTTTTAATGTAAGTGGCAATCATCACCCTCCTACTCTTACCCGGGCTTGGGACCGGCAGTGGCGTAGTTATGATGATATTACGGCTACATACTCTTAATAAGGACGGGGGACGTTCAGCACAAATAACAACCACTCATCTGAGCCGAAGCTGCAAACTCGATCATTATTTGGCATATAGCTTGGAACCCCAAACCAAGCGCCTAATTGACTTTACCTTGCCTTATTAAGAGTATGTG
This sequence comes from Brachionus angularis, assembly GCA_021432725.1. Taxonomy (NCBI): domain Eukaryota; kingdom Metazoa; phylum Rotifera; class Eurotatoria; order Ploima; family Brachionidae; genus Brachionus; species Brachionus angularis. Next base: position 440,027 of record JAJVDD010000002.1, on the reverse strand, counting down.
CAAAGTGCCAGCGTTACAAAACAAGCTCCCGCGATCGTTCCCAACCTACTATACTCCGTGATGGTCAAAGCCAGCGGCACAGACGTACGACAGGATTTGAGATAAGGCCCGTAGACCTCACCGCCCGTAATGCAACACACTTTGCATAATACCACCACCCCTCCTACTTTACCCGGGCTTGGGACCGGCCTTGGCGTAGTTAATATTTAATTTATCATAAATACTAAAAATATATTTAAATTTTTTCTTAGCTTACTTTTGTGTTTACTTTTAATAATTATTTTTCTTAAAATCAATAATTTTTTTAAATAAAAGAAAATATAAAAAAAAATTTCAATGGTTATTTAAAATAATTAGAAATATTTTTGGAAGTTATGATGATGATGTTATTCTAAATTAGTTAATTAATAATTTTAAAAAAATTAATTAATCAAGGTATATAATGTAATATCTATATTAATAAAAACTTTAAAAATTTCCTTTTATTTATATTTTTCTTTATTTCCTGTTAATTCTATTTAATTAAGATATATATCAAAAAAAATAAAAATAAAAGCTTTTTAGTTTAAGAAAAATTTTTTTTTTCAGAAAAAAATGATTTTAATGTTTTTAATAAAATTTGCATTTTTGTTAAGAGAATGTATAACAAAAAGTATTTATAAATTTTAAAAATTTTGTTTTTTGCAACCAAAAATTTAATTATTAAGGTAATTTATTCGAAAGAATTAATGCAGTTCAATCTTATACAAATATAAAATTGATTAACGCAATACAAATAAAAAATAATTTACAATGCATTATTGAATGTTCAAATGATGATAATTGCATGTTTTCATTATATGATCTAAAATCTTCAAAATGTAATTTATATAATGAATGGGAATTGTTAAATAATACTAAAAATTCAGTTGACTTTTATTACAAGAAAAAAATAAACAAAATAAGGTATTTGATTTAATAACAATAAAAAATATTAATATAATTTTAAAAATAATTTTTTAATTAAGTAATTTAAAAAATGTTTCAGTTTTAATTACAACAATTAATAATCACACTGATGATGTAAAAGCATTAATAGTTTTACAAAATGGATTTTTAGTTAGTGGATCATTGGATTCTACTATTAAAATATGGAATCATCAAATAATCAAATAATTTTATTAGAGTTTTATTTTTTATAAAATTAATTATTTAAAAATCATTTTCAAATTATACTTTAAAAGCTCGATTTCAGATAGTTTTGATTAAACTTGTTTTTTTTTTTGTGTTTGGCGACATGTCTTTATAGCATTTTCAATAGCTATCTTCTTTAGATTAGAACATGTCCATGTAAGTGTTTCTAAAATCGAGCCTTTACGTTTTTCTTAATTGTTTTTGCTTTGATTTTTTTTAAATTCATTTTTGTCGAATCGTATTACATATGCTTCAAAGTAAAATTTCGTTACAAAAATTTAAAAAAAAATTATTTTAATAATATTAATACAATTTGTGTATTCAATTAGCTTCTTTTTTTGAAGATTGATCATTTCTTGGTGATATATTTGAGATAAAGCCCCATATGGATTTATTATTTTACTTTCTAGAATTTTCCCAAATACTTTTATTTTTTACATTAAAAATTTTATTTATTTAAAACTTTTTATATGACTATTTCCGTATTTGGCAACATAGATTGAATTTGAACGGGCACAACCATCATTTTCAGATACTTTAAAAATATTTTCTTTTAATTTAAATTATTTTGTTTTTTAAGCTTTTTATATTACTTGGATCAAATATGCCACAATAATTTATCAAGTTTTTCTTATTAATTTTTTCTTTTTTGCTTTTTATAAAATTATTTATGCTTTCGTTTATCTTTTCGTTTGAATCAACACATTCTACTAAAGCCGAGTCGAATTGATCATTTATTTGAAAATCGTCTATTTCATAATTGTTGTTTTGAGTTCTTATCGCCAAGTCTTCGCTTTCTAGTTTAATCTGAGTCAAAAAATTATTTGATTCATTAAAAGACATCTAAACTTAAAGATGTTTATTCATCATTTTATTAAAAATAGTCTCTTATAGATTTGCATTTTATTGCAAAAAGAATAATAAATAATTTAAAAAAAATTAATCAATTTTTAATTTTTTTTTTTCATTTATTTTTTTATTTCTGGTTGATTAGCATCTTGAATAAATTCTATTTTGCACTTTGGTAAATTTTCTTTTAACAATTTTTCAGCCAATTTAGGATCTTTAACATTTGGTAAATAGTTTAAATAAAGATCTTTTAAATTCCTTTTTGAAAGAAACAGAAATTTATCTTTTTTAATAATAATGAATAATACTTTTAAATAAAATATCTACTTTAATAAGTATAAATAAGAAAGACCAAAATCAGTAACACTTGGACAAAATACTATTTGTAATTCTTCCAAAGAATTTCTCAAATAAGACAGTTTGCCTAGAGCAACATCATCAATAAGCTCACAATTCACAAATTTGACCACTTTTACATTTTTTAACCCATCTAAAATTTTTATTAAATAAAAATTTTTCTTAATTTGTATTTATTTTGTTACTAAAATATTCAAAGCCTTTTGCCATTAGACAAGAATTTTCAGCTCTTATTTCTTCAATAACATATGCCTCGTAGCTTCCGGGTGGCATTTTGTTGTAATCAACAACATAAGAACCCCAATTTTTGAACTTAACGTGAGCACCACATCTTAACAACCATTCAGCACAAGCTCTATTTGGTCCTACTTCTTCTATTCTTTTTGAATCGTATCTAGAAAAAGACAAGTTTTATTTCATAATATAATTTTAAATTAAAAAATAATTATACTCATTCCAAACATGATTTAACCAATGCCAAAAAGGTCTTACGATCGGTATATTCGAGCTTCGGATAAAATGGTTTGAATTTAACAAGTTTTTTGATATCTTATTAAAAATCATTTTTCTTGAATTTTCATTTAAATAAACTTTATTGAAAATGTGCTCAAGTTGCGGCTATCAAACCGCATATGCAGGAAAACTGCATTTAAAATTTTTTAATTTAATTTTATTTTTAGTTTAATAAAATTATTTTTTAAAATATTTTCTAATTTTTATTTCTATTCAAAACATGGACAACAACAAAAATTAAATTACAAAATTTAATTTTAAAAATAACATTAATTAAAAAAAACACGCTTAATTTTGTTTGCATTCGGACGGTGCTGGTTGACTGCCTTTTCCAGGTTTAGAAGAATTTTTACCAAGATTGATGGCTTTTTTACCTTTTGAACTTTTTTTTGGGCTATCATCATCATCATCATCATCATCATTATCATCATCATCATTCTCATCGTCATCGTCGTCGTCATCTTCATCATCATGATCTTCGTCTTCATTTTCTTCATCTTCAAAATCAAAATTATTATCATCTAGTAATTCACCAGTATAATACAAAACAGCTCGTGGAATTAAAGAATCTTTGAAAAATCTGCCTATTTCGAAATCAACTTCACATAATTCTTCATCTTCTTGATCTTGTTCTTCGTCATGTTCTTCCTCTTTATAATTCGGATCTAAAACATGTCTGTATGAAGGTCTAATACCATCAGAAGTTGGTGCTTCAAAAAAATTAAAAAAAGATTCTTGTTTTTCTTCTTTAGTAATAACACGCACAGTTTTGGTATTTTTCTTCTTTTGTTTTTTTTTTACTAGCTTAACAGTTACGCTTTTATCTTTGCACCAATCAATTTTGCAACCCGAACTCTTGTAAATAAACATTCCATCATAGCCGAACGGATCTTTGTCATCTTTATCAGTTGTTAATTCATAAGTTTTTGTCAATACTTGATTTGTGAAAAATTCGTTTTGTTCAAAATGAAATGCGAGAGTAAAACCATATGGTTTTTGTTCATTTACTTTAACTGTAATATTAGTTAAATGTTTTAATATAGGTTCATCATGGTCTTGTATCAATCCGTCTACCATATCAGTGCTTCTCATAGCATGTAACCAAAATTCTGGAATACCTTTATTTACTTGATTAGCCGGAATTTCAAATTCGATCGCTTTTGTTTCATTTTCTTTCTGTTGTTCCTCGTCTAATGTCCATTTAGACTCTTCTTCAGTAGGCTGATATGTACCATTGACTATTTTTTCGCGTTGTTCGTATAATGGTTCATACAAATTTGAATATTTGCATTCTAGTTGGTACAATTCGTCATAAAATTTAGTTTCTATATCTAACATTTTTAATTGTAGATTCTTCAAGGCATTTACTCTTTTGACTACTTCTTTTGGCAAACTAGTTGGTACGTCAATAGCCGAATCGTCTAAACCACTATTATTTTTTTTGTTTAATGTTAACGCCATTTTTAATTAAAATAAAAATCTTAACAAAAAAATTCTAAATAACAAAAAAAAAAAATTTTTGTTACAAAACTTTGAAATTTAAAATCCAAAGTAAAAATAAGAATTAAATTTTTAAATGCTTATTTATAAAACAACTAGATAAATAATTTTTATTTTTTTTCTTTAATCTTTTTTTTTCTATAAATTTTAAAAATTTTCTAAATTTAATCGGATCGTGATATAAAATATTGAGAAGCGATAGTTCCAATGACTAAAGCGATAATTGTTGATCCTTGTGCAGCTACACGATATCGCATCATTTTTTGTGATTTTGCTCGGTCTTTATTTTTCATAGCAATAACACCGTTCAATAAAACTCCCATTGTGACCAAGCAGCCTAATGGTACGAACGGATTGTATTTGGCCAATTTGGTAAATTTGTCCCAAGTTTTCATTTTATTTTGATTTATTTCATCATAAAAGTTATTTTCTAATTTTACAGTGTCTAATTCGCTTTGTTGATTTGTTTGATCGGGCACAATATAGCCTGCTTTTTTTTCTTCAATATTAATAGGCAATTGTTGTTGTCTAGGTTTTATGTATTCCAATTTTGGAAGAGTAGAGTCTTCATTGATTTTGGCCATTTAAATTGCTTATTATTTCTTAAATTCATTTAAATTTAATATTTAAAAATTTTGTTAAAAATTGTGAATTTATTTCAAAAATGTAATATAACATGTGGTTTATCTTAGTCAGTGTAAAAGAATTTTTTTTGGCTAATTAAGGTCTTTAAGCTATTCATTAGAAAAATCTTTTTTAATTTTTTTTTTTTTCAGCTACAAAACATTATTCGTATTCGTATACATTCTAGATAAAATTTGTTGCAATAATTACACGCCAAAAGCTTATGTAATTTTCAAATTGCTAATGCAAATTTAAAGTTCGAAAAAAAATTTATTAAATTCCTGTTAAACATTAAAATAAAATTAGATTATTAAAAAACATTTATTAAGATTTTGATTTAGTTTCTTTTGGAAATATTTTTGTTAAACTTTTGCTCAATTCGGATTTTGTCATTGTCAAATGCTCTTTGAACATATTTGATTCTTTGTTTTGTTCTGATTGTTTTAGTTTTAATTCTTCTTCTTGTTTAATGTCTCGCTTAAATATTTCCTTAACTTTATTATCACGGTGTTTTATAATACTTGAAAAGGTTCCCGGTTTCTAAATGAATAGACAAATAAATATAGAAATAAAAAATGATGATTTTTAGTGTTAAATTAACTAATTTACACAAAGCAAAGACTCATGGAGCGCATAAGAATCACTAAATATATGACTTTTTCTTTCGAAACTAATTCCTGGTATACCAGCAGCATGCTTTAGTAAATTTAGCTTATTCATTTTTTTATACTCTTGGTAAATATTTATGGCAGGACCACCTGGAAATAAAAGTTAGAATGTTTTGATGATAAAAACAAAAACTAAAATAGTAATCAACCCAAATTAGGATTATTTTCAATCTCTGTTAATAGTTTCCAGTTTTGCATAACTTTTTCATCATGTCTAGCCAACTCGTCCAAAGTCTTTGGTATCCATGATGATCTTAATAATTTTTTGCAACTTTCTATTGTTATTGGAAAACTTTCTGATATTCTTTCCGGTGTCCAAACCTCTTTGAATAAATTTATAATTATAAAAGCACTTTTTTCTCTTAAATACTTGCTTAACCTACCTGGCTCTTTTAAATGAAGATGTTTTATTTGTTCTTTGGCATCCCAAGTTAGCAAATTAAAATTGACTTCTCTTCTATTTTCAATCTGTTCTATTTTTTTCTTAATTATTCCCATTTTCATCTTTTTTCGCTTTTTTATGTCCTCTTCAATTTGCTTTTTATGATACAAGTTTTCATTAGTAGCATATAAATCCAAATCTTTTTCATACTTAATCAAAGACTCTGGATCCTCATCTTCAAGATTTTCATTCAAATAACCGCTTTTCCCATGTAACATGAAATTTTTTTCAAAATTTTTGTCCGATACCTTGAAACTCTTTAATCTAGGGCCTTTGCTGATATTTCCGAATTGAATTATTTGTTTATCTTCTTTTGGCTTTTTAACAGCCAAACTCGTTTCCATTTTAGCAACTGATCTCAAGCCACGTATTAATGTCTTATTAATTTTCAACATTCTAAATCGATCTAATTATTTAATTTGGAATTTTTATTTTTATTATTAAATAAGGCTAATAAAAACCTTTAAAGAATGAAAATTATTTTTGTTTTTTTTTTTTTTTTAAATTTTATTTAAAGTTTTAAAATTAAACTTTATTAATTGATAATAATAATAATAAAAAATATATATTGAATATATAATAATAAATCTTTAAATTTTTTTTTTACATTTTTGGAATTTTTAAATTCGATTTAAAAATAAATATTTAAAAAAAAAACACGCTTAAGCATAATAATTAAGATTTGTTTTCTTTTTAGCCTGAACCTCAAGAATGGCGTCCATGTAGTCTTCGTGAGTCACTTCAGTAGCATTTCTTCTTAGAGCAATCATACCCTGGAAAAAAGAATTTCATATAACACAAAATAAAATTTGCTAATAAATAAAAAGTTAAAATTTTACAGCTTCTATGCAAACAGCTTTACATTGAGCTCCATTAAAATCGTCTGTACAACGAGCCAACTCCTCGAAATTAACCTCTTTGTTTACATTCATTTTTCTGCTATGTATTTGCATAATACGAGCTCGGGCTTCTTCGTTTGGATGCGGAAATTCTATTTTACGATCCAAACGACCAGAACGTAACAAAGCAGGATCTAAAATATCAACACGGTTAGTAGCTGCGATTACTTTTATATCTGCATTCGGCTGGAAACCGTCCAATTGGTTCAATAGCTCCAACATTGTGCGCTGAACTTCACGATCACCGGCTTTCTCACTGTCGAAACGCTTAGTACCAATAGCGTCCAATTCGTCAATGAATATAATTGCTGGTGCTTTTTCTTTTGCCAAAGCGAAAGCGTCACGGACTAGCTTAGCTCCATCACCGATAAACATTTGAACTAGCTGAGGTCCTGCTAGCTTCAAGAATGTTGATTTTGTTTGTGCAGCGCAAGCTCTTGCTAAGAGTGTTTTACCAGTACCTGGTGGTCCATATAATAAAACTCCTTTCGGTGGATGAATACCTAAATTCTCGAAGCGATCTTTATGAGTCATTGGTAGAACTACAGCTTCGATTAGCTCTTCTATTTGTTTGTCCAAGCCACCTATGTCTCCGTACTTTTCTGTCGGTCTTTCATCTACTTCCATAGCTTTTACTCTCGAATCGTATTCAACTGGAAGTTTTTCAAGAACTAAATAAGAATCTTTGTTCACACCCTGGTAAAATTTAAATATTAAAAAAAATTTTTTTTTTTTTTTACTTTAGATTTTTTATAAACTTACAACTAGTTCACCGGGTTTTAATTCTTCCGGTTCAACTAGACCTATCACTGGTAGGAAATAAGTTTGTCTAGTTGATGTTTTGACTACGGCGCATTTGCCTTTTCTTTGTGAATCAAGATCTACATTGGCGCCTTCTTCTTCGTCGCCTTGAGGATCAATATCTAAAATCTAATCATTTTTTTTTTTAATTATTATTTGGATAAAGTTTTAATTTTAATTTTTTTAAATTTAATAGTTTACTTCTATAACGTTTGAGACTAAGTATGGCAAAGTTTTGTTTAATTTAATTTTTTCTTTATTTTCTTTGATTTTTTCTTTTTGTGATTGATGTTCGTGTGATATTCTCATTATTTCTGATTTTAGAATTTTTACTTCATTTTCTAGTAGTCGTGTTCTTGATACTATATCTTCTGTAGGTAGTTTAAGTATGTCTTCGTCTAGATCTTCTGGTGCATCGTCCCATATCTCTTTTGTGTTACCTTTGGTCATTTTGGTAATTATTTTTTTCCCAAGTAAAAATCTGAAATTTTTATTAAAATAAATTTACTAAAATATTTTTTTAAATTTTGCTAAATCAGGCTTTTTATAATATTCATTAGGTAATTTAAACTTAATTTGAAATAAGTGTATAAATATATATTATATATATGTTTCAAATTTATATTCATTTTTTATTTAATTTTATTTTATTTTTTTTTAAACTCAAAATTGCAAATTCAATTTCTAAAACCTTCACTTTAATTAGTTATATATTTGTTTTTTGATATATCAAGACTGATTTGAAATTTTCAAACAGTTTCAAAAAAAATTTTTATTTTCAGTAAAAATAATAAAATAATAAAAATGTTTTCTTTCAACAATCAAATCAATCAATGGATTATTTATTTTTGGATTTTTATTGACAGATTTTTGTTTCAACTATGATTTATTCTATATAGAAAAAAAATATAATATATAATTTTTATAATTTTTGATTGCTGAATTGAATTATTTTTTTTTTAATTTTAAGTTTTAAGAAAAGAAGGATAAAACTTGTTGCAAATTTATTTGCGCTTATATCAATATGATTATAAGCTGAAAAACGCAAATATTTTTGCAACTATTAATTTATTAATATTGCCATAAGATTCATTTAATTTCTTTATATTGACTAAAAAAGTATGCTTAATTCTCGAGTGTGCTTAATTCCTTGAGATTCAACTGAACATTGTGCTTCACTTTTTAACCATATCAGTATTTCCATAAAATTTATAAAAAATAATCAAAATGTCTTATTTTGGCTGAAATGAATTTGATTTTAATTAAAAAACTTTGATAAAATCTCGACAATTATTCAATTTTGTCTAAAATTTAATTTTTTTTTTTTCAAATAATCGGTACTGGTTTAAGATCTCAGACAAATTTTTTAAAATATTTTTTTCTAATTATAATCTTAAATAAAATTTCTATTTTGTAATTGCAAAATTAATTGCGGTTAAAAGACAAGATTGATAATCTAAAAGCCGCAACTATTTTGCAACATATAAATAAATCGATTTATAATATAAACTAATTTATTTTTTAGACTAATCCAACAATTTTTTTTTTTTATTAAAATGTTAAATTTGATCGATTTAACATAAAGATGTTTAAAAGAAGAAAAAAATTTAAAAAAAAAGATTCTTTATACAAAATTAGAAATAAATTAAAAAGGGAAATTGGGTTTTTAAAAAATTTCAAAACTTGCTGAGACATTGAGAAAGAAAATAAAATTCCATTTAAGAATTTTTTTTGTTTTTAGTCAATATTAGAAAAATAAAAAAAAAAAATAAATTAGAAATCTATGAAAATTGATTTCTAATTCTTTATCTACATCCTGCGCTAATATATTTATATATCTGACAAAAAGTATATCATTTCAGCTCTAATCTTCTTTTTTATTAAGCTGATACGATTTAAAGAAAATTTAATGGAAAAAAAAAGTGTTAAAAATTTTCTAATTTATGTAATTAAAAGATATCAACAAAAATCAAATTTATATATATATATATATTTTTTTTTTCTTTTTCTACTTTATTTAATTTAATCTTATAAATTGCAATTATAAATAAAAAAAAATATATAATTTCAAAAAAAAAAAAAAATTTTTTTTTTTTTATTTTTTTAATAGAACATTTGAGCTAATCCGTTTTATTAAATAAATAAATAAAAAAAATTTATTTATAAGAAGAAGGAGATATTTTAATAGAATTTTATTTCTGGGATCATTAATTTTATTTTAAATCATGATTTATATCTTTAAAAAAAAATAATTTTATAACATAAATAAAAAAAAGTGTATATAAATTTCTAACATCGACTTTAAACGTCGTTTTCCGTGTGTTTATTTCAAGTTTGAAACTTGCTGCTTTTAATTGTTCAAGATTATTTATAAACAAAACAAAAAGTTGTGTGTGTGTTTATTTAGCTATATTAGTTTTTGCATTAAAGCCTTTAAAGAATCTTATTTAAAGATTATTATTAGGAAGTATTTCTAATTTACGTGATAATAAAAATATTTCAATTTTAATTGATTGTTTATTAGAAAATTATCTAAAATGGGTATTTAATGCACTTTGTTGTTTACATTCTAATCTCAATTAAAAGAATAATAACTTTATTATTTTTTTTTTTTTTTTAATTTTCTTATTTTTTGTTCAAGAAAATTAGATCTAAATAGGTTTTATTTAGAAAAATAAAATAAAATAATGAACAAAAATAATAATGTTAAATTGTCGGAAGAAATAATTGTACCTTTAGCTCAGAGTCAAACTTTTTCTTCATTTAACTCAAAAAAAGATTTTGGTATTTTAATTTAAATTTTAGTTTAAAAATATTTCTTATTATCATTATTATTAAAGCAAATTTTGTAGAAATGAATAAAAATGATTTGAATCACAAAAATACCTCGATTAAGGCTCCAGATGAAGCCGAAAAGCAGCCAAGACTTGATCAACAAGATGAAGAAGAGAATAAAATTTTGATAACTCGCGAAACTTGGTCTAAAAAATTTGACTTTTTGATGTCTATAATTGGCTTTTCGGTCGATCTGGCATCTATATGGAGATTTCCCTATTTATGCTTTAAAAATGGTGGTGGTGCATTTCTAATACCTTATACTATAATGATATTTTTACTCGGTTTACCTTTGTTTTTTATGGAACTTGCTCTTGGACAATACAACAAATGTGGCGCAATATCGTGCTGGAAAAAAATATGTCCCTTGCTCTCCGGCGTCGGCTACGCGGTTGTACTAATCGCGTTTTATACCGATTTTTTTTATAATGTTGTCATATCATGGGGTGTTTTCTATCTGTTTGGATCTTTTTCTAAAAAACTTCCATGGGGAAATTGTGGTATAAAAATTTCAATATATTTTAACTTGTAAACTTTGAATTATTTTTCTAAGATAAAATATATTTTATGTTCTAAGAAAACTCATGGAACAGTGAACATTGCTATCAGATCTCATCTATTTTGAACCAGAATAGAACCAGCTCGAGTCTAAATTTTGCCAATTCAAGTAATGAAACAAGCAATAAAATTCAAATTTCGTCTTCAGAAGAATATTTTTTGTAATTTAAAAAAAAAAAATTTTCACTTTTTTGTTAATTTGCTAAGAGAAAATTTTTTAAAATAATTTAAGTAATCGGATGTATAGGTTTAGTTCTGATGTCGGTATGGGCAATTTTGGTTCTGTTTTATGGGAAAATGTAGCTTGTTTATTTATAATATACTTGGTATGTTATTTTAGCATGTGGAAAGGTGTACAAACATCGGGTAAAGTAGTCTGGTTTACGGCTCTGGCACCGTACGCTGTGCTTATTATACTTTCAATAAGAGCACTATTCTTGACTGGGTCTATTCAAGGTCTGAAATATTATCTCACTCCTGATATTGCTATTTTAAAAAATCCTTTAGTCTGGATGGATGCTGCTTCGCAAGTATTTTTTTCTCTAGGTCCCGGTTTTGGTGTTTTATTAGCTTTTTCGAGTTATAATAAATTTGACAACAACATTTACAAGTATTATTGCAAAATAAAAATTAGGATAAAAAAAATTTTGTTTTTAATTTTATTTTTATTAATACTAGTGATGCATTAATAACAGTTTTTATAAATTATTTATCTAGCTTTGTATCAGGAGCAGTTATATTTATGTACTTGGGTTACATGAGTCAAGTGGCCAATAGGCCAATTCAAGAAGTGGCTAAAGAAGGCTCTAGCTTAGTGTTTATTGTGTATCCAGAAGCTATTAGTATTTTACCAATACCTCAATTTTGGTCTATAATATTTTTTGTTATGCTTATAACACTCGGTTTAGACAGCTCAGTAGTTAAAATTCTAATTTAAATAAAATATTAAATTTCAATTTTAATTAAAAAAAGTTTGGTGGTAGTGAAGCTGTAATCACAGCTTTATCGGACGAATATCCAATATTAAGAAAAAAAAGAGAAATATTTGTTGGTGTATTATTTTCATTTTACATGTTGATTGGCTTACCAAGTTGCACAGAAGGAGGATATTATTTGGTCGAGTTTTTAAATAACTATTCAGCTGTATATTCAATAATGGTCGCTGTCTTGATTGAAAATTTTGCTGTGGCTTGGTTATATGGAATAGATAGATTTTGTGAAGATATCAACCAAATGATAAACATTTATCCAAACATTTTTTGGAGAATATGTTGGAAGTATATAACTCCGATTTGTATTACTTTTATTCTAATAATGGGCATATACGCTTACACACCTTTAGCCATACTACGCACAAACTCGGTTTATTCTTATCCTTTATGGGCTAATGTAGCTGGATGGCTTATAGCTGCTTCTTCTTGCATTTGTATTCCAATAGTCGCTATTTATTACATGTGTATCAACAAAGGCACTTTGAAACAAGTCAAATAAACATTTACTTAATTTCCCAAATTTTTATTTAAATTTAAAATTTTTTTTTCTCTTTTTTTCAGAGATTTTTAGAATCAATTAAACCTGAACGAGACCGAAAATCGAATCCCAAGATAGAATTGCAAAATGAAGATGATGAACAACAATTAGAAATGATTCAAAAACCAAGTTAGATTTATTTAAAACAAAAATTACCAATGTTTATTTTTTTAAATGAGTGTCTTGTTGATTATTTCGTAGTATAGATAATTACAAAAAAAAAATTTATTTTTTGTATTTTAATTTTTTTTTTCTAAATGTTTATTTTTTTAATTAGATTTTTTTTGTTGAAAAATGATCTTCAAAATTGAATAAATAATATTTTAAAATATTAGATAAAATAGTTCTTTTCTTTGTATATTAAAATCAAACATAAAATAAATTTGAAATCTTTCAAAATTTCTAATTAATTTTTGAATCCAAACAAAACTCAAAGTGACAAATTTATAATTAAACTTAAAATACAGATATACAAAAAAAAAAAAAAAATATATATATATATATATATATATATCTATACTTATTTAAATATTCATTTAAATCTCTTCAAGACTGTGGAAATAATATCTAATGACAAATTTCCTAATTTGAATTTTATAATTAAGAAAACAAATACTGATTTTATATTCTCATTTCCATTTTGACAGAGTTTATTCTTTCTTTAGCTTAGGTAAAATTAAAAAACTAAAATCTTTCCTCATCTTTCAAAATAAGTTTTTTCAACTTTTAAGAAAATAATAAAACTTTTATCAGCACTTTTATAACTTTTCGTTTCAAGAAACCTTGAAATAAATAATATAAAAATAGATATTTATTGATTCATTTCAATCTAGAACTGCAAAAAGAAAAAATTGATGATTAATTGAAATTTTTGTTTATATAGTACATTATAAAAGTAAAATAAAATAGAAAATAAAATGGAAAAAGAAACTAAACTAGCTCCTTTGATTGCATTTAACAATCATTTTGTTAATGATAATCGTTTGAATAATACTAATAACAGTGACGAAGAGTTACTAGTTGTAAATTCACCGCATAAAATAATATTGACTAAACAAACAAGTGATAAAGAATGTATGACTGAAGAAGACCAAGACATGAATCAATCGGGTAATACAAGAGCAATGGTAATTGGAGAAATACCCATCGATTTGAAACAAATGGATAGACATATTACTAAAACCGAATCGGCTCATTTCAACATAAGTTACATCGATTCTCCCAGATCTTCAACAACTGTAATTAGAACACCGATTATTCCTTACTTGGTTCTACCATTTTTGAAAAAACAGACCCAGACAAATCAAGAAGAACTCCAAGAACCAACCGATGTTAAAACAAATGAGTTACAATTGACCAGTTTAAGTAATCAATTGAACCAAGACCAAAAAGAAAATGACATGTCCGAAAGTAATTTAAGCAATGTTGTTGAAAGAGAGAAATGGAGTCACAAGACAGAATTTTTATTGGCCATAATTGGTTTTAGTGTTGATTTAGGAAATATTTGGAGATGTAATATTTAATTATAAAAAAAAACAAAATAAAACTTAGATATAGAATTTAATTTTTTTTTAAAAGTTCCAAAAGTAGTTTATGAGAATGGAGGAGGTTTTATTTTAATATTTATTAACTTTTTAATTTATTTAAATTTTTTTTTTCAATTTTAAAAGGAAGATTCTTAATACCATATTTTGTACAATTAGCATTTTGTGGTCTACCTTTGTTTTACATGGAATTAGCTCTCGGTCAATACCATCAAACAGGTCTGTTTACTTTGATGGAAAAAATATGTCCTATTCTGAAAGGCCTAGCATTCACAGCATTCATAATTGATTTGTTTATGGCTATGTTTTACAACACTGTAATATCATGGGCTGTTTACTATTTAGTCTTGTCCATAAGGACCATAGTTCCTTGGAAAGATTGTGATAAAACATGGAATACTTTGTGCTGTTTACCTATAAACAATAATCTCAAAAATGAGAATTTTACTTTAAACGAAAATAAATATCAATTAAGTTCGGATAAGTCTTATATATATAAAATTTATAATATGAAATCTGAAAGAAGCTCTATTAATAAAAGAATAATTATTTTCAATAACAAAAAAGATACTAAACAAAATCAAGATAGTATAGCTCATCATGCAATCAATGATCTAATTAAACACATAAACCCAAATGCTAAATTTTCGACAGATCCAAATCAAACAGTTAGAACCAACTATGAAGCGTATGAATCAAAAATAAATACATGGATTGATTCGTATTATGTTCTAGTCAATGACACAATTTTGCACGGACCTAAACCTACACTTAATCAAGAACAAATTTCAAAATACTACTTTGATCCATTGCTTTTAACAAACTTAATCGAAAATAGTATAAACGAAATTTATTCGAATCAATCAGTCAATGTAATTTTAAATTGTGAAAAAAATTTTAATAATCCAACTCAAGAGTTTTATACTAGATACTTAACTGAAATGCATAAATCGACTGGTTTGAACGATTTGGGAAATATTAAATGGCAAATGATAATTTGTTTATTTGTTGTTTTCATAACAGTATATTTTGCTTTGTGGAAAGGTATCAAAAGCGCAGGCAAGGCTGTATGGATCACCGCTATTGCTCCTTATATTGTCATGTTTATTTTGTTAATCCGAGGTTTGACTTTAGATGGTAGTTGGATAGGTATCAAATTTTATCTAAGTGTTAGCGATTGGTCTAGTTTATTGGAAATGAAAGTTTGGGTCGATGCAGCAACACAAATCTTTTTCTCGCTTGGACCTGGTTTTGGTACTATTATAGCTTTGAGTAGTTATAACAAAAGAACAAATAATTGCTACAAGTATTAAACTAAAAAAAAAAATTATTGTTTTTTTATATTTTTTATTGAAAAAAAAGAGATGCACTTTTAACAAGTTTTATAAATTGCTTTACTAGCATACTATCAGGCTTTGTGGTATTTTCAACTCTGGGACATATGGCTTATGTTCAAGGAAAAACTATAGAAGAAGTAACTGAGCCTGGACCTGGTCTAATATTTATAACTTATCCGCAAGCTATTAGTTTAATGCCATGGGCACCTTTTTGGGCAGTAGTATTTTTTTTCATGCTATTTACACTTGGTATTGACAGTACTGTAAGAAATAATGAAAAACAAAAATTTTTAATTTTTTTTTTTCCAATTTTTTTTCTAAAGTTTGGAGGATTAGAATCAGTTATAACCGGTGTTTGTGATACTTTTCCGAGTTTGACTGGTAAAAGAAGATCCTGGTTTGTTCTGGGTCTAATTTTTGTATGTTTCTTATTTGCATTGCCAACAGTAACTCACGTAATTTAATAAATCTTTCTCACAATTAATTCAAATTTGAATGAATTTCTAAACTTAAAGGGAGGTCCTTATATAGTTCATTTATTCGACAACTTTGCTGTTGCTCCAGCTATTTTATTTGTGGTTTTATTAGAAATAATCGGTGTTATGTATTCTTATGGATGTGAACGATTTTGTAATGATTTATTAATGATGATTAAAAAATTTCCAAATAAATTTTGGATTTATTGCTGGAAATATATTAGCCCTGGTATTGTGGTGGTAATTTAAATAAGAAATTGTTTTTTATGGAAATAAAATTATAGGTTTTTTTTTAAAAGCTAATGACTTTTATGATTTCTAGAGGTATGTTAAGCGGTCCTTTAGAATATGGAAACGGCTATGTTTATACAGGTCTGGGAGAATACATAGCTGCTATTTTAGTTTTTGTACCAACATCTTTTATTATAGTCTACGCAATTTATAGATTATACAAAACAGAAGGAACTTTAGAAGAGGTTTATTTTCATCTTGTTTTCTATTAATTTATACAACTTATGAATTTTTCTTAATTCTTTAAAAAAGAGATTTAAAAAACTGACCAAGCCTAAAGATGATTGGAAAAGAAATAATGAGAATATAATTGATGCCAATTTTGTTGATGGAAATATAATCAAAATGGAAAAATTAAACAATGCAAAATGTATTATAGTTAATTTTAATCATCAAGAAAACAAACCAGTAAATTTGTAGACATGAAAATTTTTATTTATTGTCTTAATCCTTAGAAAAATAATAATAAAAAAAATTTATCATTTAGATTAGGTTTTGATCTTTTTTTTTTTAAATTAAATCAATGTTTTTTAAATAAAATTTAAAGTCTAAATTAATTTTTACAAAATTTTACAATATTTTCCTAAAATTCTGGATTCATTTTTCTGATAACATACAAGTCTAAAATTTGATGACAAATATCTTCTAATACTTCTATTTTTAGGCCCTCGACGAATTGATCGAACCAATTTTTTGATTCTTTATTTATCATGAATAAACTTAAATCAATTTGAGACAATTTACTAGCTAAATAAATAAACGCAATAGCTATTATTTCGGGCTCCCATTGAAGACAAAGAGTAGTACAATAACTATCATTGATAAATGTCCAGGACGATTGAACAATTGATTTAATAACTTCTGTATTTCCCTGAAAAGATTTGGCATATCTTAATAAATACATGTAGGGATGTTCTACTTGTAAATCGAATTTGATGGTTTGTAATAAAATTTTTTCATATGTCATCATTTCTTTTATTGGATCTTCATCAAACTGTTCTGAATATTTAGTCAAATTTTTAGATTCTAAATACAATTTTGCTGTTTTTATTATATCTTTACATTTTTTTGGAGTTTCTTCAACTTTTCCTGCTAAAAACAAGCAAGAAGCAGCCATCAACTTTAAAAATATAAATATAATTTTTTCTTTTATAAAGATAAATTTTATGCTATTACAAATCTTGGAAATTGATTGAATGAATGATACATAAAAAATCTATGAAAAAATACAGCACCAGTTGCTAAAGTATCATATCGTCTTTTGAAATCATATTAAATTTTATTTTTTTAAAGCATATAAATAATGCAAAATAGTTACAAGCCCAAAGAATTTCCACAATCAATCAAAAATTTAGCACCTTGTCGTCTATATTTTTGTTCTATTTCAGTCTTTATGCCATCTTTAAAAGATGGTGTTTCAATTAAGTCAGATTTTTCAAAATACCAATTCATTGCCATTTTGAAAAAAGACTTTAAAAACTAAATAAAATATTTATTTAGCTATTTATTTTATTGTATCTTATTTTTGAAATTAAATTATTTTCAATCACGTGAATTTTGTATTAGAGACCAAAAATTAAAACTGAATCAGATTCAAATTTTTCAAATTATTTATAATTTTGTTTAATTCATGTTTGTTTAATTTCTCTTGATATTAGGCTTATGAGTAATTATTTTAAAAATATTTTATAAATGTTCTATAGTGTAAAGATTAGCACTTGGACCAAAATTGAACGATTATTGAGATAATAAAAAAAGAACAATTTAAAAATTTTATTTAAATTTTATTTTATAAAAAATATACATTTAAAATTATTTTAAAATTTAAAAATATTTACAAAATAATAATAATTAAAACAAAAAAAATTTTTTATATATATCCCTGCCATCAAAACAGATTTTAAATTAAAATTATTCAATTAAATTAAAATAGAAAAAATAAATTTTTTAAATTAAATGTTTTTTTATTACTTTATGTTTTTAAGTTTTCTTAAAATAAATAAATCTAATATAACAAATAATAAATGGTTTTATCAAACATTCAGTAATCATTTCTCTACTCTCTTTCTATCACTCTTCTCGTATATACCATCATCACCAATAAAAAATTTTATTTACATTTTAAAAATTATAATACCAAATCAATAAAATAAAAAAAATAAAATAAACAATTTTTCTCTAAATTATTTTTTTTTTAAATTTAAATTTCAACAATAAAATTTAATTAAAATTAAACAATTTTTTGTAAATTTTTTTATTAATAAAATTTTAATTCAAGATCTATCACTAATATTAACTGGTTTTAAATTACTAGCTCTTTGAAGTGAACTCGTATTAATCTGATTCGTATTGCCATTCGTATTTATATTTATATGAGATTGATACATGTGATGTTGAGCCATTTGATGATGGTGATTATGATGATGATGATGGTACATGTGATTAATATGCTCATGTGGCATATTGTATTTTGGTGGAATATTCGGCTGACCGGTGTATATGTTCGGGTTCGGAATAGGAGCATAATGCGAAGCGGGTGGCGGTGGAGCAATCATTCCGGGCGGATAGTAGTAGTACGGATTCGGAGGAGGAGGCGGCGGCTGTTGCTGTTGGGGTGGTGGTGGCGGTGGTGGTTGAACCGGTACGTGCACGGGAGGATGGCCAGGCGGTGGAGGGGGTGGCGGAGGCTGTTGGGACGGAATCATATAATGATGCTGTTCTGATGATGCTGCTTGATAGTATTGTTGATAAGATTGAGAGAACGGCTGAGCTTGTTCATTAAAAGTTTTCATTAATTTTGCCGAAGTCGGACTAGTGGGCTCATTGTAGCCGACAGAGCTAAGCGAACTGTTCGGTGTAAGTGATAATGTGTCCGGTGGTGATTTCTAGAAAAAAAAAATTTTCATATTAATAAAATAAACACAAAATTTAAAAATATATTTATTAAATTACTCTTTTATTTGTTAGATTTTGAATTTGTTTTGAGGTTTGACTAGTTTGTTGCTGTTGCTGCTGTTGTTGTTGTTGTTGTTGTTGTGTGGCATATAAATCAAGAATTTGATGACAAATGTCCTCTAGAATATCAACACTCAAATCTTCGACAAATTGATCCCACCAATTTTGTTTTGTTGCCAATTCTTTCTTGTCCAACCAATCAGTAATTTCAAATTTGGACAATTTACTAGTTAAATACATCAAAGCAATGGCAATTATTTCTGGTTCCCATTGAAGACACAACGTAGTACAATAACTATCATTAATAAACGCCCAAGCCATCTGAACCATTGATCTTATTTGTTCTTGGTCTCCTTTCAGAGTTTTAGCGTATTTTAATAAATAACCGTACGGATGTTCTACTTGTAAATCAAATTTAATTGTTTGTAATAAAATTTTTTCGTATGTCATTATTTCTTTGATTGGATCTTCTCCGAACAAGTCCGAATGAAATTTAAGATTTTTAGATTCTAAATACATTTTAGCTGCTTTAACAATATCTTTACATTTTTTCGGTGTTTCTTCCACTTTACCGGCTAGGAAAAGACAACAAGTAGCCATTACGTAGCGTGGAAATTCGTTAAACGAATGATACATATAAAACCTATGATAAAACACAACTCCAGTAGCCATCGTATCGTATCGACTTAAACAAATGCAAAACTAAATAGATATATTTAATAAATAAGAAGATTTCAATAAGAACACTTACAGTCCCATACTGTTGCCACAATCCATTAAAAATCTAGCACCTTCACGTCTATATCTCGACTCTGTTTGACTATCGATACCATCTCTATAAGATGGTGTATTTATTAAGTCTGATTTTTCGAAATACCAACAAGGCATTTAATTAGAATTATTTTGTTTATATTTATTTATTTATTTATTTATTTATTAATACTTGGTTGTATTATTAACATTAATAATTTTAAAATTGTCTTAGAAAATAAAATATATTAATAATTTTTAATTTTTTAATAAGCATATATATATTTTTTTATTTTAAAGAATTTTTTTAGTTCTAATCTAAGCGCAATTATAATTTGTTTTATGTTTTGTTTAATATAATATATATATAAATATATCTATGTATATAATATATAGTGATTTACATGTATGCTTTATATTCTTTTTTATTCATAATTTTAGTTTTAATTCTAATAGAGCTAATATTTATTATTAGTTGTTGCTTTAAAGTCTTTTCTATTTTAAAATTATAAAAATAAACTTACCATTTTATATGAATAAAATAGTGTTTGAGATTAAATTTATATTTATGCAGGCTTTTAGCTTTAATATTTTAAAAATCTTGTCTCAATTGCTAATATTGCAATTTTATTTTAATTTATAATGAAAAGATTACAAATCAAAAGATTACAAATGTGCGCTTGTTGCAATAGTTCGATACTATTCTATTTACTATATAAGAAGCACAGTTTTTTAAATTATTTAAATAAAATAATAGGTATTTAAATATTGCAAGTCTTTCTGGAAACAGCTCCAAACAAACAAAGTAGAGTAGAAAGCGATTATATATTATTGTAGATTATTGTAGACAATCGTATATTTATGTTTATTATCAATTTTTGTTGGAAGCTTTCAAACATCTCAAATAAACAATTTAATTTTAGTTTATTCAATTACTTTTGAATATAAAAAAAATTACTAATTAAAAAATTTAGAATTTTTTTCTTATCAGAATTTTTGTTTAATATTGTAAACATAAGGAATAACTTATTAATATTTTCTAAAACAAAGGTTTGAAATTTGCAACTTTAAATAAATATAAGCAAAAATATTTATTTTTTACTTTTACTATTAAAATAAGAATATGGACAATATCTGTGAACATTTCAAATAAAAATTCAATTTCAATTTAAGAAATAATGTTGGATATCTGAAGCTAATTTTAAAGATAAATGATTAATTAATAAACTAAATCTTTAAAGATTAAATTATATAAAAACATATTATGAAAATGAGTATTATCTATATGCAATTATATTTTAATTAATTTTGGTATTTTTTGATATTTAAACATGATTCTTTTCTAAATCATTGAATTAATAAAAACACAAAATACAATGTATAATTATAATTTTAAAAACTAAGTAGGCTCGAGGCTTTTTTTATTAAGATTTTCTAAAAAAATAAAATTCAAACTTTAATATTTTAGAGCAATTTTTAAATTAGAGCATTAAATTGTTAACTACAAATTATTTTGGAAATTATTCAAAATTAAAATTAAATCATTATGAATTAAGCTTGATAACTAATATAAAATTACATTATCTAAACTGTTCGATGAATACTTAATTAATAAATTACTTGAAATGTTTTTATATGCATGATCTATATATAAAGAGCTAAAGACTTGAATAATTATTTTCCAACATGTAACATACAAACTTAACTTAAAAAAGGCAAATTACAAACACAGCAACTTTTTATTTTAAATTTTTAAAACCTTTCAAAAAAGATCCAAAATTAAAAACAGATTAAACAATTCTCTTTTATAAAATAATATTTTTGGAATTTTTTTTTTTAAATTAGTTGATAAAAATAATGATAATCTAGATATTTTTTTAACTATTTCGATTTTTAGTAGCTTTTAATTGTTTATTGATATTTAATAATTGAATTGAAAAACAATTTTTAAATTATCAAGATTCAAAATTTAATATAAAGTATTAAAATAAATTTAAAAGGTGTAAAAAATATTTAAATAAAAATTATATATTTATTTCTATATAAATAAATTTCAAGCAAAAATTAAAATAATTTAAACTATTTAGATACGATCTGGCTCACTTATATTTATCGCATTGACAACCAGGTTTAATTATATAGATAACAAAAAAAATAGATATTTAACAAAGCCCAGACAAGATATCAAATTGCTAGTTTTAAATTTTTTTTTTTGGTTTTAAGAAATTTAATTTTTAGAAACAAAATTCAATAATATTAATAAAAAATTTCTTATCTACATTTTTTTAAAAGTGTTTAACAGTTCTTAGAGATAGAATCAGATAAAATTTCTTTGTTCCCAATATGAATTCCATAGACTTAAAAAGATTCAATAGATAACAATTAATACAAAAGAATATTCTCTTTATTTTCTAAAAGAACTTTAAATTTTTTGTAGCCGAACAAGTGTTTGAAAATCTTGGGCTAATTTGCTAATAGGCGTATTCTGTTTAGTTATTTATTTAGAAAGAAAAAAAATTAAAAAAAATTCAAGGGTTAGGCTTGAATTAGATGTTTTTAGACAAATATTAGCAAATTTGAAATTAGCAGTTTGAGTATTTTTTTATGAGTATTTATTTGATGATCAAAAAAATACCGAACTATTA
This sequence comes from Brachionus angularis, assembly GCA_021432725.1. Taxonomy (NCBI): domain Eukaryota; kingdom Metazoa; phylum Rotifera; class Eurotatoria; order Ploima; family Brachionidae; genus Brachionus; species Brachionus angularis. The sequence goes on along the minus strand of JAJVDD010000002.1, from coordinate 417,280 downwards.
GTGAAAAGAAATAATTTTTGTTTATCAAATATAGGTAAGGATTTATTACCAAAATTCGTTAAAAAAAAAAGATATTTTCTTTGACTAATAGAAGAAAAATATTCTTTAAAAAATTTGTTACATATTTAAACATAACACCTAATTATAAAAAGTATTTAAATTTTGTTCAGGTTGATAAATTGGATAAAATTTTTTCATTTTCTCTAGCTAATCATCTCCCAAGAATTAGAAAAACATGTTACATGATTTTTACCTAATCAAATTGAAATTAACTAATTACCTGAAACTAATTTTGAATTTATCAAATTAGAATTTTTTTTTAATTGATAATTTCTGTAACCATTTAGATTTTTAATCAAAAATTTTCAAATATAAATATCAGACTTCATCGACTGAGTTAAACCAAAAGAAACCAAATAAAAAAAATAAAACTAAGAATAATTAAAACTAATAAAATGAAACAATCAGTTTTACAAAAATTAAAATCTAAATGGAGATCAACAAGTACTGTTTTATCAAATGAAAATGAAGTAGATCAAAAACCTGTATGGTTAAAAGTTAAGATGAGCCGCGAAGAATCAGAATACTTACTAGCTGATCAAGAAATTGGAGTATTTTTTGTACGCAAAAGCGAATCAGTACCAGACTGTTTTGTTCTATCAGTAAAAGTTCCAAAATTTGTCAATTCGCACCAAGTTTCTCATTATCTAATATTGAAAGCTAAAAAAGGTTTTTGCATTCGCGGATTTCAAAAAGAGTTCAACGATATTAAATCATTAGTTACACATTGCTCTTACATGAGAGACATGCTTCCGGTTCAATTAAATTTAGAACATTATGATGAGAAAAAGAAAAATTTCAATGAATTTTGTTATTACTTTAATAGCACCTCTTCTCTCAACTCTTTATCAAGTGGACAATCAGATTTTTCTGATTTATCCGAATTTGATTTTACACCTTCAACTTCTACTTCAGTTTCAAGCAATTTATTCGATGATGGATTTTTTTAAAACAAATCTTTTTATATTTAATTTTTTTTTATATATATTTTGTACAGTTTTTGTAAATTATTTATTTATTTTAAATACCATTAAAAATAAAAAGTATTAAAAAATAACTAATCTTTTTTTCTAAATCATTGTTGGCCAATTATTAGGAATTAAAAAATATTTAAAATGTAATTAGATTTCTTAGCATGCAAAATATAAATTGAATTTTAACAGAAAACTTAAGCTAATTTTTTTTTATTTTATATTAAACATTTGTTTCTATGACTACTTCAATACTATTATTGAATGAATTAACTCTCTCTTGAATTGTTTCTAAGTTTAAAAGAAAAAAAAACTAAAACTTGAAAATTTACTTAAATAAAAATACATAGATAAATATATGGAATCTGATCCCAGGTTTCAATGGTTGGAAAAAAGGATTTCTTCTTGTTTAAATCCGAAACGAGAAGCCTTGACCAATCTAACTGATAATGAAGATAACAAGTATTTTTAAATTTTATTAATAAATATTTAATTTTTTTATAAAATTATTAATTGAAACAAGGCTTATTATTTTGGAATTTTTGAATAATGAAGATATAAAACAACTTTATATTTATTCTATATCTCCAACTCAAATGATAGCTTCCCGAACTTGTGATATCAATTGCGAAAAAGGAATTTATTTTCTTAAAATAACAAACAATTCGAAACTAACAATTGATCAAATGAGTTAATTTAATAACAATTATAAATAAATATAAATTTTTTAATTGTTTCAAAATAAAGGTAATCAAGTTTCTTATTTCGAATCTTCGAATCGTATTTTTGATCACATGGATCTAATGACTAGAGAAGTATTTATGCCATTGTTATGTGTAGAAGATAGTGGCGACAAACTAATGGATCTTATGCACAGAATCATTTCTCAAATCGCCATAGCTCAATCTCAAATTGAAGACTCTGTTTCTCTCCCGTTACCAGCCCTGAATGTTTTAGCTTCAGTTGCATCGAACCCCAACAGACGTCTTACTGTATTGCATATTTTAGAAACTACTTTAATTAATTGGCAAAAACAGATTAAAAATACTTTAAAACAACAACCAGAAATATCCAACACAAATTCAAACTTTTATACCAAAGACGAAATCCAATTGTGGACCAGTAATATAAATAAGCTTAATAATCTAATTGTACAATTAGATGCTCCGCATGTTAAAGATATTTTAGCTAATTTAGAAAACAACAACAGTGCTTATATCCAACCTTTTTATTTTATAAAAAATGAAATAAAATCGGTTTTTATTAAATTTTTTTTTTTACAAATTATTATAAGAAATTTTTAAGAAATTATTTAGGCTATTAAATCGGCTGAAATTAATTTGAGATATATAAGTACATTGACACCATGGGTGCATAAAATTAAGAGCTCAAACTTAGTCGAAAACGCTCAATACTTATTCACGGGCCTCTTTCACACTCTTCTTTTAATATGGCAAAATTCTAAATATTATCATATGAAAGATAGATTCGCTCACATGTTATTATTTTTATCAAACGAAATAGTTTCTGTTTCTAAAGAAGTAGTTGGTAACGATATACTTCAAGATCCAATGCGTTCTTATACAAAACTAAAAGAAGCACTAAGAATTTGTGCTATGTTCAGAGGCACTTATTTGGATTTTAAAGAAAAAGCCGATGCTTTAAATACAAAATTTAGAAGATTAGAAAAAAAGTGAAAAAAAATTAGAATTTTCTTTTTTTTTAAATAAAAATAATTTATTAAAAAAATTCAGAGTCGACTTTAACGAGAAGCAATTATGGTGGGTACAATCGTATTCAGGGGAAGACCGGCAAAAAATATCAGAAAACGATGAATACGAGGTTATGAGAGAACACAGTCCATGGCCCAAGCGTAATCATAATTGTTTTTTTTATTTGAACGTGTTCATGGAGAGGTGCAACGATGTTTTAGAGCTAGTTCAAACCATGAGACATTTTCAAATATTGTCCAAAACGGTGTCTATAGGTGGTTCTGATAATAAAAATATGGATATTTTAGCTCAAGAAATACACCAAAAATACGAACGCTCGTTATCCGAATTTCAATTGAATGTTACTGATGTAATGAACTTCGATAATCAGAATCAAAACTTTGAAATTTCATTTTTTAATCTACGTACTACAATCAAAGAACTTGAAAGAGAATTATCCAAGATATTGGATATTAGCATTAAACATTGTACCACAATAGCCTCAAAGCTTCGACTTTTAGAAGTGTTTGAAGGTGTTCATGAAAGAGACGTGGTTCAAGTTGACTTTAGATATAATTTGAAATAATTTATTTTTTTTTTAAGTTATTTTATTTAAAAGGAACATTTAAGCGTGGAATATAAATGGTTAATGAACGAATTGTTGAAGGAATTCTCAAACGTAAAACAATTGTGCTCCGATATGGATAATATTCGTTCAGTTCTTCCAACTATTGTCAATAAACTATTTTGGTTGCATGGCTTAGAACAAAGAATAAAAGTGCCAATGGAAAAGTTTAGTTATTTATATCCTAATTTGTTGCAAGGTGACTTGGGATATCTTCTAAGAGAGACTTACAAAAATACTATTGAATTTATAGAAAAGTTTTTAAAAATTTATATAATCAAAAAAAATTTTATTTATAAAAATTTAAAATTTTTCATAAAGAAATAAAAAAGAAACTATTAAACAATGGGAAATGAGCATATCGTCTTCTTTGACTGATAAACTACAACAAACTGTGTTAAAAAATTCATCACTTGAAGAACTTCTAATTAAACGACCAAATTCATTGGAGATTAACTTGGACCCCGAACTAGAAAAGTTGTTAAAAGAAATACATTATCTACAAATGTCACCATTCAACTTAGATCTATCCGATGTTTTAAAAGATAAATTTAGTCATCTAAAAGACGAGAATAAACTAAGATTGTATGCAACCAGAATTAGATCTATAGTTGATAAATATAATCTAATAATGAAAAATATTCAAACTGAAGAATTGCCTTTGTTTGAGCTCAAATTAAACAAAATTGATTCGGTATAATTTGTTTTACTTTTCAAACTTAAAGATTAGAAGAATTAAAGGCTAATTTTTTAAAAGATTGTAGAACAAGGTTTGATGAGTGTTACTTGGAATACAGTCGAAATACCTGATTACATTGAAAATGCTCATTCAATAATATGCACTGATGTTTATCAAAATTTAGAAATTTGTCAAATAAATTCCAAAGAAATTTACTCAGTAGTAAATGCTTGGTGCGAATGCGAGTCTGATGTGTTTATGAAAAGAGACTTAAATGTAACCAATAGCGCTAAAGAGTTGGAAGAAAAACAAATGTAAAATTAAAATTTAAATAAAATAAATTTTATTAATATAATAGAAAATTTTCTTTAGAGAATTACACAATAATATCAAAAAAGATATCATAAAAGGTGGTAATAAAATACACAGTTTAATAAGTGGTACTTTGGACGCAGTTGGCATAAGTGAGGCTTCACCTGGTTGGCAAGAGTATCTCACTTTTATGAACGAGATTATTTTTAATGGTTTTAGAATATCTTCTTTAACAAGTCTAAGACACATGCACAATTCGATGACCAATCCAGAGGTAATTTTCTTAAAAAAAAGTTTCAAAAATTTTTGATAAATTTATTTTATTTAAAAAATAGGAGTTAAAGACTCCATTTGTTTGTATTGATCTTGAGTTAATCGATTCTCAGCTATTATTCAACCCACCACTAGATGAAAGTAGTCATGTTAAAAATTTACAAGAAATTTTATTTGATTTCATAAACATTTTTATATCTCGCGGAAGTTATATGCTTGTTTTAGGAAAAAATCGAGTAATTCAAATTTTTTTTCGCTAAATAAACTTTTATGATAAAAAAAAATTTAATTAAAGATTAGTTATGACCAGTTGGTGTCTAGAGATGAAAGCATATTTGATGTAGTTAACAAAATTAACAATTCAATTGAAAAAGCTAGTACTGAGTGTAAAAAAATATACGATTACTTCAACGCATTCAGCTACTTGTGGAAATCTGACATTCATGAAACATTTGTGAATTTTCTAAAAGGAACTGCTTCATTGTCAAGAAGCAAAAATCCAAGACCACCATCCAAAAATTTTATGAGCAACAGAAACGTTGCAAAGTAAATTGAAAGATTTTTTATAAAAATCATAAAAAATTTTGATAAAAAAAAATTATTTTATTTGATAAAGGAGTATAACATCTCTTGGTAGTATGCTCACCCCTGAGGTTATAAGCAATATTGAGAGAACTTTTTTATCGCCATACTATCAGTCGATGACTAAACAAGAAAAAGAGCAATGTTCAACACCACTTTTGGAAGACTTTAATACCGAAATAGCTGTTTATGTGGTAAAATTTTTTGCCAATATTCGGAAAAAATCTTATTTTTTTTTTTTATTTTAATTTTCATTGTATTATAAATAAAATTTAATGTTAAAATTTTTACAAAAAAGAATGCTCAAGAAAAAATAAAAATGCTCGAAAGTTATCAAGATGTGGAATGGATTCGAGTGAAACTTCAACCAACAATAGATGTTTTGATTACTTTAACAAATAAACTTATATGGAAATTTACAAGCTTTTTATCAAATCAAGTTATTTTTTTTTTATAAAATTTTATTTAAATTGAGTTTTAAAAAAATTTTAAACTTAAAGATAAAAACAACTTTAAATGAATTGGATCAGTTTTTAAAAAGAATGGAGCCTGATATAGAAAAAATTACTGGTGAAGAACGAGATACAGCCACATTTATGAAAATAATGCGAATGTTCAACGAAGTTTCATCCAAGCAACAAGAAATGGAAGTTAAATTTGAATTAATGAAGCGCACTTTGAATTTACTTAAAAAATACAAGAGATTCGATGTTATCGATTTGGAGTCTAAGTTTAACAATACACCAATTAGATGGACGAATTTGAAATCCAAAGTAACATTAGCTAAGCAAAGACTTGGTCCAACAATTCAAGAAGAATCTAAAGTTATAATTCAAGACCTTAAAGAATTCTCTTCGGTCATTAAAAACCTTTTAAATGATATTATGAGCTCATATTTATTTGATCGTGGATGTGACCACGATCGAGCATTCAAGTTATTAGATATATTCAACGAAAAATTTGACAGCTTGCAAAATCAAGCGGAAGATTTAAAACAACTTCAAGAACTATTAGACTCAGATGTGGTCGATTTCGGTATTTTAATTCAATCAAAAGCAACCTTAATTATTCTAAAACAAACATGGAAAACTATAAAGTTTGATTTTATTAAAATACATTTCTTTAGAAAAAAACTGAAATTGAAAATTTTTAATAAAAAGAGATATAAGATGTAAACATAATGAATGGAAATCGATTAGATGGCAAAAAGTGAATATAAAACAAGCTCATGAAGAAACAGATAAACAGTTGGAAATGTTAGTTAATTTACCAGAAGAAGCCGAGCCATGGGATGTTGTGATCGGAACTAGAGCTGATATTCTAAATATTAAAAATTGTTTGCCAATTATAGACGAAATAGCTAATCCAGCAATGAGAACTCGACATTGGAAACAATTGGTTCGTATATCTGGCGGAACTGCTCTTGTTGATAACGAAACTTTAAAAATGCTCACTTTTGGCCAACTATTGGACCTCAACTTACATTGTAATTAAATTTTGAAATTAAAATTAGAATTAAATTTTTTTTTTCTAAATTTAAAAATTTCTTTAAACTGTAAAGCTCATGTAGATGAGGTTAAAATAATAGTCCAAAAAGCAGTAAAAGACTTGAGCATTGAACAAACAATAAAAACTTATGAAGAGATTTGGTTAAGCAAAGTTTTTTCGTTAAAAATATATAACTATATAAGATCAGAGTCAACCAATAAGACCCCGAATGATGATGACGTAAATTCAAAAAATATAAAAAAATTCTAATTTCTCGAATTTAAATATCTTAAATAATTGAAATTAAAAGGATAAAGAATCACATGATAGAAGATCATCACAATCAAGAATGGGAATTTTGCCAGCTTCAACTAAGAGTACAAAGCGATTGAGTATAGGTTCATTACCACAATCACTAGTCGGAGTCGAGCCTTTGTCTGACAACGACCCAGTGTTTTTGTTCGAGCATGCTGAATCACTGTTTGCCGAACTCGAACATCATCAAATCGTCTTAGAAGAATTACTACAAAATCAATCAGCCGGCTCTTTTTACGATGAAATAATAAAATGGCAAAATACTTTACAAAACGTGGAAGCAATTTTACAAGAATGGAATAAGGTTCAAATAAAATGGAAAAGATTAGAACCAGTATGAGCTTAGTTTAATATAAATTTTTTTTTCATTAACAAAATAAAAAATTTTTTAAGGTATATTCATCGTATGAGATTCACACCATCTTACCACAAGATTCAACTATTTTTTACAAATCTGATAAAGATTTTAGAATCCTTATGAAAGCAACTCATAAAAATAATAACATTTTAAAATGTTGTCAAAGAAAAAGTAATCTAAATTTTAGATTTTGATTTTGCCAAATTTTAAATAAAAAATTTTATTAAAAAAGATATTTTAAATATACTTAAACATTTAAATCACAATTTGGATTCTTGTTACGAGTCTTTAGTTCAAGAAATGGCTAAAAAAAGATCCAAGTGTCCACGATTGTATCTTTTAAATGAAGAAGATTTACTTGAAGTTCTATGTTCAGGCTCCAATTTGGAAAATTTATCTCAAAATATATCCAAAGTTTTTAACAACATAAAAAGACTTAAAATTATGGAAAATTCTTCTCTAAATTCAAAGAAAATTGTTGGTTTTTATGCAGTTAATAATGAATATTTTAGTTTTAAAAATGTAATTAAAAATATTTAATAATTTTTTTTTTTTAATTTTAAATTTCAAGTTATTTTCTTAAATTAATTAAAGCCGATTGCTTTTATGGGAAATGTCGAAGAACTGATAAATAATTTAGAAAAAGAAATACCAAATAGCCTTAAGTATTTACTTGAGCTAGCTCTTAATGGTAATCAACCTCCGCCTAATTTAATTCATAATGAATCCAAAACACCAGATTTAAAGCCTCAAACTAGAGCTTTAACTACAATAAACGAAAATGGAGATCATGAAGAATATTCACCGAGTATTTTCTCTTGGCTTTTACTTCATTCTACTCAAATAATTCAGCTTTGTTTGAATATTTTGATCATCAAACAAATCGAGACCAATTTAAAAGATTCCAAAATAGATGAGCTTAAAGTGAGCTTTTAATTCTTTAAAGTAATTAAAATTGTTGATTAAATTTTTTACAATTAAGAAATTAGAAGCTAAATTCTCTGATTTGATTGCTATTTATAACAAACAATTAAATTCTTTTTATTTTAAAACAGAATCAGGTAATTAATTTAAATTTAAATTTTAGAAAAACTTCTTTTTAATTTATTTAAATCAAGACAAATCCGAAGAAGATTCTAAGCAAAAATTAAATGCTGGAATTTTACTAAGTTCGGATCAACATGAAAAATTGGATCTAGTGAACAAAATTTTAATCTATTACAGACACATATTAAGAGATATAATAACAAAAAATTTGACTATAAATTCAATCGAATGGTTGGAAATACCTAAATACTATTATATAAAAACAAACGAGAATGATTCGAAATTGATTGTGAAATTATTCAATTTAGAATTGAATTATGGTTTTAATTTTTGCTCTCCAATAAGCGACCTAGAATGCTCAATGATTTACAATTCTTCAGAAACAAGATTAATTTTTAAAAAACTGATAAACACAATTTTATTAAAGTCAAGTCCGATTTTGCATGGTAAACAAACTTTTAATATTCTCAAGTGCTTTAGTCATTTGCTTGGATACGAAATTCATTTTTTCCTTTGCTCTGAGCTTACTATGAATGAATCATTGAATAATGTGTGTAGAGCTATGGTCATAGCAGGCTATTGGGTTACTTTTTTGAACATTAATAATCTCTCAGTTCAACTAATGAGTGCTTTATCAAATGTTCTGACTCAAGTTAATGAACGAAAAGAGTCAATTATGATAAACAATGAAACATTCAGATTTTTCAACCCAAAATCTGAATTATTTACATATTTTGCAACTATAGAACAAAACGGATACAAAATATTGACTAATTCTGATATTGATTCTTTGAAGATAACCAAAATAGACCATTATTTTAGTTTAATGTCTAAAGATTTATTGGAAAAATTCAGGATTATTAAATCCGATTTTAAAAATTTAGATGTTTATATTAACTCGAATTTAATAACTAATGGATTCAAAAACAATGATCTTCTATGTTCTGAAATTGTTAATTTAAATGTTTTATATAACAATGTGCTTCAAATTTTGGTCAAGAAAAATTGTAAAAATTTGAAAAAAATTTTCTTTGTTTTTTAAAAGTTTAAAACATAAAATTTTTTAGTTCAAGATTTATTAGATCCTAGTTGGTTTAAATTTTTAATTAAAGAATCAAGTTATTTGGTACACAATAGAATGATTATGAACAATCAAACCGAAACCCATAAAGGTTTGAGAAATAAAAATTTATTTTAAAAGAAATTTAGATTTTTTATAACAATTTTTATAATATCACAAGATGAAAGAGAGGCTGTAGTTCAAGTATTAGGAAATTATTTGTTTCAAAGAATTGATTTAAACAGTGCTCAATTGCTTTATAATTATTTCAAATCTATTTGGTCTGATATTGAAATTCCATTTAAGCATGAAATTTTATTAGAAAATGGTAAATAAAAATTTTGGTATTTTTTTTACCAACTTGAATATAGATGGTTTGATTTATTTTTTAAAGATGTGACACTTTTAAATTTGCCAATACATGTTGAGAAAGAGACAGCCATGCAGATCGAGGATAAAACAAAATTAAATAGTATTCCAGACTCAGTTATTGTAGCTACTAATAAACATAAACTAGCTCCATCGGTTTTGTTTCAAACTAAAGCAGTTAATATAATTGAAAATCTATTAAGCTATAAAAATGTATTATTAATAATAATTTAAATATAAAAAACTTATTTTATTGAAATTTTTTATTTTAACAATTAGCTCTTGTTGATTGGTAAAAGTGGTTCTGGAAAAACTTCATTATTAAAGACTGCCATCACTGCTTTGTCCGAGCTAGGCTACTATTTCGATTTTCAGCATGTCTATATAAATAGCTATTCTACAATAGAACTGTTTGGTCATACAAGCTCAAAATCAGGCCTGTTAAAAGAAGGTCTTATTTCGAATACATTAAGAAATTTCGATAAAAAGTCAAATTATAATTTATTACATTTTGTCGGAGAAGTAAAAAGCATTTCACAAAAATAAAGCCAAAAATTAATTTAAAATTTACTTCTATTCTAAAGAGCTCAGTAAACAATTTTTACCTAAATGAATCATTGTTTAGTAATGATCAAATATTTTTGAATCAAAACAACGAAAAGACTAAAATAGATTTAAACAAACTCAAACTTGTTTGGGAAGTAGGCCTAAATTTAAAAATTATACAAAAAAAAATTTATTTTTAAATTTTTTTTCTCCAAGTCTGATGATTTAGCTAATATGAGCCCGAGTATAATCTCAATATCGAATCTCATTTACTTGGATGATTGTTTAATAACTTGGGAGCATATTGTCGAATCAGCTTTCTTATCATTTCAAATTCAAACAGCTAAATTAAAAAATCTAAAAAAAGAATTCTTATTAAAATTACAACTAGTCAAAAAAGAATTTGATATAAAAGAAAAAACTTATTCAGATGTTTTACCAATTTGTTTTGATTCAAAAGTTCGTTTAGTTTTATCCATAATGAAGGTAATTAAGATTCATCCAAATTTTTTATTCTTAAAATATATAAATTTTTTTTTTGAATAGAGCTTATTAAAAAATAATGATCGCTGGGATGATAAAGATGTTAAATCAATAGTTGAATATTGTATCTCAAGTGGAATATCTGCTTCAATGACTTCAGATAGTAAAGAACTATTTAACGAATGGTCCAAAACTGTTTTTGAAACATACCCAACGGAAGGTTCTATATACGATTACTTTTATGACATAGACTCTAGTCAGTATCAACTCTGGTCTGATAACATACCAACTTTCAGTTGTCCGGTGCATCAAGGCATACCATTGAATGTGTTTGTTCACACGCCTAGTACCATGTTCCTAAGTTCAATGCTAGATGTAATGCTAAATTTAGATGAGTCGTTCCTGATTGTTGGTGAAACTGGTACCGGAAAAACTTCATTAGTATCTGATAAGCTTAAAACCTCATGTTCTGGTGATCTTACAGAGCTTTTCTACATTACTATCAACACTAACCGATTAACAAACAGCTCTTATTTACAAAATAGAATTAATCATCATTTGTCTTGGATTCATAGTTCTTATTATGTTCCTAAAGGTAATAAAAGAATGTTTTGTTTCATAGATGATATCCATCAAGCTCAAATTAATGACAATAATCGGCAAACTTCTATCGAATTTCTACGCCAACATCTCGACTCGGGAAGGATATACGACTTTGGCTCAAAGAAATGGCAAAATACTAAAAACATTACTTACATAAGCACATTTAATAGTAAAGTATATTCACCATCTAATTCAATAACAAACAAAGTTTTAAAACATTTCCATGTAATTGCTCAACACTTTCCAAGCAATGCAGAAACACATGGTATTTATACAAAACTATTGTATCGCCATTTAGTTGGTGATGTAGAGAACGAGTCGAGTAATGCTAAACTTAACGCAAATATTATATCTCGTTTGAAAAGTTTACAGACTGTGCTCAAAAATTTGGTTCAGTCCTCGATTGATTTGAATCATAAAATGAGATCTATATATTTAGAAAAATCTGAAAGATTACATTATGTGTTTACACTTCGAGTTTTAACTTCATTATTTAGACACATGTGTATTTCTTTAGCGCCTGATTGTAATAAAGAGCAAATTTTACTTTTATGGCATCATGAATGTGACTGGTTATATGGACAACGCATGATTGATAACGTCGATGTTGAGCGTTATCAACTTGCTTATAAAACAGTTGTTAAAATGAACTTTAGTGATCCAAATCAATTGGCAATTTTAAACCGAAAAACCTATTTTAGTAATTTGAAAGAAACAGAGTCAGGTATTGTAACAGCTGGTTTGAATATTAATACAAATAATTACAATAATAATATTCAGAACGTTTTAATTGATGGCTACGAGCCTACAAACGATTTAACACAGGTTAGAAATTTGATTCAAAATGCTGTAAATGAATTCAATAAAGAACAACAAAGAATTTCAATACCGCTATATGAATCAACTATAACCTTAATATCAAGACTATGTCATACGACGCAATGCGCTGGTGGAAACTGTTGTATAGTCGCTGACGGTGGCATATCTCCATTTATTCTACAGCTAGTTGCTTCATTAATGCAATACAGTTTGGTTCAATTCAAAGCAAGTCAATTTATGTATAACAAAGAACAATTTTTCCAACAATTGAAGCATAAGCTTATTAATTCATATTACAAAGCTGGAATAAGAGTTTTATTTAATTTTTTGTATTTTCAATATAATATTTTTTTTCAAATTTTATTTTTAATAAAAAGGGTGAAAAAGTAATGCTCTGTTTAACTGAAGAGGAAATGGTACATAAAGAGTTTTTGGCTTATATAACAGAATTTTTAATATCCGAAGAAGTCATGCATTTGTTCACAATCGAAGAAGAAACAACAATTCTCAACTCGATAAGAACTCAAGTGGTACAATCAGGTCTTGTTTACACCAGAGAAACTGCCTGGGAGTTTTTCATCAAGTATATTCAGATTATTTAAATATTTTTAAAAATTAAGATCAAAATTTAATAAAAATATAATATAGTTTTTAAATATATTCTTAATTAAGTTTTATTAAAAAAAATCTTGAAATTATAAGCTTATGTACAATGATATTATTATTAATACCATATTTAAAATATTCTATATTTAAACTTACTAACAAGATTTTCTATTCAAATATAGAAATATTCGGGAAAATACAAGAATCATTATAGTAATGAATGAAAATTCTAAAAAGTTTCAAACTCTTGGCATGGAGAATCCATCATTGTTTAATAATATGGAACTAATTTGGATACAACATTGGAGCTTGAAGCAACTTGTTGATAATGCTTTGTATCATTTTACTGGTTTATATTTCTTCTGTTTTTAGTTACTTATCAGAAATAAAAGTTTTATAATTTTGTTTTAAGATATTAAATGGCTTGATGCAAGTACTAAACAAAATTTGGCTCATTTGTTAGCTTCGATGCATATTTCAATCAGGGAAAAAGACACTACTCGTTCAGCTCATCTAAACAATTTGACATACACAAAATTTGTAGAAAAATTCAAAGAATTTTTGATTTCAAAATACAAAGAAATAGAACATTCTCACAAAAACGTGTGTCGTTTATTAGAAAATATTCAAAAGCAACATAGTATTGCTAAAAAATTACTGGTCCAATTACAACAAGAAAACATGGTTTTAGAAGAAAGAATAAATGTAATAGCAAAAGAAAAAAAAAATTAAACATTTTTCTTATTTCTTTTTTTCCTAAATAAAAAGAGTACTGATAAAATGTTGCAACAAATTGGACAAGATATGACAATGACTGAACAACAGCTAAAAGTTCACAACATGCAAACCAAAAAGACAGTGCAATTAAAAAGAGTCAGAAAAACTTTAAAAAAATTTAAACAATAAAAAAATCATAAAATTTATTAATAAATAAAGATTTTACCAGAGTATCAATCAGCTCACGAAAGAAACGTCTATAAAACAGTAGCAATAGTAGCTAACACCAAAAAATTAATTCAAAACATAAATATGAACAGTCTCCAAGAGCTTCGTAGTATTCAAAAACCTGATTCGAAAATGGAAGACATATTAGCAGCTGTTATAATAATATGTAATTTTTAATTAATAAGAAAGAAAAATTTTTATATTACTTTTTTTTTTAATTAATTTTAATACTTAAAGTAAAAAATCCGACTGCTGATGTAACTTGGCAAAAAGGTGCTAAGCGCCAAATGGCCAATTTGGATAGATTCTTAGAAGAACTGCAGTCTTTTGATGAACGTGAAATAACTGAGAACACGATTAAATTGTTAGAAGATCTAGTTAAAAAAATAGAATCATATGAAACTCGAGATGACTCGAATCGTTCGGGATTACACATCGAAGCTTTGAATACTTTGTTCGAATGGATAAAAGGAGTTTTAAGATACCATGTGCTAATGATCAAGCATGTAAAACCACTTCATAAAAAAGTAGAAGAAATTGAAAAAGAAGTAAAAGAAGCAGATCAAAAGTTGAGCACTTTGAACCGCAAAAGCGAGGCTTTGAACGCCCGTTTGAAAGACTTGGCACAAAATTTCGAAGAAGCAACAGTCGACAAGAAAGAGCAAGAGGAAAAAGTAATCAAAATGAAGCACCAACTACAAACAGCATCAGAGCTTAATTCTGTATGATAAAACAAAAAAACTGATTTTAATTTTAAAAAGTAATTTAGTCTTTATGAAAATTTTTTTTAGATACTTTCCAAAGAATTTGATAGAAATATGCAAATTTATGAGTCTCTTCAAGAGAGAATATTTTGTCTACCAGGTGCTTGTGCCATATCGGCTGGTTTTTTGGTCTATTTGGGGCCGTATACTTTTTCTTTTAGACGTACTATGTTGACTTCGGTGTGGATAAAAAGTTTAAATGATCGAGGTCTCCCGCTTGTATTGGATTCAATTAATCTAATAAAAGGCCGAGTGGTCAAATGGCAGATGGAAAGTTTATCACATTTGCTCTCCTATTCAAGTGATGTAACAATTCCAGGCGAAGATTGGAAAGTTCATTTCGCTTCTGAACAATTATCCAATGAACCATTTATAGGTGAATATTTTAAATTAATAATAATTAAATTGATTAAATAAAAAAAATAATTACAAAAGTCCCAAGTAATGAATTGAATGAAGAGAATCAAGTTAAAGAAGAAAATGATGAACAAATTTTGAGTAATAGGCCAGTATCAACTAAAAACTCTAAAATAAACGAATCAGAGATTCAAAATGTACAAAGTTTGAATTTAGAATCACAAAACGAACCTGAACAACAGCAACAACAACCACAACAAGCAAATGAATTTGAAGAATCACAAATTAAAATTGAAAACCACGCAGTCTCGTCTCTATCACAAACAACCGAAGAAGTAAATATAATTGTTAACTTGATCTAATATTTATTATAAATATGCTCTATTTTAACCAAGACTGAAATGGACGAAAATTACGTAACTGGGTCCAGTTATCGACAATTTATAATAGCTTTAATTCAGTATATAATTGGAGAAGATGAATCCTTAAAATGGATGATAGATGGTAAATTAATAAAAATAGATTTATTTTGAATTTACAAATAAACTATATTCAAAATAGATGCGACTGGACTTGAGCTCGAAAACGGAGTGATTATGTCCTTCTCTGAGAGACATCCTCCAATAATTTATGATCCATTTGCCATCGGTTCTAATTGGATATTAAACAAAATAACTAACTCAGTTATAGATTTAGAGACAAGGTACAAAAAAATACTAAATTTCTTTTTGCTTTTTTTTTAAAATTTTTTTAAAACTAAAGAAACTCAGAAGATTTATTATCAATTGAAAAATCATTCCAAACAGGAACTAAAATATTGTATTCAAATTGTACTGAGATTGATTCAATTTTATTACCATTGATTTATTACAAGAACTCTATTAACAAAACAATGAGCTCAGACGATTCAAGATTAGTGCTTTTTTCTAATCGAAGACTCTTTTGTAATCCTCAATTTGAAATGTTCTTTGAGACTTCGTTACCATTGGACTCTTATAGTCAAAACACTTTAGCTTGTACAACACCGATTTCTTACAATTCGTCAGTCGAAAATCTAATTGATCAATTTCAGTTGAGTATTTTTGAAACTCTATTCCCTGAGGAATATGAAAAAAGAAAACTTTTACTAACAACTATTAACGATTGTAATCAAAAATTAAAATTAGTTGACGACTTGCTAAAAGACAAATGGGAAAAGTATTTTTATTTATATTTTCTTAAACAAAAAAGTTTAAAACAAAGTTTTTATCTATTCTAATTTAAAGAGGTGGTTTTGTAGATGATAAAATTTTATTGACTAAATTGGCTCTACAAAGAAAATATAAAATTGGAGAATTGCTAGACTATTGCCAAGAATATTTACATTATATAAATGAATTGATGAAAATTTTCACCCCATTAGCAATACGAGCTGCTTTATTAATGACTTTGTCTCTCAAAATGAAGAATATATCTAAAAATTATGAATTTTCTATAAACATTGTCGAATATATAATCATGAATTTGACTAAATTGGCTCAACCTGGTACCCAGGATTTGAAATTAAAGACTCAGTTATCCAAAGAAGAAGCTGAGACTTCTATTGACTCTCAAATTCAGAGTCAAATTAAACTAATAGAGTCGCAGTTACCTGAAATTTCTTCAACTGATGGCTTGATTGCAGACAAAATTCATATTTATTCACCATTTGAGATTGATTCAATGCTCAAGTTTATAACAAACACATTTTTGAATAGCATTATGATGTAAATTTTTAGAAAAACATTTTTTTTTCTTTGAATTAAATTAATCAATTTTTAATTTTTTTAAAACTCAAAAGATCATTATTACCAGAGCATAGACTCTATTTGTTAACTTTAATATGTTTTTATATTAAATCAGAAGAAAAATTAGAATTTACTGATTTAGAACTTGAATTCTTGATGAGGGGTAAATACAACTCGAATATAAGTATAACTTTGTCTGACTTTGGTGTTCCAAAAAATACTCCAATTCCAGATTGGATTTCGAAAGATAACTGGAACGATTTATTAGCCATGTCTTTGCTACAAGGCGAATTGGATCATTTCGTAATTGCTGTTGTAAGTGCTGAAAAAGAATGGAAAGAGTGGTACAATAATCCATTGATTGCACCATTTCCAAAAATTGAAATGGAAGTCGACAAGAGTAAATTTTTTAAAAATTAAAAAAAAAATTTATTGATTATTGATAAATCTTTGACTTTTTTTAAAAACTAAGAAACAGAAATGGTTGAACTTAATAATTTTAGAAAATTAATATTACATAAAGTTTTGAGACCTGATTCTTACATAGTGGTGCTCAATGATTATGTAAATAAATCTTTAGAACTAAAATTGACCGAGCCTGATTGGAATTTTGTGTTTCAAAATCCATTGTTTAGATCTATAGTGATTAATATGGGCTCGAAATCAAACATTTCGAACACTTCAAGTATGAGTCGAATTCATAAAAATTTATTTCAAATAGCAAAACACAACAATCAAAAATTTACAGCTTTGAACTGTAATTTTTTGACTTTAAGCGAGCTTCGAGTTGTGGTTAAAAATGTCAATGATGGTTTTGTTTTATTGAAAAATGTTCATTTAGCAAGCAAAGACATTATAGACTTTATAAAAAATTTATGCAATGCAATAAATAGTATTTGAAATTAAATACTTATCTAATTAAAATTAAAATTTTAACTAAAAACTTAAAAAAAAGATGAAAGTGAAAAAGAAATTAAATGGAGATTAATCTTGACAAAATCTTTTGACTTTGAACTGCCTTTCTTGATCACTGGACAATCATTACAAGTTTCGTTTGATGTGATTGACATAATAGCTCATAATTCAGTTGAAAAGAATAAGAAACTAAGCTTGGACACATGCTTAATAAGACCAGAAACAGTCATATTCAATTCGATTCAAACTTCTCTTAACTTAACCAATCATGAAGAAATATCGGCTCTGTTTCAAGCTATGTCACAAGAAAAAAAATTTTTAGTCTATCTAATATGTGTGGTTCAAGGCTTATTGCAAAGTAGACAAAGCTTAATATGCAATGGTCTTCAAAAACACATTCCTTGGGGTGTTTCTTCAATAATACAATGTTTATTAGCTATTAATCAGTTCGAATCGACTGATTTTAATCAATTGCCCGAATACTTGATTAAAAATTCTTATTCTAATTATATTGATGATGAAATGGATATTGATTACTTAAACCAGCTGTTAACTCATTTAATTAGCTCTTACAAATCTGGACAAATAATAATAAATGGTGTTACTGTACCAATTCCAGATTCTAATATTCGTAAATTAATTTTTTATAAAATATATTCGTAAATATATTTTACTAAAATTTATTTATTTTAAATTATATTAAGCTGCCAATGAATATCCAAATTGGTTAGAAGAAAAAATACCAGATAGAAGAATAGACTCGAAAATTCTACAGCTTCATGAAAAAGAGCTTATTTATTACAACACTATTCGAGCTGAAGATTTTATAGAAAATTTAGAAAAACTTTGGGAAACAAGTTCAAGCAATGTGCCTAAATTAAACAGTGAATTAGAACAAGATTGGTTGTATTATTCAATCAAACTTTGTAATGATAAGCTACCACCTTTATTACCTAAAATAGATGAAAAAATCCTCAAGTTTAACAGTGATAACTCAATATCATTTGCGCTATTCCAAGAATATAAACTCTTCAATAAAAATTTGAGTATGGTTAAAGAGCATTTGAAAAGTATTGAAAAGTATCTATTATTAAATACACAATTGTTTCCGAATGAATGGAAAAATATTGCTTTATCACTTCAATCACAACGTGTGCCAGAAATTTGGGAACACGAATCATCTAGACCAAGTGTTCATTCTCTTAAAACATGGATAAAATGTAATACTTAACTTTTTAAGATTTAATATTTTGTTAAAAATTTATTAATTATATTTAATAAAAGCACAAAATGAAAGATATAATCAATTAAGAGAATTTTTAGAAAAACAATTTTCTGGTATTAGAAGCTTAAAATCGTGTATTTTAAAACAACCAAACACTTTGTTTACTTCAATTCTTATCCAAAAATGTATCAAAAATAAACTCAATATAAACGAAGTATTAAAAAAAAGATAAGCAATTAATTAAAGCTACTTTTTTTATTAATTGTTTCTATAAAAAAGGTTGAATTAAGTTTTGAAATTAAAGAAAATGATGGAAAAGCTGATACTACCAAAGAAGGTATTGTATTGCTAGACTTGAACATAATCGGAGGTAAATGGGATTCTTCTAAAAAAGAGATAGTCAAATCAGAGTAGATTTTTTTAAATTTCTAAAATTTTAAAAAATAATCAATTTTTTATTTTTAAAAAAAAAATTAAGAAACTTGATCAACAAATTGCCTCCATTGTTGGTTTTTGCAACAAAAAAATCAGCTGAAAAAGAAAAAAAATCGAAAATAAAATCTTATATAAATCATTTTAGACAATCGTTTGTAACTAATATTGGTATTGAGACTAAACTGACAGAGTTAATACCATACATTGTTTTCGACTGTGATGAAGAAGAAGAACACTCGAGAAGACTATTTAGGCCTATTTTACCAAATGTAATAACAACTCTTCAACAATCTTCACAATTTAAAAATCAAAACAGCGAATCACTACTAATAACAGCTGCTAGTGCTTCGACAAGACAAGAATTGTCTAAATCTAATCAAACACTACAACAACCAAAAGATGCTGAGCCATTACCAAGTCCTGAATCTCAATTATCATACAAACCAATAACTCCAAACGGCCCTCCATTGCCTATTGATTTACAACAGAGTCTAATAAGATCTTAATTAAAATTTTTTTTTAAATTTTTAAATTTTTGTTTTAATTTAATAAAATATTTTTAGTCTGAAGCTTTTAATTTTAAAGTTTTAATAATGTTAAATAAGAGAATTTGAGATCTGAGAGAGTAGTTTCGAATTATTATCTTTAATATGAAATCCAGAATATCTCAATTAAATAATAGAAGAGAAAAAAATAAATAAAAAATATTTTTAGCTATTTCGTTGTTTTGAAACCTTATTTTATTTTAAATATCTATATTCTTGAAAACAAAACACAAATTTGCTTAATGCTTCAAAATTTTATTTGTTAAATTTTGCTTTTATTTTATTTGATTATAGCTTTACTTTAAATTAGCTTCGAGCTTAATTTTACCTATTTATGTTTATTTTCTTAGGATAAAAATTTAAAATAACAAGAGTTTTTTTAATTACATTTCATTTTAAATTAGGAAAAAAAAATAAAAGAATCTAAGCTTGTTATTCTTTATTCTAAATTGGTAAAAAAAAAATATTTAATAAAAATTTTATTATATTTGTTTAAAAGCTTAAAGAATGTGTTATCTAAAATTTAGAAAAATAAATCTAACAAATATTAGATAAATGTTATTATTATTGTCAGCTAAAATACAGCTTAAATAATGATTTATTTTAATAATTCATAAAAAACACACTTCTCAGTGTCTGAAGCTGATTTAGCACTATGTACAGTGTTGCTTGGCAAAAATAGTACATCGCCAGGTCCGAGAGCAAAATTCGACTCTTGAACATTTACTTCCAGGGCGCCTTTTAGCACTGCGATTGCTCTGTCGGTCCCATATGAACGATCTCCTGTTTGGTAATTGGGATGAGTAAAAAACTTGTTATATTTAAATCCAAGCTTGGCAAATTTTTCTTCTAAACTCGATGCCGACAATTCGCCAAGTTTTGATGCTTCCCATTTTTCTAATAGAACTTTGCTGCTCATTTTTTTTTTTAACTTAAATTTAAATTTTAAATAAATTTTAAGCTATTTAAAAAAAAAATAATATAACCAAAAAATTACTCTCTTATTTGAAATTTATATTTCTTTATTTTAAAATACCTGTAATTTTTTAGGAATAAATATATATATTTTAAATATACATAAAAAAAAAAAATTTTTTTTTTTCAAATAAATAAATAAATAAAAATCAAGAAATTTGAGTTTAATTTGGCTTAAGAAAAAGAAAAAATTTGTCAAGAGAGAGAAAGAGAAAGAGAAAAAAAAAAGGGAAGATTGTGTTCAGGTATGAGCAGTATTAGCCTTAATTTTAAAAATAAAAACACAGAGGGAGATTTTGTTTTTGTTTTAGTTAATAATTCTTAATAACACCTTTACTATTCAAACAATTAAAAAAGAATTTAGGTTTAAGAATTTTGTAATTTAATTATAACTATTTATTATTATAAATTGAATTAAATAAGAATAATAATAATAATAATAATACAAAAAATAGATTTAGAATAATTTAAAATTGAGTTTAAGACCAAAAAAGTTTAATGAGTATCATAAAAAACACAATCCTGGTTGCCAACTACTTTGGCTTTGTGTATAGTGTTGGCCGGTAGGTAAAGAATATCGCCTGGTTTGAGCACAAATTGTTGCTCTTGATTATTGTCTGCATTTAATACGACCATCTCGAGTTGCCCAGATAGAACTGTGTCTGCTTTGTCCCACGAATGTTTGTGATAGCCAAGTTCAAATCCCGACTTGAACCTGCACTGGTGAAACTTGAAATTGTATTTATTTTTCAATTTTTTTTCTATATTCAATTCGTTAAGTTCTCCGTCAAGCTCTACATTCCAATGATCTACACCAAGCACTTTTGACATTTTAATTTGTGTTTATGTTAACTTAAAAATTAAAATTTTCATATTAATAAAATAATATTTTCGAAATCTTAATTCATATAAATACAAATTTAACTAAAAATTAAAATATATGCAAATCTTGATATACATACTTTTTGAATTTTTTTTATGCTAAGTAATTAATTAAAGTTACCAAAGTGATGCTTTTTTTTTTCAAGTAACTTTGATATAAATTTGTTTTTTTTTTTCCAAATCAAATATTTAAGCAAAAAATAAATAATTGTTTAGTTTATATAAACTAAAACAAAATGAATGAGTATGAAAAAAAATTAAATCGTGAATTTTTGTTTTATCATAGTGACAAATCAGATAATTTTGATGACAAATCAAATATTGGAGAAGAAATATATTCAAATTTGAATCATATAACATCAAAATTAACAGATGTACCGGTAGTTGTGCTAGATAAAAGAGCTAACAAGAGTCCTTATGGAAAAAAATTGAGAAAAAATAATCCTTCTTATTTATTAAACCTGATGAAATCGATCTCAAACAAGTCTAAAACAAGAAATAATTATAAACTTGAAAATTTGAATACAGATAGCTCTGGCTCGAATATAAGAATACCAATGACTCGACTGAGCAGCTCTGAAACTAGCCGGTCAGTAGTAAATTCTATCAAAACTGAATCAGTTTATACTGATAAGAAAATATTTGATAATTATCTAAAGACAAGCTCTAAAACAGAGTTTGACTCTGACATGATTGAATTTGTGTTCAATTCTAGTAAAAATATTCTATTTTTGTTAATTTTGATTTTGTTCATATGGCCAAGCACTATTCTTTTCAAGCTGTTCTGGCTCATAAGTAAATACTCGAGTGTATTGTTTCCTAATTTAGAAGACTTTTCCGACTTTTTTGATAAATGGCATAAACATTTTCTAGATTTTGATGATAAACTATTAGACCAAATAACATTTTTAAATTAAATAAATTTTTAGTTTTAAATAGTTTTTATTTACATTCCAAAAAAAAATTTTTTAAAAAAAAAAAGTTTCTATATTTCATTTCTTGAATTTATTTATTTGCCTTTGATGAGTGAACCATGTAGATATTTTTTTATATGGTAAATTTAACTGGCTCGAAATTTGACTAATTTCAGTGCTACTTGGATACTGATTCTTTTCAAAATAAGCTTTGAGTTGGTCAATTTGAGAATACTTAAGCTTAATTCGTTTTCTATTTTCGCTGTTAAAAGCACTCGCGAACGAGTATTTACTAGTCACATTTTTTTGAATTTTAACTTTTGGCTCAACAACTAGTTTATTCATTCGATCGGGGTCGTTGAGCCAAAGATGCATAATCAAAAATCGGTCTCGATAGGTCTTGCTCAACTCGGACCAAGTCAATGGATGAGATAATAAAAAACTAAAATTTGCTTGCTTCATGTTCAATAGAGATTCGGCAAAGAGTCGCTGACTGATTTTGGTTATTTGCATATATTCTTTTAACTTTTTGGCTATTTCTTCAGTCGATTCATCAGGTAATGGTGCATTGTTCAAATCATATGGGTATTTATTAGCAGAATTTTCAGTTTTAAAAGAGTCGTTCTCCGATTCAAAGCTTTCCTCTTCGTCTTCTTCATCGTCTTCAGCTTCGTTAACACGATTAACAATGTTCGAAAAAAACTTTACCAAATTAACCACCAAATTTTCCGTAATTCTGAGTCTGTTGGTCAAATTATTGAGCTGAGATGAAAAAGAATCTATTAATAGAGATTTGTTTAAGTTATTAATCGAATCGGATCTAATGATATTTTGAAACTGATTAAATCGATTTGTTAGATCATTTTCAATACTTTTTTGATAATCAATTTGCTTCAAGTAAATATCTAAATCGTTTCTAAGATCTTCAATTCGAAAATTTTTCCAATAAAAAACCATTTCATTTAGATCCATCGAAGACATTCTTCTTTTTCAAAATACTATCTTATTTTTATTCGAATTATCACCAAGCAATATGAAAAAAAAAAATAAATAAAAAATTTTATTAAATTTTTTATATTATTAATTATTTCTTCTGAATTTTTATTTTAAAATTATATAACTATTTTATTTATATATTTTTTATTTATATTTCATAAAATTATAAATACAAACTTAAATGTAAAATTTATATATATATATATATATATATATTTTTTTTTTTAAATCTTTATATATATAAATATATTTATATATATATATATATATTTCAATTTTAAAACAACACTTTTTAGCATAAATTTCTAATAAAGAATTTATATATTTATATATATATATATATATTATTTATATATATATATATATAAATTTGAAATTATTTTTCATATATAAAATTTATATATTATATATATATATATAGATATATAATATATATATGAATATATATATATATATATATATACATATATATTTATTTATATATTTTATTATTAAGGCTAAATTTTAAATGTATTTATATATAAAACAAGAATTGAATTAGGTAATAATAATTTATTTGAAATATATATATATATATATAAATAAAATTAATAATTAATTTGAGCTGTACAACAACTACATTTGGAATATTTTTGATTTACTAAAACAAATTTCCAATTAGAACCAATTTCAAAATAATTTATTTGAATTTTAATTTTGAAAATTTTGTTTAATTATTATTATTTTTATTATTATTATTTAACTAGTAAAGCAAATGTCAAATGTTGTTCTTCTTATTTTGTTTTAGTTGATGTGTTAAATATTAATTAAAAATTCTATAATTGAATTTCTTTATTTGCAATTGAGCAAATTTATTTTAAGAACTGTAAAAAAATACTCTTATAAGAATTTTTGATTACTATTTAAGAGTTTGTCAATAGTTTTTTTCATTTTCTTTTTTTTTTTCTTTTAAAGACTAGACACCTTTTCTTATATAATAATAATATATTTTATTTTTCTCTTTGGTAAAATATTCAAATTAGATTATTGATTAATTTTATTATTAATTTTGTTTCAGCAAAATTTTTACATGAGTAAATAAAACACGTGTTGTTTACAATCAAAAAAAAAGTATTTAATCTTTTTTCCTCTTGAAAAACAATTATATAATTGTAATTTTAATATTATCTGTATTAATATTAAATTATTACAAATTTTAATTTTAAATTTGGGTTTGAGAAAATATTTCTTTAAGAAATTTATACAAAATAGAAATTTATTTTTTTTTATTTTTTAGATATAAAAAAACTAATTTTGAATCAAATTGAATTAAAATATTAAGGCTTTAATCGAATTATTTAGCTTTAAGAAAGATTTTGTTTTTTATTATAAAAGTATAAAAGAAATTGGTCTCGGAAAAGGAGGTGGTTATTAAAGCCGACGGGGAATGTTTATTGAATGATTCAGCATGAAATCTAAAAGTATTTATAGAATAAAAAATTTCAACGAACTTAAAAATTTATTTATTACTTTCTAAAAAATCTTAATAAACAAATCTTTCTAATCAAAATCCAGGACTTGTATTTTTTATTTATAACACAAGTATTCTTATTTATTTTATTTTTGAAATATTGTTTAATTAAAAATAAAATTGCTAATAAAATATAAATATTAATTAACTCAATGATAAATTATTTTTGATTT
Source organism: Brachionus angularis (assembly GCA_021432725.1). NCBI lineage: Eukaryota > Metazoa > Rotifera > Eurotatoria > Ploima > Brachionidae > Brachionus > Brachionus angularis. The sequence continues at coordinate 391,970 of JAJVDD010000002.1, read as the reverse complement.
ATTATTTGAAAAAAGCCTAAAAAATAAAATTAAATTTCACTGAGAAGGAAGAATAGAAATAAAAAAAAAATCAGTTTTTTTTTTTTTATTTTTATTTTTATTAATGGCATTTTCTTGCAATTAGAAATAATTATAAAACAGAATCAAAATATAATTTATATTCAAGATTATACTTGATTATATAATATTTATTTTAAATTATTGTTATTTGTTTTATAATAAAAAGGTGTATAGAAAACTCTTGATATCAAATAGATTAAATTTTCCTAGTAAAATTAGTAGATTAAACATTTCAAAAATCAAAAATTTCATCATTATTTTAAGATATACAGTTATACACTATTATTATATTAGTTTGAGCACAGTATGAAATGATGTTGCTTTTTTTTTTTTTTTATTCTAAATTGAAAAGCTTAAAAAAAAAAGAATTTTTTGTTTTAATGTTATTTCAAATTGCGTCATTTGATCACGAAAATTTAGACTTTAATATTCGTGTTCCGATTTGAATTAAAATCTTTAACAAATTATTAGATCAAAAATCAGCAAAATTGAAAATCGAGAATGATTACTAATTAATTTTAAAGATTTAATATTTATCTATTTATATATTTTACATTTTTCATATATTCAATTGATATTAGGCAAATTTTAATTTTTAAAAGAAAAATAAGAATTTTTCAAAGCACTTGTAAGTAAAATAAAATGAGGTAGTTTTGGTAACTCTTTTTTTTTAGTTCTTCTAAATCAGTTAAAATTTAAATAGAAATTTTAAAATAAAAGTGTTTGTGTAATGTGTATGGCTATTATTCATAAAATGAATATTTATTTGAGAAAAAAACTTTATAAAATTTTTTGATTATGGAAGTGTTATCGGTATAACCCGTAGAATGGTATTATCCCGTTTGCTTGTATTATTTATTTATTCATTTTTTTTTTCCTATTTTCAAATAAATAAATAAAATCAATAATTAAATTTTTCTCATTTCCCAAATGATTCAAATTGTTTAAGAGAATTAGGAAAAACAAAATTGATTATTAAATGAATCAAGGTTTTGTGTTTTATGTTTTAGGTTTTAGAATTTCTTTTTTTTTTTTTAATAACAAAATTAATAAAATTGATTATTAATCAAATTTCAATTTTATTTGTTTATTTGAAAAATCAGCTTATTTTATTTTATTTTTTTTTTTTTTTTTTATTGAATTAATAAACAACAATATATATAAAAGAAAGAAAATAATATTATATTATGTAAATCAAGCAAAGGAAATGGAAATTTTTCAAATTAAAAACTGAAAATATTCTATTCAAATTGAAATTTTATACTTAGATAAACATAAAAGCTCGAATTTATACATCATATCATAGAATTGTTGTGTTGTTTCTTAGGCTTACAAGTTTAGTAATTTTAACCGAGTTTTTTAAAATTTTTCTTCTTTTTTTTTTTTTTTAAACAAAAATTTACAAATTTAAATAATAAATATGTTCTTGTATGTTTTCAACAAGTTATTACTATTTCATAAATAAAATCAATAGTTTTCTAAATTTAATTTTTTATATTTATAACATCTCAATATCAAAAAAAAAAAAAAAAAAAAATTTGATATATTTTAAAATTTTAACCCTTGTAAAAAAAAAATCGATTTTTTTAAATTTTTTTAATTTTTTTTACTAATTAAAATTTAATCTATTTTATTATTATTATTATTATTAATATTAATAAAAAATAAAATAATTTTTGTTCATTCTTTAAAGATGCATGAAAATGATATAGAAATTTTAAATGAAACCTTAAATAAAAAAATGCCTATAGAGCCAAGTCTTTTTTATTCTACAATTGTATATAGTTTAACAATTCCATTGTTTTTAGTGACAACCACAGGAAATGGTGTTATATTGATTACAATAAAGTATCAAGCAAGATTGCTCTCCTCGACTAGTAATTATTTCATATTAAGCCTAGCACTGGCTGATTTTTTTGTCGGCATAGCAATAATGCCTTTTATGATTATATTCACAGCTAATAAACAACATTGGGATCATAATCAGGGATTGTGCGATTTATGGATGTCCATTGACTTTTTGTGCAGTTCAGCCTCGTTTTTAACACTTTCGGCAATGTCAATAGAAAGGTACAAAATGTTGACTACTTCTTACATTCATATAAAGCACAGTTCTAAATTAAGAGTAATTGTATTCATTTGTTTGTCTTGGCTATTGCCTTTTTTGACATGGATACCAATTATAATATTGTTTCGTATTAGAAAAGGTAATGATACTGGTGAATGTAAAGTGCCAGCAGACAAGTATATTGTTCTAGCAATATCGATCCTCTTGTATCATATTCCATTAGTTTGTATGGTCACTTTTTACACCAAACTAATAATTCATATAAAAAAGCTATCTGCTAACAATTTAGTAAATTTTAGTAGTCCAAATGAAAGTTTATTGAATAATAAACGAAATTCGTTGATTGTAAACAAAAAAGATTTAATTGTTCTAAACAATTCAGTTTATTCAAACAACAACAACAACAACAATAATAATAATAATACTAATAATAATAATCATCTAGAAGAAAATGTTGTTATAAATAATAAAAGAAAATACTCAATTAGTTTTAATAATAGCAATTTTAAGCACAAATTGAGCCTAAACGAAGCATACTTAATAAATAAGCCAAGACTATCAATATCGTCGGCTATTTTATCAAAACTTTCAATGTTATTACCATGTTGTTTATGTATAACAAAGAGTAAATTAACAACAAGCAGAACTGTGTCTTTTAATGCTGACCTGAAGCTAAAATACAATTTGAAACGAATTAATTCGGATCAAATATTAAACTCAAGAAAAAGTAGTTTAAATTCAAAAGTTTTAATCGAAAACGATTTAGAAAGTAGCAATTCAATAATAAACAAATATAATTACAAATTGAAAACAAATTTAAACAATAGTTTGAACAATTTTGTTGAAAACAATCAAGAATATATAACAGAGAGCTCGAATTATAAAAATTCTTTAAAAAAATTCTCAATTTTGAATTCTTTTTCAAAAAAGAAAGACTCATTTGGTATCTACGATAGTTCTAATTATCAAAATTTAAGACTAAAAAGAAACAGAAAAGCAGCTCGTATGCTTGGCTTATTGGTGGCTTCTTTTTCTTTCTGTTGGTTGCCGTACACAATTTTCTATCCAGTAAGTCAATTCTATCCAAACATATTACCCGAAAGTGCTACACTTGTTGTCTGGTGGCTTGGTTACATAAATTCAACAATTAATCCTTTTCTCTATGTTTATAGCAATAAGAATATCAGGTTTGTTGTTTAAGATCAAATTTTTATTAAAAAAAAAAATATCAAATTTGAATTTTTTTTTTAAAAATTTAAAAGACGTTCAGTTCGAATATTGTTTTTTAAAAGATTATGGAATTATTGTACAGGTAATAAGCAATTAAATAAAAATTTTAGAAACGATTCTTTAAAAAATAATGGTTTATTCAATAATAATAATAATAATAATAATAATAATAATAATAATAAAAATGGAAATATTTTGAATAAAAATAATGAAAAAATAAAATTGTTTAACAATATTAATTATTTATAAAAAAAAAAAGAAAATATTAATTAATTAATTGTAAATATTAAAAAAAAATTTTACATTTAATAAAAAAAAAAAGGAAATTAAAATAAATCTTCAATTTTTAGCTTTTTTTAAGGAAGAATAAAAAAAAAATCAATTAAAATTTTAATTATTTAAACACAGTGCTTATAGCATATTTATAAAAGCTAGACTAAATTTCAAACTAAATAAATGTGAATAAATGTAAATTATTAATTGATTTAATTTCAATTTCATATTCACTTTTAATTTATTTTGAATGATTGAAAATTATTTATTTTTTTTCCTAAATATACTGTATATAGTCTTACAATAGCATGATAAGCACTGCTATAAATTTTTATTAAATTTTAATTACGTTTCATTTGGTTAATGATTCTTTTGCGCGCATTTATAAACGCAGTTATATCAGCATCTATTTCCAAGTCACCTGTTAAGTTTAGTTTTGTGTTCGAGCTATTATTTCTTTAAAAAAAAAAAAAATTTATTCATTTAAAAAAATTTTGCTTTTGCTTATAATTCATACTTATCTGAATCTAATTGTGGCAGTTTTCTATAACTATCTCCTAAATCGTTTCCAGAATACCTTTCACTTTGATAACTACTTAAATTGGTCTGATTCAAAGTTGTGTTTAAACTGGAAGAGTTTAAGCGAGAGTTAACAGTTAACAAACTATTCGCAGATTGTATAGAACTTGTTACACTTGAGACGGACTCAACAATTGGTCTTTGTTTTTCTAATTCTCTGTTTTCTTGTTTCTTTTCCTTTGAAATTTGAAAAATTTTTTTTTAAATTTACCATAAAGAATTTATTTTATATTTTCTCAAATTACATTAATTTCACATTGCTCTGTCCACCAGTTTTCAAAATCTTTCTGTAATTTGACTTGTGCTTTTTCAATTAAGTACTGAGAATGTTCAATTTGGGATTTTAAATTTTTTAATTTTTCAAAATTTAGCCGATAACTTTAAAAATTGTAAAAAATTTAAAAAAAAAATTTTTAATAATTTTTTTAAATTTAAACTTTTCTTTTTCATATTCCATTGTTCTTCTGATTGATTCGTATTCAGCGTTTTGTCTAGGGTCGTTTAAAGAGTTTGTTGATTCCAATTTCGAATAAATTTGTTCGCTTTTCGTTTTTAAATTATCTAAAATTGATTTTTTAAAAACCTCTTTAGAAGATTAGAAAAAAAAAAATATTTAATCTGACTTAGTTTATTCCTTGTGGTGTTTATCAATTCACCAAGCATTTTGGCTTCGGCATAGCTCTTTTTTAAAAATTTTTTTTGTTCTTCTATTTCTGAATTCCCTTGGTAGTCACGTTTATATGTTTCAAAAGCTTCTTGCCTACCAATTGACATGTTTTGTACTTAAAATTAAGTAATCGATTGAATTTTTCTTTATAAGTAATTTAATTTTATTTAATTTTTCAAAAATACAAATTTGTCTTCTTGGATGTTTGAATTCTTTTGGAAGATCTTCATTAAATGATTGTTCATGATTTTCAGGTATTGGAGGTTTTCTGTTTAGTTAAAAATTATTTAGTCAACTAAAAATTTACACTTTTGTTTTTAATTAAATTTTAAATAAATACCCATTTATTACATCAAGATACTTTTTCTTCTCCTTTTTAAGCATACTAACCAATATACCTTTAATTTTAGTATTAATAAAAACTTGCATTTGATTGAACAAAATAAAAACATTATTTACTTATTTCGTTGTCTCTTTGTCTTAAAAGATTTTTCAAATCTTTCAACTCTTTACTATCATAATGAGACGCATCAACAATGGTTATATTTGCAGGTGAATTTTGATTAGAATTCGAACTTGGTTTGGAATTCAACAGTTTCAAATAAAACTCTTTTAGAAGCTTAAAACAAAAATTAATTTTTCTCATGTCGGCACCGACGTTTAAAATAGAGTCTGGCTCTTTATCGTCTAAATATCTCTGAGTTAATAGTTTCAACTTTTCAATTTCATCTGGGTTCAAATCTCCTGTAAAGGCTTCTCCATTATTTGAAATTGATAATTGATTTTTAAGCTCTTCTACTTCTTTTTTAAGTCTGTTGATAATCAACTTTGGATCTAACTCTTCATTAATAGTTGCCTCGTTTTTAATAAGAGCAACACGCTGGGCAAATCTACAAGTCGAAATCGATTCATCCAAGTTTCGTTTTTCAGCTGATATTGTCGCTATCATTGTAGTCATACAATTACCGCCCAAACTGTCTCTTAAAACTGAAGTCATCATCGAATTTCTATAAGGAACATGTGTGCGATTCTTTTCAGCTAAAGCTACTATTACTTGTTCTAAATAATGCAAAGATAAATTGATATATTTAGCTTCTGTTAGCAAAATTCCATTTGCATTAGTTTTTCCAACACGTTCAGAACTTGAGAAAAAAATTAAAAAAAAAATTTAATTTTTTTTATCAGTTTTAAATTAAAATTACCCAGCTAAATCGACTAAATGTAGTTTGGCTCTTCGCATGGTTGCTGAGCCAGTTTCACGAGCGGTTATATGAATTGAAAAAATGCAATGTGATCGAGTAGATGCTTGGTTCATTGGAGTCTTTTAAGTTGAATCAAGTTAATTAAAAAAAAAATTTTTATTTAATTTTTCTCAATTAGGCCTACTTCAGCAATCATTCTATTAGTGTCGCCAAGGAATAATAAATTTAAAGCCTCTTCTTCATTATTAGCTGGATGCATTGATAAATTTTTCAAGTGTATGTTATTATCTTCGTCCTCCATTAAACTTACTTTCCTAATTTGGAAAAAAACAAATTGGTTTAATTTTTTGTTTATAAATATTTCAAATAAGCTAATCATATTACGGTAAATCCTCGAGCTTTGAGACTTGATGCTGTGGATCTAACAAGTCATAACCATTTTCATTATAAATTTCCAAATATGAAACATGCATTGTAAAAGAGTATTCAGGTTTCTTGTTTGAAAAACATGAATATTATTTAAAATTATTTATTCTAATAAGTAAATATTTATTTATACTTTGGAAAAGATTTCAAAAAAATATGAAATTGATCTTGGTATAATACCTCGATCAGTATATTTCTCAGGACCTCCAGTAATCGTAAAAGTCTTACCACTACCAGTCTATAATATATAAATATTTGTAAATTTTTGTTTGTTAATTTATAAATAATATTATTTTTTATTTACTTGACCATAAGCAAATATGGTACCATTATAACCTGACAAAACACTTTTATAATAAATTTCATGATTAAGTTTTTATACTTTTTTAAAATTATTGTTGAACATACTTTTCAATAACAGGTTCAGCTACTTGCTTAAAGATGTCATCTTGCAATGTCTCTTGATCGAATATACGCTCAAACCTTTAGTAATAATATTGAAAATTTAAAAATAAATACATTTTTTTTTATAATTTGTTTATTACTTAAAACGATATTCTTCTTTTTTATTATTTATGAAACCTTCAGATACGTCTTTAGGCACATTAAAAGTAATCAAATCTGACGAATCTTTATTTTCAATTTCATACAACTTTTTTTAGTAAAAAAAAAAGAAGAGATTACATCAAACGAATATTTATTTATTGCTTAAATTATTTTACAGATTTTTTTGCTTTGGTAGGCTTAACCCTACAAAAAATTTGAATCGTTTGTTTCACCATTTTAGAACTATTCTCCAAATCATTTCTATTCCAAAAAAAAAATACATTTTATTTAAAAAAAAAAGATAAACTTAAATAAAAGCACAGATTTTAACATCCGTGCTTTATATGTTTTAGGCAAAATTCAATTTCTAAATGTAATTTTTATTCAACTTTTACAAAATATCCATATACAATATAAAATCAAGTTAAAAAAAATAAAATCTAAAAAAAAATTTTTTTTTTTATAAAAATTGACTTTCTTCTTTTAGTTTATTTAATGTCCATTGTTTGCTCTCGTGTTGCGATTTAGCTTCTAAATAAGTATTCAAAATAGAATCAAATTCTTGACCAAATAATTTAAACATGTTTAATGTATCTTCAATATTGACTAGTTTTTCTTTAGCTATATTCATATCAATATTAATATGATTTTTAATTATTGACAAACATTTGATTTTATCAGACGAGTACAAATCACTTAAAAGCTCGTTTTGGACTGATTCAATTTTGGACAATAACAAGTCACATGATAACAATGCGTTTTGACATTCAATTTTGTTTTTGTGGTCGTAAAATTTAATTTTATAATCACATAAAATTGTTTTGAGTGTATTTACTATTTCAATAGATGTATTTAAACAATGTTCAATTTTAATGTTCAAATCTGAGTTCAATTTTTCCATTTCGTTTTCATCTTTACTTACACATTCAATTAATGAATTGAATTTTACTAATAATTGATCTTGATTTACTTTTTTGTATGAAAATTCGAAGCTATTTTCTTCTTGATTATCTTTAATAAAATCTGCTTCATCTGACTCCAAGTTCCATTTAGTTTCGCTTAAATAAACTTCTTTATTCAAATCTAAACACTCGTCTAATTGCTTAAGATAATTTTCCAACTTGTTTTCGATCTTATTTATCAAAAATTCTTTTGCTTCAGTGTTAAATGGCTCTATTTTGAGATCTTCAATTAAATCATTAGGTTTTTCAAGCGAATTTGAAATTAAATACGATTTTAAAAAGTTTTCTTTTAGCTTATCTTGTATATTCGTAGTTTGATCGTATTTAGAAGACTCAATTGAAGATGTGGAAGAACAATGATTCAAACTAGAATTCGGGTTTATTAGCAAATCAGTTAGAATATTAATTAGCAAGTTATTTTCCAAGTAGGTTCGATAATTTTGGTTAAATTCATTGATAACATCTTTTCTATTTAGAAAATCAGTCATTTTTTTAGTAAAAAATTATTTATTAATGAAATTCACAGCTGAATCAAGAAAAAAAATTTTTTTTTTTTTTTCAATTTAATTTCTCATGGTTACCAAGTATATTAATTTTAATTTTAAAAAAAATTCAAATATTTCAATATGTTTTTTAGAAATTTGTCTTTTAAGTATTAAAAGTAATAGTTTTATTTAGTGGTATTTAAATTTTTGAAGTTTTCTTATTTTTCAAGTTACACTTGTTTAAAAAAAAAATTTTCTTTAAAATAATTAAATAATTTTTAATTAAATAATTAAAATTATTGATTTTTTTTTATTTATTAATTTTATTAATATTTTGCTTAATGATTTAGAAAAATGAATAAAAATATGTTTTTTGAAAAAATTAATTTTCTTTTGTTGTATATTTTATCTAATTAATAAAATTTAAATTATTTATGGTTTTAATTAAATAAAATATATAAGCTTGTAATAGACATAAAGAAAGAAAGAAAAAAAATCAAATTTAATCAGGTTCTCATCCAGATTAGATTTAAATAATTAAAGATCAAAATATAAAAAAAAAATTTTTTCTATAAATTTAGGCAATTCAATTTAAAATAATGTAGAGCAAATTAAGAGAAAACCTAGATTTGATTTATAATGTTATTTAAGTATTTGAAATACTTAAAGAAAATAAAAATTACTAATCAAGATTTATAACCAAACAAAATAATCTCTCAAATACAAAATATTAATTAAAAAAAAAGAAAGAAAAAACTTAATGAAAAATTATCATTTAAAATAATTAGAAAAATTATTTATTACATTGTTGCAAGATTAATTGCAAGCTAAAAAAATAAAAACAAAAATATAATCTTATACTGTATAACAAAATGTTTTTTCTTTGGAGAATTGTTTAGTTTGCATGTGCATGTGCTCTTCTGTTGGTTATGTTGAGTTCTTTAAGCCGCTTTTTGTCTTGATTGTTTTCAGTAAACCATGTTTGATTCAATTTAATAATCCAATTCTATTAAACTTAAAAAATTCAATGCCTTGAATCTCTCAGAAACAATTTATAAATTATTTTTAATCAACTATTCACTTATGTATTTTAGTTTTGATCTTCATATTGAAATTTTAATACTCTGCATTATCTTTTCCAAATCTAAGCATTTTGAAACTTTGGGGCTCAACATTAAAGAAAAATTTTAAATACCTATATTTGAATTAGCTTTCATGCTTATCATTTTTCTAAATATTTGAGAATAATTCAATTTTGAGACATTTATCTTACTGGAATATTTCAAAATATGAATAATAAAACAAGTTTTCCTCTCTCTCTCTCTCTTATTTATATTACATAATAAAACAAATTTCCAAGATCTTTGCTATCCATTTAAAAAAAAAAAATCTAAAATTTATTTTATACTTTAAGAATAATTTAAGTTTAATTGTAAACAATAAAATACTTGTTTTTAATTAAAGAAAATTCAACCATAAAAAAGAATTTGTTATAAATTTTAATTAAAATTTGACTCAAATTAATAAAATAAAAAAATTTGTTTCTTTTTTTTACCTAACTAATATTACGTAAACAATGTATTTAAAATTTGAGTTATATTTATAAATATAGCTATTATTTGCGCTAAATTGATTTCTTTTTAGTTTTCATCTTTATTTTAAAAGATCATTTTTTCAATTAGAAATTTATTTTGTTTTTAAAAATTTTTAAACTAAGTGTTGCAAGAAATAATTATTGATTCGAATATAGTTGTATCCAACTTTCTTTTTTGACAAGAAAAATTTTTTTTTTTTTTTTTTTTATTAAGAATATAAATAAATATAAATTATAAAAAAATTTTTTTTTTTGATTTAAAATTGAAATTTTGAAATTTTTTTAAAATGAGTTATAATTTTGGAGAAGCTTTTTTAGAGCAACAGGTCGAGCCGATTCAAGAATCGACCGGTGTGACTCGTTCGATAAGAAGTGTTTATGAAAATTCATTTGGTAATGGTTCATCTCAATCCCTAGGAGCAAATAATGGTGCTTCTTTGTTAACAAAATCAGCATCGTTTAATAACAACAACAATTCCGTAACTAGAATAGCTCAAGACTTGTTAGAATTACAAAGAAGCAAAAAAAACGTTAATTACACAAATGTTAACAATTCGAATCAAAGTGCAAATGTATCAGAGCAAATAGTAAGTGAATTAGAAAGTGCGATTATAAAATCAATGGATCCGATTGATTTTAATGAATCAGAAGAAATAACTGTAAATGGACAAAGAGGTATTTGGGTTAATAGAGCCGAGGTTCTTAATTGGAAAGGGACGATTCCGATTGATCAATATCGAATAAATGAAGATACGAATCCAGAAGTAGTAACGAAAAAAACTCAACAACAAATTGAATATGTACAAGAAACCGCTATTAGATATCTAAGACCACCAACACCACCATCTCCTGGCGAAATTGTAATTAACCAATTATCAAATGTGATAACATCACCAGCACCACCATTGATAATTCGTCAACAACCAGCTAGACCTGAGACACCAGAACCTATGGTTATTCGAGAAGCACCTCCATTGCCACCAACGCAAGTAGGTCGCAAAGTAATCACAATTTCGGGAAAACGGTTGCCACCACCACCGAGAAAAATTATCATTGAAAGATTAGCACCGTTACCTACTAAGCCACAAGCGATAATTATTGAACGTTGGTTGCCTTATCAGCAAGTAAAAAGAAGAGTTATTTTTAATAAGCCAACTCAGGCTGATCCAGTTGTAATAAAACCAAGAAATGTTATTGTACAATGGGAAGGACCTCAAGTGCAAATAAGAAAAGAATTTAAATACTTAGGAGTTTTAAGAGCCAATCCGGTAGATTATGTGCAAAGATACGGTTCTGATTTGACAATGTCGGATAAATTACCACAATATGTTTTGGACATAAAGACTCCAGATGGTGTAACTCTAGCTGCTGATTATAAACATAATAATTTGTATGAACTAGAAGGAGATTTACAAGCTTTGAATTTAATAGATTTGGATAAAGAAGGCTTAGGTGAGTATAGATCTTATTTACAAAGATTAGGAATATTTAACCAAAGCTCAAGCTCGGGATCGTTCAGCAGTTCCATCGAAACTCTAATTGAACAAATATTCAGATCTGTAGATTTAAACAACAATGGTCGAATAAGTGTTGAAGAAGCAGAAAAAATTCTTCTAAGACTAAACAGTCGTTTGGATAGACGTTATGGTGAAGACGATGTTAGAGCATTTTTCAATGCTTTGGACAAAAATCTTGATGGAACAATTGACTTGAACGAGTTCAAGACTGCTTTTTTGAATATAAATTTGTAGATTTTAGTTTTATTAAATTTATTGCATAATGGTTTTTTATTTCAAAAATAAATACTATATATAGAAAAAAAATAAAAAATCTTTTTTTTCTTAATTAAATTTGATATCTTTTGATTATAAAAAAAGATATTTATTTTTTGATTATTGGAATTTTAAATAGATATTAACTATTTAGAAATAATAATAATAATAATAATAAATAAATAAATCTCAAGTGGCATTTTTAATTTTCATTTTTTTTTTATTTAAATTTTTTCGATCAAGAAAAAAAAAATTTTTATTTTTTAGAAAAAATTCAAAATTTATTATTATTAATAATTTTTTAATTGTATCAATTTGAATTCAAATCACCTTTTTTCTTTTTCTTTTTCATTTTTTTTTATTTATTTCTAGTTAAACTTTAATTTTAATTAAATATCAAATTTCATTCAATCTTTTTGTCAATCTTTTTAGGATAAACATAATATATTAATTTGAAATGAATGAAAAATTGAATAGAATTTGCTACAGCTTGAATTATTAATTTAATTTCAATAATAAAATAATTATCTAAAATGCATGAGCGACAATTTTTAAAACTATCAGGCTCATTTATAAAAAAACTAATATTAGTTTTTCAATTTAAATATGCAAAATAGTTTTTTATATTATTTTATATATATATATTTTTTTTTTTATTTTTTTTTTTTAATATTTTTTATTTGAAATAAATATTTTTTTAATTAAGATTATTCTTAAAAAATTTGTTAGAAATTTGAACGTGATTATTAAATCTAACACGTCATCTTTCAGGTATTAATAATACTCTTAAGTTATTCTCTCTTTTTTTTTTATTTTTTATATTTTCTTAATATTTTTTTTATATTTATCTTCAAAATATGTCATGAATTTATTTAAGCGAGTAAAGAACTAAAATGCAACTCAATCAGACATAATGATTAATATTAATTAAAATTTATAGATCAATTAGAAAAGAGATTTATTATTTTTATTTTAAATTCAATTAGTTGATTTCAAGTTCTTAGTTCCTGTTATTTGTTCGATCAATAGTCTTTAAAAAAAATTAAAATTCTCACATAAAAAAAATATGTTTCAACAATACTAATAACTCAATTGAAAGCATCACAAGTTGCAAGAAAAGAATTGAAGAAATGAAGAAATAAAATTTGTTTTTTTTTTTTTTCACTTGTCAATTTTTTGTTCAAAGAAGATTTGGAATGTTTCCTGCTAAGTAAAATGATAATTATTTATATTGAATATATTTCTAATCTATCTCAAACAAATTCTATTTACTTTATTGTTAAAATATATACTATATATATATAATAGAAATTTGTTTCCTTCCATTATTAGTATTACTATTATTATTATTATTATTATTATTATTATTATTATTATGATTTGTTTGAAATATATTTTTATCTTAATTATAAATTATTTTGTTTTTATATTTTAAAAAAAAAATATATATATATAAAACATAATAATAATTTTTTTTTTGAAAATTTATTTAATTTCCAGTTTGAAAGAATAGAAAATATACTGAATATAAAAATAAGAATTACATGGCATATAATTTATAAGGTTGTTGTTTAGATTTGATTTATATGCTTATTTATTAAACATTTTGCTTTGAAAAAAAAAAATAAATAAAAATAAATATAAATTAACTATTAAGATTAATAAATCTTTTCTTAATACTTTTCTTAAGAGGATTTTTAAAATACTATTAAAATCTAATCAAGATTCTTTTGAAATTTGAATTAACAAAATAAAAAATTGTATATTAACTTAAAAAAATGCGTTAGCTATTTTTTTTATACTAATATTTTAAATTTAAAGACTAGAACAAATCATGTGTTGCATCATGAACACGTATTGTGATATATTTCAAATAGAAAATTTTTCTAAACAAAATCATATACAATAAACTAAAAACACATGTTTCTAATTTAAATTCTTTAGAATTTAAAATTTTTTTTTTTTTAAATACAAAAAATAAAATTTTATTGAAAATTAAAAAAAAAAGAAGAAAATAAAGAAAATTGTTTATATATATATTAATATATTTAAAAATGCTAAGCGTAACTAGTCAACAAGAAAATAGTCCAATTAATACTTGTAATTTATCGACGAGTTCATCTTCAATGAGTTTTACGAACCAAAACGAATCGGATCAAAATAATAACTGCTTACAATCAAACAACAACGATTCATTGATTTTAAACGAAGATCAAGAACATATAAATTCTAAAACTAATTTAATTGTTAACTATTTACCGCAAAATATGACACAAGATGAGATAAAGTCTTTGTTTTCCAGCATAGGACCAGTAGACAGTTGCAAATTAATAAAAGACAAATTATCAGGTAATTTTTATTTTTTAAAAATTTTAATAGAAAAATTCAAGTTTAAAATAATTTTGATCAAATGCAGGCCAAAGTCTTGGTTATGCTTTTGTTAATTTTAAAAATCAAGAAGACTCGGACAAAGCAGTTAATGCATTGAACGGTATGAGACTACAGAATAAGACTATTAAAGTATCTTTTGCCAGACCTAGTTCAGAGTCTATAAAAGGTGCTAATTTGTATGTGTGTGGTTTGCACAAGGATTTTAGTCAAAGCGAACTAGAGAAAATGTTTAGTCAATTCGGAACTATAATTTCATCAAAAATTTTAACTGATCCAAAGACAGGTATATTTAAGCATTATTTTAAAGCATTAATAATTAATTAAATTTTAATTTTTATTCTTTTTGTTTCTTCTTTCTTATTTAATTGATTCTTTTCGATTTTCATTAAATATAATTGTTCAGTCATTTAAAATGATTACTCTTATGAATTGCGTTTTAATTTAAATTAAATGCAATATGGAAAAAATAATTTTTCTACAATTTTTGTTTATTATAAAATAAATATCAAATTTATATGTCATTTAATTTCTAAATTAATTAGATTTTTTATTAATAAATGGAGCTTCCTGAGCTTTTAAAAATCAATAAAATTAGTAAGTTTAAAACAAATAAAAATAAAAAATAAAAAATAAAAAATTTTTTTTTTTAAATAATTAAAACAAAATTAAAATAATTTAAATTTATCTCTAAAAAAAAATTTGTTTTTATTTTTAATATAAGTTAAATTTTAGTTTTTTATTATATCATATATAATTTTGTAATTTTATTTGCTGAATCGCTTTTTAATTTTGTTATATGTTTGTTTTTTTTTTTATAAGTTTTATTTATTTATTTATTAAAAAAATCTCTTTTTATCTAACTGAATCTAAACTCCTGACAATAAACATTAAAACAAAAATGTTTCAAAATAAAAATAAATTTAAATTTGCATTATTAATTTAAAATTGTTTTAACAGGAATGTCCAAAGGAGTTGGCTTTGTGCGCTTCGACCAAAGATACGAAGCTGAGGTGGCCATTTCAGAGTTAAATGGAAAACCGTACGAAAACATGGAAGAACCTCTTATAGTTAAATTTGCCAATTCTCCGACCAGTGTAAAATCAGTTATGGGTCTACCACTAGCACCGTTTGTGCCAACTTGCAGAGGTTTTTTTCAACCATACAGACCATCAACTAATACTAGTTATAGATATTCGCCAATGAATATTCCTTATTGTCCAACTGATTGTTCAACTGGTTTAACATCAGGTTTAAGCGCTACATCACCTGCGCAATTACAAACGCTGGTAACAGCTGCACATAGTCATAGTCCTGCTCAATTGTCATTGCCAACCACTCCGATCGGTACTATACCAGCCATACCAATAGCTCAAATACCTCAAACTAATTCACAAACAACTACATCGACTACTGCTACTACTACCACTACTTTATTAACTACAACTCCACCTAATAGCATTAGTAGTACTAGTCTTAGCTCAATTCAAAATTATCCTGGTTGGTCCATATTTGTATATAACATTGGTCCTGAAACTGATGAAAACCTTCTATGGCAGTTATTTGGTCCTTTTGGTGCTGTACAAAATGTTAAAATAGTTAGAGATCAACAAACTCAAAAGTGTAAAGGTTTTGGTTTTATTACTATGACTAATTACGAAGAAGCTATTAACGCAATCAATTGTCTAAATGGTTTTAATTTACATAATCGAATTTTACAAGTATCTTTCAAATCAACAACAAATAAATTTTAAAAAAATAGTCAAGAGAAAACAAAAAAATTCTAATTTTATTCTTATTAAGAGAAAATTTAGTATAAAAGAAAATGAATGAAATTTTTTCTATATATTTAACATGATTATTAAGATTTTTTTTTTTTAATTTATATTGCGTATATGATAATTTATTTAAATTATCAAGAGTATTTTAAACTTATCTCATTTTTAAGCTAAAATAAAAAAAAATTTAAATAGAAAAATTCCAAAATTCAGAAGCTAAACTGAATAAAATATGAAAAATGTTTATCAATTAATATATAGGAATAAAAAATTTGCGATTGAAGTTTTTTTTTTTTGCATTCTTTCTGAACCTTTTAATGGTTAAATGTTTATATGAAATTTAAATAAATTTTTTTATCATTTTCCATTTTATTGTTAAATACATTATATTATACTTTAAAACTTTAAAATACAAGTTTATTTTTTAAATAAACAAAATTTGAAAACAAACATATTTAATTTTTATTGAATCTTAAAAGCCTTAAATTCCAAATTTCAAACTTGAAATAAAACCAAACTTATAGACGATTTTCTCTCCTAACTTTAAGTAAGCTTTTATTTAGAAAAAAAAAATTTCCAATATTTAACTGAGGCTAACAATCTTGCCAATAAGATTTAATCAAAATATAACAACTGTAACAATAAGTAATAATAAATAAATAAATGTAAAAATTAAATTTCTATTGGAATAACCCTTCTATTTCTTATTTTTTATGAAATTAATCTGTATTTGAATCTT
Source organism: Brachionus angularis (assembly GCA_021432725.1). NCBI lineage: Eukaryota > Metazoa > Rotifera > Eurotatoria > Ploima > Brachionidae > Brachionus > Brachionus angularis. The sequence continues at coordinate 375,201 of JAJVDD010000002.1, read as the reverse complement.
AAATTTTTAATAAATAATAATAATAATAAATACAGTATTAACAAACATTTTTAATTAAAAACATTTAAAAAACTTGATTGCAAAATCAATTTATTTTGAATTAAAATTTTTAAAACTAAATTAAAATTTTCAAACAAATTCTCGAAACAAAATTATGAGTAAAAGGGAAACGCAAGAAAAAATCTGAGAAAATAAAGCAAAAAAATTTTGAAAAAAATTAATTTATTAAATCTAAATTTTGTGGCAAAAAAATTTCGTGAAAACAATAAAAAAATGATCAATAATCTTTATTTAAACAAAATTTATACTTTCCAATTTTTTTTTTGATTTATTCACAAATTTATTGTCATTAACCTTCAATCCGGGATAATTTTTTGTTAATTATAGTTAATGGTGCGATTATATGAGAGCAAATACCATCATCCAAATACCGAGCACAACTACAAGTATTACAATCTAAACAATTACATTCTTGGTCATTAATTTCTTCAAAATCAATATTTTTATTTTTCATATGTATTTATTTAAAAATTGCTATTTGTCAATAATTCGAATCTTTTACTTTTATAAACGATTCTTGAGTAAAGAAGATCTTTTTTTGTTAATTTTGGAGCTAAAGAAGAGTCCTTAAGAATCCTTAAGAATTTAAAGATTCATATTTTACAACTTTACTAAAATTTTCTTTAACAGGTAACATATTATACTTAATTGTGCATGTAAAAAAATCTTTTATGATTCTGGTATAACTTTTGATGGGAGAATTAGACATTGTAAATCCTGGTTTAGTTGACTATTAACAACGTAAATTTTATATATCATAGTTCTAATGTAGTTATCATCTCATTAACGAACTGAAAATTCTTTACAGCAGTTTTTTTGAGCTAAATTTTCGATAAAATCGCACAATGGTAGAAGTTTTACAAATCGTACAGTTCAAAGATTTTCTATTTAACATTCGTGTAGCAGCTAAATCTACTTAGTATGAGTTTCACTTTATTTTGCTTGACTTTCACAGAACGCAAAAAGTTTTGATTGAGTGTCCCAGATTTAATCAGTTTTTGCTTGCGATTCAACTCGAGAAAAAAAAAATTTTTTTGCATGAATTTCTCAGATTTTTGATTGTGTTTCACTTTCTTTGCTTGTGTTTCAACCCCACCTCAAAATTATATGCTTAATAAATAAATTAGACATGTTAAAAAAACTATCTACGTGAAGAATTACTCATTCTCAGTTATTGGAAATCTTTGTTCCAAAATATTATTAAAATTTAAATCTTCATTACAAAATATCAATATAAAAAATTACTATTTTCCTTATCTTAATATTATAAAAATATGAAATAATCTACAAAATAAGATATTTACCATTCCTATAACATAAAAACTCAAAGAGATATATCAAAATTTAGATTTTTTAATTTATAGTTCATTTTTAATAATTTCATTTAAATAAAAATTATTAATTTTAAAGCCAGTAATTACGCCAATGCTGGTCCCAAGCACGGGTAAGAGTAGGAGGGTGATGATTACCACTTACAACATAAACATTATTCAATACATCCTAAACACTTTATAATATCTTCAATAGCAATTTGTCAATTATTTAAAACTATTTAGTTTTAAGATATAAATAACGGTAAAAATTACGTAAAAGCTATATAATAGAGCGAGTCTTATAGGATACAGATTTCCAAAATTTTTTTTAATTTTGCATCTTTCTTTTAAAATAATTTTTTTATTTTATTTTATGCCATCATTTTCTTATTCAACACAAAAATTTTATTCTGCATACAGACATTTGTGCGTAATAGGATTCCTTATTTGTTGAAAATGTTTTTTTGTGTATTTCAAATTCTTCATTGTTGGTAAACAAATTTTAATTTTAATATTTTGATGTATGAATCATTCTTAAATTATTTTCACTTTTATTCAAAATTATGATATTGTTAAAATTTATAATTTTTTTATTTTTTAAGATTTCAAAAAATTTTTTATATAAAAAACACAAATATTTTATAAAAATATATAATTTTTTTTTTGTTTTAAATTTATTTAAGAGTCTATTAATTATTAATTAATTTTTTATTTTCAATAAGATAAATTTCATTTCAAATATTAAGAAATTATTTTTCTATAAGATTTAAAAAGGTACTTATTGTATATATTGGTAAAGGAAAATATTCCCGTTTTTTTTATTCCCGAAATTTAAAAAAACTGAAAATAATCCCCATTTTTTATCCCCGTAATAATTTATTCCCAAAAGTAATTATTCCCGAAAATATTTTTTTTTTAAATTTTTGTCAGGAAACTATTCTAAAGAGCCTGTTTTATTTTAAAAATTAAAAAAAATTATTGGTTTAATTATTATCAAGTAAAAAATTATTATTTTTTATTGGCTAATATATTTGGGTTTCAGGAATATATTTTCAACGGTAATATTTTCCTTATTTTTTAAACCGGGGTAAATTGTAACAGGGATAAATTGAAATGGGGATCATTTCCTGAAATTAAAAATGGAATTTAGTTCTATGGGAATAATTTCACGGGTATAATTTATTTTGGGGATTATTTCTTTTCAATCTATTTATTGAATGTTAGATTAATTTATTTATTTAAAATTTAATATAGCAAAAATCTCATTTATTAAAGCAAAATTTTTTAACATTTTCATTTTAAAAATTGTTTTTAGCTTAAAACTAAACTCAAAATTATTTAACTTTACTTAAATCAAACGATATGAGTAATTCTTTCGAGCTTGATTCAATGAATTGCTTAAATTTGGATTTATCAGAACCTGATATTCAAAAGTTACTTGAATCAAACGATATGAGTAATTTTTTGGCGTCTGATTCAATTGATTTGGACGAATCCAACCAAATTTTTGGTAATCAATCCTTTGAAAATTTACAGAAAAATCAAAATCAAACTTCATTAAATAATATTCAACAAGTTTCTGCTTTATTTGATTCTAATGAACAAGCGCAAACAACTCCAATTCAAGTTCAGCCAACTTGTATGAAAACAAACAACACTGTTTCGGTTGCTGTGCCTGTTCATGATCAAAATCAAGTTAATAATTGTTCTAATGTGCCTTTTCCAAGAACATCTAATCATCAAAGTTTTAATCCATCCTTGGATAATTTGCAGAAAAATCAAAATCAAACTTCAAAAAATAATATTCAACAAGTTTCTGTTTTATGTGATTCTAATGGACAAACGCAAGCAGCTCCAGTTCAAAGTCAGCCAACTTTTATGAACAGATACACTGTTTCGGCTGTTGTACCTGTTCATGATCAAAATCAAGTTAATAATTGTTCTAATGTGTCTTTACCAACAACATCTAACCATCAAAGTTATAATTCAGATATAAATAAACAAACAGCTGAATGCAAAAAGCGTGGCCGTAAACCAAAATCTATTTCTAATATGGATGATTCGAAAAAAGATCCAAATAAAATAAAAATGGGGGGAAGCTGGGTTGATAAAGGATCTGATAAATACAAAGCAAATAGACAAAAAAACAATGAATCCCTCAAAAAATATCGAGAAAAGAAAAATTTAGAAATAAATAATTTAAAATTAGAATTAAATTCTTCTAGAAGAGAATCAATTTGCATAAAAAATATGAATGATTATTTATATAAATATTCAATTGATAAAGATCCAACAAGTAAAAAAGAAATAGATTTTAAATTAAATCAAATTAAAAACTCAACAAAGCAAACATTAAATAATCAAAATTATATTCCAAAATCAATTGAAAATCAATCAATCAGTAATTCAATAATAATAGAAGATAATGGTAATTATCTTTTTATCCCATTTAATAAAATAATAATAATAACTTTAAGATTTATAGGATACAGAGAACAAGATCAGCAAGGTCCAGATTCCATGTAATTCTATTAACTTAATTATTGAAAACTAATTAAACTAAAAAGGTTTAATTTCATAGACCAGCTCAATTATCAACGCCAACAACTCTGGTCGGTAATATGCAAGTCATACCAATCGCTTCATTTAATTAAGATTACATTAAAATTAAATTTTATTAATTTTTAATTAAAAACTTAAAAGAGATCCAAATATGATATTTTTGAATTTTAATTTTCTCTGATTTAAAAATTTTCTTAAGCGTGTCAAAAAAGATTATAAAATTTTATTTTTAAGACTTAATATTTTGCATAAAAATCTAAAATAATTTAGATTTTATTAACTTTATTTAAATCAAACTAAAATAAAACAAAATTAAAAAAATCTTTTAAAGTAAATTTTTTTTGGGAATGTAAACGTTTATATTTTCTTTAAGCCATGCTAAACTAGAAGAATTATTTATGCTTATAATCCAATCATATTGTTTTAAATGATATATAGGCACCGATAAATCTAAAAACTTAACTTTACCATTTGTGGTTTCCTCACAATATGGTGCACCATCAAAAGCATCAAAACATTTTACTTGGTTAAGATTAAGAAGATGGTCTTTATAGGCACCAGGACCTTCTCCAAAGCTAGCAACACATTTTTCTTTAAATAAACTACTTAGTTCAACAGCTAATTTAAAATCGTCTATATGAAAAGAGCTATTTCTTCCACTGTATTTAGCACACCAACCTCCTGTCTCTGAAGCTTCTTTTGCCAAATTGTCACATGTTAATTTACCATATTTATGCAATGTATTTTGTAATAAATCCGAAAGTTTTATTATTTCATCTATTGAAGACTCGTTCATTAGATAATTTTTAAAAAAATTATTTTTATTCTCTTTTAAATTTTTAATCAAATAAAAAAACAAAACAATTATTATTATTATTGTATATATTGAAAATTTTTTTCTCATTTTTTAAACTAAGATTTTTGTATGACTTTGCTTTGTATTTATTTTCATGTTTCAGATGATTGATTTTAAATTTTAATATTTTTATATCGAAAATATTTTTTCAATTATACATTATTGTCTAAACACGTATATTTTTTTAAAATATTAAATACTGCAAAAATAAAAGCTAAAATGAGCATAATTATTACTTAAAATAAATTTTGAAAATATTTTAATTTATAAGCAAAGAAATATATGTGAGCTTATGGGACAAAGTTTAAGAGTTGATTGAGATGTGGATTTAGAAATAAGAAATGTATTTTTAATAGTTTATTTAAATAACTAAATATTAAGCTAAAATTAGGCAATAATGGTTCGACTCTGACTCTCAATTTTAATAAAGTTGACGCTTATTTATATTAAAAATAAATTAAAACATGTTTTTAATTATAAAAAATTTTAAGCAAGATGAAAATTTTATATTCTTATATTTATCTAAATGATAATTCTAAAAAATTCTATAAAATAAAATAAAATTATAAACAGTTGCTTATTTAAATAATTTAAAAAATAATTTGAAGACACCAGTTATAATATAATATATATTTTATTAATTAGTTTTATAAAATTTTTTAACTGCAATTGATTCTTTGTAAAAAACGATAATTCTGAATATATTCAAGTGTGTTTGGTATTTTACAAACAATATAAAATCTATTGTTATTATTAAATTTGATTCAAGCATAATAAAATAAAACATTACTTTATTCCAAGATGATAAATCCTTTTATATTTCCTGGTATTCAAAACAGCAACCATCTTAGATAAGATCTTTAATGGTTAGACTCTTTTAATACTTTTGATTTAGGGTTTTAAGAGGTAACAGATTTATTTCAAATAAATTCTAATCAAGCAAACTTAAAGGGACGATAATAGAAACCCTATCAAATAATCCAAAAAATATTTTTAATTTGAACAAAATTTTCAAAATCGATTCTTTTCTTATTTTTAATCAACAATAATGGCAAATCTAGTTTCTTTTATTGATCATTATGTTTTAAATATTTAAATTTTTGAATTCAATATCTCAAAAAATTGAAGCAAATCAAAATCGAACCTTTATTTTAACATAGAACTAAATTTTTATAGACTTTATGATTATCAAATTTTAAATGGAATTTTCCTTGCAACAAATAAACTACAGAGCTTAAAGAAACTAATAAATTTTTTTTTTGCATGATAAAAAATTTGGATTTCTTTAACATATATGTAACATTTCGTCTTCCTATAAAATCATGGTCAAGAATTCAATTTAAAAATATTTGTTCATTTTATAATTTAAGTTTGATTTTTTTATTATTGATATTATGATGTAGGGCAAAATTTTTTTTCTAAACTTAATATAAAATTGCTGTTTTATTAATTTTTTTGTAAAATTATGATTTTTTTTTAACATGTAGAAATAGAGTAAAAGGGAAACGCAAGCAAAAAAAATTGAAACACAATCAAAAATCTGGGAAACTCAATCAAAAATTTTTGCATTCTGTTAAAGTCAAGCAAAAGGAGTAAAACTCAAGCTAAGTGGATGAAAGTCAAGCAAAAGTTTAATTTTTTTTCAAAAAAATCTATTAAATCTAAATTTTTTTGGTAAAAAATTTTCGTAGAACTTATAAAAAAAAAATAATCAATTATCTCTATTGAAAAAATGAAAAAAAATTGAACTTTTGCTTGACTTTCATCCACTTAGCTTGAGTTTTACTCTTTTTTGCTTGACTTTAACAGAATGTAAAAATTTTTGATTGAGTTTCCCAGATTTAATCAGTTTTCTTGCGTTTCAACCCCACCCGTAGAAATAATATATTTTGTTTAATTTATATTTTTAAAAAGGTACTAATTGTATATATTGAATGTTGAATAAATTTAATTAAAATTTTATATAGATATAGAAAAAGTCTAATATTATAAAAAAATAAAATATTATATATAGAAAAAATCTCATTTATTACGGTAACTAAGAAAATTTTTTAACATTTTCATTCTAGAAATTATTTTTAGCTTAAAACTAAACTCAAAATTATTTAACTTTACTTAAATAAAACGATATAATGAATTCTTTGGTGCCAATAATTTTAACTTAGATTTGGACGAATTAAACCATATTTATGATGATCAAAGTTTTAATCTTTCCTTTGATAATTTACAGAAAAATCAAAATCAAACTTCATTAAATAATATTCAACAGGTTTCTGCTTACTCAAACATTGCTTTATGTGATTCTAATGAACAAGCGCAAACAACTCCAGCACAAGTTCGGCTAACTTTAATAAAAATGGGCGGAATCCGGGTTGTTAAAGGATCTGATAAATACATAGAAAAAAGAGATAAAAACAATGAATCCGTTAAGAAGAATCAAGAGAAAAAAGAAAAAGAATTAAATCAAATTATACAAGAAAGAAATTGTCTCAATAAGAAAGTAGATTATTTGTACAATCTTTTAATAAGAGAATGTCCCAATTTGGAAAATGAAATTAAATCTGAATTAATTAAAATTGGAATAGAAAATCTAATAAAAAATGGTAGTATATGAATATTTTAAATAATCTTTTTCAAGATTTTCATTTTTGAATTTTAAGTTGAAGTCACGAATGGACCTAAGAAGCGAGGAAGAAAGCCTAAATCTACTCAAGTCAATAATAACGAAATTATCTTATCACCTGAACCAAAAAGAAAACGGACTTGTAAAAACAATGAATCTCTTAAAAAAGATCCAACAAATAAAAGAGAAATAGATCTTAATTTAAATCAAATTGAAAACTCAACAAGACAAAAATTTAATAATCAAAATTATATTCCAAAATCAATTGAAAATCAATCAATCAGTAATTCAATAATAATAGAAGATAATTTCGATCAACAACCTATTGTTATTTCAAATATTGGTTCTAATGGTAATTATCTTTTTATCCCATTTAATAAAATAATAATAATAAATTTAAAATTTTTTCTGTTTTTATAGGATTAAGAGAACCAGAATATACTAACTTCCAAGATCAGCAAGGTCCAGATTCCATGTAATTCTATTAACTTAATTATTGAAAACTAATTAAACTAAAAAGGTTTAATTTCATAGACCAGCTCAATTATCAACGCCAACAACTCTGGTCGGTAATATGCAAGTCATACCAATCGCTCCAATATCTCAAACATCTTCACAAACTACATCAAGTAGTTCTTTTTATTCATCGACTTATTGGCAAGCAACAAATAATCAATTGAATGAAGATTTTGAAATATTCAATCCAATTTTGAAAGTAATATTCTTTAATTTAAATGGTATAAATTAGCTAATTAATTGTAATATTTTCAAAGGATATAGATAATTACGACTTAACTAATGACCTAGTACCGCAACTTATCTAACTCTTTTCATACTAATCCATTAATTCATTTAATTGAGATTACGTTATTAACAAACAGGTCTTAATCTTCAGATTTGAATACTTCTTTAAAATGTTTTTGAAAAAAAGTATAACAATAGGTGTAGAAAAAAATATTTTTTTAAAAAATACAAATTACTTTAAAATTTTTATTTAAAACCAAAAATTAAAATAGATGCTTAAATTAAAAAAAAAAACAAATATAAATAAAAATTAATGATATTTAAAATAAGAAACTGTATTTAAAGAATTAAATTCAAATTGGAAAAAAAAGCACCTTTTTATAAAATTTATTCAGTTGAAACAAAAAAAAAATAGAATATTATTTAAAGAAAAAAAAAATTAAAAATGGAATGTAAGGGTTATTGAAAATTTACATAAATATGTTTTATAAATCGGACTGAAGAACTTGTTCTTTTTTCCTTAAATTTGGAGTAGTTTGACTCTTTACAAGCTTAACTTCATTTGATTGTATTTCTAAAGTGTTTAGATTTATCTTTGGTAAATCATTGGCTAATTCATCACTTGGACATAAATCATTGACTGATTTTTTCATTATGGACCTAATAGGCCCAACTCCAGTCAAAGCTCCAGCAAATGATCTTGCATCTCCTGCTTTGAGCGAAGAAGATAAATTTCTTCGACTAGATGAGGGTGTTTGATTTACATCTTGGTTTATATTGTGCACAGATAAATGCTGATTTGAGTCCATATCATAAACTTGTTCTTCGTCCGAGCTCATATCGTCCAAAAATGTAACACTTTTTGATCTTATTTTCCTTTGAGTATTGTTTTTATCTTTCAAACTTTGCCGCGAATTGTTTATTATATTTTGCTTCATTTCAATAGCTTTTCGGTCTTTTATTTCTTCATCTAATTCAGCTTTGAGTTGCTTCATAAGAACGTTTTTGTTTTTGTTTAAATTGCTATCTTTTTCTAAATCTTCATTCTTTATTTTTCCATTTAAACTAGCTTGTTTGATCAAATTCAATCTTATTATGTCCAAATCAAGATGATCTTGATCTTCAAAATTATTTTGTGGTTTTAGGTTTAGACTTTGTGATGATTTGTGCAAATCAAGCTGTTCTAATTCATCTTTTCTAGCTTTATCTTTTGCTTTTAGACGTTTCAAGCTCAAACGTTTAGTTTCATTTCGAGCATTTGCTTTTATCTGTGACGAGTCATCATTAGATGAAAAAATCGTGTTTATAATCGAACTTAAAAACTTGCGCTGTTGATTCGGAGTCGATGTAGAAGACAAAGACGAAGTTTCGTTGTTGTTAAGTTTTTGTTTTTCAAGTTCTAATTTTTGTTTTTTGCGTAGTTTTTTTCGTTTTTGTTTTTCTTCTAGTTCTGATTGCATTTTATTCATTAAATTCAAAGTTTTAATATTGGTCATAGGTTTTTGGGCTTCTTCTTTTTGTTCATTTAGCAAAGTCCTCAAAGGAACACTGGAACTTCTCGGCTTTTGTTTAGAACTTTTCAAACTAATTCGATCCAAAGCTGATCTTATAAAATTCGAATTATTAACTTCTTTAAAAGAATTCTCTTGCTCTTGTATTTGCTTGGTCGATTCTTGTTGTTTTGGTGATTGAAGTTGAGGTAATCTTAGAACTGGTAGTTCTATTTTAGGTTCTGGTTCAGGTTTAGACTCAATTATTTCCACTTGATCTTGTTCATCAAAAGAATCAAAATCGTTCGGATCAAACTGAATCGGATTTATGTTAATATTATTCTCATTTATTTTGTCTACTTCGTCTTCATCAAACGAATCAAAATCATTAGGATCAAACGATCCAGTTACACTCAATTTTTGGTGGTTTAGATTTACAATTCGTTTGGAACCATTGTTGCTCGATCTGATTGAATTGTTTATATTTAATTTACAAGGCTCTATATAGTTTTGTTCTATTTGAATAGGTTTTTTTTCTTCTTCATAATCAAGATCTATATCGATTATTTCGTTTATGGTATTTTTTTGATCAATAACTAAAACACCACTCATTGTTCTTGATCTTGTTCTTGTTCGATTTGAGTTTGAATTGAATCTTTTTTCCAAATAATCATCTTCATTTGGTTGACTATACATTTTATTCTGAAGCATTAGTTTCTCTTTTAAACTCATGTTATTATTGTTGTTATTGTTTATTTGAACTGAATTTTTTATTTCAGATGATTGAGTATTATTTTTGTTGAGCAAAATATTTCTGAGTATATCTGCCGAAGTCATATAACCTGGTACAACTACATGTCTTTGTCCTTCGTATTCGAGTTTAACTTCGTCTACTGCATCAGGTAGCTCTTTTATCATTAATTTATTATTATTGTTCATTAAACTTAAATTTGAATTTGAATTCAAATAACTCTTATTGCTTAGTGTACAAGATCGTTCTGAATTGGTATTCAATATTCTAAACTGAGAGTTTTGATTATTAGAAGATGAATTAGTTGATGATTTTAAATCATCGTTTTGATTTTGATCATTAATTAATTTTGTGACTAAATTTTCGTTTAATTCTTGACATGGTTTTTCAACCGATGCTGGTGGTGGACTCTTTGGTAAAGGTGGAGGAGGTGGTGGATAATTAGGTGCTGGTCCTAATTGAGATGTTTTAGGTTTATTCGGGTTGAATAATAAATATTGACTTGATAAATTCACATATTCCGATTTGATATTATTAGATGGCAAAGTATCAGGTTTTTTGTTGTTTAATAACAAGTCTCGATGTGGTGATTCGAATATGTTTTTCATTTGATTTACATAGCCAGGAATGAATGAGTTTGAAGAAGAAATAGTATTATCCCGAGGAGAAGAACGAGTCGATGATAAACAAGAAGTCTGTGAAGACGATGATGAAGATATGTTCGATGAAGAAGATGAAGACGAAGAACCATTAGATAATAATTCATCAATCTCTTTTTTAAGAAATTTTTCATTAATATTTTTTTGATTATTGCTATTCAACAAATTATCCTCATTTTCCAATTTTATTGAATTTCTCGGTTTCGGCAAAGGATTTGCGATGTTATTAACTCCAAATTTTTTCAAACGTGGTTTTACTAGTTCTTCATTTAATAACGAATTAGACGAAGAAGTAGAAGGGTCTAGGTACTCATCATTTGGCATAGTACTAGCCATTAGACGAGGCTTAATAGATGGTAATTGTTGTCGAGGTTTAGTATTCGGTGTTGGTTCAATATTAGACGAAGAACTTGATGATATAGATGACTTACGAGTTCTAGTTAATACTATCGGAGTAGATTCATTTTCATGATGAGTTATAGTAGTTATAGTAGTAGTCGTAGTCGAACTAGTAATAAAAGTCGATTTTTCTTCTTCTACATTATTATTAGAAGACTTTGGTTTAACTAAAAGCCTAGGCTGATAATAAACAGTTTTGGCTTCTGTTTTTGGAGAAACTTTTAATCTAGTCGAATAATTTAATTTCAAATCATGATCGATTTGAGTCAATATAGCTACATGTGGTTGAGTTTGGCTCATAAAGTTCAATGGTCTATAATTAGTTTTGCTTAAATTGTAATTATCCATTTGATCAGAAAAATCCAATTGTGGTATTTGATTTTTTATTAAAGATGTTAAATGATGATTGTCTACTAAAATGTCGGCTGATTGAGCCTCGTTCAATAAGGATATATTATCAGATGATTTAAAATAATTAAAACTGTTTGTTGTTTGTTGCTTATTAATTTGTAGTTTGCCGTTTATGTGTCTCAAGCTTGGATTTTCGGGCTCTTCTAATCCCATAGTTTGTACACAAGCATCGTTGTTTGCTTGTTGATGACTAAAAAACTGCTGGTTTAGGTTCAAACTTAACAAATAAGGCTCGTTTGTGAATAAATCGTGTATGCTTTTGCTTTTTTTTAATGATTCAGGACCTAGCAAAAAAAAATATTTTATATAAATTACTAATTTTATTTTATCAGTAAAAAACAAAAAAAATTAATTTTTGTTTTTTTTAATTTTTATTAGTTTTTAGATAAGAAGATTTTTGAAAATTTAAAAGTTTTATAATATAGGTTAATTGTATATTTATAAAAAAAAAAAAAAAAATTTTTTCAGTAAGAGAAATAAAACTCTGTTTCTAGTTTTAGGTATATTTAAAAATGTAAAAATTCGGGTCATATATTTTATTTATCAAAAATTTGCAATTAGATAAAAAAAAATTGAAACAATATTTTAATAATTAAAATTAAAAATTATTGATTTTTTTAAAAAAAAAAGAAGTAATTTCTCTAATGTTTAAATACATTTAAGTTAATTTGTTCTATGTTAGCTCACAGGCTTAGTAATTAAAATGAAATTAAAATAAATAAAAAAGAAATTTATTTCAATTTAATTTAAATAAAAACCAAAAAACAAAAAAATGTGGTTAAAATTCTTAATATTGAATTTTATTTCAATCACAAACTCTAACCGAGTTTATGAATCTCAATTTGAAATAATAAGAAACAAAAATGTGCCATTGTTTGGATACGAAAGAGACTTTGTTAAAAATGAGACCGATTTTCAAGAAGAGTTCCTTGGAAAATAAAAATGCGTGCAAAAATGTAATTTAAATTCGAATTGTAAAACAACACTACAAATTGGAAATATATGTAAAATTTTCAATGCTAATTACAACTATGAAAAATTAAAAGATTTAACTATATATAAAATTTGATTAATTATCTCTTTTTTGATAGTAACCAATGGAAAAAAAGTATTCCAGCAAACATTATAAACCATAATATCTGTTTTCAATGAAATCAAGCATATATTTAAAATTTCATATATTCTAAGTTGAATTATGTTTGCTGGTTACTATCAAAAAAGAGATAATTAATCAAATTTTATACTCTCCGACTAAACAAAGACTTGAAAAATTTAAGAAATAATGCAAAAAATTTACAAATAAATATAAAACTTTTTTAATTTTGACAAAACCAATTCTAATTGATCTAAATAAAATAATAATATACATCTACAATCTATTGCTTTTATTAAACTTTATTCAAACATAATAAAACAAAACATTAGTTTATTCCAAGATGATAAGCTTTCATCCTTTTATACTTCCTGGTGTCCAAAATAACATACATTTTAAATAAGATTCTTTTAATACTTTTGATTTAGGTTTTTAATTGGTAACAGATTTATTTCAAAAAAGTTTTAATCAAGCAAATTTTAAGGGGCGATAAAAGAAACTTTATAAAATAATCCAAAAAATATTTTTAATTAGAATAAAATTTTCAAAATTGATTTTATTCTTATTTTTAATAAACAATAATGGCAATTCTTTAATTGATCAATCTGTTTTAAATATTTAAATTTAATATCATAAAAAAATTGAAGCATATCAAAATCGAACCTTTATTTTAACAAAGAGCTAAATTTAGATCATGATTAACAAATTTTAAATGGAATTTTCCTAGCAACAAATAAACTACAGAGCTAAAAGAAACTAATAAATTTTTTTTTGCATGATAAAAAATTTGGATTTCTTTAACATATATGTAAGTTTTTCCAACATATAGATATAATATATTTCTTTAATTTATGTTTTTGAAAAAATCATTGTATATATTGAATGTGGAATAAATTTAATTAAAATTCTATATAGAAAAAATCTCATTTATTAACTAAGAAAATTTTTTAACATTTTCATTCTAGAAATTATTTTTAGCTTAAAACTAAACTCAAAATTATTTAACTTGACTTAAGTCAAACGATATGAGTAATTCTATGGTGCCTATTTCGAATGATTTTAACTTAGATTTGGACGAATTAAACCAAATTTATGATGATCAAAGTTTTAATCTTTCCTTTGATAATTTGCAAAAGAATAAAAATCAAACTTCATTAAATAATATTCAACAAGTTTCTTCTTATTCAAACAGTGCTTTATGTGATTCTAATGAAGCGCAAACAACTCCAGTACAAGTTCGAACAACTTTTATTAACATAAATAATACTGTTTCGGCTGCTGTACCTTTTCATGATCAAAATTCAGTTAATAATTATTCTAATGTGCCTTTACCAACAACATCTAATCATCAAAGTTTTAATCTATCCTTTGATAGTTTACAGAACAATCAAAATCAAACTTCATTAAATAATATTCCACAAGTTTCTTCTTATTCAAACAGTGCTTTATGTGATTCTAATGAAGCGCAAACAACTCCAGTACAAGTTCGAACAACTTTTATTAACATAAATAATACTGTTTCGGCTGCTGTACCTTTTCATGATCAAAATTCAGTTAATAATTATTCTAATGTGCCTTTACCAACAACATCTAATCATCAAAGTTTTAATCTATCCTTTGATAGTTTACAGAACAATCAAAATCAAACTTCATTAAATAATATTCCACAAGTTTCTTCTTATTCAAACAGTGCTTTATGTGATTCTAATGAAGCGCAAACAATTCCAGCACAAGTTCAGCCAATTTTAATAAAAATGGGCGGAATCTGGGCTGTTAAAGGATCTGATAAATACAGAGAAAAAAGAGATAAAAACAAAGAATCTGTTAAGAAGAATCGAGAGAAAAAAGAAAAAGAATTAAATCAAATTATACAAGAAAGAAATTGTTCCAATAAGAAAGTAGATTATTTGTACAATCTTTTAAAAAGAGAATGTCCCAATTTGAAAAATGAAATTAATTCTGAATTAAATAAAATTGAAATTGAAAATCTAATGACAAATGGTAGCTTATGAATATTTAAAACAATTTTTTTTCTAGATTTTCATTTTTGAATTTTAAGTTGAAGTCACGAATGCACCTAAGAAGCGAGGACCAAAGCCTAAATCTACTCAAGTCATTAATAACGAAACTATCTTATCACCTGAACCAAGTAGAAAACGGGTTTGTAAAGGCAATGAATCTCTTAAAAAAGATTCAACAAGTAAAAGAGAAAAAGATTATAATTTAAATCAAATAGAAAAATCGACAAGTCAAATATCAAATAATCAAAATTATATTCCAAAATCAAATGAAAATCAATCAATCAGTAATTCAATAATAATAGAAGATAATTTCGATCAACAACCTATTGTTATTTCAAATATTGGTTCAACTGGTAATAATCTTTTTGAAACATTGAAGTCAGTCTTGAAAGTAATAATCTTCTAATTCAAATGGTATAAATTAACTAATTAATTTTGTTATCTTTTGATAAGAAATAGATTAATTCTACTCAAAAATGGACCAAGAACCACAAGCTATATAACTCTTTAACTTTTGATATAACTTTTTTTTGATTCTACTTAAATTAAACAAAAATTATTTAGTATACTTAATAATTATAAAATATTTTATTTAATAAAATTTTAATTATTAACAAACAAGTCTTAATCTTCATATTTGAATATTTTGAAATGTTTTTGAAAAAAGTATATACAATAGGTGTAGAAAAAAAATATTTTTTTAAAAAATACAAATTACTTTTCTCTAAATTTTTATTTAAAACCAAAAATTAAAATAGATGCTTATATTAAAAACAAACAAATATAAATAAAAATTAATGATATTTAAAATAAGAAACTGTATTTTAAGAAGTAAATTCAAATTGGAAAAAAGCACCTTTTTATAAAATTTATTCAGTTGAAACAAAAAAAATAGAATATTATTTTAAGAAAAAAAAAAAATTAAAAATGGAATGTAAGGGTTATTGAAAATTTACATAAATATGTTTTATAAATCGGACTGAAGAACTTGTTCTTTTTTCCTTAAATTTGGAGTAGTTTGGCTCTTTACAAGCTTAACTTCATTTGATTGTATTTCTAAAGTGTTTAGATTTATCTTTGGTAAATCATTGGCCAATTCATCACTTGGACATAAATCATTGACTGATTTTTTCATTATGGACCTAATAGGTCCAACTCCAGTCAAAGCTCCAGCAAATGATCTTGCATCTCCTGCTTTGAGCGAAGAAGATAAATTTCTTCGACTAGATGAGGGTGTTTGATTTACATCTTGGTTTATGTTGTGCACAGATAAATGCTGATTTGATTCCATATCATAAACTTGCTCTTCGTCCGAGCTCATATCGTCCAAAAATGTAACACTTTTTGATCTTATTTTCCTTTGAGTATTGTTTTTATCTTTCAAACTTTGCCGCGAATTGTTTATTAGATTTTGCTTCATTTCAATAGCTTTTCGGTCTTTTATTTCTTCATCTAATTCAGCTTTGAGTTGCTTCATAAGAACGTTTTTGTTTTTGTTTAAATTGCTATCTTTTTCTAAATCTTCATTCTTTATTTTTCCATTTAAACTAGCTTGTTTGATCAAATTCAACCTTATTATGTCCAAATCAAGATGATCTTGATCTTCAAAATTATTTTGTGGTTTTAGGTTTAGACTTTGTGATGATTTGTGCAAATCAAGCTGTTCTAATTCATCTTTTCTAGCTTTATCTTTTGCTTTTAGACGTTTCAAGCTTAAACGTTTAGTTTCATTTCTAGCATTTGCTTTTATCTGTGACGAGTCATCATTGGATGAAAAAATCGTGTTTATAATCGAACTTAAAAACTTGCGCTGTTGATTCGGAGTCGATGTAGAAGACAAAGACGAAGTTTCGTTGTTGTTAAGTTTTTGTTTTTCAAGTTCTAATTTTTGTTTTTTGCGTAGTTTTTTTCGTTTTTGTTTTTCTTCTAGTTCTGATTGCATTTTATTCATTAAATTCAAAGTTTTAATATTGGTCATAGGTTTTTGGGCTTCTTCTTTTTGTTCATTTAGCAAAGTCCTCAAAGGAACACTGGAACTTCTCGGCTTTTGTTTAGAACTTTTCAAACTAATTCGATCCAAAGCTGATCTTATAAAATTCGAATTATTAACTTCTTTAAAAGAATTCTCTTGCTCTTGTATTTGCTTGGTTGATTCTTGTTGTTTTGGTGATTGAAGTTGAGGTAGTTTTAGAACTGGTAGTTCTATTTTAGGTTCTGGTTCAGGTTTAGACTCAATTATTTCCACTTGATCTTGTTCATCAAAAGAATCAAAATCATTCGGATCAAACTGAATTGGATTTATGTTAATATTATTCTCATTTATTTTGTCTACTTCGTCTTCATCAAACGAATCAAAATCATTAGGATCAAACGATCCAGTTACACTCAATTTTTGGTGGTTTAGATTTACAATTCGTTTGGAACCATTGTTGCTCGATCTGATTGAATTGTTTATATTTAATTTACAAGGCTCTATATAGTTTTGTTCTATTTGAATAGGTTTTTTTTCTTCTTCATAATCAAGATCTATATCGATTATTTCGTTTATGGTATTTTTTTGATCAATAACTAAAACACCACTCATTGTTCTTGATCTTGTTCTTGTTCGATTTGAGTTTGAATTGAATCTTTTTTCCAAATAATCATCTTCATTTGGTTGACTATACATTTTATTCTGAAGCATTAGTTTCTCTTTTAAACTCATGTTATTATTGTTGTTATTGTTTATTTGAACTGAATTTTTTATTTCAGATGATTGAGTATTATTTTTGTTGAGCAAAATATTTCTGAGTATATCTGCCGAAGTCATATAACCTGGTACAACTACATGTCTTTGTCCTTCGTATTCGAGTTTAACTTCGTCTACTGCATCAGGTAGCTCTTTTATCATTAATTTATTATTATTGTTCATTAAACTTAAATTTGAATTTGAATTCAAATAACTCTTATTGCTTAGTGTACAAGATCGTTCTGAATTGGTATTTAATATTCTAAATTGAGAGTTTTGATTATTAGAAGATGAATTAGTTGATGATTTTAAATCATCGTTTTGATTTTGATCATTAATTAATTTTGTGACTAAATTTTCGTTTAATTCTTGACATGGTTTTTCAACCGATGCTGGTGGTGGACTCTTTGGTAAAGGTGGAGGAGGTGGTGGATAATTAGGTGCTGGTCCTAATTGAGATGTTTTAGGTTTATTCGGGTTGAACAATAAATATTGACTTGATAAATTCACATATTCGGATTTGATATTATTCGATGGTAAAGTATCAGGTTTTTTGTTGTTTAATAACAAGTCTCGATGTGGTGATTCGAATATGTTTTTCATTTGATTTACATAGCCAGGAATGAATGAATTTGAAGAAGAAATAGTATTATCCCGAGGAGAAGAACGAGTCGATGATAAACAAGAGGTCTGTGAAGACGATGATGAAGATATGTTCGAAGAAGAAGATGAAGACGAAGAACCATTAGATAATAATTCATCAATCTCTTTTTTAAGAAATTTTTCATTAATATTTTTTTGATTATTGCTATTCAACAAATTATCCTCATTTTCCAATTTTATTGAATTTCTCGGTTTCGGCAAAGGATT
This sequence comes from Brachionus angularis, assembly GCA_021432725.1. NCBI lineage: Eukaryota > Metazoa > Rotifera > Eurotatoria > Ploima > Brachionidae > Brachionus > Brachionus angularis. The sequence continues at coordinate 356,621 of JAJVDD010000002.1, read as the reverse complement.
TGCGATGTTATTAACTCCAAATTTTTTCAAACGTGGTTTTACTAGTTCTTCATTTAATAACGAATTAGACGAAGAAGTAGAAGGGTCTAGATACTCATCATTTGGCATAGTACTAGCCATTAGACGAGGCTTAATAGATGGTAATTGTTGTCGAGGTTTAGTATTCGGTGTTGGTTCAATATTAGACGAAGAACTTGATGATATAGATGACTTACGAGTTCTAGTTAATACTATCGGAGTAGATTCATTTTCATGATGAGTTATAGTAGTTATAGTAGTAGTCGTAGTCGAACTAGTAATAAAAGTCGATTTTTCTTCTTCTACATTATTATTAGAAGACTTTGGTTTAACTAAAAGCCTAGGCTGATAATAAACAGTTTTGGCTTCTGTTTTTGGAGAAACTTTTAATCTAGTCGAATAATTTAATTTCAAATCATGATCGATTTGAGTCAATATAGCTACATGTGGTTGAGTTTGGCTCATAAAGTTCAATGGTCTATAATTAGTTTTGCTTAAATTGTAATTATCCATTTGATCAGAAAAATCCAATTGTGGTATTTGATTTTTTATTAAAGATGTTAAATGATGATTGTCTACTAAAATGTCGGCTGATTGAGCCTCGTTCAATAAGGATATATTATCAGATGATTTAAAATAATTAAAACTGTTTGTTGTTTGTTGCTTATTAATTTGTAGTTTGCCGTTTATGTGTCTCAAGCTTGGATTTTCGGGCTCTTCTAATCCCATAGTTTGTACACAAGCATCGTTGTTTGCTTGTTGATGACTAAAAACTGCTGGTTTAGGTTCAAACTTAACAAATAAGGCTCGTTTGTGAATAAATCGTGTATGCTTTTGCTTTTTTTTAATGATTCAGGACCTAGCAAAAAAAAATATTTTATATAAATTACTAATTTTATTTTATCAGTAAAAAACAAAAAAAATTAATTTTTGTTTTTTTTAATTTTTATTAGTTTTTAGATAAGAAGATTTTTGAAAATTTAAAAGTTTTATAATATAGGTTAATTGTATATTTATAAAAAAAAAAAAAAAAATTTTTTCAGTAAGAGAAATAAAACTCTGTTTCTAGTTTTAGGTATATTTAAAAATGTAAAAATTCGGGTCATATATTTTATTTATCAAAAATTTGCAATTAGATAAAAAAAAATTGAAACAATATTTTAATAATTAAAATTAAAAATTATTGATTTTTTTAAAAAAAAAAGAAGTAATTTCTCTAATGTTTAAATACATTTAAGTTAATTTGTTCTATGTTAGCTCACAGGCTTAGTAATTAAAATGAAATTAAAATAAATAAAAAAGAAATTTATTTCAATTTAATTTAAATAAAAACCAAAAAACAAAAAAATGTGGTTAAAATTCTTAATATTGAATTTTATTTCAATCACAAACTCTAACCGAGTTTATGAATCTCAATTTGAAATAATAAGAAACAAAAATGTGCCATTGTTTGGATACGAAAGAGACTTTGTTAAAAATGAGACCGATTTTCAAGAAGAGTTCCTTGGAAAATACAAATGCGTACAAAAATGTAATTTAGATTCGAATTGTAAAACAACACTACAAATTGGAAATATATGTAAAATTTTCAATGCTAATTACAACTATGAAAAATTAAAAACTTTAACTGGAAGTATTTTGTATGAGAAAAAAGTATCTTGTAATAATAATTCAAATGATTCAATTAAAGACGGTGTATATTCTATAAACAGTAATGGTTATTACATGATTTCAACTAATTTATTTGTACAGATTCAAAACGGATTTGCGAATAGCTTAAAAGAAAAATGGTATCTCAAAAGTACCAATATGACAACAAGAAATTGTCAAAAATTGTATTTAATTCAAAATTTAGAAAATTACCAATATTTACATTCTAATGATACTTATTTATTTGACATGACTTCAAGAAGAGAAGTATTTACTAGTTACATATCAAATAAAAATTTAGCATCATATTATGACTTTGGAAATTATTGGATATTGGATAATAAACCTAATGAAATAAATAAATACTATATTTATAACTATTTAAATTATGAATTTATTTATGCAAGATTTCCTGAAAATTATGTCCTAGCATGGATGATATTTGACAACCCGACAGACTGGTCAAGTCCTGCCGATGATCTCTTAAGAACTTGGACTTTAAATTTATTAAATTAAATTTGTCTGTCTTTTTTTTTTAATTTTTTTTTTAAATAAATCAAAATCTTTTTAAAATAAAATTATTTTTAATTAACTTACAATTTAATTTTTGTTCATTGATAAATTTAACCGAGTTAATAGATTCAATTGATTGATGATTAAAAGAATCGTTTAACTTGAATCCTTTTATAATGATCATAAAAGAATTCAATGAATAAACATGATTAGGCTTAAGATAGGACTGCTTCAAAAACAACGAACTAAACTGATTTGATTGTGTTAGCAGAATATTCGTTTGAAAAGCATTTAATATTTTGTATGCCTTTTCAAACTCGGTCTTGTGATTAAACGTAAACAAACATGGTAAACTATTGTTTAGAATTATTTTCAAATCGTCTGTCCAATCGTTGATCAACTTGTGCGGCGATTTGGTAAAATTAGGCTGAAACGAAACCACCAAATCAGGTTCCAAGTAGCCGTCTTCGTTGTTACAGGCGTATTTAATATAATTCGAATAGCTTCCTTGCCAGCCAGATATGTACAAGTTTGATTTATTCAGCAACAAATTTTTATCTTTTTTCAAAATCGGTTTCTGCAACAATTTCGACCAGTCGATCAACACTGATTTGTTATTATCACTATTATTATTATTATTATTATCATCCAAACACATACCATCCTCGAATTGACTCGAGTCTAATATTGTATTTGATGATATAAACACCAATTCTATTCCATTTGTTTCATTAAAAAACATGTTCAACAATTCGTAGAATTTTTTTTTAATCAAATTGTCAATCTCGTTTCGTTCTAGTTTAACTTCGTTTTGTTTATTGTTGAAATTTTTTAAAAACAAATATACTAAATCTTCGATAAGATCATTGGAAGGGTATAAAATGTGAATACAAATCGGCTTTAGCTTGGGGTTTATTCCTAGTTTAACAAGACAATTTCCGATTGTGAGCGAATAACTCATCGAATCGGTTACTTTGCCCAATAGACCATCTGTTAGATCATTCAAGTTCGGCTCACGTTTGTTAAATTTTGGCTTAGAATTAAACAAACTATTGCTTAATAGTTCAGACTCAATTGATTTAGCCAAAAACCGAATGGATTCGACCAAATCTGGACGAATGTTGAACCATTCGGTCCAAGTGCTAACAACCAAGTCTTCGGGCCAACTCATACCAGGCAAAGTAAAAGACAAATTCACTGGTATCGATTGAACCAGCTCACACAAAGATACCCATTCCAATTGAGCACATTTAGGCAAGTGATTTTCCAACCAGTCCAAATGCTGATGCTCTTGACTACAATAATAAACCATTTGGCATCCATAGCATCTACCAAGTATTAAATTCTCATTTTCACACTCATTCAGACCGCAATAAGCACAAAACTTACGACATCTATCATACTTTTCTAAATTAAATTTTATTTTTGATTCTATTTGGGACCATATTGAATCCGTATTATAAAAATTAGACATTTTTTTATTTCTATTTTAAAATACATCTACATAATTATATTAATAAAATTTTTTGAGACTGTTTGAGCTTTCAAACAGTTGAAATGATCTAAAAAAAATAAATAAATAAAATAAAAAATTAAATTCAAAAGGTTATTATTTAATTGTCATAAATAAATTTGAAATATTTATTTTCATTTTTATCATTTTTTTTTTTTTTTAACCTAAATATAAAAAAAAAAAAAAAAAAATTAATTTTTTTTTTTTTTTTTTTAGGTCTTTTGATTGTTTATCTTTGAAAATAAAAAAAATTTAATTCAAAATTATCTAGTTAAATTTGGGTCATTATTGTTTTAAATTAAAATCATATTCTTGGCTTTATTTCTTTTTTATTTTTTAAATTAAAAATAAAATACAAGTTTAATTGCTTCTTAAGCTTAATAGAAAAACAAAAAAAATTTTAATTATTAAACAATTTTGAAAGTATATATTTCAATTTATTTCGGCAAAAAAGAGAACAAGAAAAAGAAGAAGAAGATTTCCTATTATGCATGGTAATTTATTTGGTAATTAATATTGTTATTTATTTATGCTTAAAATTTCATTTTTTTTTTCCACAATAAATAAAATAGAAAAATAAATTTGCTTTTTAAAAATAAAAAAAAAATTTTTGTTGAAAAATTTTTGCCAAAGAGAATTATTTTATTTTAATTTATTCCGCAGGCTAAATTTTAAGATACTGTAATCTTCTGAAAACAAACACTTAAATCTTAATGCTCTGTTTGAAACATGTTTATGAATTATTTTGTGTTTTTTTTTTTTAAGAGTTTAAAAATTAATTATTCATAGTCCGATTTTAGGTTCTAATTATTTAAGAAACACTTGATATTTAAATACAGCTAATCGTGTTGCATAATAAATTGCGTATTATAACACACGACTCAATACTAATAAGCGCAAATAATTTTGCAACTAATATTTATAAATTTCGCTCGAAATCGCAAAACACCAATATAATATGCTAATAATGCTAATTTCAAAATCGAGTTTTCTAAAAATTGAAAAATTTATTTTTTAATTTAAAAATGAAAATAACAATTAACTCTAAGCTAAACTAAAAGCAGAAGCTTTTAATTGTATTTTTTATTACATAACTAGAAAGCTTAATTATAATTAACTAACTTGATAAATATAAATCAAGTTACTACTAAATTTTAAAATGAAGAAGAAGCAACCTTTATGAATTAATAAAATCTTTTCTATTATTTATTTCTTAAAGACATTTTTTTCCTTTTCAAATGAATAGAAAATAAAAAATAGAAAAAAATATTTCAACTTGATAATCCAAGATTTATATTTATTAAATAAAATAAAAAAATTTCAAATATTTGTAAATAAATAATAAAAAAAAGCTTAAACTTATTATTATGATTAAAATGAATAAGACGACACATAAGTGCAAATTTAATAAAATAAATTTCAGTTAAATTTCAAAATGATACAACAAAATAAAAAAAAAAATCACATTTAAATGATATAAGCAAGTTAATAATTTAATATTAAAAAAAAAAACTAAAAAAAAATGAAATGAAATTAAATGAAGAAAAAAAAAGAAAAAAAAATTTCAAAATGAATGAAATATTTGACCACATAAAATATGTGAAAAAGAAGAAGAAGAAGAAGAAGAAGAAGAGTACAAGACCAGTGAACAAGACGAGTGAATACTTGAAACCAAATATATAAAATATATAAAATATAAAAAAAAAAAACTATTTTAAATTTATTGATTTATTGAACTTAGATATTTTATTCATAATTAGCTTTATCGTTTATTGTTGTTGTTGTATTTTGTCGTATAAATATTTTACTTACCTGATTTTAGTAGAAAAAAAAAGAAAAAAAAAACAGTTCGCTTCATTAATTTGAATTATTAGGTCGAATAATATTTGATCGATTTAATGAAATTTTAAGTCCTAAAGGCTTAATTTCAGCTTTGTTCTATTTGTTGTTCTATTTGTTGTTGTTGTTGTTGTTGTTTTTTTTGTTGTTGTTGTTTTAGAATACCAACAACACGAAAAAGTAATTTAACAATTTCATTTTTTTTGATTGATTTTATTATATTTCTTAGCTGAGAAATAGAAATAGAAATAAAATAAAATACTGAATAAATAAATAAAATAAAATAAAAACTTATTAAATTAATTTTATTTCTTCTGACCCAAATTGAATTGAAAATAGAAAATGAATTTTATTTTAATTACATGATATTCGATATGATAAGTCCTTTTAGTAACAAAAGGATTAAAATTGTGAAAGATTAGTTTTAAATTATAAAGAATATATAAAGTAATGAATAAAGAATAGAAAATTTATAAAAGATTTATTTTAAAACAATTGATTATATATATATATAGATTTAACTCCTTCAAATCAAACAGATAAATCTTTATTTAGGATTAGGTTTTTAATAATTAAATAAAGTAATAGAAAATAACTCAATTGATTTAAAATAAAAAAAAAAAATGAATAAAAAATGTCATTAGTTTTATTTAGTAGAAATTTTGTTGTAAAAATTTTTGTGTTATTTTTTTTATTTTAGAGATTTTTTAATAATAATATATGTCAAGTAACAAAGATATTTGATCTTAGAGCTATATAATTTTTTTTTTTTTTTTTCGTTTTTTAGTTTAGTTTAGTTTTTATTTAAAAAAAAAAAAAAAAAAAATTTGTTTTCAAGAATTGTAACCAAGAGTTACAACTAAATCTAAATAATAAAAAATTAAAAAAAAGTGATAAATAATTCAAGTCTATATTTTATGTATGACCATACTAGGACTTAATAAGCTATATTATTTTAAAATTGGAATTTTGAATAAATATTTAATTATTTTTTATTCTATTATTATTGTTTAGTTATTGTTTAGCTGATTTGATTTAGACGAATAATGAAATGAACATGAAATAATATTGATATTGATGATTAAATACTTTTATTGTCCTAAATACAATTATGAACTTTATTGTTTTTGTTTTTTTTTACTTATTTTTAAAATAAATAATTGATCTGTATTGATTGAAAATTTTAATCTTGAAATTAGATTTTTTTTTATTTTTTTATTTTTATTTTTATTTGATTTATTCGATAGCTATATAATTATATTTTATATATATACTATTGATTACTATTGATTGATTGTGTTTTGAAAATAAACTTTGTAAATTTGACCTGTCATAACAAAATAGAAAAATATAATCTCTTAAATATATATTAATTAAATACCTGACAATTATATTATTATCTATTAAGCTAAAAGTCTGTTATTGAAATTTACCAAATTTGTTTCAAATTTGTTGCATTATTTATTTCGTTTTTTAGCAAATAGATACATACTAACATACGAAATTAATTTTGCAACAATATACTTAACAACAAACTTAATCGTTTCTAACAGGCTATAATAAAATATTTTCATAGCAGGAAATTCTAATTTATTGATAATCCGATTAGATTAAATTTTATTCTATTCCTTAATCATTTGAGAATAAAATAAAATAACTAAAAGAATACAAAGATCATGAATATAAAAAAATGTTAAAATATTTATATTCTAAAACCAAATATATATATATATGTTTGTTTTAGGATATACATTTAGGATATATATAATTAAAAAGAATTAAATTATATATGGGTTAAGAATGAGCAAAACTGTAAATTAAAGATTAAAGAATATTTTAAAAATATCATGAATATTAAAGATAAATTAACAACCTTTCAAAAACAATAAAAAAGATTAAAAAAAATTTTAAAATAAATTCACCATTTGCTTTTTCATTAATTCATTCATTAATTCATTTATTCATTTATAACCTATTTAAAATCGAACACTTTTAAGAAACAAAAAGAGCTTAAAATTTCCAAAATAGCTTCTTTCAATTTTTGTTTCTACAATCTACAATTGACAGACTTAACTGAATCAATAAAAATTTATTATTTATTTATTTATTTATTCAAGAAAATTAAAATTTAAATTTAAATTTAAAAAAATATGTATAAAAAATTTTATTATATTATTATATTATATTAATATATGTTTGGTGTTCCATATAAAATAAAAAAACAATCATTCGTACAATTTCTACTAGTTCTTTTTTACAAAAGTAAAAGAATTTTAAAAACCAAAACTAAATATAAAATATTTCATTCAAAACTTTTTTATTCGAGTAATAACTATATCGATTGTTGTTGTTGTAGCTTGAATAATTGTTTGAATTGTTTAAATTGTTTAAATTGTTATTTGTATTATTGATTCTTAATCTAATCAATTGTAAATTATTCTTATTCGAGCTCTGGTTTGATGATTCTTTAATTTGATTTGATGGATATTTAAACGATTTCGAACTTCTAATATCTTTTTGTTTTGTTGTTGTAACAGCTGACTGAATTGTGTTGTTCAACAATTTGCTTTCTTTTTTGTTACTTGAGCTTTGACTTGGGCTCGTTTTTACTCCAACAATTTTGGGCACTGGTAGTCGAGATATTTTCAACTCTGTCTTTGGCTGCACTCTTACTTTACTCGAACTTGGCATCAATTGAAACAGCTTTTTTAGATACTCAACCGATTCGTTTAGTTTCTCAAGCTTTTTTAATATTTCATTATTTTCGTATTTTTGTTTGTTCATTTCAATCTTAATCATTGATAATTTTTCATCCATTTTTTATTTTTTTAAAAAAAAATAATAAAAAAAAAAAATTTTTTTTTTCTATATTTTAAAATTAAAAGTGATATAAAAATTATTAGGAAAATCTCTTTACAATTAACATTTATATTTATCTTTATTTGAATTTTTTTAAGCTTAGAAAAAAAAAATAATTAAAAGACATGCTAATTACGATTTTGCAAGGGTTTCAATTATTTTCTCTAAAATATTGAAACCTTAGTAATTAAAAATCAATTTTATTTTATTTTTTTTTCTATTTTTTTTTTGAGAAATTTTTGACCAAAATTAAAAAAAATATATAAAAAAATTTATATTTTAAATAAAATTTAATTATTAATTAAAAAATAGAAAAAAAAAAACTTGCTTTTTATGCTTGAATAATAATTTTTATTTTTGAGAAAAAAAATTTTGATTTTGGTTTTTATTTTTTGTAGCCTTAAGATTGATTCTGGTTAATTTTATGTGTTTGCTTGTTACATCATTTGGTACAATTAGCTTATACTCTCTCTCTCTCTCTCTGTCTCTTTCTCTATTTAGAAAAATATTTTTCAAATATACTCAATGATTTATTTAGGGCAAAAACTTAATTTTACTTAATAAACTATTTTTAAGGTTTTGCTTTATTAAATATACTTCAAACTCGTGTCTGTGTATCTTTTCTTTTAAATATTATTTGAAAAACTCTTATATCTTTTATAAAATTAATTAATTTAATGAAAAAATAAGAAGATTGATAATTGTTCTAAAATAATTGATTGATTTTAATTGCAATTTGAAAACCATTTGTTTTTTTCAGAAAATTAAGAAATTAAGTAAATCTGTTTGAATGAAAATATTGATCAATATTAATTTGTTGCAAAAATAATTTCGTTGTTTTTAATATAAAGTTTAATAGAAAACAGCGCAATTAATTATGCAACAGTCAGCAATAAAAAATAAATCAAAATAAGTTTTAGTAAAAGTAAAAGTTAGAATATATTTTTTCAATATTATTGCATAACAAGCCTTAGATATTTGTAAATTTGACACAATATTTAAATTAATTATTAAACTAAAAGAACCAAGTGTTTTTACTATGCATGATTAGATAAATTTTTCAAGCCTATTTAAAAATCAATTTTGTTTTTTTCTTATTTAGCTGAATATTGTTTAATTATTACATCATATTATGAACCTAATAAAATAGATTTAGAATATTTAGAATACAAAAGCAAATTGACTTATAATGCTTTATTTGAATCAGAATTATAAATAAATAAAGAATAAAAATATTATTTTATTTTCAAAATTGATTTATTAATTACAAAAATAAAATAAAATAAAATAAAAATTATATTTTTATTTTTTTTAAATATTTGAGTCAAAATAATATTAATAATATTAATAATAATAATAATAAAATACTAAATATTTATCTTTATACTGTTGTTGTTGTTTTTGTTGTTGTTGTTGTAATATTGAAGTTTGAGTTTCTTGAATTTCTTGAAATTAATTTCAATAAGTGCTTCCTTCAGGTGGTTGCTGAAGTTTAATATTTTCTTTAAGAGTCATCGTTTTACGAATATCTTGTAAAGCATGCTTAATTGAATAATTTCTCTGCCACTTGGACAATACTGGAAAATGTTTTCGATCGACCTTTAGAAAAAGATTTTTTTTTAATTTAGAAAAAAAAAAATTTAAATATTAAATGTATCTTCTACTTCTCCATTTTTATCGATTCCGGTCAAATTGATTCTAGTTTGGAATTTAATTTGAGGTGGTTCGTCTGGATATTTAGGACCGGTTTCTATTTTCAAACTGTACATTCTGTTCTCAAAAACAGTCTATACAAATAATTAAAAAATAGAATAAAAAATTAATGTATTTTTTTTTTTATTATTTTAAAAGCAAGCATACTCTTGGAGGCCCAATAATCATACCATTCCATTTGCTCATGGTCATGTCATTTTCATTGTCTAAGCCCCACGATACAGTACCGTCTGAGGCACCTCCTTTTTGTCCCTCTTCAAGCTCTTCTAACAACTTAAAGCTTCTCGGTATCACTGCACCTTGATTAGAGCTTGCCATTTTAGAATTAAATTTTCAATTTTCTTAATATAGAATAGAATCACAATAAAAAACAAATCACGATGAATTAAGGTTCAAAATAATTATTATATAATATAATAATGTAAATTATATTATAATATACATACATTATTTATGTGTGAGATGATAAAATTTGAATTTTTATTTTATTTTCTAGTTTGCAATAAACAAATATATATATATATATATTTTATTTTAATTTAGATAAAAAAAAAAAATTGCAAATTGGTTTTTCTAAAGTTTTTTGAAATTTGTCTTAATTAATTTTCCATTTTTTCATTTCTTTTCAATTTTGAATTATTATTTTAATTAATATTTTAATTTGAAAGATAAATAATGTTTAAAAAGTGTTATTTTGTTATTTTTTTTTAATGGCTTTATTAGATCGAGATAAAACTTTATCTCGATTAACTTGTTTCAAATATTCAAACAAGAAAAACAATTTACAAATGCAATTTAGTTTAGTGTTTCAAACAACATTAAAATTAATTATGATTATTTTGATTAAAATGTAAAAAAAATTTGAAATATTTTTTTAAAATCATTAAAAAAAAAAAAAAAGAGAAATTTTCTTATATTTCATGAAATTTTCTAAATAAATTATAATAAAAAATTATGACAAATTTCTTTTTTATGATCTTTTTTAAGATTTATTTAGAAATGTAAAATTTTTATAAAAAAAAAAAAAAAAAAATTTTTTTCAAAACGAACGAATCTCGATTTCTTTCAAAATACTCGCTTATGTCACAAACATGTCAGATCTAGAGAAATGCTTAAAAATTTACACTTTATTCATTTTTATCAACATTTTTGTATTCAATTTTGGCAAATTTCTATTCAATTCAAGTCTATTTATACTATTTTTAATCGGGTAATCTTTTTTTGATTAATAATTATTTATAAGAGATTAACTTTTTATTTTTTATTATCAACAAGATTTTTTAGTTTTAATTTATCAAATCAAAGTATAATAAAGAATAATTTAAGTAAGTATTTGAACAATCGACGCAAACTATGGACACAGCTGATTAGAATAGAAGCTCATAATAATTGCGACGAGATCGAATCGGACAAGAGTTGTAAACAATTCGACCAGAAGTCCATAACTTCGATCAACACTCAAGTAAAACCATCATTGACTGAATCGTATTTAATAGATGATCAACTTCATCAAATAATCGAGCTCGTGATTAAAGACTTTGTCGAAGAATGGTACAAAAAAGAGATAAGCAATACAGAAGAATTTTACCAGCTGATTAAAATTCTAATATACAATGCAATACGTCAGTTTAATTTGTGTCTAAAATCAATTGACTGGGAATATTTTATAACTAATTTGTTAGCAAACAATTTGTTAATTCATTTTAAATTTTATAACAAGTCTGTGAAAAAGCTAAAAAAACAAAATCCAAATAGGACCCAGTTTAGCTCAAGTAATTCGCAAGAGTTGTACAACAATGCAAAATTGGTTCTTAAATCAAACGATAATAGTTTGATAGAGAATTTTTTCGATTTAGAAGCAGATCTGGAAAAAGTCATTTGCCGAGATAATTTAGCATTGAATTTAAAAGACAATGAATTGAGTGATTATTTACAAGAATTGACCGACTTGTTATGCTTCCAATTGATGTCTCCTCGCACGTTTAACTGCTTCATTTTGAGGTGCTTAATAAGAGACATATTTTCGAATATACTTATTAAAACTAGCATTGATAAGCTTACTGATCCGGACTACATAAACCAGACCATATTGTATTTATCACAGGATTTTAATGTTTCTACGGAGAATTTTTTAAACACCATCAACTATTCGAATAGTTTAGACGAGCTTACCGAGCTTAGGTCTGAGCTTGATTTGGAAATTTCTCGAACCAGGTCGAACGACAAAGGGGGACAAGATGACCAAGAAATTAAGCTCAAATTGTCAAGCTTATCCTTTATTAAAAGGAGAATAGACAATCGTGTTTCGAACTTGGTCAAAATATTGAATCGAGCTCAAACTAATGAAAATTCTATTTATACAAATAATGTAAAAAAGTTTTTAGAAAAAAAAAATATTCTCTATTTTTAAAAATTTAAACAAAAAAAAACAGGATGATGAAAACAAAAACTATGATTTCAATTTGCGCCTCAATAGTATTGAATTAGATACTGTGATCAAAAATGAATCTATTCAGCATTGTTTTATTGGTAAATTAAGTTTTAAATATTACACATTTTACATGTTCATTTGATTAATAAATATAATAGTTTAAATAAACTTGAATGTTAATCAGTCAATCAGACTCACATATCAAATAAAGTTTAGACATATCTGGTTGATATTCAAGACCAATTAGACCATTTTTAAAACTATTAAAAACAATTAAGCCTAAAATTTTATTTACAAGTATTTTAAAAAATATCAAAATGAAATTTTGATAAATTTTTAGAAGATATTTAAGTTTTCTAAACTAGTAATAATTATTTTCAATTAACTCATTTCTGGCTATTATTTAATTAATTAACTCTATTAATCAAGTCAAATTTGAATTTCTTTAAAATAATATTAAAATTTAATATGGGTTGTTTATAAAAGTGGAATATCTAAAAATCTTGCTTCTTAAAAAAAAGTTCTTATTTTAACATTTTATCTGATTATTGTCAGACATTTGAAATTTTTAAAATTTATTAACCAAAGTTATTCAACTTTCAAAAAAATTTAATTATTTTATAACTTAATTAATTAATTTTTTTTCAAAGAATTTATGAGTAAGAAAAATGTACAAAATTTAATCTCATTCTATTTAAATGCTGATATGTACCGTCAGTTCGCAATTAAAGAGCTGTCCAAGTTAAAAAATACGACTACTACAAACGAATCAATAAGAAACACAAAAGAGTCTTTAAGAGACTTTGCCAAAGGTCTTATAAATTCTTATTTATTAAGCGCTTCTAATTTCAAGTCATCCGAAAATGAAGATGAACCTGCAAACATTTTAAACAGAGTCTATTACAAAAAAGAGCTTAACAAAGCTATAGATAATTTGGAAAATTTGAATAACATAGACGAGAATTTATTAAATGAATTGCAATCAAAAATGTATTTATTAATGAAAGAAAAGTATTACAACGATTTTAAAAATAATTCTGAATATCATAAAATATTGCTTAAAAACGATCTGATATATACTTTGAGCACCTCGAATAGTTTTATTGCTGAACCTAGCATGATGTCCAATTCAACAGATGAGCTTGATTCTTTGGAATTTTCAAATGAAGAGCCGATATCGATTACAATCGATGATGTTTCTCATACTTATGACTTGTGTTCTAATAGCACAACTCAACAAAATGACGACCCCAAAACTACTCGTCTCTCAGCTGTGATTACTTCAACTGGACGATGCAATGAGCTTAAAACAACTTATGCTATCTATATTATTGATATAACAAGACTAAATGAAACTACTGGTAAAGTCGACTATTGGCAAACTTATCGCAGATTCAACGATTTCCACGACTTTCATTTATTGTTGAAAAAAAACTTTCCAAATCTCAATAATCTAAAACTACCTGGTAAAAGCTTTAGGAACAGTCTAAATGATGATCTGATCGAAAAGAGAATATTAGAACTAAATGGTTATTTACAGCTTATGACAAATCAAGAAACTCTAATTCAAAATCCGGGTCTGTTGGATTTGATTTTAAAATTTTTGGAAAATCGAAGATGGGAATTTTCTTCCCAAACTAGCATTAAAAGAAAATTCGATTCTTTGTTTAGTCCTATGCTCAACTCAGTGCAAAGTATTCAAACTTCAATAAAAAATGCGCCTGATAATGTTATCGGCATGGTAAAAAAAGGTATTTCTGATAATATATTAAATGAACAAAGTATCAATTCAAATAATAATAATAATAATGCTAATAATTTAACTACTGAATCAAAACAAAAAGAAAACATAGACCTCAATTTAGATGATATGTTCAACAACAACAATTTGCCTATTAAAGTATTAATGATGTTGATTGATGAAGTTTTCGATCTAAAAGAGAAAAATCAATGGCTGCGTCAATCGTTGATTTCAATTATAAAATCAATTTTAAAAAATTTTAAAGGCGATTCAATGAATCGAAAAATAAAAGAACAAATAGCAGATTATTTAGGAGAAGAAAGCATTGCTAGGTATCTTAAGAACTTCCGAAAACGTATATGGCCAAAAGGTTTATCAAGCCTGGATAGCCAAGAAACAACACGATCTAAACACGTAAAAGAAATAACAAAAATACTTGTTAAAACAAAACTTTTAGGCTTTTTGTCTGATGAATTCAAAACTATACTTGGCAATGATACTTCTAGAGAAGGTCTTCTCAATTTGTTCAATCTATTTCAGCACAAGTCACTTAACAAACGATTTTTGTATGTTTTAATCGAAAATTTTGTAACTGTTCTATTCAATAATACAAATAATACTCCGTCAAATATTCACAGCATTTTGCCTTATTTGTACCATTCACCTAATTCGTCCAATACATCAAATCAAACTCAGTTAAATTCAGCTAGCCCTAGTATTAATTCAAGTCCAGTTAATTATTTAATTCGTTTGCATTTATCTAAATCATACAGAATTAAAAACGAATGGAAAATTACAAAATTCAATAAGAATAGTCCAAATTTGAGCCTAAACCCAAATCATAATAAAAGTTTACCAAATAGTTTAAGCAGAAATTTTCACAATAATTTAAAATTCAATTTAAAGAGCTTAGAAGAAAGTAAATTAGATCATGAAAACAAAGATGATGATAATAATAGTTTTATTATTAGATCTAAAAGTTTATATGAAGATATTAAATGTTAAATATAAATATATATTTTATTTTTTTTTAAATTTTAATTGTTTATTTTTAATTTTAATAAAATTTTTTTTAATAAAATTCTATTTTTTCTATAAATAAATTATCTTAACTACGATAAACGTAATATTAACTTTGATTAAATAAATTCCAGCTATTATCTAAAAATTCCTTTTTATTATAAGTAAATGACATTAATGTATTATTAACATTTATTGCTTTGATATTCATATTTATATCATAATAATTTAATAATTTATATGTTATATCAATCCAATTCAAATTTAATCGTTTAGCTATCATACCAACATACACATCTTCTAACCTATTTTAATTTAAATTTTAATAGAAATAAGATTAATATAACTATATAATAATACCAATCACTAAATGGTGGTAAATATAAATGTAAAGTAGCATTGAAAAATATTCCAGTCATATCATTTGTAAATATATATGCATTGCCAGATATATATGTATCATAGTATGCATTAGGAAATTGTTCATTTGATACGTAAAATTTATCAGCTGGATTTCTTACAACTGGAGCACCATATATCATATAACCAAAAATGGTTTTGTTTAAATATGGTGTTTTCAGTTTAACATCTTTTAAATAATCAATCATCACTTGAGTATTAACAACAACATCATCATTTATTCTTAGAAAATATTGAGCTGTTTTACAATATATTGATGCCCATCTTACAGACATCATTAATTTTTTAGTTAAGTTATAATATGAATCTATAAAATCTTCTTGAATAATATCATTGTACATTCGAGATTCTTGTTTTATTTGTTTATTGATAGTATCATCCTTTGATAAGCCTAAAACAAATATGATTTTGAAATCTTTGAATCTATTTATATCGGCCCAAGTATTTCTTCTATATGTTCTTCCATCGAAATCATCTGGTTTACAAAATAAATAAGCAACTAACAAAGGATTTTCTTTGCATGTTTCATAATTAGGATTAATTACAAAATTATAACCATGTGGATTTGGATAATTGTTTGGTTTCAATAAATATTCAGGAATTGAATCAATATTTTTATTATTATAGATTAGAGCACAAATACAAATTAAAGATAAAAATATAATAAGCTTAATTGAATTTTTTGAATTTGCCATTATTTAGCTGATATAATTTTTTTCTAAAATATTTTAATTTTATCTTTTAACGTCAAACAATTTTATAAAAAAAAAATTATGAATTTAAAAATTTTCTACTCGTTTAAAAATTAAAAGTTCCTAGTGCATAACAAATATTTCAATCATGAAATTTTTTTAAAAAATATTTCAAAATTACAATAAAAGATAAGGAAATTTTTTTTTTTTAAAGTTTAAAAAATAAATCAAGTAAATTTACTAGTTTATTTAAGAATTCAAATTTGAAAATAGACAAACTGAAAGATGGTGGGAAATATTTTGCTAATTCTAGGTGAAATAGTTAAGTTTTTAAATTTTAATAAAAAGCGGATTGTCATTGTTTAAACACTTTAACTGCCATTTAAAGTTATCGGATTCTTTTGAATCTAGGAAAGAAGTATAAACATATCTATTGTAGCTTTTGGTATATGTAAGTCCAGAGACTCGCAAAGCTTCTTGATATTTTAAATTATAAATTTCGAAATATGGTTTGTCTGCTTTGAACGTCCACATAAATGATTCGTCTATGATATCACTTTTAACTTTTTTTGTGATCACATATCTTCTTGAATTTGAAGAAAAATCAATTGGGTATAAATACTCGTTATATCTTTTGTTGATTAAATAATAAGTGTTTGGCTTATGCTCCACAGGTTTAAATATCCATATTAAGGAATTGTGCTTGCCATTGAAATAGTCAGTAATGAAACTTAGTTTAAATGATGTGTAAACATCTCGATTAAAAAAACTTTCAAAAATCACATATTCGGCTCGCAATTCTGTTCTAAATTTATCCAAAATTACGCATTCTTTTAAACTGTTTCCATATATGGTATTTTTAGAAAAAAGTTCAATTATTAACAAAAAATAAATGAATCTCATTTCTTTTTATTTTTATTATGAAAATTTTTTAAAACTAAATGAATTTATTTATCTTTTATAATAAATACATAGCTAAATATTTTAAGTAATAAAAAAAAAAAATTATTCTGATTTTTTATCAATCAATTCTAAAGATAAATTCCATAATCTTAAAGCTTTTTCTTGATCTAATATATGCCCAAAATGACCACCAAATCGCTTAAATGCTTCTTCAACAGAAGTTACTAATTCAGAAAAGCCACAATTTTCAAGATAAAAACCTCCTTTGTTTTCTAGTTCAGGCGCAACTGCAGCCCATACGGTTGTACTTGCTCCTTGTTCAGTAGTTTTAACCATCGGATTTTGATTTCCATTAATATCCATCAAACCAAATTTGATTTTATCTTCATCACTAATTTGATTTTGTATTTTAGTAAATATAACACCAGGCATTACAGAATTAGAAATAATACCATCTTTTTCATAGAGTTTAGTTAAAGCAATAGAAAATAGAGCATTAGCGGTTTTCGATTGACCGTATCCAATAAAATGATTGTAAGGTGTTGTCTTGAAATTTATGTCATCGAAATTTATATCTGAATAAGCATGAGCAGTCGATGATAAAGATATTACTCGAGAATGTTTACCAGTTTTTGCATAAGCTTCTTTTAAAGCTGGAATCAATCCGATAAATAGAGCAAAATGGCCTAAATGATTTGTTCCAAATTGTGATTCAAAACCATCTATTGTGTATTCTAGATTTTTGTTAGATGTTCCTGCATTGTTAATTAAAATATTCAACTTTCTTTTTTTGGCTAAATATCTTTTACAAAATTCTTCAACACTTTTCAAAGAGTCTAGCTCTAATTTTTCAACTTCAATCTTATTGTTGTTTGTATCTTTTCTCAATTGTTCGGCTACTTGTTCACCTGCTTCTAAATTACGAGCTCCAATTACAACTCTAGCCCGTGCTTTGGCTAATGCTCGAACTGTTTCCACACCTATACCTGAATTACCTCCAGTCACAATTATTTCATAGCCACTCAAATCTACACCATCAACTACTTCAAGAGCTGTTGTTTTTTCTCCAAATTTTTTATTTGACATTTTAAATATATAAAAGAATCTAATTTCAATTCAAGTTTTACATTCGAATATGATGTAAGTTTTCCAAATTTCATTAAAGGTAAGATTTCATTAAATAAATATTTGAACATGTAAAAATTTAAATATTTTTTCATATCAAGCAATAAACTAAATTTTTTTTTATTAAAATTCAAAATTTGAGACATAAAGTAAAAATAAACTGTTTATTCAAATATTAAAGAATTTATTAAAATTTCATAAAAAAAAATATACTAAAACTTGGTTTTACGCATTAAAATAAATCCAGTCTAAATAATAGCTGATTTTTGTATAAATTCTTAAAGATAAATAAATTAATTAAACAATTCTTTTAAAGAAAAAATTGAAAGCAAACCCAGGCAAGTTAGGCTTAGCACATCCATCACCATAACTTACAATACCAACAGCGATGAACTTGGTTGCATTATTAACAATATCTTCAACAAACAAAGCGCCACCAGAATCGCCTTGACAAGTGTCTTTATTACCTAATAAATCACCAGCACATAACTGCAAATCCCAATTTTTTTCCACACCATTAAACACATTTATACACTTTTCTTTATCGTATAATGTCAA
This sequence comes from Brachionus angularis, assembly GCA_021432725.1. NCBI lineage: Eukaryota > Metazoa > Rotifera > Eurotatoria > Ploima > Brachionidae > Brachionus > Brachionus angularis. The sequence continues at coordinate 337,626 of JAJVDD010000002.1, read as the reverse complement.
TTTAACATTATATAAATCATATGGTGTTATACCACCATATTTCAATACACCCCAGCCTGAAACCCATGTTTCTATATTTACTTTAGACGGATAGTTGGCTATTGTTGGATCCGGCAAGCAAGCTATTTGAATAAACTCATTTAAAACAGCCGAATATTTCAATTTTATAATTGCTATATCATTTAGCTTAGTTAATTTGTTGTAATTTTGATGCTTTTTGTTTAACTTTTTAAGTAATAGTTTAAACAAAAATTTCTTTAAAATAAAAAGCTACCTTTATTATTTGATTAACTTTCATTTCAACCTCGGGGTAAATAAGTGACAAATTTTGATAAATTCTTCTATTGTTATGAATTCCTAAATATATTTTATACATTGACTCATAAGATGAATAATAATCATTCGGTTCTGGATTTAAATAGTAAATTTTGTTTTCATAATTAAACTCTATTTTATCTATAATACAATGAGCTGCTGTTAGAACACTTTTTCTGCTAATTAGAGTTCCACCACAAGTGTAAGATTTTTCTACCAAGACAGTTTTATTTGTGTCTGGTAATTTTGTGTATGATTTATAATCAAATTTTATAAACACTGAAGATGGCCAACTATAAGGCACTGCTTCTTTACCACCTACTATTCTTAAATTAGGCTTTTTAAACACTAGACCACATTCTTTATAAAAGAAGGATAATTAAGCAATTTATGTTTAAGTTTTAAATCATAAAACCATCGCATTCGTCTCCGAAAAAGCCAAATTTGCATCTTGTTTTATTCCGGTTCAAATTAGATTCATTTTCGCTAATTTTTTTTGGTTTTAAAACTTTTAAAATTTCAAATAGAATATAAAATTATTTATTTTATTTTTTTCTAAATATTTATTACAAACTACTAAAAATATGGTTGATAATACTAAAATGATTGATATGATAATAAAAAAAATTGATGAAACTAAAAATAGGATCTTATTTTTTAATTTTGGCTTCAAACTATTGATGGAATTTGTTCTATTTACATAATAAACTTTCATGCTTTTGTTTTTTTAATTTAAAATTTTAAATAAAAGTAAAATTTAAATCAAAGCTTTAAAATATTTATTTCAATTCTTACAGGTAGTTTTTTAAAAAAAAATTTTTAATTAATGCCTACAAGGTTAAAGAATTTAAAAGAAACAAATTGTTTATAAAGTACCTTGAATAAATAGAAATGAATCAATCTGTTAATATTTATTAAAATTTTATTTTAAGTATTAAATTTTGATAATGTTTCTAAACAATGCTTTGAAAGCTTTAATTGGATTTAAATATTTAGCCTAGAACTGTTTCTATTTTGATTATATATATTAATTTAATACTTAGCTAATAAAACAATAAAAAAAAACTAAAGAAAAAAAGAAATTTTTTTTTTATAAAAATATTTATTTTTAATTTAAAAAAAAATATATTTAAATAAATTTAAAACTTGCTACTAGAGACAAATGATCTGACGAGTGAATCAAGTTAGGTAAACCTTGCTCGTTTATTAGAGAATGATTTAAAGGTAGCTCTAAAAACTCGGTTAATTTAAGAGTTGCTTCAGTATAAAATAAATAATCAATTGCTCGTTTGATCATGGTATCATGCGAACCGCGATATTTAATCGTGGTAGGAAGTTTAGCTTGTGATCCAAACGAATAAGCATCTGTAAGAACCAAGTCATTACTCTCTTTTATTAAATCATAAAATTTCTCAAATGGTTCTCCATTGAAATCCCCACATACTATCACAGGATGTGTTTGAATATTTTCAAAAGAGCCGTACAAATGTGATTTTAAACTTTTTAATATTTCTTTTATTTGTGCTTCCCGTTTTTCATGAAATTCTACTTTGGATTTTAAATGCAAACAAACTATAGTTACTAAATTCCCTGTTTGCTTATGTTTTAGCTGTAAAATTATAAACACTTGAGAATTTATTTCCGAGTTGAGCACTACTTTTTCACAGCTCATGTTAACTGGTTGAAATTTAGACAAACGATAAAATATAGCACAACCATCTGGTCCAATATTAGACTCCATTTCAAGACATGGACTGAAAAATTTTGGACAAAATATACTTGAGTATCCTATCGAGTGCATATAAGGTTTTATTTCCTCATAAGCATCTATTTCTTCTATACACAAAATATCCGAATCATGTCTCACCATTTCTTCCAGTGTTCTCCATAGTCTGAACTTGTTCCAATCGTAAACCTCAATAGGAGCTTTAGATGAGTCATCTTGGTAGCACAAAGCTTTGGCTAACATGTTCCATTGCATAACACGAATCTCGTTTGTTCTATCCTCACTTTCATCTAATCTTATAAAGTTTCTTTCTACTATTGATGGATAATTTTTAAGTTTTTCTTTTAAACTTGACAATTTTAAAAATTTTGAAATAAATTTTATTTAATTTTTATCATAAAATTACAATTTTAATAAATGTTTGTAATCTTGTATTTGAATAACATCATTAAAATTGAATGCATGTTTAATTCTTGGCTCGTTTTGTTTATACACATTCTTGCCATATGCATATCCGAATAAAGCTCCAGCACTTATCAAAGCCAATGTTTTTAGAAATTGGTTTGTTTCTATAGAACTCATATTTATTTTACTAAATAAAAATACAAATTTTTAAGTTAAAATTAAGAAAAGAGATTCCAATGTTTATATTTATAAGTCATTAAATTTTATACAACAAGATTCTTTAAAAGATAGTTTAATTATTAATGAAGTTAGTGCTAATTAAAATTTAGAATATTTGAATTAAAGAGACGTTATACAGAATAAGACACTTGCCTCATTTAGTATTAATAGATAAAATATTTGCTTAAAAATTTTTACTCAAAAATCAGTGCAAAAATATATTTATAAAATATAAAAAAGTTTGCGTAGCTAAGAAAAACAAAATTTTAGTATCGAACGATTCCTAGAAAATTTTGCTATTCGAATTTTACCAAGTTTTTCTATAAATATTTAAAGACTTAAAACTTCCTTGAAAAGTACATTTAATAATATTTCTTTAATAAGAAAGAAATGTTTTTTTAAATTAATTTTAAATTATGTAAAAAATGTTTGAAATATAAAAAAAAAAACGATTAATCACAATCGTTTTTATTTAAAACAAAAAAAAATTAAGTTATAAAAAAAATTTTATTTACAGAGTAAAATTAAAATATTAATAATAAAAATAAAATTTTTGTTAAAAATTTTTATTAGAAATTTTTTTTTGATTTTCTAAATTTTGTTTTAATCTCAAATACTGAACTCTACTCTGTATGGCTTGCTGTATCCATAACAATTCCAGAGAAACGCTTTCTCTTACAGAAATAAGATCACTTTTAGACATTTTACGCAAATTGTTCGATTCAAGTAAATCTAATTTTTGTTTGTCAATCAAACTTTGACTATTCTCAATTATCTGAATGTTTTTATTGGGACTTTCTTTTTTGCTTATTTTAGACACAAACTTGGGATAACAAACTGGTGTACTATTTGGCCATTCAATTTTAATATCGCTATTTTCTCCTTCTATTTCATCAAATATATTCTCATAGGCGCTTCTTACTTTCAAAAATTCATTTTCAACATGATTTTTTCGACAATGTGACTGAAATTTTTTTTGTTAAATATTTAAGAACTTTTATAAAAAATAAATTTAATTTTTTTTTTAATTTTACTTGAATTTTTTTTAGTTTGTTCAAATTGACGTCATCAGGATGATTTAAATAAAACATTTCTATAAAAAAATAGAAAGCAAAAAATATTGCAAAAATTATAAACAATTTTAAGATTTAAGTGCTTTAAGACTTAAGTAAAGAAATTCAATTAAACAAAAAAAAACTTTTTTATTTGTAGAAAAAAAAAAAATGTTTTTTATTTTATTTGAATTTAAATAAATTGAAAATCGCAAACCAAAGAAAAATGATCAGAAGGATAAGTAAGATTTGGCATTATATTTGTTTTGTACAAAAGTTCCAAATAATTTACAAGAGTTAGACTAGAATTGGTATAAAAAATGTAATCAATAATATTCGAATTTGAGCTTAATTTATAAGCATCTGTAAATTTTATATTATCAAAATTAAGAATTAGATTATAAAACTGTTCGTTTCTGGTGCCGTTTAGATCACCACAAAATATACATGCTTGGCTTTTTAAATCAACGTCATCTTGGTCCAAGCATTCTGTCAAAGCATTTAAAACAAATTGAGTTTGTTCCAATCGCTTCAAAGAATATTCTTCATATGCTTTTAAATGCGAGCAAACTACATTTACTCGTTTCTTAGTTAATTTATGTCTAAGCTGCATTATAATAAATACCTTTAAAGCAAAATAAAAATAAAAAAATTATAATTTTTAAAAATCAAATTTAATTTACCTGAGAATTGTTGACACGATTTAAATTTATGTTTTGACATCTTAATTGAGTTATTTGAAATAGACTTGTATGATAAAATATAGCACATCCATCAGGTTCTTCTAAATTATGCATTCTTGTTGGAGAATATTTTGGACAAAATATACTAGTGTATCTTAAATAAATGATATTGTTTATTGAAAAGTTCTTGATTTTATCATAGCACCAATGTTTGCTAAAGAAAATGAGTATTGTAAGAAATTTAGCAAGAAACTTTATTACCCCAAATAATGTAAATAGGATTTGATATCATCATAAAAATCAGCTTCTTGAAGACATATTATATCTGGATTATATCGAATGAGCTCTTCTAATAAACGCCATTGTCTAAAATTAAGCCAATCTAGAGATTGCTCTGAACATTTAGGCTTTTTGGAACTAGTACTTAGCTTTTTGGCCAATCCATTCCATTGCATTATTCGAAATTGACGTTTTATATCATTCGTAATAAATGTACTAGTATTAATCTTAAAATCACGATACACTATGTTCGGAAATGAGCTCAATTTTTCTTTTAAACTTGAAAAAATTTCATTTTATCTTAAATATTATTTTTAAGCTATTTTAATAATTTACAAATCATAAAATTCATCAATTTTTTGTTGACGTTCATTTCTTACTAAAATTGTCTTTGACTGAAATTTTTTCTCTTTTTTTAAAATACTTGATTTGTTGTAGCTAAGAGCTGTTTGTTTAGATTCTAACTCGAGATTTTTATTAATTAAAAATTCTTTGTAATCATCAGGTTTGTAAGTTTTTTTCTTAAAATTAAAAATACTCTTCAAACAATAAAGTCCATAAGTAATCAATATAAAACTTGATGATAAAATTACGTATTTATTAAGCATTAAAATAAAAATATCTTAAAAATTTTAGATTTAAACATTTTTATTTAAAATTCAAAAAAAATTCAAAGCAGAGTCCAACATCTGCTTTTGACAAAAAAAAAAGAGCTTAAAAAGAATTTAATTTAAGTCTAAAAAAAATATATTTATTTAAAACAAATTATTAATTTTGGGTTTGATTTAAATCTTTTTGAATCATTTCTTGACTAACTTTGTGCACAGTGTCAACAAAATATTTCACATTTTCGGGATCAACATCAGGATAAATACCATGTCCTAAATTGGCTATGTAATTTTTATAACCAAATTTATTTAACATGTCTTTAGTCATTTTGATTAGTTCATCTTTGTTAGCATACAAAGCACAAGGATCTAAATTGCCTTGGAATGTCAACGTGTCACCACATATTCTTCTAGCAACACTAGGCTTTACGGTCCAATCAAGACCAATTACCTCATAATGAGATTGAGCTAGTTCTTCTAGAACAAAATGACCGTCTTTGGCAAATATAATCATTGGCACACATTGCACTTTTCTTTCTTTAAGTTTATCTCTGACTCTTTTTGAAATAACTCTGATATATGGCAAAGCAAATTTAACAAATAAAGTATGATCGAGTGCTCCAGCATGAGATTCAAACACTTGTAACAATTGTGCACCAGCACATACTTGTTCTACTAAATAATCTATAATTACATTAGTTAATATTTTTAATAATTCATGGCTTTCTTCTGGATATTTATATAACCAAGCTTTAGCTTTTGATTGAGTATTAGAACCACCACCTTCGATCATGTAAGACATTAAGGTCCACTTTTATTTTAGAAAATTAGCTATTTGTTTTTTTTTTTTTAATTAAATAGTAAAATTTTAAATACTGGTGCACCACTGAAACCTATTAATGGACATTTACCTTGCAGAGTATGTCTGGTCAAAGTGATTGCTTCGTAGACATAATGAAGCTCTTTTTTGACATCCACATCTTTATTTAATTTATTTATATCTGAAGGCACTATCAAAGGAGAAGGAAACGAAGGTCCTTTTGCTGGTAACATTTCTACAACCATTCCTAAAGCTTGTGGTATAACCAATATATCACTAAATATTATAGCTGCATCTAGATCATACCGATTTATCGGCATCATGGTTACCTCACAAGCAAGCTGAGGATTTTGCACCAAATCGAAAAATGAATTCTTAGTTCTCATTTCTCGGAACTCGGGCAAATATCGACCAGCTTGTCTCATTATCCATACTGGTACGCGATCAACTGACTCACCACGAGCTGCTCGTATTATCAAATCGTTTTTAAGTGCAGGAAAATCTGTCGTGTTCAAAGACATTTTAATAGAACAGTTTGAAATTAGTCTAAAACTAATAAATAACAAGTTTAAAATAGTAAGAATAATCATCATTTTCTGAATTAGGTTAAATTTAAAAAAAAAAAAAAACAAATATTAATTTTTATTTATTTTATTGAAAATCTTTTTTATTTATAAAAACTTGGACGGATATTTTTTTAGAATATAAAATATAAAATGAAAACAAAATAAAATATATTAAAGTTCAATTAAATATTTTGTTTTTGCATTCAAAAAATAATGGCAATTATTCTGTCTTTAATCTAAAATTTTGAAACATTACAAATTTTTGACAATAATTTATTCTGGATTAAAAAAATTCTTGGTTTAAAAAAAAAAGTGAAACATTAATCTTAAAGTATTAAAACATTATAAAAAATAGTAATTCTCAAATTAGTCATTCTTTATATTTTAAGTTTAAACACAAAAATAATCAAAAAAATTGATTTTAGTATTCTATTAGTTTGTTGCAAATTTACTTGCGTTTTTTTAAATAGAACTCTTTGCTAATTAACGCAAATAATTATGCATTGTTGAGAAATTTATTTTGGTTGAATGCTTTGAATTTGTTGCTCATATAAAAGACGCTGAGTGTTTAAAAAGTTTTTCATAAAATTCAAATTCATTTTAATAAGATCATTAAAAGTCTGATTGATTAAATTATAACCAGTCAATTGGTTTAAATCTTTTAAAGTAGATGCATCATTCAAATAGGTAACAGTAGCCAAAACAAGTGACGAAGGATTAAAAGTATTTACATTTTTGATCAAATCGGAATGCTTAAGCAAATCGGTTGTATCTACTTGAGTCTCTGTGGTTTTGAGATAAACTTTTTTAATTTTACTTTTAGTTTTAGTTTTAGTTTTAGTTGTAGATGTAGAATAGACCGAAGAGGACTCTTGGTCCATATCAGTCTCTTCAAAATCATCGATGTAGCTCTTTTTATTCTTTATTGATGTATCTGACTCACTTTTGGATTTTGATTTATGTTTTTTTTTGCTTAATTTTGTCTTTTCCGAATCCACCTCAGTTAGAATTGAAGATTCAGCAGTCTTTAGTTCTGTCTCTGTCTCGATTATACTAGTCTTTTTGGACTTTTTAGATTTTTTGTCCTTTTTTTTAACAGACAATTCACTCAAGCTTTTTTCTAATTCTTTAATATCAAGGATCAAATTAGCGTCTAATATAGATGGGGATGCAATTGATGCTGTCAATGACGATATATTGTTTTTCTCGCTTTCGTCTTCCTCGATTATTGAGGCCACACTTTCAGATCGTCTTGAGATCGGTGATTTAGATTTTCGTTTTAGTTTTGTCGGTGAACTGGACACGCTTGCTGGCTCCAAATCTTGGATATCTAGAAGTAAGTTTTTGCTTAAAATATCCTCGCTTATAGTCGATTCATCGTCTTCGTCTTGTTTTAAAAATTTAACTCTGCTTGGCGATCTTTTTGGCAAATTTTTAAATGAGGATAAAGACGAAGCAGCTGAGAATACCCGGCTTGTTGATTTCTGGTTTAGAGATGATTTTCTATTCGGAGTGCTGCTTCTGTCGTTTACAGATATTTCTAGTTCTGTCTTATTCGATTCTTCTTCTTCTTCTTCTTCGGATTGTTTATTTTCTTCAGCTTCGGATTTTTCACGCTTAGCTTTCATAAACTTGTTTTTCTTAACATCTTTAAAAAAAGAATCTTCTTCTTCGTCTTCATCGTCTTGATCAATTGAAATAGAATCATCCAAAGAAAAAGATTTATCTTTCTTTTTTTTATTCGTATTACGACTTTTTTCTATCGATTGAGTATGCTTTTGTTGAAATTTTTCAAATTTTTTCAAAGCTTGAGACTGTCCCAGTTGGACTTGATTTTTATTCTGTTGTCTTGAAGCCAAAGCATATGGATTTACCATTTTACCATTAAGTCTTTTTTAAAAAATTCAACTAATTAATTTGACCACAAATTAAAAATATTTCTATTATAACACTCCATTTTACTAGCAGTGTTGGATTTTTTTAAAAATTAGAAAAAATTTTTATTTTTTGTTTTTTAAAATTTTATTAAAAATTTAAAGTTTCAGGAAATCGTATTTTTATTTTAAGGATTATTTATCACAAGTGGTAAATGAAGACTTAAAAAATAAAATAAAAAATATAATTTTAAAAGATCAAAAATTTTTAATAAAAATCATTAAATTTTTTTTTTTTTTAAATTTTATTTTTTTTCTTCTAAATCACCGCAGTTCAACTCAAAAAAAAAAAAAAAAACAATTAGAAAATAAAAAATTTTGATTCTAATGACTAATTACCAAATGGTAACCGGGGGTTTAGGATTTTAGGCTACTTTCTATTGCACACAAAAAAAAAAATTTAACGATTTAAAATAAAAAAAATTCTAAATTAAATAAATCTAAGTTTTGGTTAGTTAGTTGTTAATTTTTGATTAATAAACATAAAACTCAATCTGACTTTTGTCCGACTGGTTTCGGTCTACTCGTAATCACAAAACAATATATATTCAAGTGTTGACATATTTGGCGAACCTTTCAATTAAAAAATTTTGATAGAAGAAAATAAAAAATATATTTTACTTTTTTTTAATATTACCATGCAAATACCGTAATGAATATGAGTCAAAGTAATCAAAACAACCATGAAATATAATGAATAAATTTCATTATTTTTTGTTAAATAAGAATATAGAATAGAATTTTTAAAATCAAAACTAAACAAAGTAACAATTAATGTTAATGGTATTAAAGTCCAGTTGAATATTTCACATCTAGTGCTCGTCATTTGGGCAACAATCAATCGACACTTGGTAAAAATTTTAATTAAAAGATAAATTTTTATTAATTTTTATTTTAGCTTAAAAAAAATACAGCTATGTTTGAAAATAGAGTTCCGGTTAGCCAGAAAAAAGCTCTCGGTTCTAGCTCTAAGATATTAGCTTTTGAGTATTTGATCCAAATTAGCTGAATTATGAACAAGTATATAGTCGAGAACAATGGTCTAACGCCTTCATATAAAGATTTTTGTTTGAACGTGTTATTTTTATTGGCCATGTACATGTTATAAAATGAGAAAGGCAATGAAAGACCAAGCGAAAAAGTATAAATGTCTATTTCAACAAACTTTGAGAATCTTAAAGGTCCTAAATTAAAATACCAAATTCCCTGACCAAATAGAAAAGTGCCAAAAAATAACAAAGTCATGCCCTTTTAATGATTAAATTGTTTAATAGTTAAATTGGTTTTCTATGTTATTTAATTTATTTTGTTTTACTTACAACTTGACTTATGTCGTAAGACCATGGTAGAAATAGAATACCTGTGTTATATTTTTCCCAATGAGAAATTATAAAACTGCCCATAATCAACCACAATATACCGTACATAGAATATACACTAAGTCCATATGGTTCATTTCGGCCGAATATGGAGAAAAGTGCTACTGGTAAAAATAGAGTTGACCAACTATCTAGACCATGGTCGAACAGCTCGCCTAGCGGTGAAGACGAACCTGTTCGGCGAGCTTGTTTGCCATCTGTCCCATCTAAATGATGTGACAAAAATTGGCACACACTTATCAATAGCCAGAGTAATCGAGGTATACATGAGCATACGTTCGACGGCACTGCTTCGTAATTGTTTATGTTTGCTCTATATTCTAATTGTCTCTGAGACAAATTGTAATAATTATCAGCTAAACAATCGTTACGATCGAAACAATATCCATAAAAATGCATATCGTAGATCGAAAAGAATATAAAGTTTACTATCAGGCACAAAAATCCAGTGAATGTCAACAAATTTGGTGCTAACCATCTTGGATACAACTCGACTATTCGGTTCCAAAATGGATGCATTACATAATTAGACAATGGTGAATTATCAACACAGCTGTACTTGTATCTGTCCAAGCCAGTCAAGTGCTCTTTGGTTATATATTCATAAGAAAACAATCTGTTCAAAAAACCCATTTTTTTTTTTTTTATTTTTGTTAATAAATAAATAAATAAATTTTTGTGTTGATTTTCTTTATATTTCAAATTTTATCAATTATTTAAACCTTTTGTGTTTTGAAAAAATAAAGTTTTTTTTTTTTTTGTTAAATCATTAAAATTTTATCTACTGAAACATAAATAAAATAATTTTATTTTATAAATAAAAATAAGACTCATCTTTTTTGAATTTTAAATTATTATTTTTTTTTACCTTTAAACAAAAAAAGTTAAAAAAAAAATTAAAAATTTTATTTTTTGAACAATTATTTATTAATGGTTACTAATAGAAATTGAAATTATTATAATTTAGAAATAAAAAAAACAAATTTCAAATATATGCTTTTTTTTGGTGTGAGTTTTAATAAACATAACATAAATTAAATGAATTTTGAAACTTTAAAACAACAACAACAAAAAAAATAAGATTGAAATTTGCTAGAGATTGAAACGATTCCATTTTTGAAATGTTTCAAATCAAACAAAAACAAAATAAACTTTCCAATTGCAATTAATAAGCACTGTATACAACGCATTTATATATACAGTATATAATTAAAAACATGCCTAAAACATAAACTAATAGAAAAGATAATATTAAACTTTGATCATTAAAATTAGATAAATTATTATCTTATTTGTCTATCAATTGAGAGAAAGTAAAAATAAATGATTTATGTTTAGCACAGCTGAATTATTTTTGCTTATGGTTTAAATCAAACATAGATTTAATTTATTAGGCTAAGAATGTCTCTTTATTGTGCTGCTTTGCTTAATACAAACTTGTTTTAATATTAAATGGATAAAAATTAACTTTGATATTTGCTTTTTATATTAATCAACATCTTTTAAGTGTTGTTGAAATTTTTATAAATAAATAAAGTCTATACATTTTATTACAAATATATATAATTAATTATTAGAAAATTTGCTTTTAAATCTCATAAGTATATTTTTGTTTTAATTTTAATATTAAATCTGGATCTGATTGCTTATTATTATTATAAGAATCCATAGTCTTTATATATATATTACTGTTTACGAGCTCGAACAATTCAAGTTTATAAAATTAAATTCAATTGTCAAAACATATTGCCAAATAGGGCTTGATTTTGACCAACAGAGTTGTGTAGTTTTTATTCAAAGAATAAAATTTGATTAATCTCCAACAAAAGTGTAAACAACTCAAGTCTTTATTTATACCAAAGGCCTTATTCTATTTTTAATTATAATTATAACAAAAACTTTGAATAAAATCGATTTTCTATTTTCTTTTATGAATAGTTTTCAAGATTTCAAAATAATCAAAAATATTAGTTTTAATCAAAATCAAAGTAAAACAACAAGTGAACAATATTTCTATTTTTTTAGTTTGAAATTTTGATTATATATAGTTTAACTTGAATATTTTCTATTTCTTTTTTAAATGTTCCTATATAATCAAACATTTTGCAATTATTAGAAATTCAAGCCAACGCTTAAATATTATTTTAAAATCTTTAAAAATTTAGTTTTTATTGGAAAAAGGTCCAAGAACAAGAACAAATTAGAATCGGTAAGATTACATTATTTTATTATAACATTTTCTTAGAATATATATATGTTTAATGTAACTTTAAGTTAGCTTACCAAAATTATTATAAACTTTGGTAAAATTTGGTAATCTTTACGACCATGGAAATTAACTTTAATTAAATTATTTGATTAATTCAAAATCATTGAAAATATCCTTTTCATTTTTATAAGATTATTTGAAAAAAAAATCTTTTTTTATACTAAATCCATCTTCGTACTTTTTTAAATTTTACAACTAATAAAATAAAGTAAACTATAAACAACCACTGGATTTTTTATTCTTTTTATTTTATTTATTTATTAAGTTTTTAAGCCCCATAGGCTTTAAAAAAAGTTTCTTATCTATATGGCTGTGGTGATTGATCACATCATGATACCGGTTTAATTATACATTAAGCTTATGCGGCTAATTAATTTAATTTAATAAAAATACTCAACTAAGTTTATACTGTATACTCAAAAAAATTAATATATTGCGTAACACTAAGAACAATTAGAAAAGAAATAAGGTTATAAACATTTCCTAATTGCATAATTAATTAATTTCGGTATTTTAGATATAAATAAGCCTATAAAAACGCAACTAATTATGCAACTAAACACTTTTAATTACAAGTCAAATTTTATATGACCATAGTTCAGTATAAAAACTTGAATTAAGTACTTAATATAGATTTTACAATAAAAACTTACTATATATATATATATACTTTTTTTTTATATATATATAAAAAAAAAGTTTAATTAAATAAATAATGTAAAGTTCAAGGCAATTAACTGTCAGAAATTAAACAAATTTCATATTTTTAAACTCTGAATAATATAATATCAAAGTTTTACAAATAAATTCTTTTAATATTATTTTTTTATCTAAATATTTTTCTTTAGTCGTTTAGTTATAGTCAATTTTTTTCAAATGGAAAACAAAAAATTACTTTTAGCTTCTTGTAAACAAATTCAAATTTATGATTTACTCAACAAAATTCAAAATGTACTTAATACAGAGTCTTTAATTCCTCGTAAGAAAAAAACATTTAATAAAATAAATTTTTAAATTTAAAATAATAAATAATTTTAATTAATTTCACAGAGTTTATCTATTTTGCTAAAAATATGGAAGAAATGAGAAAAAAGTGGCTAGAAAGTGAGCTCAAATGTAAAGAACTAGAACAAAAATTAAACACAGAAAAGAGTATTTATCAACGTAGAATAAACGAGCTAAAAGTAGACATAGAAATACATCACGAGAAGCGTTTGCAGGCCGAGAATAGGTCTGAACGGCTACAAAACGATTTGGACAAACTTCAGAAGCAGTTCGAGTTGTTCAGAGAGATACTAACAAGTGATAAAAATTTAGCATCAAATGCAAACTTGTTTACAAATTTTAACGAGTTTTACGACGAGTTTAAAAAAAGTTCAAACACAAATTTAAATCAATTAAATGTTTTATCAAATAATACAAATACAAACAAAATAAAAGAAACAAATCAAGCAGAGAGTAAACAAGTACGTAGACAGTCATTGTGCGGCATAGAAGATACAGGCTCAATAATATCGGATTATACAGAAGATGATATTGATTTGAATAATGAAGAAGAAGAACAACAACAACCGAATACTAATAATAATAATAATAACGAAAATAAAGAGCCTATTAAACGAGTACAACGACATAGTACGTCGTTGACTAGACACGATGAGAATACGAGCCGTAAACGTACACGATCCAAGTCTAACGATGTCAAAAGCAAAAAGAGACCTAGTTTAAACAATGCAATAACAGCAATTACAACACTACAAATAAACGACGATGGTAGACCTGTTAAATTAACATCAGAGATAAAACACAATCCTGAAGCAATATACATGCCACAAAGAGCTCGCTTCCGTAAAAAAAGACCATCACGTGAATTTCTACATACATCAATAGATGAATTAGAATCCAATATAGACACAAGCGATTTGTTTTGGAATAATTCAGATTTAATTATAGAAGAAACAAGTCCAGATCAAGCAGTTAATAATAATAATAATAATAATCAAAATTTACACATTATGACACCAATTAAAGAAATAAGCACACCATCTACTTCAAATAGAATATACTCAAGCGCTAGAAAACAAGTTAATGCAACACCTAATACAATGACTCCATTTAAAACAAGTTCCAATTTAATACCGTTGGCTAAGAGATACAAAAAGTCGCACTTGTTCAAAGCACAAGTGATATTAAACAGTGAATTGTGTGCTTGTTGTGATAAGAGAACTAAATTTGGTAAAATGATTATGAAGTGTAGAGAATGTGACATGATTGTGCATACAGAATGTAAAGACTTAATTCAAAGACCTTGTTACAGAGTGCTAAACTATCCAGCTAATGGAGCTATAAGCGATTATGTAGGTGCTGATGAATACCCTCATATACCACCTATATTACAAATGATTATAAATGAAATTGAATTTCGTGGTTTATTAAAACACGAGGTTGGTTTGTATCGAGTAAATGGCTCTGATACACAAATTAAACAATTAAAAGAGAAATTAATAAAACGACATCAAATGCCTGATTTAAGAAAGATCAATGATGTTCATGTCTTGTGTTCTTTTGTTAAAGACTTTTTGAACAATTTAACAGAGCATTTAGTAACTTATGATTCTTGGTATAGGTTTTCTAAAGCTTGTGAAATTCAAAACGAAATAGACAGACAATTGGCTTTAAAAGAAGCTGTTCAAGATTTGCCTGAAGCAAACCGTGACACTTTGGCTTTTTTAATTCTTCATCTTCAACGAATCAGTGATACAGTTGAATGTAAAATGCCCGCTTCTAATTTAGCTCGTGTTTTTGGTCCTTCTATTGTTGGCAATTCCTCGGCTCAACTCCAACCTGCCGAGATAATAAACGAAATTAAAATTCAGCATCAAATAGTCGAGAATTTAATTAAAATTCCTACCTCGTTTTATATGAAGTTTATAGAAGTTAACGAACACGAACAAGAGCGATTATTCAAAACTCTTGCAAAAACACCCGATTTAATGAAGAAAAGTAAAACTGCTGTAGTCCTGTCTAGTATCCTAGGTCCTGCAGTAAATCTTCAGTCATCAAAAATTTGATTTTTTTTTTAATTTTTGTTAAATTTCAGTTTTTTTTTTTATTAAAATTTTATCTGTTTTTAAACAAAATAAACTTTTTTTTTCATTCAAATCTAATTCAATAGTTGTTAAATAAATTCTTTTTTTTAAATTTTCGTTTTTAATTATTAAAAATACAATCAAAGGCTTAATTCAAAAATAGCTCAAATCTAAATATTTAAACTTTAAATATTAAAAATCCAAAATTCGTGACGAATTATTCAAAAGCAAAAACTCAAGATAATTAATAGGTCCAAGACTTGCTTGACTAAAGATTTAGCTTATCTAATCTATCTATTCGACCATGATCCAAATAAATATGAATATCATGAAAAACAAAAGTGAAAAAAAAAACTTTAAAAAAAATATTATAGTTCCGTTAATAATCCCTCCTTGACTATATTGTCTAATATTAGACTATTTAATTTATCTCTATATATTTAAATATTTTCTTAAAAACTTTATGATCGTCTTTAAAAAAAAAATTAAAGGATTCTCTATAATACATTTTGATTAAAAATTCATTATTTAATTCGTATTTTGGGTCGTTATTTTTTAATATTCTTATAAAATTTCTTGGCTTTTATAAAAATCAAATTGTTAATTTAATTAATGATATAGCCAAGAATTTATGTTAGGTATGTTTGTTAGGACGAACAGAGTAATGATTGGACGGGTGAGTGGTGATTGGGTAGAGGTGTTATAAAGATGGAATTTAAATAGATCAATATATCATTTTTAATAAAAATCGTATCTAATAAAATGGCTTTTGATTTTTTATTAGGGGAGATTTTTTGTGAAAAAAGTACAAAACAGCCTTAATTTGTGAGTTTGCTTATTTTATTTGAAAAAATTTAGGGAGTAATAAAAAATATATATATTTATATTGATTTTAAGATTTAAAAAAAACTTAACCAAGTAAATTAAGAAAAAATTTAATTTATAATTTAATTTACTTTGGAGCAAGCTTAATTAGAATTTAATATTGAAATTGTATATGATATACAAATAATATATTTTCAATGAAAAACATAGTTTAAATGTTAATTGTAATAATTTTTAATCAAACATAAGCTAATATAAAAATGATTTTATTTATATTTTTATATACCGTAAACCCTCGCACATAAGAGCGTGTATTTATTTTCAGTTCTCGGTTTTTTAATGAGTGCGATAGTTACAATCGATCCCATGTTAAAATCGGCTACTTATTGGTGCACTTATAACTAACCGCGAATACAAGTTTAAGCTCGACGATGCTGCAATTATGTCTGATATTTAGAATTTAAATTCTTTTAATAAAAAATCAATTTTTAATTAAATTTTTATTAGTTTTTAACTCGGCACCTAAACTCAAAAACTAAATATTGTAACTTGCAATTTAATTTTTTATCTTCAGATAAATGCACGCTCTTATGTACAAGGGGTTACGATACATCAATTACACAAAAATTAAAATTTTTATTTATTTAGTAAAAAATTTTTGTTTATTTTTTTAAAAAAGGTTTTCTATAATTAGAATTAAAAAAATGATTTTATTCTTTTGAATATTTTCCAAAACGTTTAAAATATTGAAAAACCACATTTTTATTTAAATCATTCAGCTTTTAATAGTAAATTTTTTCACTTTTGAATTTAGTTGTAGAAGGCCTTGGGAAATTTAATTTTTCTTTGCTATTCACATTTGTTTTTGGTTCATATTCGGTTAAAGAACCTTTAAAGTTAATTAAAGATTCATCCTCCCATGAACTTAAAAATATTTAATAATCATTAATAATTTGCTTAATTTCAATAGTTTATTAAATTAATACTTATTCCAAATTAAATTTTTGTTTTGATCTGAATTCCATTCTATTTTATACTTATAATCACCTCTTTTACGTTTTCTATGAGCTAATATTTTTGTAAACTAAAATATAAAAAATTAATATAATTTTCGTAATATTTTATTTATATAATATTTATTTTAAAAAATACCTCAAACTTTGTGTCTTCAATATGACAACCTGTATTTTTTTTAAATTGATTATCAATCTCCTCTGTTTTTACAGCTGATAAATTGCTAATTGATTGATTGGTATCCAAATGAGTATCAAACAGTTGTTTATTTTCAGTTGCCATACTGACTGTTGCTTGATTATCATCAAATTCTATTTTCTTATTCTCCATTTTTTCAAAATTCTTAGTTATTTCTAAAAAATAATGTCTCACATCACCAGTAATTTTTTCAAGAGCTTTAAAAAATTAAATTAATTTGATTTTAAAATTAACATTTTAAATAAAATTACGTTTCAATTCTAGACACTTTTTATCTTCATTCCAAAATATTAAAAAATTAAATCTAATCCATAATTCAAACGATGGTACTTGAATGTGTTGTTCTTATTTAAATTTTTTGAAATTTTTTTTTAAAACCTAATAATTATGGATTTATTATTTACCTTTTATTTGATTTAAAATTTCTTTAAAATCAATATGAGAATTTGCTTTATTGTATTCTTTTGCGCAATTATATATGAAGTTTTTTTTATATATTTTTAGCTCAGTTTTGGACTATAAGAAATAATTAGTTGTTTTTAAGACAGCAAATATATATATTTTTAACAATTACTAAAGAATCTGATCCCAGTCCTATTCTGAATATTAAATGTCGATCTAATTGTTTTTTAGTATTTATAAATGAATTTGTTGATGGATCTTTCATTTTTTTAAATATAAATCTATTTAAGATAAGAAAAAACAATATTTTTATATTTAAACTAAAAATTTCTATTAAATATTTGTAAAAATGAATAATTGAATGATTTTCTTGTAACTTGGACATATATTAACTTAATTTCTTTACAAGATACAAAAATTTAAATATTAATTAGTTGATTTGCTTTTAAAATTTTATTGATAAAAGAAATAATATTAAATGATTTGTTTAATTTAAAAAAAAAAACAAACTATTTTTAAACGCAGAGTAAATAATAAACTATCTCATTAATCATTTCTTGTAGTTTTTATAAATTATCAGAAATTTAATGTCTTTTTAAATATCAATTGATTAATATCTTATCACTATATAATTATATTTAAATATAAATTTCGAAGATTTATCTCTATGTGTCTAAATAAAATCTATTTCCTGCTAAAATTTCCATATATTTATTTATTTATTTTTAAAAACAACACAGGATTACAATTTTAATCTTTTAATTAAATTATGGGTAAAATTATTTAATATTTAACTTAAGTATGCGAACACTAATGATTCTCTCCTGATAATCTTTTCTCTGTATCAGAATTTTTATGATGTATTTTTTATCAACTTTGAGTTCATTTTCTGAACTTTTCTTACTCTTTTTCTTCAATCGACATTTTTAATTGTTTATCGATATTAGTTTAGTATACAAAAGTATATTAATAATAAAGATTTTGAACTAAGTGGAACTCTGTCTTAATAGATAATTTTAGATTAAGAATGCTTTATTTAACAAATTAAAAAAGAAAAAAGATTGAAATTTAAGTAATCTTTTTAGTGAATAAAAGAGTAGGAAATGTTTAAATTATGCTTAGGAGATGAAAAATAAAAAAAATTCCAGGTTTTATAAATATTTTAAAAATTTAATTATTAAAAAAAAAAATTTTTGTTAAATTTCAGTTTTATTTTTATTAAAATTTTATCTGTTTTTAAATATAATAAATTTTTTTTCATTCATTCATTTTTTTCATAAAATTTGTTAATCTTGACTTTAAATTAGTTGACTGTGTTCGCCTCAACAACTTCAACAGGTAATAAATTCCAGTCATTTGCCATTATATTTGTGAAGAAATTTAGGCTTGAAGATCTTAAGTGTTCTTGTTGATTATTATAAATCTCTGTATTCTCTTTGCAGAGCTTTAGCACATATGCTTAGAGTGTCTTCTTGATAAACACCCAGTTGTATTAAAAAATAAATTGAAAAGAAAAATTTTAAGTTAAAATTGGTAACATACTTTTAATCTTCATTAAAAATCAACATTTTGGTATATATATAACTAAAAAATGAAAGATTATTTTTCAAGAATCTTTAGTTAAATACAATAATATATACATAGTGTAAATTTTTCCAAAAATGAAGTGCTGTCGATTTTTCAGTTATCCAAAAATACGATTTTATTTTATTGGTAATTTTTTGAATTGTTTTTTTAAAAGTTTTTTTCCAAAAACCAAAATTTACGTGGATTTAAAAATATATTTACTAATATTGAATTCTTCTTTATGAAAAATTTTAAAAAAATTTTGATACTTTAAATATTTTTATGCTTAATGATTTTATCATGCTTGATATACTTATTTTTGTTTTAAGTATTATTTAAACAAATTTTTTATTTTCAATTTGGTAAAAAAAAATTTTTTTTTGTCTATTTTTCCATCATTTTTAAAATATTTTTTTGCTTTTTAATTTACTGAAATTTACTTATTTAATAATCTTTAATAAAATTTAAGCTTTGGCGCATATTTTTTTTAAATCTGATAGCTAATCAACATTTTGTTAATAATTTTTAAAGATTCTTATAATAGAAATAAAAAATGAAAAGAAAGCCTGTTTTGAATGTTACAATGATAATATTAATTAGCTTTTCAATTTATTATTTTTTTAATAAGAAAAAGTTAGAACAATTAAGACTAGATGATTTCAATTTAAGTTTAAATTTTGAATCTCAAAATTCAGAGATATTAACCAGAGACTTTTTAAGATATGTTTGTAAAGATGCTAAAAGAATTGGTGGTAATCCTGAGTTTATTAAAAATGCTGCAAACAGTTCGTATAGAATCGATGGAGCTTGGTTTATATGTTTCGATACAAATTTAAAACCAGTTGAAAACGATTGTAATGTTATTTCATTAGGAGTTAATACAGATTATTCATTTGACCAGGAAATGAATACAATTAGTAAATGCCATGTTCATTCGTTTGATCCAATAATTGAAGATGGATTTTTCTCTAAAATAAGAAATTCAGATGAAAAATTAAAAGATTCTCCAATTTTAAAAGTAAATGATAAATGGCATTTTTATAAACTTGGAGTTAGTAGTTCAAAAACAGAATTAAATTCATTAAAATTAGGAAGTTCTATTAATTTTGAAAACATGTTAAAATTACTTAATTTAGAAAATAAAACAATTGATATATTTAAAATGGATATTGAAGGTACTGAAAAAGAAATAATAAGAGATTTGAATATGGACTATGCATGCAAATATATAAAACAATTTGTTTTAGAAACACATACAAATATGAATTTTCAAGAGTTATCTAAGCTTGAAAAATGTTTTAGATTATTCAGAAGAGATACGAGATTTTTTATTAATATGCAAGGAAGTAATACTGGCATTTTGACTGAATTTCAAATAAAAGAGACTTTTAGCTTACCGTTAAAAAATTTTAATGATGAGATACAACTTTCCGAATTTATGTATGTCAATGGAGAACTTTATTTTATCAATAAAAATTTTTTATGAATCATAAGAAATTTTAATAAAATCTAAAAATTTATTAATTTTATAAAGAACTAAATTTTATATTGATTAAATTGTTATGTGAGCAAGATTAAAGAAATTTCTTAAAAATTTTTTACTTATTTAAAAATCTTATCATGTAATTTGTGCTAGTGTATTACTAAAAATTTTTTTTAGGACAAAAATTGAACGCTAGACTAAATAACTAGAGCTTTTTAACTATTAAGATACTTCGTACTTCCAACACACACAAAGTCAATATTGTATGCTTACAAGAAGCTTGGCATATGCCATTCGCATTTTGTACTCGTGAAAAACAGCCATGGTGTGAATTTGCTGAATCTGCTTATCATGGCCCTTCGACTAAATTTTTACAAGAGGTTTTATTTTTGCTAAATATTTTCTTATAAATATTCAATAAATGAATTATTATAGCTTGCCAAACGTTATAACATGGTTATTGTTTCTCCTATTTTAGAAAGAGAAGACGATAATCATGGTGAAACCATTTGGAACACAGCAGGTTTCTAAAATGAATTTCTTTTATGATTTTAATATTAAATTTTTAAACCAATAAAAAAGTTGTTATTTCAAATAGTGGTAAAGTGATAGGAATATCTCGTAAAAATCATATACCAAGAGTTGGTGATTTTAATGAAGTAATTTATTTTTTACTTTACTAAATTTAAAAATAAATATAGATTTGTAATAAACTTGAAAATTAAGTCTACTAATTACATTGAAAGTACTTTGGTTCATCCTGTTTTTGAGACCCAATTCGGTAAAATTGCAATAATATCCTTAATTTTTTACTCAATGATTATATAGATGATAAACATCTAAGAACGAAAGAAAATTTTTTTCTTATTAAATTTATAAGTATGATTTATTATATGATTTAGTTAATATATTGAAAATATTTTAAACTTTTATACTAAACCAAATAAAATCTTGTAAAATTTTTTTAAATCAACTAAATCATTAAGATTTTCATTCGTTTTTAAAATAACATGATAGTTATCTGCCAAAATAATATTTCTAAAATTTCTAATTTCCTCATCAATTTTTTTTTCAAAAATCTCTTTATCTAGTTGAGTTTGGTTAATATCTTGTCTACTTTCAAAATTAAAGATAGAATTTGTTTGATTATTATTTGGAGAATAGATTTGAGGTGTTCCTGGACCATTAGAATTTTCCAAATTAATAGGTAATTGACTATTAAATTAAAAGGTTCCATGTAAGCTCGTGTCATATTGAGAAAGGAGATTCTACAGCTACAGTTATGCGAATCAACAGCGATTTTTGATAAAGCGTTAGAGCTTTTTTTAAATAAGTGGCGATCATTGAATTCATCAGTTATAAACCATCTTTTAGATTACTTTCAAAAAGAATGGACTTTGGGTCTAAAAGGTTGGTTTGAAGGCTATGCTCCAGGAGGCCCATCGACAAACAATGCCCTTGAATCATGGAACCTCATTATCAAAGTAGAAGCTACAATGAGACAACGTATGAACATTGGTGTATTCTTGAATATAGTCGAGAATGACATGATCGGGAGATGGTCAAGAGATCGAAACCCAAATAACCCCAATTGCGCTATTTTTTGTAAAGAGGCAAAAACAACATTATCTTTATTCACAGCAGCTTTCCAGTGGACAACCGCCATCAAGACAGAAAATATAATAAAGATCAAGTCAGGTGTAATATATCTATTAAATTGAAAATTTTTATATTAAAAAATAATTAATTAGAGTAAAGATATATTTTACAATCCGGGTCTATATCAACTTGTGTATATGGAGCAAAAAGCCTTAAAAAATTGCTTCCCTCATCAGTTACAACAGCAACGATTTTTTTTGTTGTTGAACTTAAAATCGATTACAATTTTTTTTATAGCTACTTTACTTTCTTCTGCACAATTGCCATTATTCATTTTTTTCATACCAACAATAATGGTTTCAAAATTGAATGATGAATTTATAAAACTATCTGCTAAGCCTAAATATTCACCGTTACTAAACTGTCCGGTCCAACAATCAGTAATCAATGTTATTGTAATAGACCTTTGTAATTTCTCATCTATTAGACTATTTAAAGCTCTAAATACGGCTAGTATTAGCCGATCAGATAAAGTTTCATAACAAACTAATTTTAAGTTCGGGTTAATCATAGGATTTGTTGTATTAGTTGTATTAACACTATACCAATCCTACCAATAGTACTAGTTATACTTATTGTAGAAGCTATATTTGTAGAAGCTTTTCTTTTCCCATTGATTAAAGTTAAATTTGTTGTTGCTTTTCTTTTACGATTGTTTTTTAATATTTTAAAATTTTCCATTTTAATTAATCAACATTTATTAAATATTATTTTTAATATAATTTTTTTTAAGATCAATTTTACAGTTAATATTAAGATATACAGTATAAATGAACTCTTTTTTAATTCTTAATGTTAACATAATTGTATAATTTAAAGAAATAAAAATATAAATATATAATATAGTTTTTAATTTGAAATAAATAAATTTAAATATTTTAAACAATATAGTTAAAATAAAAATCAAAGGATTTATACTATTAAAAATAAAAAATATATATTTTCTATAAATTTAAGCAAAATTCAAATTTTTTTTTTTTGATAATCTGAAAAAATGAGGTTTTTAGGTTTGGGTTTTCGTGTTGGATTCTATGTTCGTTAGTTCCAAATAAATGGGAAAATATAAATTAGAAAATATAAAGTGGTTGCAAAATAGAACCTAGTAATTACGGACCTGTATCACCTACATCAATTCTCTGCAAGCAGTCTTTGATAGTGTTCCACATAAAAGACTGTTTCTTAAATTAAAATCATTAGAAGTTAATGGTAAAATACTTAAATGAATATACTTAAATCAAACTTATTTGACAAATAGAAAACAAAAAGTAGTTATTGGTAACGAGGAATCAAATTGGTCAAATCTAATCAGTAGAATGCCACAAGGATCTATTTTAGGTCCACTACTATTCCTGATTTACATAAACGACTTAACAAATAATATTTCAAAAAACTGCAAAATGTATGCCGACGATAACAAGATAATATTAAACTCAGAAGAGCATAGAATAAAGCTTTAAAAAGAAATAGATTAATTGGATGGTTGGGCGAACCAATGGAAAATTATGTTAAACATCAATAAATGTCAAATTATACATTTTAGTAAACATAATAAAAATGGAACACCCAAGTTAAAAGACTCTAACGAAGAACGTGACATTGGAGTAATAATTTCTAATGATTAAAAATTTTCTCAACAAATAAATGTAGTTGTAGGGCAAACAACATGCTAGGCTTGATTTTAAATACCTTTGTTTATTTAGATTTAAATACATTTAGGAAAATATACTGCACATTTATAAGACCCAAACTAGTATTTGCAATGTCTGTATAGAGTTCTTACTTGATTAAAGATATAACAGCTTTAGAATTGGTACAAAGACGAGCAACTAAAAAAGAAACTTGAATTAGAAACGATCCTTACGAACTTAGAATTAAAAAACTTAAAATAACGTTATTTGAAGAAAGGAGAATAAGAGGCGATTTAATTCAATCTTGCATGGATATTATAAAAAAATTTTTATTATTATTATTATTATTATTAGTTTAAAATTGTTTTTCTTTTATTCTTGTAAAACTTAATTAAAAAATATTTATCTATTTTGTGTTTAAAACAAACTTACATCCTTTTACAATTTATATTAAAGCTTATGAATTTCTATGTTCGTAAAAAATTCTAAGCTTTGATTAAATTAATATTTTATAAAGAATTCTTAAATGATTAAGATAAATAAAAAGTTTTATTTTTTAATATTTATAATTCTAGTATTAGTTGTATATTTTCTAAGCTTAAATAAATTATCAAATAATAATAATGATATTTTAAAAAGTCTAAATATTTCCCAAATAGATTATTTTTCTCTGGATGTTGAAGGTGGTGAATTAGACGTGCTTACAAGTTTAAAGTTAGATAAACTCGACATTAAAACTTTCACTATTGAACACAACAACGAAATAGACCAAAAAGACAAAATGATCAGGTTTCTTAGCGATAATTACTTTCTCAAAAAGTCCAATTTGCAAGATATTTATTTCATTAAAGCTTAATAAAAATATAAATTAATATTAAAACCTGCCTGTTAAAATTCTGTATTCTCTTTGCAGAGTTTTAGTAGACATGCTTGGAGTGTCTTATAGAAGGACCACCTGGTTGTATTAACAAATAAATTGAAAATTGTTATCTGCTTTAAAAATTGACATTTTGGTATATAATTAAAAAATGAAAGATAATGATTTGCTCGAAAAGCACGTGAGTGTAAGTTTTTCCAAAAATGAAGTGTTTTTTTTAAGTTATTCCAAGATACAATTTTATTTTATTGTTAATTTTTTAAATTGATTTTTCAATAAAATTTGGCTATCTAAAAAATTTTATTTTAAAAATTTTTAAATTTAAGTGGTTGTAGTAGTAGTAATAGTAATTACTACGCTTGCGAGTTAAGCTTAATTCAACTCTAACCAAAAGCAATATTTAAATTTTTTTTATAAATATTTGTCTACACGAGCTTAAAGATATTTAAGTTTTTAGATGGTATAGTATCGTTCGATAATTTGTTCCAGACTATGGAACCAGTATTGGATTTAAAAATATTTTTACTAATATTAATTATCATCTTTGTGAAAAATTTAAAATAAAAAATTTGATACTTAAAATATTTTTATGCTTTATTATTTTATCATGGTTGATATATTTATTTTTGCTTTTTAACTTAAACAAATTTTTTATTTTCAATTTGGTAAAAAAAAATTTTCTTATATAATATTCTTTAGTAAAATAAAATTTAAGCTTTGAGAAATATTTTTTTAAAATCCGATAGTTTATCAACATTTTATTCATTTATTCAAATATAATATCAATAAATTGATTTGTTAAATATTTAAGATTCTTATAATAGAAATAAAAAATGAATAGAACGCCTGTTTTGTATGTTATAATCATAATATTAATTAGCTTTTCAATTTATTTATTTTTTAATGAGAAAAAGCTAGAACAATTAAGACTAGATGATTTCAATTTAAGTTTAAATTTTGAATCTCAAAATTCAGAGATATTAACCAGAGACTTTTTAAGATATGTTTGTAAAGATGCTAAAAGAATTGGTGGCAAGCCTGATTTTGTTAAAAATGCTCCAAACAGTTCGTATAGAATCGATGGAGCTTGGTTTATATGTTTCGATACAAATTTAAAACCAGTTGAAAACGATTGTAATGTTATTTCATTAGGAGTTAATAGAGATTATTCATTTGACCAGGAAATGAATACAATTAGTAAATGCCATGTTCATTCGTTTGATCCAATAATTGAAGATGGATTTTTCTCTAAAATAAGAAATTCAGATGAAAAATTAAAAGATTCTCCAATTTTAAAAGTAAATGATAAATGGTATTTTTATAAACTTGGAGTTAGTAATTCAAAAAGAAAATTAGATTCATTAAAATTAGGAAGTTTAATAAATTTTGAAAATATGTTAAAACTAGTTGAATTAGAAAACAAAATAATTGATATATTTAAAGTGGATATTGAAGGTGCTGAAAAAAAAATAATAAAAGATTTAAATATGGACTACGCATGCAAATATATAAAACAATTTGTTTTAGAAACACATAAAAATATGAATTTTCAAGAGTTATCTAAGCTTGAAAGATGTTTTAGATTATTCAGAAGAGATACGAGATTTTTTATTACTATGCAAGGAAGTGATACTGGTGTTTTGACTGAATTTCAAAAAAAAGACAATTTTAGATTACCGTTAAAAAAATTTAATGATGAGATACAACTTGCCGAATTTATGTTTGTCAATGGAGAACTTTATTTTATCAATAAAAATTTTTTATGAATCATAAGAAATTTTAATAAAATCTAAAAATTCATTAATTTTATAAAAAACAAAATTTTATATTGATTAAATTGTTATGTGAACAAGATTTAAAGAAATCTCTTAAAAAATTTTCTGCTTAATTAAAAACTTAATCAAGTATTTTGATCACTCGTATTAATTGTCTTTTTTAATATTTTTATGATTTTTATTGACCATAAATGGTTAGGGATAGCGTCGATACGTGTCATTTGTAATTTGCAATAAAAAATAAATATATAAATTATAATTTGAGTAATTAGTAAATAAATGATATCTAATTATTTTTTATTTTAAAAGTTGTTTCAATTAAAAAAGATTAAAGCAAATTAAAAATTTTATTTGCTATATTTTCCAATTTTTAAATCGCTAAGTATTTCCATTTTGAAGTTAATCTTAAAAGATCTTAGATTTTAAGCTAGTGTATTACTATAAATTTTTTTAGGACAAAAATTAAACGCTATAAAAAACTAATATAGAGCTTTTTAACTATTAAGATAAAATTTTTTATAGTTTAAATATTGTAATTTTTGAGTCTAATTTCAATTGAAAGTTAAAATGGAAAATTTGCATGAAACTTTTACTCAATATTTACCATCAGATGTGTTAAAAGAAGTTAACCGTGTATTGTATGGTAATCCTTGTCGTAGTTTGGAATTAAGCAATGAAGTTAAGCTTTTAAGTGAAAAAGAAAATTTTGATTTGCAAGCTTATGGAATAGATGCCCAAGAAGAACAAACAAGACCCAAGCGCTTGGTCAGAATTGGCGCTATTCAAAACAAAATCGTACTTCCAACACACGCGCCTGTTGTTGAGCAAAGAGAAGCTATTCACAACCGAATTGCTACTCTTATACATGCTGCTAGCCTTTGTAAAGTCAATATTGTATGCTTACAAGAAGCTTGGCATATGCCATTCGCATTTTGTACTCGTGAAAAACAGCCATGGTGTGAATTTGCTGAATCTGCTTATCATGGCCCTTCGACTAAATTTTTACAAGAGGTTTTATTTTTAGTAGATATTTTCTTATAAATATTGAATAAATGAATTATTATAGCTTGCCAAACGTTATAACATGGCTATTGTTTCTCCTATTTTAGAAAGAGAAGACGATAATCATGGTGAAACCATTTGGAACACAGCAGGTTTCTAAAATGAATTTCTTTTATGATTTTAATATTAAATTTTTAAACCAATAAAAAAGTTGTTATTTCAAATAGTGGTAAAGTGATAGGAATATCTCGTAAAAATCATATACCAAGAGTTGGTGATTTTAATGAAGTAATTTATTTTTTACTTTACTAAATTTAAAAATAAATATAGATTTGTAATAAACTTGAAAATTAAGTCTACTTATTATATGGAAAGTACTTTGGGTCATCCTGTTTTTGAGACCCAATTCGGCAAAATTGCAATAAATATATGCTATGGAAGACATCATCCTCAAAATTGGATGATGTATGGCATAAATGGGGCCGAAATTGTGTTTAATCCATCAGCTACTGTCGGAGCCTTAAGGTTTACTAAAATTTAAACAAAATTTAAAAATAAAAATTTTAATATTTGACAAAAAAAAGTGAGCCATTATGGCCTATAGAGGCTCGTAATGCAGCTATAGCTAATAGTTATTTTTCTGTTGCTATAAACAGAGTTGGAACTGTAATTATATTTTCAAAATATATTTAAACATTTGTATTAATTAATAAATATTATTTAAAAGGAAACATTTCCAAATGAGTTTACTTCGGGAGATGGTAAACAAGCTCATAAAGATTTTGGTCATTTTTACGGCTCATCTTATGTAGCTGCGCCCGATGGAAGTCGCACACCAGTAAATAAACAAATTTTTATAAATTACAATTAGATATCTAAAAAAGCAAAATTTTTTTTCAGGGATTATCAAGAGTAAAAGATGGTCTATTAGTTACTGAAGTTGATTTAAATCTTTGTAGACAAACCAAGGATAAATGGGGCTTTAGAGTTGGTTTATTTATTTAATAACAATATATTAATTTAATTTCAATTTTTTTTTTTAATAGATGACTCAAAGACTTGATTTATATGCTAAAAGCTTGAATGAAGCAATTAAACAAGATTATAAAGCACCTGTGATTCGTGAATAAAAAAAAATTTTTTTAAATTATTTCCTTTTGTTTCCGTAAAATTCAATTTTTAATAGGATTTGTATTTTCTTTATTTAAATCGATTTTTTTTTAAATGAATAATAATTTTTTCTATAATTATGCTTTTCAAAAAAAAAATCAATTTCTTCATTTTTTCATAAGGTTAAAAGAAGTGAAAGATTCTTATTTATTCCTTTTTTATTATTTCGATATTTTACTTAATCATAAAAAGGAAATTAGAAATTTTCTAAGTAAAACCAAAATTTGCTATATTAAAATTAAAAAAAATTTTGGCATTTTGTCTTTTATTAATGTATTTAATTTTATTAAAAGATTTATAATCAAACTAATTAATATCTGTTAAATAAACTGCTCAGCTCATAAATTTTTTTTTTATTTTAACTTGAATCTAAAAAATTGTTAATTTTATTTATATTAAATAATAAAAAAAAACTCTTAGGAATAAATTTTGAATGTAAAAAAAAAATTTGAAATTAGATCTGAATACTTTATATATATTATAATAAACTTGAAATAAAAAAAAGAATGCTTAAATCAATAAACCAATTGACTAGAATAATTCTATCTACAAAACCAATTTTAAATAAAAACTTAATAAAAAATTTAACATGTTTTTCTAGTCCGAAAACGTATAATTTATTGCTAAATTTCAACACTAATTTATCAATTCTAAATGAAAAAAACTATTCTTCTAAAAAAGCAAAAGGTAAATTATTTGTTTAATTTAATATTGAAACAAGTGTTGATTTAAACAAAGACAAAGGTAATAAATTACAAAAACCAAAAGTAGAATTAACTAAAGAAGAAATCGATGATGTTGTAAATTCTTCAGATTTAATAAATGGAATGAAAAGCGCTGTGGAACATTTGAAACAAGACTATATCGATAATTTAAATTTGCGCTTAGCACCAAGCACATTTGAACAATTAACTATAAAAACACCACAAGGTCCTATGAAGCTAGGTGAAATAGCCCAAGTGGAAGTAAAATCAGCAAACATGTTTATAATAGATATGATAAATGCGCCAGATTATATCAAGCCTGTTTATGACTCAATACTAAAATCGAATTTGAATATAAATCCTCAACTAGATAAAACCAGTATTTATTTGCCAATAGCCAAAATCACACGAGAACATAGAGAAAATATGACTAAATCGGCCAAACTCAAATGTGAACAAACTTTAAAAAAAATGCGTGATATTGAAAGCAAAGCTTTGAGAAAATCCAAAGATGCTAAACATGTAAGCAAAGACTTAATATTCAATGTCAGTCAATGGGTAAATTTAGTTATTTAATTTATTTAATAATTCTATTTATTCATTTCTTTATTATATTTTTTATAATTTTGAAAAAGATTAAATTTCAATTTGAAACATTTTCAAAGCAAGCTCATGATTTAAGAGATGCAAAAATTAAAGACATTTTACAAGAATAAGATAAATTTTTTATTATACTCCTTTTTTTTTTTTGAATTTCAATAAAGATTAGAAAGATTTAAATAAAATCTTTATTAATAATTTTTTCAAAAAACTAGTTATTTCTTTTTTAGTAGTAAATTATATAATTGAAATAGAATTTGTGAATGGATTTAATTGAAGAAATTATAGATTTAAATAATTATTTATAAATTGGAACAGATTAAATTGGACAGCCTTAATAACTTTTTTTAGTATTTTTACTTTGGTATTTCAAATGGTTCAATTAATTAGCAATAAATAAAGTATTTGTTTAAAGTTTTTATCTATCTTTTCTAATTTTGGAATAAATCTGCTCAAAAATCTCATCTTGAAAATTTTATTAATCATGAAAACACAATCAAAAATTAAACTAAATTGAATTTTCTAAGACCTCATATTGTGATAAAAACATACAACAAAATATTTCCAACAACTTTAATAAAATAGAATAGAAATTTTTATTACTTAATAAATCTATTTTGAATTTTAAATGAGCCATAATAATTTAAATATTTCTATATTAAAAAAATTTTATGATTCAAATAAAGGTCTTGTTAATTTTTAACAAATTCATGAAACTCAAGTTTTTGAATATTTTTTTTTTAAATTCAAAATTTATAAAAATTAAATCAAATATGATTCATAAAATTAAAAGCATTTTATACTTAAATTATTATTTATTCTAAAGATTATAAAAAAAAACTAGATAAAGTGATATTTTACAATAAATCTAATTAGATTATATTATCGGATATTTACAAAAAAATTGCAAAAAATCATAAAAATTTTAAATCTAAATTTAATTATTTTTATATTCAGGATAATTAATTAAAATTAATTTTTTTTTATCTTAAGCTTAACAAAGCATTCAAATTTAAGAAATTCAAATCAATAAGATTTGAATATTAATGGGTAATTTAAGCTTCAAATTACTCAGAATTTCTAATCAGCATAAAATAAAAATCAATAAAAATATATTTAAATTTAAAATAAAAAACTTTAATTTCTAGACAACTTTTATTAGAAATTAATTCCAACAAAAAAAAAATAAATATCTAATTTATTTATTTCTAATCTATTTCTAGATATTTATCAAAAGTTGATTTTTAAGATAAAAATAAAAAAAATTATTTGGCTATTCGGGATCCATAATTGTGATAATCTAAAATAATTAAAAAAAATTTTTTTTTTTTTATTGTTTTAAAACCTTATTTAAAAAAGTTAAATTTGCAAATTTTTATTAAAATAGAGATTAATTATTTGCTTTACTAAATGACAATTGCTTTAAGTAATAATAATAATAATCTCAATTTAAATTTGTTTTTGTTTTAATCTTGTAAAACTTAATTAAAAAATATTTATCTTTTTTGTGTTTAAAACAAACTTACATCCTTTTACAATTTATATTAAAGCTTATGAATTTCTATGTTCGTAAAAAAATTCTAAGCTTTGATTAAATTAATATTTTTTAAAGAATTCTTAAATGATTAAGATAAATAAAAAGTTTTATTTTTTAATTTTCATAATTCCAGTATTAGTTGTATATTTTCTAAGCTTAAATAAACTATCAAATAATAATAATAATAATACTCAAATATATTACAACATAAAAAATCCAGACTCTACAATAGTTGTTTCTAAAGATCAGTCTTTAATACCAACATCTGTACTACAAAAAACTTTAGATTTTATGATAAAAGATGTTGACGAAGAGAATACAGAATTGATCGAGTTTGTCAAGAGTCTTATTTACAAGACACCAGAGAACAAAAAGCTGAATTTAACTGCTAAAAATCGAACCGATTTTAGCCAAATCGGACAGTCCAAATTCATAGATGAGTTGCTTAATAAAAAAGAGAATGGTTTTTTCATCGAAGCAGGAGGTTTCGATGGTGAGAATTTTTCCAATACAATTTATTTTGAACTAGAAAGAAACTGGACTGGTTTATTAATAGAAGCAATACCTAGTTTGTACAATAAAATATTAGAAAAGAACAGAAACATATATACTTTAAATGCGTGCATTTCAAAAGGAAAACCTACAGTTGAAAAATTTCGAATTGCTGCTTTATCGGAGCTAAGTGGTCGTATGAACAAGATGAGCTCGAATCATTTGAAAAGAATAGAAAATGAAGAAAATATAATTGAAATAATATACGTGCCGTGTTTTTCGCTAAAAACAATTTTAAAAAGTCTAAATATTTCCCAGATAGATTATTTTTCGCTGGATGTTGAAGGTGGCGAATTGGACGTGCTTACAAGTCTAAAGTTAGATAAACTCGACATTAAAACTTTCACTATTGAACACAACAACGAAATAGACCGAAAAGACAAAATGATCAGGTTTCTTAGCGAGAATAATTACATTCTCAAAAAGTCCGATTTGCAAGATATTTATTTTATTAAAGCTTAATAAAAAAATATAAATTAATATTAATAGGTGTAAATATTCTAAAATAAAATTTTTTACTCAGCTTTATTAATAATAATCCTGGAAATAAATTTAAAATCAATTCTTTAATTTTTTTTTTCTCATTTTTATGTTTTTAATAAAAAAAAAAAAAAAAAACTAATTTATTTATAGACTTTGTTTAAATAAAATAAAAAAAAATCAATAATTTCAAATTATTTGAAATAAAGACCCTTATATATTAATATATTTTATATATTAATTAAATAAATCCTTTTAGCACTCAAATTTTTTTTATTTAAATGTTTTTTGTTCAATTTTTTTAATTTTAAATTTTAGCTAATTGTCAATAGGAATTCCGTTTTTGATTTTATTTTATTTTTCTTCTTTTTTTTCTGTTGTTATTGTTGTTGTTAGTGTTAACTATAAAACAGTAGTAGTGAAATTTGACGTTTATGATAAATATTAAATTTTTTTTTTTTTTTTAAAAAAAAACCAAGTTTGAATTTTCTCAAACAGAAAAAAAAAAAAAACAAAAAACAAAACAAATTATGATTATATTTCAAATTTAATAGATCATATAATAAAATAAAAATCTTATGATATAAATTATTCATCATTTTTGCTTTAAAATCAAACTATAATGTCAAATGAATGATTTATTTCCAATTTTAATAAATTAGATAAAGATGACTAGAAAAAAAAAAAAAAAATTGCAAAAAAATTGAAAAAATTTTTTTTTTTCTACTTCCCATCTAGAAAACTCGTCGAATAGAAAATATGTCACGAGAATAGTAGAAAAAAAAATGAAAATAAAAAAATAATTCAAATTAAAAGATTAGTTGTCAGAATATGTATTTATGTAGTTTTTTTTTTATTTCATTTTAGAAAATTGTTTTTTTATTATTAAAAAATAGGTTTTTAATAGCTTCCCGTTTATTTTATTTTATAAAAAATACTTTTTTCTACTTATTAGATTAATTAGAAAAAATTTAAGAAGATTTGAGAAAAATGGGAGCTTCTATAAGCAAAAATACATTGAATGAAAAAGACTTGGAAATATTGCAACAATTGAGTCACAAGCCAAAAGAAGAGATTGAATTCTGGTACGAGCATTTCATCAAAGAATGTCCAAGTGGTAAACTAGATAGAGAAAAGTTTGTCGAATATTACAAATTGTTTAGGAAAAATGAAAACGTGGAAGACATAGCAGTGCACTGTTTTAGTGCTTTTGACATGGACAAAAATGGTTATGTAGACTTTGGCGAATTTCTCATATCGTATGTAGCTACAAATTCGCCAGACCCAAGAGAGAAACTAAACTATGCTTTCAATGTTTATGATAAAGATAATAACAAGAGTTTAGATGAACAAGAGATAAGGCTAGTTCTAAAGTCAATGCTTAAACTTCTCTCAGTCAATGTAGATAATATAAATTTCGAGAGATGTATGGAAAATGTAATGTCAAGTTTAGACCAAAACAAAGATTCTAAAATATCAAAGTCAGAATTTATAGAAGGTATTTTATCTGATTCTTATTTATTTGCTTTATTATCACCCTTTCCATGAATAAAATAAAAAAAACTAAATAAAAAATTTTTATTATTGTCAAAAATTTTAAAATTAGTTAATAAAAATTAATTAATATAAAAATAAAAAAATTTTATTTTTCTTTTTTGTCTTGCTCTTCGTGTTCGTATGATTCGCCGAATTCGTTAACACGAGTCTTGTCAATAGGATATAACCATCTCTGATAAAGATAGATCAAAAACACTACATCGTCTCTGAGACAAGCCAAACGATGTGTAGTAGGCATTTTGATGATAAAAGCAAACACATCGTCAATGAATGTATTAAAAGCTTTGTACATAAAAGCCTTCCATGGCAAATGAGCCACTGATTTGAGTTTGTAATTAAGAAATAACTGTGGTGTCATAAATAAAAACCCGAATGCATAAACACCATTTACTAGGCTGTTAATCAACCAAGAATACCAACTTTGCATCAACAAAAATATAATACATCTCTATTTATTTATGACTGTAAATAAAATTTTTACTTTTTATGAGTGTTATAGATTAATGAATAAACAGCTCCGGCTAAACACAATGGATATAAAATATAAGATAATTTTTTCATTGCCTAAGATAATTTTATTATTTTAGATCTAAAAGTTTTTCCTTTTTTAATTTGATTAAGACTTACCATTGAATCAAAGTTGTTCGATTCTTGTTCTTCTTTGGAAATGTCTCCAAACTTGGTTTCAATAAGAATAATAACAAAAAAAGGAGTTTTATTTTATTTCAAATTACATTTATTTTTGGAATTATTGATTTAAAGTCAAAGCTAATTTTAAACGCTTTGCAAACTTTCCATATTTCTATTAATATTGAAATACCCGATGGTACTAAAATTAATATGCTTGTATCTTCTTCAAACAAATATGCGAAAATTATCAATTGACTAATAGCTCTCCAGGCAACTAAAATAAAAAATAAATCTAAAGTTTTATGGAAACTAAAAAAACCAAAATAGAGTCTTACGTGTCTTGATTGAAAGACCAACAGTGGTTTTTTTTTTGCGCCAAAAATTGATATCATTTTTAAAAGCTAAAAATTCGAATAAAATCTTTTTTTTTTAATTAAATTTAATAAAAAAAACTTAAACAAAATTTAATTTTTAAGAATTAATTTGGAAAAAAACCATACATGGAAAGCAGATACCAAAAATGTCAACAAAATAAGATTCAAATTAGTCTCAGTAAAAAGAGAAGTAATTTCTTTCAATTGATCATCAGTAAAACCGTATTCTTTCATAGCTTGCATAGAACCTTCAAGTTGCTTGTAAAATCTAAATTTACCTATCGATGCGGGCTTATGATTAAACTCCAAATTAAATTCAATTTGATTTTGATTTAATGGTTTGTATAGTTCGTCTTTGATCGACATATAATCAATATTAAATATTGGCAAATATTCATTATTTTTGTTTAATACTAAATCATAGTAAATCTCTTGAGGTATTTGATTACGATCAAAGTTAATATATGAATCCAATGTGTATATATTTATACTACTCAATAAATGAGTAATTGGTTTCATGTTTAAATTTTTCTCTTCTTTAATACTACTTTCTAATAAATTTACATACTTGTTTGTCATATTAAGTTTATATTTGCTCAATTTTAACTCTTTGTGAAACAAATTATTGTTGCTTAACTGAATTGAGGTTTTATTTAATAGTTTTGTTTTTGGACCTAATAAAATGTAAGCTGATAAAGAACCATTTCTTCGTGTTTTTGCTGGTATTTCGAGATTTATTGTTTTTGTAAATGATTCATTAAGTGCAAAATCATTTAAGCCAATCATTTGTGAACATTCTAATTGAGAACCTGATTTAGAACGTGCAATACAAACTGAAAGCTTCATTAAATCACAAATAAACAAATTATTTTAATTAAAAGTTGTATTTAATTCAATACCATAAAATTTTGTTGCCATTTTTCAATTGAAAAAATACAATTTTGATTTATATTACATTCAGACGGATTAAAAATTTCATAAAAACTTTTTATAGTAAAAATCAGATAAATAGAGAATAAAACTAGAGTAATATTTGTCAAACTTATAAAGCCCATTTAACTTTAAAATTAATAAACATTTATTTAATTTTTTTTTGATTAAACACAATTTTGGAGTTTTAATTCCAAATTAGTTAATTTGTACATTTTTAGTTAAAAAATTTTTTTGTTGCAAAAATTTTATTAAAAAAAAAAAATTTATTAAAAATTAAATAAATTTAATATGTAATTGGTAACTCGATAAAAAATATTTGTTCCCATAACTCTTTGAGTTTAATGATCAATTGACTAAGTAAATATTGCTTATTCAAACTAAATGACCAATTAATTTGCTTTGAGTTTTTAGATTCATCAACCAAATTAATTTCTATTTGGTGTTCGTTGTGTTTTGACAATTTCAATTGAACTATATCGGTTACCTTTGCTTGGTCAATTATATTAAATTGTTCCATTGATTCGTCGCCGTTCGAAAAATACCTCAAATTTTCCTCGATTAAAAATATTTGTTCATTATTATACAAAACTAATTCAAATGATTTATAATCAAATTTTGAATTAACCAATTTTTCATTTGAATCTATTTTTATTTTAAATTTTTTAAATTAAATAATAATTTTATTTATAATTATTACTTATACTAAAACCGCTTATAAAGCTAACAAAGTTTATCCTTGTTTGAAAATAACTAATGTCTTCTATGTTAGTTTGAACATTTAACAAAACTTTTTGTAAATTTAAATAGTTTTTCTCATTTTTTTTCCTTATTTGTTTCAACATTGGAAATTTTTTTGATTCATTGATAATTTCTAAATTAAAATAAATTTTGTTTTAAATTTGATAATCTTTTTCAATAAAGTCATTTGAAATCATGGCTTTATTTCATGATTTTAATAAAAAAATATAATTCAATATTTGACGAATTAAAAATTTCTTTGAAATATTTAAAACTAGAAAGATTAAGCTTATCAAAATGACAATTGACAAGCATTCATTTTATTCAATATTTGATATTAATTTAGACTATTGAATCAGCCATAATATTTTACTTAAAAATCAATTCAAATACTTCAAAAACTTTTTATATAAATTATTTATATTTTTTTTAATTCAAACTTTCAAGATAAAATTTACAAAATCAAAACTTATGCATGATAATTTATATCCTCTTATATCAATTACAAGTGTTAAAATATTAAAAAAGATTGATCAGAAAATCTTGCTTTTTTTATGAAAATTCAATTTGAATAGAGCTCAAGACAAGAAAAGACAAGACATGATTGTATTGATTAATTAATGGAACAAGAAAAAAATAAAATCTTAAAAAATACTTCCAACTACAACTGCGAATAAAAATCAAAGCATAGGCTTAATTTATTAATTTTAAAAACAGCAGTTATTTAAATCAATAATATTTAAACTTTTTTAATTTTATTATAAAATAGAAATAATTTAAACTTACTCAATAAACTATTGAGAAAAACTTGAGTCTTGTAAATATCATTGATTAAAAATTTAAAACACGAGTTATTATTTGAATATTCGATAATCAAATAATTCTGACATTGAGCTAGTTCAATAATTTCAATTTGATTTATTTCAATTTGTACTTGTTTGGATAAACATTTTTCAAAGTCTGAGTTCAACTGATACAAATCATTGTTTATTATTTTAAATAAAATCAAATGCTTATTAGTAAATATACATAAACAATTTTCTATTTGAAATTTATCATTCGATTTGTTTAAAACCAAATCAATTTTAAAATAACATTCTAAACTTTCTTCTTCTTGTTCTTCTTCTTGGTTCGCTTCAGCTTGATTTTTATCTCCTAGAATATTTAAAATCAAATACAATTTTAAATTGTTGTT
Organism: Brachionus angularis; assembly: GCA_021432725.1. Lineage (NCBI taxonomy): Eukaryota > Metazoa > Rotifera > Eurotatoria > Ploima > Brachionidae > Brachionus > Brachionus angularis. Next base: position 299,383 of record JAJVDD010000002.1, on the reverse strand, counting down.
AAACCGTTTTGATTTTGTGCTTAATTCGTCTAATTTGTTTTTAACCAATTGATTCAAATTGTTTGTATTTAAAGTTAGAATTCGTTTTAGACGAGCATCGATTTCTTGATTATCTGACTCTATTGATTGTTGATTGGAAGACGTCTGAGATAATACAGACTCGCTTATGGATTGTTTATCATGATCTTCATATTCTGGTTTTTTAAAATTTTTCAAAACATCTTTAAGTGTTAAATTTGTTTCTATTTGAGTTGTTTCGGTCGGGCTGTTTTTTGGTGTATCCATTTCGTCTATTATTTTATTATTTCTAATCAAATACTTGTTACACTTTGTACATGTTAGATTATTCTCCAAATCAGCAATTTTTGAATCATCTATATTAAACTTGGATTTTTTATTAAATTCTTTGCACCATATACAATAGTACAAGTCTGAATTGAATAAATTTATTTGATTAAATAAAACTAATCTTAAACAATCTATAAACGAGTCAAGCTCGTGTTTATTGTCGAATTTGTACACTCGATTAGAGCTCAAGTCTTTGAATTTAAGTTTTACTTCAAACATTTCACTCTCAAGCTTAGTCATGTCTAAAATATCACTAAGCTTAGAATATTCAATTAGATTAAGAACATTCAAATTTAGCTCATCTTTTTCTATTAAATACTTCTCATTAATAGACAATATACACAAACAAAACGATTGTGAATTCGATTCACTTTGATTATTATTAAGTATTTGATCCAATTGGTTTTCTTCAATGGTTCTGTAAACAGCAAATGACTCTATACATGTTAAATCTTGATTCGTTTGTAGATTATTCACGTCTTCATTATTTTCCAATTTTTTTTCTTCTTTTTTCTGCTCTATTTTTAACTCTTGGTTAACTAGTCCGATTAAATTCGGTGTAGACAATAACCAATCTGTTCCATAATTGGATCTCATTTTTTTTAAATTTTCAATCTCATTTTGTAATCTAATTGAATTGTAGTCTTCTTTAAGACCAAACGAAGATGATAATTTTAAATTATTTTCCATCATAGAATTATCTTTGTTGTCTATTATAACAAAATCATTAAAATCATCTTCTGAATCATGCTCAATCAATATATTATTAGGCCTAAGTTTTTTTCTATCAAATTTTCCTAATTGTGTTAATTTTCGATTTGTGTTTTGTTTTAAAGTTGTATTAAAATAAGAATCGATCAGGTTTGGACTTGGAGCTGATAAAACTTGTGTTTGATATGACTTGAATTTGCCTGTCTTTGGAATATCTTGTGAATTCGAGCTTGTTAATTTAGTTAAAGTTTGATTTTGTTTTAAAGGCGATGATAATTTGTTTGTGCTCAAGCTTGATTTTATTTTTCTTATTGATATTATCTCGTCTAAGATTAGATCACAATTCGGGTTTAATTTTACCGGATTACCATCAACATTAATTTCTCTCAAATTGTTCAATATTCTTAAATGGTTCAATTCTTTGACAGTGCTGATTATATTGTTATTTAAATTTAAATTCTTCAATTCATTCAATTTAGACACCGCTTTATATATTTTAACTTAGAATAATTTTATTTTACAAAATTTTATTTTTAAATCAAATCAAATACTTTCAATATCAATCAATTCGATATTATTAAAACTCAAATCTAAATATTCAATTAGATTAGTTTGAGAACAATTTGGAACTGATTCTAACTTGTTAAAGCTCAAATTAAGTCTTTTTAATTTTGGCAAATTCTTTTAAAAAAATTTTTGAAAAAATTTTTGAGAAATTAAAAAAATTAAAAAATTTAAAATTACATGTAAAAACAAAGCACAGTCTTTTAAATTATTGTGACTTAGATCAAGATTTACAATAGATGTAGCTAAACGCTATTTTAAATTATATTTTAAAATTAAAATAAAATTCAAATCCTAAATTTTCTAATTAAAATTTTAAAACTTTACTAATGAATTGTCTAAAGAAGCTAATTGATTATGGTTTAAGTTTAAAGTATGCAGTTTTGGCCAAGTCAAAGGAGAGCTTTGATCAGCGCCACATAAATGCAACAAGTCCTGCAATTTGTTCACTGATTTAACACATATCAAACATTCTAATTGATTTCTTAGATTCTCCAAATCACATATATTCAATATAGGCACATTTTTAATCTCCAAATAAGTAATACTTCCGAAAATGCTTAATTTTAAATAATCTTTGTTTAAATTAAATTTTGCATCCGAAGCTATTTTAAGATTTGTTATTTTAAATAAAAAATCTTGAATTAAATGCAATTGATTTGATTTGTAGAGTAGAATAAATTCTTTGTTATTGCTCAAGTTTTGATTGTTATTATTCGATATAGAATTGGTGCTTCGTTTTTTCTGGTTTTTCAAGTCATTAAATTCGTTGATACCTTTTTGATATGAAACTATTTGTTGTAAATAATCTTGTAAAATCATCAATTGATCACTTTTCAGACAAAGTTTGGCATCTTTTTCGAATAATTTATCGCCTGCAAAATATATATATATATATATGCTTGTTAAGTAAGTATCATTTTTTAATTAAGTTTAATTAATAATTAATACCATTTTCTCTTAAAAATTTGGCAAAGTCAACTAGAATGTTGTAATTTTTAATGCTATTTTGATTTCTAGATCCGTTCATTTTGAATTTTATAAACAAAAATAATAAATATGTAAAAAAAAAAGAAAATTTGATCAAGTGATACAAAATTTTTATTTTTTGAAATAAATGTAAGTTAATATTGGAGCAATGCATGTGGTAAAATTAATTTCAAAATTAGAGATAAAATTTTTAATTTTAAAAAAATATTAACAATAAGTTAGGAAGAAAAATTTTTATTTAATAGATAATCTTTTAATTTGAATTTCATAAGAAAACAATTGAATATAGTCTTTTATAGTCATTATTTATTATAGATTTGAATTTTTAAATTGAAAGCAGTAATTAACTAGTGGTTGTTCCAAGACTAGGAAAAGTGGTGGTATAATCAAATCTAAAGTGCGCTGAACTACAAATGATGCAATCTTAGGCTTTTAAAAATTTAAAAGATAGAGAAAGATGGTACAATCTTGTTAAAGTTTGACAAGCTCTTAATAAGCAAACGTTTCAATCTATATGTCAAATAATGATCAAGTTTTCAGGTTTAGGTTCATATTAGTGGTTCTTATTAATTCCCAATTCTATTTTCTATTATTGTTAAAAGCATTAAGCCAAAATATCATGATAACTACGCTATTGTAAGCTCTATTTCCAGTTTAAAGTAAGAGGATAATGAATATAATATATATAATAATCGAATAAGCAAATATTTTATAACCAACTTTATATTTTATTTGCCGAATGATTTCTAATAAAGAGAGTTGACAGTTGACTGCCTCACAAAAAATTTTTTTTAAAATTTTTAAAACTACTAATTAAAAGAATGTGTAGATAGATAAATATATAAAGAGCTTAATTTTAATTAATCAAAACTTATTAAATTGTTGCTTAATAATATTGAATAAATGCTTCAATGATTTTAATGATTTGAATATTAAAATAAATAATTTTTCTTCTTTAATAAAATCACTGATAAAGTTGTTTTAAATTTATTTTAATTAATAATATCTAAATAGATTTAATTAAATCTATTTTTTAACCGAACTCTTTCCTAGTTTAAAATGTTTAAAACGAATGTTTCTATGGCAACAAGCCTACAAATCAAGGTTATCAATTTGAAATATATTAAAATATTTTTATTCTATTTTTTCTAATAATAAAATAAAATTCGATTTTTCAAAAATTTTTTTAAAAGAAAATGTACATTTATCTTAGTAAAAAAGTAAAATTTAATTAATAAATTATCAAAAAAACAAAATATAAAAATTAATTTTATTAAGATATCTGTTCCGAATAATGCAATTATATCAGCATGTTCGTGGAACCGCAAACAAGGCTATGTAGCAGCTGGTACTGAGAATGGTTTAATCAAAGTAATAAAGTTAGAAATACTAGAAGGAAAAGATCCTCAAGCAAAAGATTCAAAATCTTCAAATCAAACAAATTTAGTCATGAATGAATCACTGGAAGGACACTCGACCGAAATTTCATGCATTACATGGAACGAACCATTTAATAAGCTTACTACAGCTGATAAAAACGGCAGAGTAGTAGTATGGATTAATTACGATAGTAAATTTGAAATTTAAAAACAAAAAAAAATTAAAATTTTAAAAATAAAAAACTTGTTTTTATAAAAAGATCAATGGTGTGAAGAAATGGTAAATAATAGAGATCAGATTGTGATTACAGATATGAAATGGAGCTCTGATGGCCAGCACATATGTATTGTCTATAACGACGGAGTAATTATTATGGGCTCATTAGAAGGCAATCGAATATGGGTAAAAGAATTGAAAAATACTGCTTTAACAAACATAGAAGTAATAATTACCTATTTTCTAATAAAATAAATTTTTTTTAAAATTTTAATTAAACAAAAAGTGGTCTCCGGATAAACGATTACTATTATTTGGTCTTTCAAACGGAGAGGTTCACATATACGATTTTAATGGTAATTTCATGGACAAAATGAATATTAAATGTTTAGAGTCTTTAGGTGCAAAGATATCTTCTATTGATTGGTATAACGGTAAATACGGCTTTATATCATCTGATGCACCAGCTTTAGCTGTTTGCTATTCGAATGGTAGATGTCAAATAATGAGAAATGAAGCTGATGACAATCCGGTTTTAATTGATTGTCAAATGGAAGTTGTTTGCGCACAATGGAACCATGACGGATCAATTTTAGCAATTGGAGGAATTCAATTAAATGATGACAAAGAGTCAAATCAAGTTCAATTTTATACACCATGGGGACAAGTAAAAAAATAAAAATAGCTTAAATAAAACTTGGAAAAAAATAACGATTATTATATCTATTTTTATTAAGCATTTAAAAACCTTAAAAGTTCCTGGAAAAAGAATAAAATCTTGTAACTGGGAAGGAAATAGTTTAAGAATAGTAATAGCTATAGATTCATTAATCTATTTCGCAAATTTAAGACCTGTTTACAAAGTAAATTTTATACCCAATATAATTATTTAATTTAAAATTTATAATTAATTAAAAAATTTTTCCAAACAGTGGTGTTATTTGAACGACACAATAGTTTATTCGTTTACAAAACAAAACAAAAATGAACAATCAATCATGTTTTTTGATGTTAAAACTGGTGAAAGTTATATGAAATATATGAAAAATTTGTTAGGTATAGCTGGTTGTGGAGATAATTGCGTTTTGATTGGACAAGGCGATGATTCTGTTGGTTCTACTTTGGCTCAATCGTTAGCTGCTAATAATCTGGTCAACAAAATCTCTAACGCAAGAGTAACTCATCAAGTTCAATATGCTATTGTTCTATGCAATTCGATTGGTGTTCCAATTGAAAATAAATACATTGATTTTCAACCTTTGTATTGGGCTATGAGTCAAACTCATGTTTTAGTCGCATCTAGGTCTTATTTTTATTTATGGAATTACCAATCTACCGTGGACAGAAACTCATTGAAAAAACAAACATTTGAAAAATTGGTTTTTATCGATAATGCTAACATATCTGTGCAAATGAAATCAGACGACTCGGCCATAGTTGCCATCGGACCTAGTCTTCAAGAATCAAAAAATCCAATCACTTGTGTAGCTATAAGTAATCAATTCTTTTTCATCGGACGTCAATCCGGTTTTATACAAAAGTTTAGTTTAGCAACTGGAAATGTTGCTGATGTGCATTTAAACGAATCTAACGGTATCATAGCATCCAAAATAAGTATTAATTCAAACTCTACGTAATTTATTTTAACATATGAATAATAATAAAATAAAAATAAATTTCTAAATTTATTTATTTAAAAGTAAAATGGCAGTAATTGATACCAGCTCAGTGTTGAAAATATTTGATTTAACTCAAAAGGTAGAAAGAGAAGATTTTGCTAGTTTTAAACGTAATGATGTGTGGAACGTAGTCTGGTCTTCTGACAATCCAGACACTTTTGTTTGCATGGAAAAAATAAAAATGTATATTTATCGCGATACACAAGCCGAAGAACCGATCTCATGTAGTGGTTACATATGCAATTTCTCTGAATTACAAGTTAAAGTACTGTTTTTAGATGATTTAATGACCAGGCCAGAGACACCAAACAAATCGGATGTAGCCGAGTTCGATACTAAACCACTAAGAGACACTAGAGAATTATTAGACAAAATTGATTTATCTGAAGCTACACAATTTATAGAACAAAATCCACATGCAAGACTATGGCGTTTATTGGCCGAAACAGCTCTTAATAAATTAGATATAAAAACAGCTGAACATGCATTTGTTAAATCTAAAGATTATTATGGTATCGATTTTGTCAAAAAGTTACAAAACATACCAGTAAAATTAATTTGATTATAACATTTTTTTTTTAATCTTAAATATTTTTTTTCTGAATTTAGAACCAAAATTTAAAAAAAGCCGAAATTTCTGCTTATTTTAACATGTTTGATGAAGCTGAGCAAACTTATTTGGAAAATGATAGAAAGTTTGAAATATTTAATTTATCTTATTTATTTAATATTCTTGAATATGCCAATAACCATTAATTAATTAAAACTTTTTATTTTATAATTAAAGAGACTTAGCTTATATATTGCGAAAAAAATTAGGCGATTGGTTTAAAGTGTTACAACTATTAAAATCAGATTCTAGAAAAATTATTGATAATGAGCAAGAAATGAATGGCTTAGATTTGTTAAGCACAGCTCTGGAAGGAACCAGTGATCCACAATTAGAAGAAGCTTATAATGAAATAGGAGATTTCTATTATGAGAAACAAAGATGGGATTTAGCTGTTAAATATTATAAACTTAGTAGAAATTTGGAAAAGCAAGCTGAATGTTTTTACGTGTTAGAAGATTACAATAGTTTGATAAAAATAATGGACGAGTTGCCAGAAAATAGTGAATTGTTATCTGTAATTTAGAAAAAAAAAATTTTATTAATTTTTTTTTTTTAATTTTTTTTTTAATACAGAAAATTGCTAGTATGTTTGAATCAGTTGGTATGTGTAAAGAAGCTTGCGAAGCATATTTAAAAACCCAAAATGTAAATGCAGCTGTAGACACGTGTGTAAAATTGAATCAATGGGACGAAGGTGTGAGACTTGCCAAGCAATATAACATGCCACAAGTGGACAATTTACTAGCTAAACAGGCGAACACATTTTTGGAACAAAATAAAATATTCAATGCGATCGAGTTGTATCGTAAAGCAAGACATTATCTAGATGCAGCTAGATTAATGTTCCAAGTAGCTGACAAAGAAGCAAAGCAAAGAAATTCGCCTGTTTTGATAAAAAAAATGTATGTTTTGGCAGGTCTGTTAGTCGAGCAGTATAGAGACTTGATCAAATCAGGTGGTATTTTGTCAAACAAGAATAAAAACATTGCTCAAAGAGAGCAAGCTTCTAAAGCTCTGGATGGTATTCTGAGTGAAGAATCTACAATAGCAATTAAAGATTCTAAAATTTTGGACAATTGTTGGCATGCAGCTGAAGGGTATCATTTTTCGATGTTGTGTGAGAAACAATTAAGAGAAGGTAAAATAGATGCTGCATTTAAAACTTCGATGGCTTTGATGGACTATGACGATGTTCTGAACCCGAAACATATTTATAGTTTAATAGGTAAATTGATTTTAAACAAAAAAAGAGATTTAAAAATTCAAAAAAAAACAAATTATTTATAAGCATTATGTGCATGTGGTAATGGATCTTATTACGCTGCTTCTAGAGCTTTTATTAAATTAGAATCATGTGAAGAAATACAAGAAAGCGAGAGAAAAGAATTCGAATCTTTAGCTTTTCAAATATTTTCTTAGTAAATTAATAAAAATAAAATTTTAAAAATAAAAATTATTAAACTATTTTATCAAACTTTAGTCATACACCTAAAGACAAAAAACCGGCATTAAGAGGTGACTGCCCCCAATGCGGTACACACATAACTGAATGGTATACAAATTGTCCTAATTGTGACACTAAATTTGCGCCTTGTATCGTCTCTGGTAGACCAATACTTGAAACTCAATTTTGGGTATGTGGCTCTTGCAAGCATCGAGCTATTGAGACTGAAATTGCGAATAGGATCGCTTGTCCTCTGTGTCATATGCCAGTTAGATAATTTCTTCTTTGTTTTTAAATTAATTTAATTTGAAAAAGTTAAATAATAATTTTTTATTAAATGAAAAATCTGAATTAAATAATATTTTAATTTTTTCTAATAAATTTAAATAAATCGAATAAAATTAAATTTTTGTCTATTTTAATTTTGTATCCTTTTGTTAGTAAACTGAAAATTAAGCCAATTAAAATAGTTATTAAAGTTCCAAATGCAGTATACCACATATAAGACATGTAAAAAAATTTCTCAAAACCTTTAGGTATATACAAGTTACTTGAATTAGATATAAGAAAACTTTGATTTGTAATATTGCAAAATTCAATTGAAAAATTTAATTTTGGATAAACAGGCTTAACAACATAAGCTCCAATGCTTATCCATAAACTGCTTACAAAGCCAATTATTGTACCTATTAAAACACCAGTTTTATTTGTTATTGAAAATAAAATGCCTAATAAAAATAGCCCGATCAATGGAGCATTAAAAGCTCCGTTTAAACTTGAACTAATCTGAGTCAAGTTTCCACCTAGAGTCGAAATTAGAAAAGCTAAACAAACACTTATAAAACCACAAATTAATACAATTAATTTGTTTAATTTTAATATTTTTTGATCATCAAAATTTTTAAAAAATAATCTTAAAAAATCTTGCCATATAATAGCCGCCTGACTGTTTATACAAGAAGACACAGAAGACAACGAAGCACAAAATATTGAACCTAGAAACAAACCATTAAAACCTGGTATTGATTTAAAGTTATTTAAAACATAATAGCCGATCAGTTGATTCGGATTATTAATTTCATTCATTCTCAAAGGATCACACTTTGAATATTTAGTATAAAGTATTAAGCCATTAAAACAGCATAGAGAAACAATTAGAAAAATGCCAGGCGAATTCAATAATAAAGCTCTTTGTGCATTTAATTTTGATTTTGACGCTTGAAATCGTTGCAACATTTGTTGATCGAAACAGTACGAAATAGACATATAAAATAACATACCAAAAAATAAAGACCAAAAAGACTGACGAACAAAAGGATCCGGATTAAAATCGAACAAGTTTAATCTACCTCCAGACAAACTAGTGTTCCATATATTTTCAAAACCATTTACATCATAAACTCCTTTTACAAATATTATCAAAAGACTAAGAAACATAATCATGGCTTGGAATAGATCAGTCCATATCACAGATCTAATCCCGCCTATCGATGTATATAAAGTAGCTATTGAGCCTATCAAAAATATGGAAATTTTTTCATCTAAATTTGCCAATGCACTCAAAGTGGTTGCTGGTCCGTACATAAATATTGATGAAGATATAAAATTTCTCAATATGTAACAAAACATGCCTACTTGTCTGACTAACTTTGATTCAAATCTAATCTCAACATATTCGAAAATACTAACTAGTTTAAGCTTAGCAAAAAAAGGTCCTGTTATGAATGCACCAAAGATTGGAACAATCATTTGAGCAAACACAACTATATAGTATTGAATGCCGTATTGGTAGACTTCGGCTGGCATTCCTAATAAAGCTGTTGATGAATAAAATGTTGCCAATAGTGAAAATGCTATTGGCAAAGTTCCGATTGAAGAACTAGCTGTTAAATAATCATTTATTTGAGATTTAGAATTTAAATTGTCCAACTCTATTGATTCAATCTTAGTTGTTCGAATTATAAAATTAAATTTTAATATTCTTTTTAACCAACTAAAAAGACCAATAAATAGAGAAACTAAAAGGATCAAAATAAATATGAAATAGTCTATTAGCTGTATGGATTCTTTCATTATCTCAAATTTTATAGGTTAAAATTAAAAGTAAAAAAATTTTTTGTTTAAATACATAAGATGATATGTTTTTATCTTTAAATTTTTTTTCTAATAAAAATATTAATCATTTGAAATTTTATTTTCAATTAAAATTTTCAAAAATTAAAATATAATATTATAAACTATGTTATAACTTGGTTTAACTTTATTTTAAAAAGTTTAAGTTTCATAAGCATTTGAAAAAGATTAAATACATTTTGTAAAAAAAAATTTCAATATAAAAATTTAAAACATATTTTCTCTAAAATAATTCAAAATATTTTTAATTTAAAAAGAAATAAATTTTATTTTTAAATATGTATCATCTGTAAATAGAAAAGATAAAAAAATTAGAAGAATTATTTTCTTTCAACGACTTGACATTGTATATATGATTCCCAAAATAAAAAAAATTCAAATATATTTATTACTTTAAAATTAATAAATTTAAAATTAATAGCTTTAAATAAATTTTATTTTAAAAATTATTATTTTTTATTTATACGATTTTAATTATTGTTATAAAAAAAACTTAAATAAAAATCTAAAAAAAATTTTTTTATTTTTAAATGAGAAAAACGAAAAAAAAAAGATGAAAAAATTTACTTTTTTAATTTTAAATCTCTTTTTAATTGCATTTTTAATAAATTATTTTAATAAAATCAATTTAAATTTAAATTTTGAATCTCAAACTTCAGAGATATTAACCAGAGACTTTTTAAGATATGTTTGTAAAGATGTTAAAAGAATTGGTGGTAATCCTGATCATGTTAAAAATGCTCCAAACAAATTGTATAGAATTGATGGAGCTTGGTTTATATGTTTTGATACAAATTTAAAACCAGTTGAAAACGATTGTAATGTTATTTCATTAGGAGTTAATACAGATTATTCATTTGACCAGGAAATGAATACAATTAGTAAATGCCATGTTCATTCGTTTGATCCAATAATTGAAGATGTGTTTTTCTCTAAAATAAGAAATTCAGATGAAAAATTAAAAGATTCTCCAATTTTAAAAGTAAATGATAAATGGCATTTTTACAAACTTGGAGTTAGTAGTTCAAAAACAGAATTAAATTCATTAAAATTAGGAAGTTCTATTAATTTTGAAAACATGTTAAAATTACTTAAATTGGAAAACAAAATAATTGATATATTTAAAATGGATATTGAAGGGGCTGAAAAAGAAATAATAAGAGATTTAAATATGGACTATGCATGCAAATATATAAAACAATTTGTTTTAGAAACACATACAAATATGAATTTTCAAGAGTTATCGAAACTGGAAAAATGTTTTAGACTATTCAAAAGAGATACAAGATTTTTTATCACTATGCAAGGAAGTAATACAGGTATTTTGACTGAATTTCAAATAAAAGACAATTTTAGCTTACCATTAAAAAAATTTAATGACGAGATAAGACTTGCCGAATTTATGTTTGTCAATGGAGAACTTTATTTCATAAACAGAAATTTTATTTGAATTTCAATTTAATTTATTTTTTATTTTTATTTATTTTTTTTTATTTTTAACCATTTTCTTTTATTCAGCTAAAATAAATTAATTTTAAACTATCAATTATGAGAAATCTGTCTAAAGCGAATAATGCACAATATCAAAGTAAGGATAACAAATTAAAAACTTATAATTGATATTTAATTTATGGCAAATTAAGTAATATTCTAATATAAATAAAAGATTTTTTAATTAAATTTAAGTATTCGTTATAAAAAATTTATAAAATTTGTTTGTTTATTCCTATGGTCGAATAAACTAAATATATTTTACAGTTTTAAATGTTTCTATATATTTTATAACTTAAATCATTTACTCTTAGTAATGATAAAAAATTTACAAAACCTCAACTTAAACTAAACGATAGATTGATTCCTAATGAAAATGGTATAACCTACCTAGGTTTACCAATAGGAAAACAAGATTACATTGATGAATACGTTGAAAACAAAATGAATTAAGTAGAAAAAAGTCTCTATTCCTTGTACACCCTGAATGATGTTAACCGAGAGTGATGAATCCCTTAACACTTTCCTTTTTCGTTTTTTGCGTAATCTACAATTAGATATTGCCTTGAAAATCATTATATACCGGACAAAAAACTAAAAGATTTCAACATCAGACAAAACATACTGTTAAAAAAAATGATTGGTATCAACAAATTTTCAAGAACAAAACCTCTAAATGAAGCTCTCAATCTGGAATCCATCAAACAAATTTATTATAAGCACAAAATTTTCTTCCTTAGGCAAATAATGGCTAATAAACTATGCTATAAAATTTCTAATCCTACATGGGTTAATTACAAATATGATAATAGATATAGTACCTCTTTTTGTATGCAATTATAAAAAATTGGAAAACGTGATGCACCTCAAGTGCATGGACTATAAATTGGATATCTCAATCAAATTAATTGAATTTAATTTTAAATGTCTAAACTTAGGACTCATAGATTCTATTAAATACTACTTCTTTCTTATTAAAATAGGCATTCAAAACAATAGCAACTATTTTTATCTTTATAACGACTTAAATAACTTACTTAAAGCAATTACTTGATTTATGTTCCTTCTCTGCTTTTATACTATCTAATTCCTTTTAAATAAATTTTTTACTGTTGCCTACGAAGGTATAAATTTTTTTTTTGTTTATTTTAATTGTAAATTTTTTTGGTAATTTTAAGGTTCTGTAATGAACCTGTATTCACAATTTTCAATTCTTATCTAATTTTTTTTCTTTAGTATATGCCTATGGGGCTTAAATTTTTAATAAATAAATAACTTAAATCATTAGCTTATATAAAAACATAACTTAATAGGAAAAAACTTGAATTTTAATTTATTTTTAAGAATAGCATGCTAAAGAATACGGTATTACATTTTTAAATTTTTATCAGTGATAATTATATTTTGTATGAATAATTAAATTCATCTATAGCTTATTTTTTATTTTTTGTTTGAATAAAACTTTTTTTGAAACAAATAAATCACACAAATATACATATGATTTGTTTAAAATATAATAAAAAATTCAAATCATGATTTAATTAATTTTTACTTTTTCTATTATCAAAAATCATTTTTATAAAATACTAAAAAAATTTTTAAGTAACAAGAAAAAATTCTTATCTAAATTTTGATTATATTTTTTAATATTAATTATAAAAATTGACTTGTATAAAAAAAGTTATTAAATTTAAATAATTGAAAAAAAAGTTAAAGAATAAAAAAAAAGTTATAAAAATTTGAAAATATTGATTTTTTAATATCTCTCTCAAGAGTAGCCTGTAGTCTATAAATGCCTTTTGCATATATAATATTTTTATATAAGCTTGAATTAAAAAAAATAATATTAAAAGTAATTTTCTTAATATAAAATTTTTGATAATTTGTATACAAAATTAAACTTTTAAATTTCCTTTTTAAAGAAAGTAATAGTAATAGAAATAGTAATAAAAATTAGATTGAGTTAGCCCAGATGATGAGAAGAAAATTTGCATTTTAAAATCTATTTAGTCTTTTTGGTTAAAAATAGAAATAAAATTTAAATAATTTTTTATAACATTTTACAACAAAAGAAAAACTACAAATATGAATATACCATAAGAGAATGAATATGAATTCTTAAAAATCTCAATATGTTCAGTTTGCTTGCCAAAATGTCTTAAAATGTTTTGGACCTAAAAAAACACAATCGAGTTATATTTTTAAATTTAAATTTAATTTAGTACGTGAAAATATTAAAAAATGTTTAATTTTTTCTATAACACATGTTTTTCTTATTATTATAAAAAAAGCTTAAATAAAAATCTAAAAAAAAATTTTATTTTTAAATGAGAAAAACGAAAAAAAAAGATGAAAAAATTTACTTTTTTAATTTTAAATCTCTTTTTAATTGCATTTTTAATAAATTATTTTAATAAAATCAATTTAAATTTAAATTTTGAATCTCAAACTTCAGAGATATTAACCAGAGACTTTTTAAGATATGTTTGTAAAGATGTTAAAAGAATTGGTGGTAATCCTGATCATGTTAAAAATGCTCCAAACAAATTGTATAGAATTGATGGAGCTTGGTTTATATGTTTTGATACAAATTTAAAACCAGTAGAAAATGATTGTAATGTTATTTCATTAGGAGTTAATACAGATTATTCATTTGACCAGGAAATGAATACAATTAGTAAATGTCATGTTCATTCGTTTGATCCAATAATTGAAGATGGATTTTTCTCTAAAATAAGAAATTCAGATGAAAAATTAAAAGATTCTCCAATTTTAAAAGTAAATGATAAATGGCATTTTTACAAACTTGGAGTTAGTAGTTCAAAAACAGAATTAAATTCATTAAAATTAGGAAGTTCTATTAATTTTGAAAACATGTTAAAATTACTTAAATTGGAAAACAAAATAATTGATATATTTAAAATGGATATTGAAGGTGCTGAAAAAGATATAATAAGAGATTTGAATATGGACTATGCATGCAAATATATTAAACAATTTGTTCTAGAAACACATACAAATATGAATTTTCAAGAGTTATCTAAACTTGAAAAATGTTTTAGATTATTCAAAAGAGATACAAGATTTTTTATCACTATGCATGGAAGTAATACAGGTATTTTGACCGAATTTCAAACCAAAGATACTTTTAGTTTACCATTAAAAAATTTTAATGACGAAATAAGTCTTGCCGAATTTATGTTTGTCAATGGAGAACTTTATTTTATTAATAAAAATTTTATTTAAATTATAATAAAGCATTTTTTTAAAATTTTTCTATTTTTCTTTTATTAACTAACAGTATTATATCTTTTTTTATTGATTAGCTATTTTCAGTGTTCAAAGTTAAACCATTTATTTTCTTAAATTGATAATAAAGATGAAACATCTAATTATATAATTAAAACTCATGTTAATGTTTTTCACATAATTTTAAGATTATCCAAAACATTTTTTAGTGAATTTTCTTCCTAAATAAAAAAATCTACAAAAAATTTTATTATTTCAATAACGAGAAACAATTTATTAAAATTTATTCATCAAAATATCTACTACTTAATTGAAAACCTTTATAGTTTATTTTTCTATTTACCAAATTCAGTATTTAAAAGAAAGTAAAATCTTGCTGGTTTAAATAACTTTTGAGCAAAAACTGCAGATTTACTAGAGTCATGTTATTTAAGATTTATTTTTTAACTTAAACTAAAATTCAAAACTTTGTTAAAATTTTTTTCGATTTGAAATTTTCTCCAAATTTGCAATAATTTTTGCAAGAAATATTTAAAAAAAAAACAAAACACATACATAGAAATATATTCACTTTTTTTTATATTTTCAAACTCTAAATACAATCATGCTTTTAAGATACGTTTATTTATTAGCATTAGAAAAATATAGCTCTTGAAAAATTTTCTATTTTTTTCTACATTTTTTAAATCTTATTTAATCAATTTTTAATTTAAGATCAATTAAATCAAGATTATAATAAAAATAAATAAATAAAAATGGTTCGTATGAATTCATTGGCCGATGCTTTAAAAACTTTATGTAACGCTGAGAAAAGACACAAAAGACAAGTATTATTGAGACCTTGTTCCAAAGTAATAGTCAAATTTTTGACCGTAATGATGAAACACGGCTACATTGGTGAATTTGAAATAATTGATGATCACAGAGCTGGCAAAATTGTAGTAAACTTGAACGGACGTTTGAACAAATGTGGTGTTATCAGTCCTAGATTTGATGTAACCATTAACTCAATTGAAACATGGACCAAAAACTTATTACCATCCCGTCAATTCGGCTACATTGTATTAACCACATCACACGGCATTATGGACCATGAAGAAGCCAGACGAAAACATACCGGAGGAAAAATTTTAGGATTCTTTTTCTAAAATTTTTTTCTCAAAACAAAAAAAATTTAAGTCTATTTGTCATTTGGTTTTAAAACGATTTTTAAGATCAATGTGGAATACAAACAAAAATCAAATGTCAAAATATTTAAATTTTTTTTAATAAAAAAAAAGATTCAAAAAAAAAAAAAATTATTTTTTAAAAATTTTTATTTAAAATTTCGGAGAACAAACAATTTTGCTATTTAAATGTCCCAAATTTGTTAATTGACCTGAATCCGAGCCAGATTCATCTGTTTCTAAACATACAGCATCCTGGTAAAATAAATTAATTGATTAAAA
The DNA here is from genome assembly GCA_021432725.1 of Brachionus angularis. Classification (NCBI taxonomy): domain Eukaryota; kingdom Metazoa; phylum Rotifera; class Eurotatoria; order Ploima; family Brachionidae; genus Brachionus; species Brachionus angularis. The sequence goes on along the minus strand of JAJVDD010000002.1, from coordinate 283,117 downwards.
TTTAGATAAAAAAAAATAGAATTTAAAGAAATGTTTTTATGTACTTGTAAAAATGAACCAGAGACACTTAGATTTACATTCAAGTGTTTATCATTGTTTATTAAAAGCTCAATTTTGCCTGACTTTCTGATCCTTAGTTTTCCTATATTACCTTCGCTTAGATCATATAATTGTAAATTTTCTGGTATCTGAAACAATATCAATTCTTTGAATAAAAAATGAATTAAATTTATTAAAAATTATTAAAGAGTTATTTTATATTCAAGAATTCAAGTACTTTCTGATTGATCTGATTCGAATACATTTTTTAATTTTTTTAATTCAATCTCTGATGCATTTTTGATTGCATTTGACGTATTCGAATCATATTCTTCTTTTATATTTGCTTTAAATTTAATATAAGCAGGCTCTTCTTCTTCTTTGCTGTCTTCTAGCAAAAGACTATTTTCTAATTTAATTCTATTCTCATAACTATCTGGTTCTTTTTTGGCCGAGCTTTTTTCACCAGAAGATGAAATACTAGAAGAACCTATAACTTTTGAATACGACTCGTTTGTGTCTTTATTACCAACTAAAATAATTTTTAATTTATTAAATATTTTTTTAAATTAAAAAAATAATAATAATTTTACATACATCTCTTGGTTGATTCGGCCGGTCCAGCTTCGAATATTGAATGAGACTGAATTAAGTTTTGTTGTCTGTTGGGTCGACCGCGTGCTGCGTTTAGATTTGGTCCTATTGGCCTACGAGGCTGTTTTGACTTGTCTTTTTCGGCTTGCTCTGGTTCTGGTTTAACTTCTCGCTTAGATCTATCGATTGAAAGATTTGGTACAAAAACACGTTTAGCTGCTGCCGGTTGATTCTGAGCTTGAGTAGAAGATTTTGCTGTTGATTGTTGTTGTTGCTTTGAAGGACTTGAAGTGTTTGTTTCTGATTTAATTGATAAATTTTCTGTTTTGAAAAAAAAACATATTTTTATATTACAAAAAATGAATAAAAAAGATTGTTTTTTTTATTAAACCTAAATTAGGAGTTGATGATTCTTGTTTGAGCTCTTTCTTATTTGGTAAATTGTTTTTTTCTGACATTTTTATTATTTTAAATAACTTAAAATTTTTAAAAAATTTCTTTTTGATTTTAAGTTTAAAATTTGAATTTAAAAATTCAAAAAAAGCTAAATTAAATTATATTTTGTTTTTGATTTAGAAATCTTGAATTTTTTTATCTCAAAATGACAAACTAAAGTTTTTTGTTTGTTGCAAAATTAATTGCGTTTTATGCTAAACCAATTTTTAAAAGATTTATATTGTTTTCATTGAATTGCAAAATTATTGATCAATACAATTTATAAAATATTTTTCTAAAAAATCTTAAAACCGCAATTAATTTTGCAACAATCTAATCAAATCACCGAAAATTGAATATTGGCAAAATTTTACAAATAAGAATATCACAACTAGCTACGCCACCTCTGGTAAGAATGATGGTTAATATAAGCAAAAATGTCATTAACTAAATAATTTATATCTTTTATGTATTTTCCAAAATTAAGCATATTAAGGAAAAATAAATTTTTAGTATATTATAGGTATTTTTATTAAGAACAAAGACATTTGCTTATATTTTTACAAACGCAAATTTTTAATATTGAAGCTAATTATTGTTTTTGGCAAATAACTTAAATATAATAAAATATATAAGAAATAATCTTTTAAACAGTTTGATTAATCAACTGAACAGTTGATAAATATTCTAAAGCTTGTAAACTAATTTTTTGGCCTAATGAAAATTTTCCAACCAGATCACAACATTCGCAATCAGAATCATATTAAGACTAAAAATTCCATTTATTTGTTTTTGGTGACGTAGAGCTTTTTTGACAATTTTAAAATACAGAAAATTTTCAATATATATATATTTATATATTACTTTAGATTTTATTTTTTATTTCTATGCTTAAAAATTTTGCAAATTCATAAAAAATTTCAAATTTCAACTATAAATTTTAGTCTTTTTTTAAATATATACACTTTTATAAAATTCTTCTTTTTTTTTTTATAATATAATAATAAAAACCATTCATATTTGAAATAAATAGTTGAACACGTATTGCTTATATATTTACATGCTATATATTTTAAAATTGAAATATTTTAGATTAATTTTAATTTTTTATTTAAAAAAAAAAAATAAATATATATATAATATCAATTTATTAAGATATTATTAATAATTGTTTATATAAAATTTTTAATATTCTAAAATGCCTTTGAAACTGGAAATAAAGCGCAAATTATCGGCTAGATCAGACAGAGTTAAATCAGTTGATATACACCCGACTGAACCATGGATGTTAGTCAGTTTATACAATGGTAACGTACATGTTTGGAATCATGAAACACAAGTACAAATTTTGAATTAAAATAAAACAAAAACTTAAATAATTAATTTTTTTAATTGAAATAAAAAAGCAACTTGTAAAATCTTTTGAAGTATGTGAACCACCAGTGAGAACAGCTAAGTTTATAGCAAGAAAAAATTGGATTATAACAGGTTCGGATGATATGCAAATACGAGTGTTTAACTATAACACATTGGAACGAGTGCACATGTTCGAGGCTCACTCGGACTATATTCGTTGTATAGCTGTGCATCCGACTCAATCATATATTTTATCAAGTAGCGATGACATGTCTATTAAACTTTGGGACTGGGATAACAAATGGACTTGTAAACAAATATTCGAAGGACATACACATTATGTTATGCAAATTGTATTCAATCCGAAAGATAACAACACATTTGCCAGCGCTAGTTTGGACAAAACAGTTAAAGTTTGGCAACTAGGCTCAACACATCCGAATTTTACTCTTGAAGGACATGAAAAAGGAGTAAACTGTGTAGATTATTATCACGGCGGAGACAAACCGTATCTAATATCCGGTGCAGATGATCGGTTAGTAAAGATATGGGACTATCAGAATAAGACTTGTGTACAAACACTAGAAGGGCATTCACAGAATATATCATGTGTAGCATTTCATACAGAATTGCCATTGATTCTAACAGGTTCTGAAGACGGTACTATAAAACTTTGGCACTCGAATACATATAGATTAGATAATACGTTGAATTATGGATTGGAACGTGTTTGGGCTATTTGTTGTTTGAAAGGATCTAATAATGTTGCTATTGGTTATGACGAGGGTAGTGTTATGATCAAGCTAGGTAGAGAAGAGCCTGCCATATCGATGGATAGTAGTGGTAAAATTATATGGGCTAAACATTCAGAAATACAACAAGCAAATCTAAAAGCTTTGACAGATCAAGAATCAATCAAAGACGGAGAACGATTACCACTTAATATTAAAGACATGGGTGCTTGTGATATTTATCCACAAACCATATCGCACAATCCAAATGGTAGATTCGTAGTCGCTTGTGGTGATGGTGAATATATAATTTATACTTCAATGGCATTGCGTAACAAAGCATACGGTCCAGCACAAGAGTTTATATGGTCTTACGATTCGTCCGAATATGCTATACGAGACGGCAATCAAATTAAGATATTCAAAAACTTCAAAGAAAGAAAATCTTTTAAGCCTAATTTTGGAACAGAAAATATATACGGTGGACAATTGCTTGGAGTTAAATCAGTTTCAGGTTTGTCGTTCTATGATTGGGAAACAAATGATTTAATTAGGCGTATTGAAATAACTCCCAAGATGATATTTTGGTCAGAAAATGGTGAATTGGTTTCCATAGCATGTGAAGACAGTTTTTACATTCTACGCTATGATTCTGAATGTTTAGCAAAAGTAAAAGAGAATTCAGAATTGATGACTGAAGACGGAATCGAAGATGCTTTTACAGTATTGAACGAGGTAAACGAAAGTGTTCGTACTGGTCTATGGATAGGCGATTGTTTCATTTACACAAACTCATTGAACAGATTAAACTATTACGTAGGTGGTGAAATTTGTACAATATCACATCTTGATAGGCAAATGTATCTATTGGGTTATATACCAAACGACAATCGTGTTTATTTGAGTGATAAAGAATTAAATATTGTTTCATATTCGTTGTTGTTGTCTGTTCTAGAATATCAAACAGCTGTGATGAGAAAAGACTTTGAAACAGCTGACAAAGTGTTACCAACAATTCCCAAAGATCAATGCTCAAGAGTGGCTCACTTTTTGGAAAAACAAGGCTTCAAACAACAAGCCTTAATAGTTTCAAATGATCCAGAACACAAATTTGATTTAGCCCTACAATTAGGAGATTTAAGAACTGCTTATGAAATAGCCAAAGAATCTGATAGTGAACAAAAATGGAAATTGTTGGCAGAAATAGCGACTAAGAAATGCGAATTTAGTTTAGCTCAAGAATGCTTAGCCAAAGCTGAAGACTATGGTAGTCTTATTTTATTGGCAAGTTCAAGTGGTAATTCGAACATGATGTTAAATATAGCCGAAAATTCAAAGCATAAAGGCCAAAATAATATCTCGTTTTTGTCATATTTTGTTCTAGGTAAATTGGAAGAGTGTTTAGAATTGTTGATCGATACTAATCGTTTGCCAGAGGCTGCTTTCTTTGCAAGAACTTATTTGCCGTCTCAGGTATCTCGAGTAGTCAAGTTATGGCGCGAGGAATTAAAAAAAAGCAATGAAAAAGCTGCTCAAGCTTTGGCTGATCCTTTAGAATATGAAAATTTGTTTAGTGGTTATCATGATTTGGTTAAAACAGAACAGTATTTGCTTAAAGAAAGAGTTGAAAATTTGCCAGCAAGCTCTTATCCAAATATAATAGTAAATTAAATCTTAAATTTAAATAACTTTGATTTTTTTTTTTAATATTTTTTTTAAACAAAGCCAAACTCTTCTAGAAAACCAGTCGAAGAAATGTTAGAAGCTGAGCAAAGCAATGAGTTTAGTTATCAAAGACCTGTTGAGAGTACAGGCGAGAATGAGCAATATGGCCAAGAAGATGAAGAAGAAGAAGAGGAAGAAGTAGAGGAGAATAAATATAATAAAAATCAAGAACAAGAAAACTCTATAGCGAATTTAGCTAAAAAAATTCAAGAGACAAAATTGAATCAATCGCCACCACCAGTACAAGAACAATCAAAAAGTCCTCAACCAGTCGTGGATTCAGCAAGTAAAGATGACTTAGATGATCTTGATATTGAGCTTGAAAATGTTGATACAACAGATGTTAACTTGGATGATGATGATGACGAATTATCTGATGAATAAAATCTAAAAATATAGTTTTTTTTATTTATTAAAAAATTTATTTAATTCGATTAAGTTTAGCTTTATTTTATTTTATTATTGTTTAAATATATTTTATTAAAATTCGAATATTCAAAAACACAAACAAAAACTTGGTCATTTAAATTTCAACAAGAGAACGTATTTAATTTCAAGCAAACAAAATTCATTTATTTTTATTTTATTTTTTTTCAATAATTTATAAAAAATTTTTTAAAAATAAAATTAATTAAAAAAAAAAAAAATAAAATTTATATTTTATTTGTCTTATTGGGAACATATTGTACGTCATGAGTAGAAGAAGCTTAATAACCTGAGCATTCAAAAATTTTCTGTTATTTTAATCATTTTTTATTTATCTGGAAAATTTCAAAATTTTTAATTTTCTAAGTCTATAAATGATTAAAAATTTAATTTTTAATTCTCTTTTTTCTTCGCTTGAACTAATATTCATTTTATTATATAATAAATTAATTCTTGTTACTGGAAGCGGATGTCTAAAAATTGACAAAGCATAATCAATGCCATGTCTCGATATGAATATATAAAATATTCTTTAAAGCTAGTTAAGCTTCTAAATAAAAAATTAATTAAAATAATAATAAGATTAAACTTAAAACAAAAAGAATGCATTTTGGCATTATAATCCTGGTTTAACTTGTATTACAGTATATCACCAATATTCAGTAAAATTTATGTTTATTAAAAAAATTTATTTTTAACAAAAATAAATTAATATATATTTACAATATAAAATTTATAAAATTTAATAAATTTAATACTAAAAATCATTGACTAATCATACAAAGATTTTTTATTAAATCTTATTCTATTTTGAAAATTAGTGCTTAATTTGAAATTTTCTTTGTATTGAAACAAAAAATTGAATTTTTTGCTTTTGTTTTGAAAAAATTTTTTAAATAATTTCCTAAACCGGGCACTGGTCAAATAGTAAATAAAAAAATTAATTGAATGATTCAAATACATTAGTATGATTAAAAATAATTGAGCCATGTTTAACCATTCGTAGTATAAATTCGATTCATTAATATTTTGACTTAAATTTTCTATTTTATGTTTTATTTCATTTAAAAATACATAAAACAAAACTATTGGTAAAGTCAAAGCCAAAAATATAAAAGATATACACAATAACATGATTGTTACCTTTTTGCCTAGTAATTTATTATTTTTTGCTTCGTTTAACCTTAAATTTAATTCCAATAAATTGGAAATTCTTTTGTTGAAATTAGCGTTGTTATTGTTTGCAGGAGTTGTTAGTTCTTTGGACAATCTCTGATACTGAACAGAATATTTGAGTCTTTGATTTTGATCTATGATTGGTATATGAAAAGTATTAGCAGAATTTTTACGAGTATTTGGATCCGAATTGGTTTTAGACTTAAACTGAGATATATAGATAAAATTTCGGTATTTTTGGGCTTTGGTTATATTTAAAATGATTAAAATATTAAATGATAAAATTAAAACAAATGGAATAAGACTATAGAAAAGCTTGTCTATAATTGGCCACATTGATTTAAGGCTATTTGAACCGGTTAGATCACATTTGTAATGTTTTTGTTCTGGTGCGAATAGATTCAAGCTCAAATTAAGCTCTTTTAAATAGTCGTTTATAAATTCGGAATGGTCCAATTCGACAAGATTCATATTCCATAATAAATGAGAATTTAATGATAAATAAAACATACTTATCAAACAAACTATAAACTTAAAAGAGTTTGTTGTGGATAATTTGGCAGCTTTGAAAGGAGAATAAATGGCTATTAGTCTTAAAAAACAAATGATCACAATTAGACATGAACTTAAATGGCTAAAAAAATATGCCAAAAATGTAACCAATTTGCATATTAATCTGAATTTATTTTTAGGATTATAGTTTAAGCTATTCAACCACTCGAATCCAAAGCCAAAATACAATACATTCAAGTCGCAAATAGTTAACAAAGACAAATAGAAATAAATAGCTATTAATCCATTTCTGAATTTAGTATTTTTGTTTTTAATTGCTTTGATTCTAATTGAATAACGTAGTTTAAAATGTGAGAATTTCATGAATATAAAAAATGAGAATAAATTGCCAAAAGTTCCAATTAAAATAATAATTGGCGGCAAATAAATGGAGAACAAGTTCCATACAAAACTTGTTTCTTGTTTTGATTCTTCTTTTTTTAAAGTATACAATAAATCTTCTAATGAAATATTTAAAATCATTCTTATTTATTTTTTAATTTTTGTTTTTTTTTAAATCTATGTGTTTAAATAGAAAATAATATTTTAGATATTTTAGATTAAAAAAAGGTATTAAATTTAAAAAACCTATTTTTCATTACACAAAAAAATAAAAATTAATTATATAAGCTTTTTAATTATTAGCTAATATAATTGAAAAAATTTTGACAGCTAATTTATTAGTGCTCTTTCATTCTACATTGAAATCTAAAAAGAAAACAATTAAATTTAATTTTAAAAATCAAACACAATTTGCAATGAATAAATAAATGAGTAAATATAATAAAATAGCTTTATTTTAATTATTCTTAATAACTAATAAAACTATAAATAGATATTAGCTTATTGCTTTTTTTAAACTAATCTTAAAAGAATAAATAGTTATTAAACAAAGATCATCATTACATAACTTTTTAAATTAATTAAATTTTTAATTGGTTTTTTAAACTTTCTTTTTTCAACAATTATACAATTTTAATCCAGCTAATTAATAAAAAAAGTTTTAAACATTCTGGAAAGAAAATTTTTTACAAATATTTAAAATAAAATTTAAATTTTATAACACTAACTGAATAATATTTGAAAATATTCCAAAAGCAAGCATCTTTTTCACCTGATATGTTTGTATTGGAAAAGGTTTTTATTAAGAGCCAGAATTATAATGGTCTTTGAGAATTTTTTTTATAGTTTACAAACTGACATTCAATGATCAATTTTATGAAAGCTATTTAATATATACTATACAGTGTATTTACCATTCTAATCCTTATTATGTGAGGATTTTAATTATATACATCTGTTTTATGTAATTTGTATCAATGTATTTTTATCATGTTATTATAACTGTCAAAGTATTTGATAAAAGTACGCTTTTTTGGCTTTAAGATCAGAGTTGATCAATTAAATTTTTTTTATATGTTTAAATTACAATTCTTTATTATAGAAAAGCTTTGGTACAGTTGATTATTGAGCTTGTATTTTGAAATTTTTCAGTTTTTTAACTATACTTGTATTCTATTATTTATTTATTTACAAGATTTCAAATAAAATATTTTCCTTTCAGAATTTCAACATCACCTAGTTAAAATTATCAAAACACTTTATTTAAATTATTTATTAATTAATTATAATATACATCTCTAGTAGGTACTAGACACAAGATTTTATATTAATCTAGAAAAAGATACTTAATATAGATAAATTAACTCTATTCTATTTTTTCATGAAAACATATTTAATTTATTTTTTATTAAATCATTTACTAAACAATTAATGAAATTATTATTAATAATTTTTTGACTTTAAATTTAAGCTTGATTTAAAGATGTTTAAAAAAAATTAAATTATTTTTTTTTTTAAAATTATATTCTTAAATAATAAATCTTTGAAGTAATACTAGTAAATAATATACTAAATACTTTAAAGTTTAAAAACCTTGATCAAAATACTGTATTTATTTTTAAATTGTTGAATTTGAATTTTTTTCTCTTTTATAACATTAATCGATATAATTTATTAAAATAATTTAATACAAATATATAAAATGCCTTTTTATTGTTATACAAACTAAACAATCTCATGAAAATAATCTATTTGAAATAGAAAAAATTCCATGTATTTCAAGATTATATAAATTAATTAGATTTAGCTAAAATTAAAATAATTTTTTTTAATCACGTAAAAACTAGAATATGAATTAACTCAAATAAAAAAAAGCTTTGAAAAAAAAAAATTATTGTATTTTTATGTACATGATTAAAAGCTGACTAGTTCTATTAATTCCAAGAATTTACTTGATAAAATTATTGACATTAACACTACTGTTAATGTTAAGTAATAAGAAATAAAATTAATTGTTTATATTTTTTTCTGAATACATTTTTCAACTAAATTAAAATAAAATTTTTTTTTTTTTTTTGACATGTATTTCAAAATTGAAATAAAAAATAAAAATATTTCAGATGCCTATGAAAATTTGAAAAAAAAAAAATTTTTATTTTTTTTTTCAACAAAAGAAATTTTTTCGTTTGATTAAATGTGTTCATAAAAGATTTAGTTAATTAAATGATTAAAGCAACAACAAAAACAACAACAAAAAATATTAAATTATTAGAGTTATAAATCGGATCTATTAGTATTGACAGGATATTCTAGTATAATTTTAAATGAATTAATAATAAATTTAGATTTCAATTTGAATGATTTCTTCTTATTTATACACAATTCTTGTACTGGCTTTAGCTCGATTTTAATATTATTAGAACTAAAATAATAATAATAATAATAATCTTGTTGATTTTCTTCTTTTTCTTTTAAATAATAAACATTTTTCAAATCGTTTAAATTTAGATTTAGATTTAAAAAATTAAAATACAAATAAAACAAATGATCGAATAATAAATCTCTTGCTTGTTGAAATAGTTTAAACAGTTTAAAATGTTCTAAATTGCACGAGCAATCATTAATAAAGCTAAATTCATGTTTTGAAGTTGAAATATGCTTGAATTTTTGATTAATTAAATAAATTATTTTTGCATCTAAATTCAAAATGTTTATCGAGCTTAAATAAATTGAAATAATGGTTTTTACTTTTTGATGAATTGTGTTTGATTTAAAACAATTGCAACATTTAACAGATTTTATCTTGAATCTCCATAACAAGTTTAGCAAGTAAGTCTCATTGTAAAATTCTAAATCATTTTTAAGATTTTTGATAAGAATTTTTTTTTTATTGAAAATATAAAAATTATTGTTATTAATTGAATTAAGCGAGTATTGGCTTGCCATATTTGAATTTGATTCAATACTGTTGATGCTATCTGTTTTTCTGAATCTAAAGCTCAAATTCGATTCTTGATCTTCTTCTAATTTTCTATTTAAAGTTCCAATTGATGTAAACAAATCTGGATTTTTAACAATAAAATTTATAAACAAGTCTCTAAAGATCGGATCAGAAGAATCTTTGAAAAATTTAATTACTAGTCTACACGAATATTTCCATTTTTTTCTCAAAGACAGAACCATTTTTTCTATTTATAAAAAAACATTAATAAAATATTTTTTATAATTTATTTTTTATCACTAGTCCCCTTGGTAATCTAACAAAAATTAAATTCTTATATTTTTTTTTTAATAAAAAAAAAAAAAAAACTATATTCAAAAATTTAGCTGTCTCTTTTGTAAAAAAATTCTCAATTCTGTTTCAAATCATGAATAATCAATAAAATTTTTTATTAAAATTTAAAAAAAAATTTATTTCTATAAAGGAAATAGAATTTATCTTGAATATATTTGATATGAGAATAACACATGCTTCTAATTTAGATAATTTAGTGCAAATGTAATCACAACATTAATCTTAAAAGTAATCTGAATGAATAAGAATTAATCCTACGTAAAATTTTGAGAATATAAAGCGAATAGAATTTTTTGCTAAGCTTAGCCATTTGATTTCAGTAATTAAAAATTAGAAAAAATTTAATATATGATATGTGCTGAAATTTAAAATTTTAAATGAAGATTAAATTTTTATCAAATTAAACATCTTTTAAATTTTCAATCAAAATTATTATTCATTTAATTTATGGCTAAATTTAGATTAAATTTTAAAACGAAACTAGAGCAAAAAAAATATACTGTACTTAAAATACAAAAATGTAATTGATAAGTATTATTAAATTAAATAAATTGGTAGATAAGAAGATTTAATAGAGATAAAATTAAACAATATACTGTATTTTAATGAAAGATTTTAATAGATTTGAAATTAAAATTAAAAACACAAGAAAGCTTAAATTGTTTAGCATAAAAACTGCTTTTAAATATAACTTGAGATATTATTATTGATTATTAATTATATCAATAATATATTTTATAAAAAAAATAAAACATAAGTTTTAAAAGAAAAGAACCATTACTTAGCTACTACTTTGTTGAATTATCTATCTCAAAAGTACAGTATTTCCTTGGTGAACCATGCTTGCATTAATATTCTAATGAAACTTAATGTAGTGCTTATGTAAAGACACAGACCTCAAAATGAATAAAAGTATATGATTTAAACTTAGTCGAAAAACTTAATTAAAAGCAGCTTCTATAATAAAATTAAAAAAATACATTTCCAAAGTATTAATATGGAAATTTAATTCTAAATACAATAAACTTGCCTGGAAAAAAATCTTAAATGCTTGGCTGAGAAAAAAGAATAAAAAAAAAAATTTTATCAACTAACTAATCTATAAATAGAGAATAATAATTTGATATTATTGAATAAAAAATAATTATAACATTTTAATAAAATCAAAATGTCTAAATAATAATCAAACAAATTTGAATATTTATTGTTAAAATTTTTTTAAAACATGAAATTTACCAGAATTTAACGTTATAAAACTAGAAAGAGAAGGCGTTTTGAACACAATAATAATTACTGTATTTTTAAAGCTTAAACATTTTATTTCGTTTTATTTCTTAATCAAAACAGATGATCAAACTCAGTAATATAATATTGATTGCAAAATTTTAAAAGCTTATTTTTAAACTATGATTTTACTATCTGATTAAAAGATTTGAATTTTATTGGTTTTAAGAAGCAAAATAAAATCTGATTATAGATTTGAACATTTTACTGTATATTAAAAATTAAAAAAAAGCTTCAAAAGAATGTCAAATCTTTACTTTATATTATATTATACTTTGCTTTGCTTATTTCATTTTAAAAATTAATTTTAAAGGCTATTGATACGTAAGTTTTTGTTTTTAAAGTTTAATTCAATTAAAATTTAATTAATGCAAGTCTTAATCATAAAACATCTCAAAAATTGATTATTTTTTTAAGATGCCTACAATATTTACTCACATGAATCATTATTCACTTATATAATTTTATTGCATAAAAAACAAAATAAACAAAATTTTGCAATTATAATTCAAAATTTTTATTTTTAGTAATTAATTTCAATGATATTTGGAACATTATTAAAAAAAAAAAAAAATTGAGACTTATATTATATTTGAAAAAAAAAAGAAAAAGGTAAACTTTATCTTTTACTTTATTTGAAACATAATTAAAAAAAAATAGAATTCATGTATATATAGTAGAAATGTAAAATTCTTGTTATTTTTTACATTTTTTTTGTTTTTATGATTATTTAATGTATTTATGAAATTACATTTTTTTTTAACAATAAATTTAGTAATTTTTTAGATTTTTTTTTTAATATTTCTAGACTTTTTAATGGAAAATTTGTTAGAATGTCCGGTATGTTGTATAAATTATGACGATAACTTGAGAATACCAAGAGCTTTTCCATGTAATATTTTAAATCATTTTTTTTTGTAGTTTTTTTAAAATTATTATTTCTAATTTAATCAATCAATCTAAATAAGGCCAACACATAGTTTGTAGTGTTTGTTTGCAATCAATAATACAATATAAACCGAATTTTAGTTTAAAAATTAATTGCCCGACATGTCGCACTGAATGTACTTCAAATATTAATGAGATTCCAAAGTCATTGATAACTTTACAATTGATTGAAGCAAGTAAAAATATTGGTATATCAAATGGAACAAGATCATCGACATTTATGGATAATACAAACAATAGAGCTTCATTTGTTCCACCACTACCACCTGTACAATATAATAATAATAATAATAATAATAATATTAATAAAGCTCCATCTGCTCCACCACTTCCACCTTCTCCACCAAAAGAGCTTTACAAAAGTCCTGTACAATATGACAATAATAATAATCCTAATAAACTCCAGGACGCTCCACCACTACCACCAAGACCCTATTACTTACAACCTGTACAATATAATAATAATAATAAAGCTCAATATGCTCCACCACTTCCACCTTCTCCACCAAAAGCGCTTTACCAAAATCCACAACCAACTTATCCTAAACCAGTTAAAAAATGGAGCTTTAAAGACTATTTAAAAAGTATATTCAACGAAATAGATATAAACCACGATGGTTCTATAACAAGTCACGAATTACATCGTGTTTTGCAAAATGTTCAGTCAAGTTCTGATTTTAGCTTTAGAACAATTGACTTGTTGATTAGAACTTATGACGTAAATGGAGATAATGAAATTTCATTTGACGAATTCTTTGATTTGTACAATCGTTTAAACGAAGAGTTGGAAAACTTTTTGTTGATGGATCAAGACTCGAATGGATTTATAGATAATCAAGAGTTTACTGCAGTTTTCAAAAACAAAGGCTATATCTTCTCAGATAGATTTTATAGATACATTTTAGAAGAAATTTACAAATACACAGGTTCTAATGGCATTCAATTCGACACTTATATCAGAGTTATGGCCAGATTTGGTCATTTATGTTCTAAATTTAATGCATCTCATTATCATCAAAAAAATTCTAATTTAGAAATGTTTTTAATAAAAAATTTTTTTGACGATTTTTGGTAATTTTTAAAAAAATTCTTTTTTTTTTAATTTATTTATTTTTGAGTTATTTAATTCAGTTATAAATAGTTTAATAAAATGTTTGAAAAATACCTTTAAATTTTTAAATTTACCTTTTAATTATTTTTTATATAAATTGAAAATTGAAAAAAAAACTAAGATTATTAAAAAAAAAAAAGAGAATTTAATAAGAATATTTCTTAAAAAAAATGGAAAATATTACAATTATTGGAAATTTAACTGCTAAACAATCTGAAACATTGTTATCAACTCTTAACTCGTCAATTTTTATATTTATCTTGATAATAATTGTTTTATTAATAGTTTTAGTTGTAATTGTGATTGTGTTTTTTAGATACAAAGTTAAATTGTTTCAGGAATATGAAACAGACCAAGACCATCACGAGGACATTGACCTAAACGAAGAAAGTCATTCTGATGAAGACAAGCATGAAGAAGATTAAAAATTTCCAATTTTTTTATATTTTTTTTAATATTATTTTTTATATATTTCAATAAAGAATTTATAATTTTGTTGTAATTTCTAATTTTGAAGCGTATTTTACCTTGAAAATATGTTAATTTATAGAAAAAAAAAAACTTAATAAAAATCTCTTAATTTTAATCTCTTTTTCTAAATTAAAGATCTAATTAAATGCTTTATAAACCAATTGTTTTAATTCATTATTCTTCGAAGATTTATCTAATTCAAATTTATTTTTAAAGCTGAGTTCTTTTTTGTTTTTTTCAAAGAATTCTTCTATTTAAATATACTAGTTCTAGAACCAAAAAATAATAATTTTCAATTGTTTATTTTATTTAACCATTTTTATGGATGACAAACTTTGCTTTATTACAAAATTTATTATATAAACTTATTTTATAGCTAAAACTTATTTTAAACTAAAAAAATTAAATACAAAATTAAATATGCAAGAATTGGTACTAGTTAGTAATTCAACTTCAACATCAAAGCTTCAAGAGAAGATATTCAATTTAGATCCTACAATATTTATATTTATTTTAATAATAAGTGTTTTATCAATAGTTCTAGTAGTGATTTTGATAGTTTTGTATACTTATAAAGACAGAATTTTGCATAGAGATGCTGTTAATGTGCCACAAGAAGATATTTTAAACGACGAAAATGTATTTTAAATTAAATTATTATTATTATTATTATTATTATTATTATTATTTGTAAATTAGTTTAAATGATTTTTATTTAAATAAAATTACGCATTTAGTTAAAAATGATTCATTTTTTATATTTTTTATTATATTAGAGTTTAAAAATTAAAGTCTTAAATATTTCAAATATGCTAATTTATGATTGTATCTTTAGTTAAAAATTATGAAATTCTCACATATTTTATTATTATAAAAACTTTACTTGCCTTATAGAATTTTATATATTATGAATCAAATGCTTGAGTGTCCTATTTGCCAAGAGAATTATGATTTGAGCTCTAAAACACCTCGAATATTACCTCAATGTATTAAACTTTACTTCATATTATTATGTTTTTTCTAATCTTAAATTAAAAAAAAAAAACAACAAACTAAAAGGTCTTCATTCTGTTTGTTCAGATTGTTTGAACAATCTATATGCTAATTATAGTTTTACCAATTGTCCAATATGTAGAAAAAGAATTGATGTAAAAAAGAGCGAAGTTCCAAAGAACCGAGATTTGATTCAGTTTATAGAATATTTTAAAAATACTCAAACAAATTCACAAACAAACTCTCAAACAAATATGCAACATAGATCTGAACAAAGTTATATTGAGATACCAGTAGTTTATGAAACAAACACAACAAATCAAGCATCACAGTAAGAAAATAATAAGATTCAAATTTTTATGTAAATTTTTTGAAATTTAAAAATTTTGAAGATGGAATGATAGAATCTACTTTGAGAATTTATTTAAAGATATAGACCGGAACAAAGATGGTAAAATCGATTTTAATGATCTTCATGAAGCACTTAAAAGAGGCCAGCCAAATTCGGAATTTAGTCCGATTACAGTTAAACTACTGATTGACAAATACGACAAAAACAGTGACAATGAAATTTCTTTTGATGAGTTTTATGAGCTGTTTTTTAGTTTAAATAATCAATACAACGAATTTTTGGACTTTGACAAAGATTTTAGTAATTCTATTGGAAAAGAAGAATTTAAATCAGTGTTAAACACAAGAGGCTTTAAATTTTCTGATTCATTTTATGAATATTTGTTTTCTGAATTAGGCAAAAGATATTACATGGTTGATATTACGTTCGACATGTATGTGCGCATAATAACAAGAATAGATTATTTAAAGAATGAATTTAGTAAAAAATCTAATTTAGAAAATCTTATTAAGAATGTTTTTTTTGAAAAATTTTGAAATAAAATATTTAACTTTTAAAAATTTTTAATTTAGTTAAATTCTTTTTTTTTTAAATAATTGCTCGAATTTAAAATCGAGAATTTTATTTAATAATTTTTATTTTTCATGATTTAGTACGTCACAAGTTTATTATTAATCATAATTTATCTTTCATAATATTAAAAAATAAATTTCAAAATTACATTTTATTTTATGTAGTTAATAATAAGTATATATAAAAGAACTGAATCTTATCAAAAGAAAAATAAATTTTATTATTCTTAGAATATTTTCATAATGAATTATAACAACAACCCTTATAATCCGTATGGACCGCCACAACAACAAGCTCCACCAACAGCTCCTGGATTTCAGTCTGGCTTCCAACCTGGTTATCAACAACCAGGCCAAGCGCCATATGGAGCACAAGCTAATATTTATCCAACTATACCACAATCATTAAACAACCCTGCTCAACAACAACCTTATCCGACAAATCAATATCCGACTCAACCTCAATATCCAGGCTATCAGCCTCAATACCCTGGTTCTGGATATCAACAACCACAACCACAACAACAACCTGGTTATCAACAACCTGCTCAACAGCCATATGGCTATCCAAGCAATCCCTATCAACAAAACAGACCCATGTGGGATGAAAGAAATTATTTACAAAAATTATTTCAAGAAATAGATCATAATCGTGATGGTGAAATTTCTACTAACGAATTACACGAAGCTTTAAGAAGAGGGCAACAAAATCATGAATTTGATCCATATACAGTTCAATTTTTGTTACAAAAGTTCGATCGTAATGGCGATAATGAAATATCTTTTCAGGAATTTTATGAATTATATGTAGGTTTAAATATTCAATACAATGAATTTTTAGATATAGACCAAGACTCGAGTGGTTTAATCGATGGCAGAGAACTTGGAAATGCCATGAGAAGAAAGGGTTATAATTTTTCTCAGGATATATTTGACTATATAGTCAACGAAATATCTAGACGAAGTGGTAAACGAGGTATCAGCTTCGACACTTATGTAAGATTAATTGCAAGATTTGATTTTCTAAGAGACCAATACAATCGTATGCCATACAAAAACTTACCTTTGGATAGATACATAAGAGATGGATTTTTTTGATGGAAATACTTTTAATTTTTAATATTAGAGCTTATTTGTCAAACTATTTATTTTTTACATATTAATGTTTATTATAAGAAAAAAAGTAGAGATTATTTAAAAATAAAAAAAAAAAATTTATGTCTAATTTCTTTTGAATTATAAACCCCAAGGTATATTAAAAACTTCTTCAGTTTTTAATTTTTAATTATGAACGACTGAAATTTTCTCTTTTTTTTTTATTTTTTCCCAACAAATAGCAAAATACCATAAAAATGGAATTTTATTTGTTTTAATTTTTAAGAAATTTCAAAAACCCCTTCCATGATTTGTAAAGACCGTACAATTCTATCTATAACTACTTTTTAAAGTTTTTTTTTAATATTCTTACTGAGGTTGTTTCTTAGGGAAACTACAATTTATGATTTGAAACACTATGGATATTTAAATTGTATAATTTGCACTTAGTTTCTTCTTAGTTAGTGAAAAAAATTTCATTTAATTTTCACATGACTTGTTTGGATTGTACGTATATATGTAAAATTCAGCTTAGTATAATTTGTAATCTATTTATCTATTTGATATTTTTAACCTAATAAATTCTCTATATTTAAAAAAGATATTGGCTTTAGATCAAGCTCAATTGTAAAGTTATATGGCTCAGGCTTTAAGCAAATTTTTTTGACAGGCTATTTGGAAATGAACTTTATGATTTTATATATTCTTTCAAGAATTTATCTAAAATTGAACGAAAAAAAAATATAATTCATTTTCTGTGTTTGGCTGTTTTATGTTCTTTAAATTGATGAATAACTTAATAATTTTATCCAACATCCATCTAATACCTTACTCTCTTGTCTGCAACTCTTAGAAATAAAGTTGAATTTAAGTTTTATTCTATAAAAAATTAACAAAATTGGTATAGCATGTTTTCTATGGGAAGTTTTCCAATAGAAAAAAAACTTAAATTCAACTTTACTTCTAAGAGTAGCAGGCAAGAGAATAAGGTAGTTGTATTTATGTTATTGAAAAAAAAAACGCTTCAGTTCAATCTGTATTTTATCAATATTATTTATTATATAGCCTTGAAGAAACTTTCCAAATACATCATTCATCATCAACAAATATAACCAATTTGACATTTCAATTTGGTTATATTCTGTATTTAAAAAAAAATTTCTATAATTTGGTTAGAATTTAATATCAAATAAAACACAATCTTAAATTGCTTTATTTTGTCATTCAAGTGATGGTTAAATTAAAAAATTAAGCATTATTATTATTATTATTATTATTATTACCAAATTAAAAAATAAAAACATTTACTTTTAAATACACAAGAAAATAAGTTTTGTATTTTAATTATTTTATTTTTTTTTTTACCTTATTCTTGATTTTGATTCATTTGACAAATAAAAAAGAAAAAATAATTAGTAATTTTTATTAGGCATATTTTTATTAATAATAATAATAATAATATCAACAAAATGATATATATATACAATATATACACAGTATTTACGCTCAAATTTAGCCTATAAAATTTTATTTCAATAAAACCAACAAAAATTATTTTTATTATTTTTTTCGGTTCTTTTTTTTTTAAATTTTAATTAGAACTCAAAAATAGGCTTAAATTTATTAATTAAAAAAAAAACTTAAGGCTAAACCACAAATTTACAATTTAAATACTTAATAATAGTAAAAAGCACACTTTTGTGTTGAGCTATTGCATTTTAGAAATTTTATCGGTATGTTTTAATCTAAAGAGTTTACTTGTCATTAACTAAAACTAAAACTAAAACTAAAACTAAATCTATATACATTTTTTATCTCAATTTTGGACAGTATAGATAAGTTATCAATATACATTTTTGTTGTTGTTTCTCTCAAGAGGTGGAAAATATTTTTACGGCTAAATTTGTTAATTAATCATATTATAAATATAAATATATATAAGTGTAATTTCATTTAATTTAATAACTTTGTCCAATTATTTTCAATAATAGAATCATTCAACAATTTGATAGATTAAATCTGAATCTGAATCTGAATCTGAATAATTCAGCTGTTTTAATTTACACTTCAGGGCTTTTTCTTTTTTTCTTTTTTTTATTTTATTTTATTCTTGATTTTGTTAGTTTAGTACAATAGAAAAATGTTTTTAATCCAATTCAAATTTTCTTTTTTTGTTTTTAATTAATTATTAAAAGTTTAAAAGATTAGATTTAACTATATTTAATTAGATAATTATTTTTATTATTTTAATATAAAAAAAATTGAAGAGATTTTTTGTTTTCATCTTTTTTTTTTTTCTCCTTGGCTATTCTTTTTGTTGCTGTTGCTGTTGCTGTTGATACCAAGATATCAATAAATTAGATACTTTTTTTTTTATATTAAAAACAAACACATTTTGTGTTTTTAATTTGTTTTTTTTTTAGATAATAAATTTTTATTTTATTTATAATTAGTTTTTACAAATCAGTGAGAATTAATTAATTAATTAAAATTAGCTAAGGAAATATTTTTTTTTTTTTAAATTTTCAACTAAGTAATAAAAATAAAATAAAAATTTTCTATTCTTTTTCTTCTTCTTCTTCATGTTGTATGTATTGTATTAGTTAAGCTATTCATAGACGAGAACTAGTTGAACCAAAATTTGATATAAAAATAAACTTTGAAATTAGTTTAAAATTAAATTTATGTTTAAATTATAGAAATTTTACTTGGTGAACTTTAAAATAAATTTTAACTTATTATTAAGCTTAGAAAAAAATATCTTTTAAAAATTTTTAAAGTAATTTAAATAAAACATAAAGTTTAGAAATTAAGAGCACCAATTTTAATATATTTTAGTAATACAGTAATTAATTAACGAAATTTTTGTTGCAAAATTAATTTCGGTTAAATTATATAAACAAGTATAGTACATACCGAAATTAATATTGCAACAAAAGAAGTACATAATTTTATACTCTATAGTAGTAGTAGTAGTAGTAGTAGTAGTAGTAGTAGTAGTAGTAGTAGTCCATTTACAGAAAAGAATACTCATTAATTTTAAAACAACTTGAAAAAACTAAATTAATTTTTGTTTAAGAGTATTTTAAAAACCAAACAAGAACATTCTAAGAACAATAATAGCTTTAAATTATAGAAACAAATTATAGAAACAAAATATATAAATTATAGAAACAAAATAATTAACGGCAACAAAAAAGTAGTAATTTGTTTTAAGTGTAAAAAATAAGGCTATATTTTTAAAAAAGCCTCTTTTTTTTTTTTTTAATTTTAGCCTAAATTTTTATACTTAATAAATCAATCAATAATGGATTTCTTTTTATTATTTATTATTACTTCAAGCTAAAATAAAATAGAGAAAAAAATAAAAATAAAAACTATTTAATTTATAAAAGACAAACTTCAAGTCATTTTAATTTAGAGAAAAATTCTTTATTTTTTGTTTTGTTTTTTTTTAAATACGTAAATTAATATTAATATTAATATTAATATATAGATTGGTATATATATATATTGGTATATTATAGTAAATAATGTTGTTATATATACTATAATTTTCTTTCTTTAAAAAAACAAAAAAAATAAAAATTTTATTTATATAAAATAGAAGAAGATGATAACAAAGCTAAAACAAAACGAAATAAAAGAAAATAATAATGTAAACATAATTTACTATATATATATTTTATTTTATTTTAATTTTATTTTTTATTTTTTATTTTTTATTTCTTTTTTGGTTGGGTATTTTATCAAAATATTAAAAAAATATGAAAAAAAAAAAAAATAATAATTTATCTGGCTTAAATCCAGTGTTGTTTAAGAGAACAAGCACGGAAATAGTTTCTATTTTAAAAACAAAACAAAATAATAAAAATTTTTCATTTGGTCAAATAATTTAAAAAACCAAAAAAATTATTTTCACAATTAAACTTTGATCTTTTCTAACAACAACAACAACAACAACAAAATAAAATAAAAAATAATAAACAAGAAGAAATTATGCAATTTAAAATTATAATAGAACAAAATTAAAAAAAAAAGAAAAAAAGAAAAAAAAATTTTTTATTTTTTGCATGCGCGCAATAGCAGACACAAAAAACATTAAGTTTAGAAATAAATTAATCATATTTATTAAAATAAAATAAAAAAGTAAAATTATTTAACAAAAAAAAAAGAAAAAAAAACTACGCATCTAAATAAAATAAAATAAAATAAGAAAAAAAAAAATAGGGTGTGATAATTGAAGAATAACAAGAATAAGAAGAAAAAGAAGAAGAAAAAGAAGAAGAATATAGAGAGAAACACACAAAATATGAAATGTTTTGTTAAATAATTCAAAATTTAAAATATTTTTTTTTTTAGATATTTTTAAAATAAAAAAATAAAATTTAAAATTTGAGAAATTTAAATAAAAAAAAACTACTAATAAACAAAAATAGAAAAATAGAAAAATAGAAAAAAAGAAAAAAGAAAAAGAAATAAATTTTGTAAAAATAAAAAATGCACAAAGTTCAACGAGTAATAACATTATTAGGGAATACGTCAGTAGGCAAATCGACAATTATAATTCGATTGATTGAGAATCGATTCGAAAAAGAATACGATCCAACAATAAATAAAGTGTTTCAGTATAAACTAAGCATAAACAATATAGAATACGATTTGCTAATAAACGATACGGCTGGCCTAGAAAAGTACGCTGTTATCAATGGAAATTACTTGAGATCAGATGGTTTTATATTATTATATTCAATTGCTGATCGTCAAAGGTAAATTATTTTACATCCTATCCTAGGCCTAAACTACATTTAGCTTATTTAGTTAATATAATACTCAATCTAAGCTTAATAATTATATTTAAATATTAATATATAAACTATTAAAGATTAATTAATTTCAAAGAATTTAAGATTTGATGTTGTAAAATTAATTTCGTTTTATATCATATTTGCACTATTAGTATTAACGTAATTAATTTTGCAATTTGCTAATTAAGTTAAATTTTCAAAATAATATAAAAATGACCAAAATTTAGTTAATTTTTAGTTAATATTTAATACGCGTTGTAAAATTAATTGCGGTTGATCATTATACAAATCGTATATATAAAAACGAAATTAATATTGCAACAAAAAACTAAAAAAAAAAAAATAAAATATTATTTTTTTTATTCAAGTTTTGAAATAGTTCAATCAATATTCGAAACTTTAGAAGATGAATTAATCAACAAGTAATCAATTAATTAATTAAAATTAAATCAAAGACTATTCAAAAGGTTTTAATTAAATATATATATATATATATATTTTTATTTTAAAAAGTGTTCCAATGATTTTAGTTGGTAACAAATCAGATTTATCTGAAGATAGAGTAATATCGTACACAGAAGGTGAGCAATTAGCTCGCCAAAAAAAAGCTCTATTCTTTGAAACATCGGCTTTTAATAGTAAAAATGTTAAAGAAACATTTATAACATTACTTAATCTAATCGATCAACCAAATAACAATAATAACAATATTAACAACAACAACAACAACAACATAAATTCGAATCATTTGAATTCAATCACAAATAACCAGTTAAACGACAAAACTATAAACCATATAAACAATAACAATAAATTAGACAGTGTAAATAGCAATTTAAATAGCAACAAAACTCAACATCAAACCAACCCAAATAAATCAATTTGTACAATAAGCTAAACCTTAAATTTTAATATCAACAAGAGAACAACAACAACAACAACAACACCTTAAAGAACAACAAAAGCAACATTAATTAATAATCAACGGTTTCATATTTTGTATAAACATTTTAGTTATCATTAATACTTTAAGAACTTTTTCTTCTTCTTCTTCTTCTTCTTCTTCTTCATTTTTTTACTATTCTCTTTATTATTATTATTTTAAAATACAAAAAAGAGCCTAATATTTGTTGTTTAAATAAAAAACAAAAACAAAAACTAAATATTTATCTCTCTATTTCTAAAATATAATGTCAATTAAACATTGTAAATTTATTATCTTTATCTTTATTATTATTATTATTATTGTTTTTTTTTTCTGTTTTATTTTTTTTTCTCTTCAATTCAATTCAGGATAATCAATTTTGAACGGATAAAACAACACAAACTTTAAAATTTATATATTTAAATAAAATCTTATTTGTTTTTGGCTTATAAAAAAATATTTAAAATAAAAATTCTTTTTTTTTTTTTTTGTTTTTTTGTTACTTTTTTTTTTTCTGTACAGAAGATTTATTATTTTTTTAAATATTTATATATTATATAAATATAAAGAATATAAAATAAAAAAAAAAATTACAAAAAAAAAAAAAAAATTTTTAATTTTTTTTTTTAAATAATTTTATTTATTTTTTGTTTTTTTTTTTTTTTTTATGTAGCTGTTTGTTGATGTGGCATTATTTCCATCTTTAAAATAATAGAATTTTTTTTTTTTAATTTTATACAAGATATTTGAAAATTCAATTAAATTAAATTAAATTAAAATAGAATAAAAAGTGTTTATTTAATAATAAAATGAATGATGCTCAGTTGAAAGAATTAGTCCAAAAAGCTATACAAGCCAAAGAGTTTTCTTATTCTCCGTATAGTAAATTTAGAGTCGGCTGTGCTTTGTTGACTAATGATGATAATATTTATACTGGTTGTAATGTAGAGAATGCATCTTATGGTTTGGCTATTTGTGCTGAAAGAACAGCTTTGGTAAAAGCAGTATCCGAGGGTCATAGACACTTCAAAGCGATTGCTGTCTCTACGTAATTAGTTTATTTTTTTCTTATTTCATTCAATCTAAAATATTAAATTTACTTTTGATTTATTTGAAATCTATAAAAAGAGATGTTTCTAAAATATTCTTATCTCCGTGTGGTGCTTGTAGACAATTTATTGCTGAGTTTGGTTTAGACTGGGATGTTATATTGATTAAAAGTAAAGATGAGCTCAAAGTTTGCTCGGTTCGAGAAATGTTACCATATGCATTTGAGCCATCTGCTTTGGAATTAAATGAAGCAAATAACAAATAACATCATTTAATTTCTTTTTTCATTCTAGAAAATTTTATTTTATCTATTAGGCGATAAAAATAAAAATATTTTTTCTTAAAAATTTTATTTTTATTTTTTAATTTAACAAAAATTCAAGTCTTAAAATTCATGAATCAACAATTGGATCAAAATTTAACAGATTTTAAATAATTATAATTGTTTTTTTTTTTTAGTATAAAATTAAATTGATTATTTGTTTTAATTTTGATTTTAATTTATTATCAAAAATAAATCTTTTTTTGTTAAAAAAAAAATTAATTTTATTTTATAAATTAATAAAAAGTAATTTGAAAAAAAACATTCTATTTCTGATATTTTATTAATTTTTTTAGAGTAAAAATGGCAAACATTTAAGTTAATAGTTTTAATTACAATTTATTATAGAAGCAAATTCACTAAATATATTCAAAGAGATAATAAAAGAGACTGTCTGACAAGTTTTCTGTATGGTCAATAACAAATTCTCAGAGTAAGCTTAATAAGGCTATGTGCTACAATGCAGTCGAAGTGAGTCTCACCACCAAGACAAGCAGAGACTACTACTATTACTAATATTTCTTTATATGATTAATTAATTTCAAGTCACTAAACCAAGTTTAATATCATCATAAAGTGATTAGATTTCTTCTAAAAATTTTACCAAATAATTAAAAAAAATTTAGCTCTTAATCTTTGCGAATTGTCTTAAAAATTCTTATCCTTACATAATGTCTTTAGATAGGATAACAGAATTATACTAAATGTGTCTTTTAATCTATATTCAAATGATTGTCGAATTTTTTTCTCCTTTTTTAACAAGCTTCTAACCAAGTTTCTTTAAATGTTTTTCCATGTGTTTAAGCTTTTAATTTAATTTTTTTTATATATATATTTTTAAAAATAATTATATTAAGTTTATAGCTAATGATTACTTATAAAATTAATAGCGAAAATTTTAAATTCTATTTACTAAACAAATAATTTCAAAAAAGTTTACATATACTAGTCAGTGCTTTGCTCAATAAAATCACGCTGCTGCTGAAATCGTTTTAAATTTAACTGATAACACCAAAAGTACTAAGTTTTCTATTGTTAAAAATAAACAATCAATAAATAAGAAAAACATTTTCAAAGTCGTTCAAAATTAATTTCTTATAAAAATTTACAGTTGTTAAGTAACTTTGAATTTTTAATAATCTTATAAAATAAGATTTCTTAACACAATAAAATTTTTTTTAATTTTATTAAATTTGATATTTTTGGAAACAAAAAAATTTTTAAGTTAACATTTAAAATAATAAAAATATCATAAAACAAAATTCTTGATAAACAAAAATACTGTATAAATCTATTGATTTTATATATAATTCCGCTTTTGAAATTATTTTTTTAATGGTTTTTACCAAATTAAATATAATGATAAATAAGATTTCATAATTATCACTATTTAAATAAAGAAATAAAAAAAAAAATTCTAAAAATTTGAAAATGTTGAAAACAATAAGCTTAATTAAACTGCTCTTTATGTTTATAACATTAAGTATAAAGCTAGACCAAGTTTTCAATCAGAATATCTCAAGTATTCTGAATAACTCGGCTAATTTTCTAGATTTGCTAAATAATAACATAGAAAACAAGCAAATATTGTATTCACAATTGTATTGGTTTCATTTTGGATCTTACCTAAAATTGTATCCTAGTATATCAAGTCTTAACATCACCCAGAATAATACAATTAGGTTTTATCAAAATGTTACAAATTGTAATGAGCTTTTTAAAACAAATTCATTTTGTACAGATGAATCAAAATATAAATATATTTATTGGACTGCTGATGGTTTATTTTTTCTTTAGCTAAGCCAAAATTTAATATTTTTTCTCTAATTTAAAAAATATTTTTAAAGAATATCCATCTGACAGTTATCCAGTTAAAAATATGTCTATTTGTTATGCTAATCAATATTTTAAAGGCGATCTTAATTACTGCTCTGCTACATGTGATACTAAACAAGTTGCTTATTTTAATAATACATATTATTATTATTTACCATCTACCAATTTGTATTTAAGAGCATTATACTCTTGCTTAACAGGTGTGAATATATTCAAAGCTTTAAAAATTAAAATTATAATGTATAGATTAAGTTTATTTAAAGGTATTAAATTAAAATGCCAAGATGGATATACATCATTAACCGGTTATGAGCCTGGGTGTACACTTATTAATAAATTGCTAAAATATGAAAACGACATAAACAAAGTTTGTAACAGTTCAAAAGACTACTTTTATTACATGAATAATTCGATAAGTTTTTATCCTTACTGGTATAGCTTGGGCAAAGATGTCAAGCTTTTACCCAATATTCAATATTCTCCAAAATTAAAAAGCTCTTTTGGTATTAGCTTAGATACCTTTAACTCTGACGAGTGTTATAGATTATTTATAAATTATCCATCATGCTCGATTAATATGTCAATGTTTGGCTATAATTCTAAATATATTTATTGGACACCAGATGGTAATTAATAAAGAAAAATTCTATTTCATATTAAATATATATTCATTTTTCTTTAAACAGAATATCCGAATAACAACTCACCTATTAAGAATATGACTGTTTGCTATGCTATGTATTATTCTAGTAATTTAAATAACTTTGAGCTTTGTTATGTAACTTGTTCGAATTCAGATTATTAGTAAAGAAAAAAGAAAATTATAAAAGAAAAAATTTTATTTGAATTATTTTTTATTTTAGCAATCAAGTAGCTTATTGCAACAATACAAATAGCTTTATGTATTATTCACTTGATTATATTTATAATAAAGAGATGTTTTCTTGCTTTATAGGTATAATTATTTTATTAAATAAGAATAAACGCATTCAAAGCTTAAATTTAATAAATTAAAAGATTTGGCCTTAAAGAAAAAATGTCCAACTGGATACGGATCTTCAACTGGATATGAACCTGGTTGTGTTCCGATTAACTGTAAATAAAAATATAAAATTTTATAATTCATACTTTATTATTTTAATAAATTATATCAAAAAAAGTTGATTATGATAAGCTAGAAAAAATAGCTACGATCCAACCAGTAACAAATAAAATTGATAACTTAGTTGCTTTAAATGAAGCTGCATATAAGTGCTTTGTAAAATGCCCAGTTTATGCTGATTGTAGTTTAATAACTGGCACCGTTACTTTTTATCAAGGCTCAAATCAAATATTAACAACTGATTAAAGATACAATTCAAATAGTAGAGATTTATTTGGGTTTTTAAACGAGAATTATTTAACTTCAAATATAATAAATAAACAAATATACTGCAAAATAAGCCCTTCATATCAAAATACAAAACCATCATTTAATATACAAAGCTACAATTATTATGTTGGCATTAAATGTGAAATTGAAAATCAATCATTCATGGATAAATATGTAATAAAACAGCTAAATTAAAAATTTACCAATAACTTAATTAAACTTAAATAGTATTCAACTGCAAGTTTTTTTCAAATAACAATTAGAGAAGGCAATATTCAACCAATAAGACTAAAGTGTAAAACAACATTACCAATTCTATGTAATGCTGCAACTAAAACAACATGCGATTTAAAATTGTGGTTGAATTATAGAAATCAAAATAAAAATAAAAGAATTGTTCAAAAAGAATGTATTACTCAATCGAACGGGGCTCGAAGTTGCGATGGATGCAATAAAGTTTTAAAATATGATCCAAATTTAATTAATGAAAAAAATGAATTAATATGGGAATTGAATGTGAATATGGAATCGAAAAATTTAAATTATCTAGATGAAATATATGATATAGAAATGCAATCGAATAAAGATTCAATTGATCTTAAAACTTATTTTAAAATTATTGATTTACCTACAATTAAGATTATATTTGAACGATTAAATAGGCCATTAAATATATATGCTTATTGTAATGGTGATCCATATTGTTATACTTTTGACGGACAGTAAATATTTAAAAATTAAATATTAAAAAAAATTAATTTTAATAATTAAACATTAAAAGGCGATTTGCTTATCATTTACCAGGCGAATTTCAAATGTATGAAAATGTTGAATCAAGCACAAGGGTATTATTTAATTTTCAGAAAGAAAACGTTTAAAAACATTAAGATCTAAATTTTCATTTAGATTCATTTAATTAGTAAACCATGTTTTACATCAGTTAGTAGTACAGGTGTAATACCAACATGCATAAACAATATCTATTTACAATCATTACATGAAATAGTAAAATTAGATATTGAGAATCAAGTTTTTTATTATACAAATTTGAATAGTAAAACATATGATGTCCCATTGATATTTAAAAAATCAATATTACAAAATAGTTTAGATCAATTGAGTATAAGCATGGTTTATGGTTATAATTTACAAGTTTTAGAAATAAAATTAAAATTATTTTTAATTAACATTAATTTTCTATTAATATTTAGATAACCACAAACTATGGGTTAATTTTAACAGTTTATGGATATTATGCATCATGGCTTAATAGAGTTCAATATTACATGTTCATGATAAATCCGTCAAAAGCTGATTTTGGTAAAACAAGTGGCATGTTTGGTACATGGAATAATAATCAAAATGATGATTTAAAATATTTAAGAAATAAAAACGAAACAGCACATAATATCAATGATTTTTATAATAGTTTTAAGTTTATAAATTTTATTTAAAAATATTTAAATGCTAAAATAATAAGATATATATTAAAATAACTAAAATTCAAAAGTGCTGATTTAGTTGATGATATACCAAGCTTTTCAAAAGGTGAATATTATAAATATGATGAATCAAAATTAAAAGAAGAACACAGTTATTGTGAATGCTTTCAATATAACCCATTGAACTCATCAACATCAACAAATGGTAGTTGTTTAAGTGGTCTAAATTTGGATAAATTTAATCAGAGAGAAAATAGTAAAAACAAAACTAATGAAAAAACCAAACGAGATTTAGAAAAGTAAATTCAAGACAATATAAAATAATTAAACTATTAATAGAATAAATTTTTTAACCAGCCATGAATTAAATACTGTTAGTATAAATAATGATGCTTTATCCAATTCTGAAAGTGTTAGACTATTAAAAAGTACAAGTCTAAATTTAAATTTCCAAGAGTCACTTCAACACAATAACAAAGCTAAAAGACAAGTATTTAAAATTAACTAATATTAAAAATAAATCAAATATATTTTTGTTATAATTAATTTTTATTTAGACTTCATCAAACGATTGTAACTCTTTTACTAATCAAGGCTTTGTAATGGAATCAGAAAATTCAGCAATATTAAATACAACAAACATGATAAATGATTGTAGATCTGATTATTCATATTATCCAGTATTTTTAATTTTTATATTATTTTAATTTTCATTCATAATAATAAAATTTTATTAAGAATGTTAATTGGGTTGCAGGTTATTTAGAAAATGCTAAAACATTAACTTTAGCTAATTTAGAAGGTGATGTTACTCAATTTCAAACAGATGCAAGCGGAAATATAATAGGAATTAAAACAAACTTGATTAAAGATTTATGTCCAAATAATTGTTCAGATCAAAATGGAATGTGTAGTAGCTCAGGTCAGTGTATTTGTAATAATGGATATATTGGAATTGATTGTTCTATTGATTTGACTAGAGCACCTTTAATTACTAGATTATTGTATTCAAATAACTCTTATGATTTTTCAAAAAGTTCTTTAAAAGATGTAATTTTGTTTGTTGAACGTTTTGTAGCTGATAATTCTGATTCTAAAATTAAAGTTACTCCTATGGTATATACTTAAATAATTTAATTTAAAATTATAATTTGTAAAATTTAAAATTTCAAGATTGATGATATAAATAAGAATCTTATTGATTTAACATCGGCTAATATTTTAGAAGCGTTTTCAATAAATGCAAATTCAATATTTTTGAATCTTACTAGTTTAATTAGTGCTATTAATAAACAATATTACTTTTTGAAATTTCAAGCTTCAAACAATAATTTAAACTACAGTGATCCAATTTATTTGACTGCATATGATTCAAGGTATTATACATGTTTCGGATTTGAATGTACCAAAGTTACACAAGCTTCAAATTCAAATAAATTAAATTCATATAATCCTATCATTTTCATTTTCATTTTCATGGCTTTTTACAAATTTTTAATTTTCTTTTATTAAATTTTTTATTTATTTGAAATTATTTAGAAAACTTTTTATATTTACTATTAAAAATAATTATTTAATAAAATTGCATTTATCAAATTTTTAAAATTTTTTATTAGAAATTACATTTTACAAAAAAAATCTAAAGCTTAAGATATTTTTGAACAATCAATCAAAAATAAGGTTTAAGTTAAAAATTATTTTTTTCTAATTAATTTAAACAATAAGTAAGCAACAGTCAAACAAGTCGCTGTTAACAATGTATATCTAATTAACATTGAATCAGGATCTGTTGCTGATTTGGGTCTTAAATTTTTGTTATTATTCAAATTAAAATAATTCAAAGGATTTAAAATATTTCGCGCATTATTTGTATTATTGTTGTTTGTATTAGTAAGATGTGATCTTGATGTTTTTTTACTACTTGAGGTTGCTGCAGAAGCTGCTGCACCAAGTTTTTGAAAAAAACTCCATATCTGACTTCTCATTGGATACATTTTTCTTAAATTTAAAATAAAACTTGATTACTTGCATTTGAAGACTTTAATTAATTAATTTTATTTAATTTACGGATAACTAGCGATAGCGACTAGTTTAGCATAAATGTCACATGTTGGTAATATGCTTGATGAAGCACTGAAATACTGTGGTGGTGGTAGTTTATATAATTCAGCGAATTTTTCTACAGTAATCGGATACTTTTGAGCTATTTCAGTTTGATCACATTTAGTACCTACTATAATACATGGAATCGGTCGATCTTTATAAATACTCTATTGAATTTTTAATATTTTTAATTTGATTATAATTTTTATTAATAAATTCAATCATACTAGGAATATATCTGCTATAAACGAAAACGAATTCGGGTCGGTCACATCATATAAAAGAATGACAACATCGGGTGGATAGACTTCGTGTAGCTCTAAATCAGATGAATTTATTTCTTTCAGCTTTAAAATTTTTTATAACAAAGTTTTAATAAAGTTTTTTAATTATTTTAATTAAAGAAATTAACTATTAAATATTTTTCTATATTTTGAAACTGGACTAAATTGCAAGACCATCTGGTTATATCTTCTGAATTTAAAGTGGCTTGATGCTTTAAATAATTTATGGTAAAATTTAAATAAACTCAAATATCAAAAAGAATAAAAAATAAACTTGTAAATCTCTTCCTAAAAGACCTTGCATAAATGCAGTCTAAAATGAAATTAATCTTTCTAAAATTTGAATCCTTTTTTTAAATATAAAAAATTGAATTAAACTTTTCCGCATTTTTTTCTACCATAAACATAACAGAGAAATGCGTTTCGATAAGTTTGTTTTTTAACAACATCGATTTCTTTAGGTCTGTTGACTTTAATTTAAAAAAAATTTTAATTAAATCATTTCATTTAGACAATATAATTTTATTTACCATTAAAAGCACTATTTTGATTTTCTTCAAAATAATTATTATAGCCTAAATAAGCCAACAATTCGATTGAAGTTTTAACATCAAAATAAGTAGTCAAACTTTTAAGTAACAATTAGATTATTATTTCAAGTTGACTTGAAATATTTAAATTATTTTATCTTACACCCATTGAGATAAAAATCCACAATATGTTAAATTACCATTTGCATCTGTTTCGACTGTATTGTGAACATCTTTACCCCAGGGATTCAAAGGACAAACGCTGAACAAATCATTCAACTCGGCTTGGTTTAAGCAACTATCTTTATCTTTATCATATTTTTTAAATATATATTGTAAAAATTCTACACATTTTAAACTCAACTCTACACTACAAGTGGCCGGTACTTTTAAACTGTTTAATTTAAATTATAAAAAAATTTTTTAAAATTAGTAAAATTTTAATTATTCATTGAATCTTAGGTATTCTTAGATTAGAATATATTACAATTAGAATTTGAAAAATAAACTCACTTTATAGAAGAGTATTCTTTTCTTAAACTCAAATTTTTATCATATCCAAATTTTTTTAGCACAGTCCAAGAAGTCTCGTGTCTACCTTTTTTAAAAAA
Organism: Brachionus angularis; assembly: GCA_021432725.1. NCBI lineage: Eukaryota > Metazoa > Rotifera > Eurotatoria > Ploima > Brachionidae > Brachionus > Brachionus angularis. The sequence goes on along the minus strand of JAJVDD010000002.1, from coordinate 250,337 downwards.
AAGCATTTGTAAATACAAAAAACCATTTAATGTTATTTCATTATTGATTAGATTATCAGTTGAATTTGACTGTAGCAATAACGATTTGACTTCTTGTAAAGAAGCAGAATTCAAACGTACATCAAAGCATTTCAGCTGAAACTCGTTTAGCTCATTGTCATTTAAAACATTATCATTGTCATGATCACAAAGTTTAAATATCCTAGTAAAACATTTTATTGCTAATGGTGTTAACTGTTTACGATCCACATCATAAACTGGCGATGTCGGATATAAAACAGATTTTTGTGCATAGTAAAAAACTTCTGGAACATTTTTCAAATTTTTAGCCGAACACATCACACATGTCTCGATCTGAGAATGAGACACAATAAGTTTGGTAATTAAAGAGTCTTGTGTTAAATTGATGCGTTCAGTTCCAACAGTGTCGGATTTATTCGCTACTAAAACAATCGGTTTTTTAGTTAAATTGCTGCCTTCTTGTGCAAGAGATAAAAAATTTGATTCTTCGACCTCTTTTATTTTCGGTAGCCAATAGGTTATTAGTTTTTCTTTTGAATTCTCATTGTCCAAAGCATATACTAAACATATAACACTTGATCTGTCGATCTCTTTGAATAATTCTTGTTCTGTTTGTTCCCGAGATGAATAGTCGATTATAACACCAGGCACCTTTTCTAAAGTAACTTCGGCTGGTATTGTGATTGATTCTAGTTTAGCTGGAAGCTCGAAAGACGGATCTTGGCTCTTTGGTTTAGATTTAAAAATTTTTTATTAACTTTTTTTTTTTAAATTAGATCTTATTTTTACTTCATCTATAAACTGTTCTGAAACTAATGATAAAATCAGACTTGTCTTTCCAACACCGGCTTTTTAGATTAATAAATTTTTTTTTTAAATTTTACTATTAAAATCTTCAGCTTATAATTACTCACATTCTCCAAGCATTAAAATTCGAACTTCTTTTAAATCTTTGCTCATCTTATTTCTAATTTATTTATCATTATTATTTTAATTATATTTTATATTAATAATATTTTTCTAATTATTCAACTTTGAAATAACAAAAAAAGCAAAAATAGTTTAGTTTTTTATTCTGGAAATTATTTTTTTAAATTTTTAATTAATAAAAGAAAAAAAAATTAAATAAATATAAACAAAAACCAGAAATTTGGAATAGTTTTAATTAATTGTCTTTTGCAACACACCCGAAGTAAATGCAAAAGCTACTTTATTTGCTAATTGCACAGAAATTAATTTCAAAAGTAATGTGATTTTAGAAATTCAAAATTTGAAAAATTTCAATTTGAAATTTACTTTACTTTGTGTTATTTAAAAATGGATAATCAATTTGGATTAAAAAATTTCATATGCATTGATTATCCGGGTTTGGTAGAAAACGAAAAAGAAGCGATTCGAACACTTGGAGGCATGGATCGCTTGAGCCAAGCATTTTCCAAGCGAAATTCAAAATTATTGTTAAATCTAACTCCAGATAATATATTTGCCAAAACTTTGGCATCCAATGAAATAATGGATTCTCCACAAATTGATTCCGAAACATCTAAAACCGAATCTAAAGCCGAGAATAGCGGCAATATGAATACAAATAGATCAAGCGACTATTTAGCAATGCCATGTTTGTTGTTAAGTTTTAAAGTGAAAACAAAACAAACTCAAATAATAGGAAAAATCAAGAAGTTGTACAATTTCGATAAAATGGCAGATTTTCAATATTTACCAATGAGTTCTCAGTCTAATAAAATACAAGATGAAGAGAACAATTCGACAAAAAATCAATTTACTTATACGGCTTTTTATGATCAATTTTTGTTTAATAATGTGCAAAATTATGATTATGAATTGAGAAAGAATAATTTGCCTCAGTTGTTCATACTTCCACCGTTCTTTAGTAGGTTTGATGACCCGGTTAATTATTCATACCGATCCGAGCCGAATAAGAAGCAAATCGAGAATAAAGAATCTTCTGAAATTGATTCTCAAAGTGTTGAAAAAAGTCCTAGCAAATCACAAAAAGAAGAATCAAGTGAATTGATTAGATCGATGAGACAAGAGCGAAGTAGTCAGGCTTTGCTAGTGTCGTTTAATACAAAAGAAATTCCGAGCCAGCCGAGCGAAAAGCTCAAACCAGCAAGAACCGAAATGATACGAGAATGCATCTCTAAATTAAAAGAATTGTTTGAAAAAAGGCCTTGTTATTTAAAAAGTGTTTTTCTATGTATAACCAACTATTCGGCGAGTATACTAAAAGAGTCTTTGCCATATGTTGCTTATTATTTTACCACTGGACCATGGAGGAGTTGTTGGGTTCGGTACGGCTATGATCCTAGAATACATCCAGAAGCAAAAATATATCAAATGATTGATTATAGATTAAGAAACACAGCCGAACCGGACAATCTAGTTAAATCAAAACCAAGGTCTTCGTACCATAAGCGCAAATTTCGAAGTGATTTGAACGAGACTGATTTTGATGAATATAAAACTTTTAAACTCGAAGAAGAAATGTACAAGTTTAAGCCTGATAAATTACCTGGTTCAAGGAATGTATTTTATCAAATATGTGACATTGAAGATGAAGATGTTCAAAAATTGATTTACTCTGAAGAGAATCAATCGAATCGGTGTAGTGAAAAAGATGGATGGTGTATGACTAATATTCAAGACAAGTGTAGAAATATTATGAGTCAAAAGCATGAAAAATTATCAAAAATTTTATCCAATGAACAAAAACAAGAAGGAAAAAAATCAAAAAATTAATAATCTTTTTTTTTGCATTTTTATTAATTAATCAAAATTAAAGTGTAAATATAATTAAAAAGTAAAAATTAAATAAATAATTTAAAAATTTAATAAAAATATTGTTGTTTTTAATTAAACATTTTTAGGGTTCAATTGACTCTTGAAATTTATAAAATTAATAAAAAAAATTATCAAAAAATCACCACTAAATATGCTCATAACTAAAAGCAGATTAAGAGTTGAACCATGACAAGTTTATTAATTACTTCTAATTTGAATATAAATTTTAAAAAATTTTATAACATTTATCATCATTTGATTCAAAGCTTTAAAGATATCAGCATAAAAATGAAAAAAAAAACTATTTCTCCACATTTGTCTTTGTTACACATTTATTTTGGAAGTCTGAATATCTATGTATTCTTCAAAAAGTATAAATTATAAATAAAATAATGATAAAACTATACTTATATTAAATGTACTTAATTTCTTATTAAATTTCAAAGAAATAAAAAAATTTCTATAATATTAGAATTTTAAATGTTCAAGTAGCTCTGCTTTAGTTACCAAAGTTTCAAAATTGTAAACTTGAATATCTTTTATTTACTAACTATAACCCTGTGTGTCTAAAAATATTAGCAACTACGAAAGCTTGTTTTGAGCCAATTGTCTTTTGCATATTTAAATTAATGGTCTATATTTTTGCTTAATATCTCTTGCTCTTATCAAAATCATCTAGTCATAATACTCATTATAACTATATCACTGTTGGTTAGAATCTTTAAGCATGATCGATACTTATTACTATCATTATTTTATTAATAATATATACTTTTTTGAAGAATACATAGATATTCGGTTCAGTCAAAATAAATTTCTAAACATTACAAATCTAGAAGTATTTTATGGTACTTTTTAAAAAAAAATTTAGTTAAATGTTTAAAATTTGTGATATTAAATCATAGCTCGTTTAAAAGAATATTTATGTTTAATAATTTTTAAATTGAACTGAACCTATTCGTTTGGAAACTTTAAATAGGTTTCAAATAATTAGAAGTGTAAATTAGATTTACTATGGAAATCATGATTTTTTTAAAAAATTCAAAAGCAACTTTAAATGTTTAAGTTTAACTGATCACATGATATAAAAAATATTAATAACTAGAAAAAAAATAAGAACCAAATAATATAAAAATAGAAATTACAAAAAACTCGAAAAAGCTTATTAAATTTAATTTTAAAATCTTTAAAATTTTAATTAAAAATAAAATAAAAAAAAAAGGATAATTAAACAAAATTTAATTTTAAAAATAAAAAATGTTTTACAAAGAAGATGAAATTGATAAAGAATTTAAATGTGAAATTTGCATTGAAAGATTCGATAATCCACGAATGATTCCATGTGGTCAAACATTATGTTCAAATTGTATTAATTTGAATATTAAAACCAATCTAACAAAAGGATTTAAATGTGATTTTTGTGTAGTTCTTTTCATATTTGCACTAAAGCTGAAGATTTTCCTGAAAATAAATCTCTTATTAAATTAATGAATATAAACTCTCAAGAGGTTTATAGAAGTGATATGGTAGAAAATCTAAAAAAGCTTTTAAATAATTTAAAATCTAAATATGAAGATCTTGATAATAGTTATAAATATTCATCAGATAAAATTAAAGAACATTGTTTTATTGTCAAAAGTAATATACAAATAGCTACCGAACAAAGCATTAACAAAATAAATCAATTTAGAGATGATTTGTTCTCAAGAATAAATGATTATGAAAAAAATTGTTTAGATCATGTTGAAAATAATTTAAATAAATTTTCTCATATAGAATTACTTATAGAAAAATCAAATTTGTTTTATAATGAACAAAACAATTATTTGAAAAATTACAAAATAAACGATAATGAAATTAAAAAGAATACAAATTATATTGAGAAATCTTTAAATGAGTTAAACATTGAATATAATAAGCTTAAATCTTTTTAATTTAATGGTTCTTTAATAGGATTTAAAGATAACTCAATAACACTACAAGAGTCAAGTTTGGGAAGTGTTTTTTTTCAAAATCTTTTATCAAATGAGTGTCAAAAAAGTAAAAATCAAAAAAACACAAAAAGACTAATTAGAGGACTATCAGATAATAATTACTTTGAATACGAAACCGATCAATTAGAAGTTTCTAATTACTTGAATTATCATTAAATATTTCCATTTTATGTATTTTATGGTTTAATTTGAATATGATATATTTTTATAAAAATAATAAAATATGAGTAAAAGAATTTAAATATTTAACAACAACACTAAACAGCTGTTACTTGCTGGTTTTGTGAACATTCTTGATCATTAAGTTTGTGCATAAACACGCATACCTTTGATCATTAATAATTTTAAATTCAAAATAATTATGATCAACAGAATCAGATTGTACTGATCAATAACTTTTCAGTAATTTTCAGACTATTTGATAAAATTATGGGTAATCATGAAAACTGAGATCATAAATGTTTACAAAACCTTTAAAAAAAACATTGGCTGACCATTTAATCACGACCTATAAGAGCTATAAGACCAATATAAGCTTAAATTAATTAAATTGAATATTGAATATTTTCAGACAATAAAATTGACAATTCAGACAAATAAGAAACAAATCAAAGTCATGGCTAAAAATTTTGAATTTTTTTTAAGTTCAATTCTCAATAATTTATTTTAATTCCATAACCGACCGATAATTAAGGTCTGTTTTAAAACATATTCTATAATAACCTTGCATAATATTATGGACTTGAACATTGACCAAAGCTTATTTGAATCAGTTCTAAACGAAGACTACAAGTAAACCATTTGAATACTTTATTCTAATCAAATTAAACCTAATTAAAAACTTAATTAATTAATTCAGAGAAACACTGTTTTTGCTTAGCATAGGAGCCGATCCAAATCGTTTATTCAAAGAACATAATGGCATATCTTCATTTCATATAGCAGTCGGACTTGAAAACGATTTAAAATTTACCAGGCTTTTCATTAAAAACAATGCAAATGTAAACATAAAGTAAACATACTTATTATTTATATATAAACAATATGTTTAATTTAAACTATTTAAATAAATCTATTGTGTTAATAGAAGCATTAAAGACAATTGGACTCCTTTGCATGTTTGTGCTTACTGGAATAAACACGAATCTATGCAATTATTGCTTTTAAATCAAGCAGATCCATTCATTTTAGACAAAGTATCTAAATATAATTCTAATTAAGTTATAATTGAGTTGAATGTTAATATTAATTTAATTTTAATAAAGAATGGAAAATCTGCACTTAAAATTGCCCAAGAACATAATAGCCGAGAATGTGTTAAAATTTTAAACGAATTTGTAGAAAAATTGAAGCAAAAAAGCTTAAAAAATGGTCAAAAAACAACCGCTTTAATGAATACTTATTTATCCACGAATGACTCGCTGCTTTCACTCGAAGGATCAGATCCAAACCAGTCTTATTCAAATATAAAAACATCTACTTTTGATGAATCAAATTTAGAGTATTATTTAAACCAAAATGATTTGAATAAAAACAAAATTGAGGTAATAACCACGCCGACATTTGATAGGATATCGAAAAATTCTAAACAAAATAGTCCATGTGATCAAAAACAACTCGAAAGCTTAATAAGTAATTTAATTGATTTAAAACTAGAGAAAAAAGAAAAACAATTTCTTAAACAAATTCAAAACACCAACTGCGAAACAAGTCAGAACACTTTAAAATCGAATTGTTCACTAACACCTAATACTAATAGATTTGCATTTACACCGGGCAAAAAAACTACTCAATCTTGTCAAACTAAAATAACTCATAAACGATTCTATTCTCCGGATAAATTGCCTGCTTTTTGTTCAAGTTTAAAATCTAAAAATAAAGCTCTTTATAATACTCCGACACTTCCTGTCAAATCTTGTCCAACACCACCTCCCCCTCCTCCTCCACCACCACCACCACCGCCTTTACTTTTACTTAATTCCAGCGCTAATTCACCTGCTTCTAAACAAACTCAAACCACTGGTCGACTTGTCAAATTACCTATTAAAAAATCTGATTTTACTAATCAAATTTCGCGTGATTTAATCGAAGAGCTTAATTCGAGGTTTAAAACTGATTCAAAATTTAAAAAACTCGATGAACCTGATCCCAATCCTTATACAGAGCTCTTAAACGAACCTCAAATAACTAATAATAATAATAGTAAAATTAAAAACTGGTTAAACCAAAATCTAAAATTAAAATCAACTTCTATTACAAATTTGTTTAATAATAATAATAATAATAATAATAATAATAATAATAATAATCAAAATTGTAAGTCTTTGAAAAAGAGATCTTCGAGCCTTGTTTCAGAGAATAAAAATAAACTTACAACTCCGAATTCTCCTGTATTGTATTCTAATGCGGAAGTAAAGAACAAAATTCGAAATAAAAATAAAAACTATGACGGACCTATACAAGTAATAAATAATCAATTTATTACTGAAAGACCTTTAGCTAAACATAACATGATGCTTAAAAATGAACAAACATTAATTACAAATGATTCGGATTCAGACAACTCTGAAAACAAAACTTTAAAATCAACAGGCAATTCTACTTATGGTACAGCTGCGGAAGACCATTCTAGTCAATTTTTAGACTCTTCTAAGCATCTAGAAGAGATTAAACTGTTTGAGAGTTTGGGCTATTCTAACGAGCTTATTGAACAATTAATTAACAAATTAAATACATCTACTCAATCGGATATAATCGAAATGAACATGTTCAATTGCTTTAAACAGCAAGAAATCGAGTGGAGAGAAGGAAATATCAAATCAGCATTTAATTATTTACTTCTTGATCCAAGAATAACACAAAATTTACCAAAAAGAGCCAAAATTCTAACTGAAAAAGAAACTTTTCGAATTTTTATATCATCAATTTTTTATATTGGAAAAGGCTCACGTGCTCGGCCATATGCTCATTTGTATGACACACTTAGACACTGGAAAAAAAACCATGATATAGACTTGAATCCAAGTGAAGAAAAAATAATCAAAATGAGTAAAAAGATAAAAAAAATAATCGAAATTTGGGACAATCAAAAAGGAGTTGTTTCATTGCATTGTTTCCAGAGTGTAATACCATCCGAAGCGTATACTCGAGAGGCTGCTATGATTGATGCAATCGGTTTGATTCAATTGAGTAATATGAAAAAAGGAAATTATTATGGTGAGGCTAAAGATTGGACTCAGAAGAGAAAGCAACAGCTTGGTGTTATTCTACTTAAACGTGCTTGTGCTATTTTTGTCGCCGAAGGAGAGCGACAATTGACTCCTACTGATATTTAAATTTAAAAAAGATCATTTTTTTAAATTTTTTGAATTTTCAGTTTGTACAAATGATAAATCGATTTATTGATTTTTTTGATTTTTTTTTTTGTATTTAAAACAAAACCAAATTAGATTAAATAAGAAATTTTTATTTAATAAAAATTTTTTTTAATTATACTCTTTTTTTTTCTTTAATCAAATTTTCCAAAAAATTTCATAGCTATTACTAGAGGCTTTTTAAAATTCCTTAGCATTTTAGTTTTAACAGCAAATTTTAAAAATTTTTAATTTTTTAAAATATTTCAATTTTTTTTGAAAATTTTCAGATAGTAATAAATAAAATATAAGTTTAATTGAATACGTGTTGTTGTAGAATTATTCGTCTTCGACTACTCATTGGTCATAAAATAAATATACTAATTCTGGTTCCAAAGGCCTAACTGAATTGGTTTTAATCGGAATTTAAATTATTGAGCTTAACTTGTTCTAAGCTTAGTCCCTAAAATACTATTTTTAATTAATATTCATCTCAAAGTCATCAATAAAAGTTTTTAAGTTAATTACAAATTATAACTAAGTTATAAAAAGAGTTATGTTGTTATATTACCATATCATAATGATTAATCTTGTCAGGTAGTGTATATTGATTTTATTGAAATCTAAATTATTTTGATGAGAATGTCTATAAAAAAAAAATTTATGTTTAATTTAACTTGAAAATTTTCAATCATGTGTGTGTTTTTTTTAATAAAAAAAGATAAAATTTTTTATTATAATAATATAGCTACATATTTAAAAAATCACAATCATGTGAATTTTTACATATTCAGGTATGGTTATGATAAAAATCTTTATCCGGATATTAAAAAACAAAACAAGCATTTAATGATACTATTACTTGGCCATTTGTTTCCCATCAAATATAAAAATCAAATCATTCATCAAATGTTTAAATTTGCTAATTTTAATTTTAATTTTAAAATCTAACTTATGAGTGTCTCTAAATTAAACTATTCAATTATTTTAACTTTAAATTAAAGCCAAGATCTAGATCTAAAAACTACAAGCTATAAAATTAAATAATTTTAAATTTGAAAAAATAATTTATTAAAAATAAATTTTGTTTTATTCAGTTAAATAAATGCAAATGACCGAAAGATGTGACACATTTTTGGTCAATTGAAATTTTAATTTTAATTTAAAAAATATTTAAAAAAAAAAATTATAAAATTAAAAATTTGGGTCTTGTTGCATATCTGGCCAATTGGCCAGGCCAATTAATAAGTTGTAAATTGATGGCCAAAAATATTAATTGTTTGGCCATCTAATTTTTTAATTGGCCGTCATTAATTTAACTTGGCCACAGATAAAAATAATTTTTTTAAACCATAATTTATATGAATCTGACGAGTTGGAGAAAGAAATTAACAAAGAAATCACAAATAATCAGCTGAAAATTTAGAACAAGTAGATTTAAATCAAATAAAATCGCATGAAAATGTAGCTACTGTTTTAGAATCAGCTAAAATAACAACAACCCCAAAAAAAAGAGGTAGACCAAAAAAGGTACAAAATTCAGATTTACAAGAAAATGAAGAAAAATCAAAAGAAGATAATGAGAAGTGTTTAAATATTAATTATAATTTATGAAAAAGAAAAAATTAATTAATTTAAAATAATTATTTTTAAGATAATATTTAACCTATTAAAATAAAATTGTCCATAAAATTATTTATTTGGCCGTGTATTTTTTTACCTGGCCATGATTTTTTTATTTAATTTAAAATAATAATTAATTGGCCATTAATTGACAATTTATTAATTGGCCTGGCCAATTGGCCAGTAATGCAACAAGACCCAAAAATTTAATTTTAATAAAAATTTTAAAATAAATAGTTTTCTTATTTGGTTAAAAACAAGTCTAAATAAAATGTTGAATATGCTTTTGAATTTAGAAGATTTTAAATACAAAATTTGAATAGAAAATAAAACAAGTCCGATTATTGAAACATTTTTTAATAATATTAGCCTTTAATTGTTTGAAACATTAATTAATTAAATTATTTTTTAAATTAAATTAAAATTAAATTTAAATTATTTACTTGAGATATTTTTTTCTATATTCGCTCACTTTGGACATATCTTCTTTTAATAGGAACTTTTTTATACCAACAAAATAATCTTCTGTGTATTTATCCCAATCTAATTCACGAGTATCAAATTTAAACAATTCAAAATCTTGCTTATTCATTTCATTCATTAACAATAAATAATTATCAGTGCTAAACTCTAAATGCATTTTAGTAAAACTTTCCAAAACAACAACTGCATTTTGAAGTCTATTTTGAATTTTAACAAACCTTTTTTTTTGTTGAAATTGTTAAACATATTTTTTTTAAATTATAAAAAATATTTTTATCATACATGGGTTTTTTATGAAATAATTTAAGAGCAAAGTCTCCTAAATAAGCCGGAATAATCTGTTCGATCATACAATTTACATTTCTTATAAAGTTGTATTTAGTAAATCTAAAATATGGCAAAAAGAACAAATTTGAAGCTGGATATTTAGCTGATATGATATTTGATAGTTTTTCTAGTTTGCCCCAAGTGCATCTATTCTTTTTATCCGAAGTACAATTGTAGACGTTTACATTTTTTGTCCTACCCGAGCCTCGATACCAAGCACTTGCCAACATCATATTAATTACAACATCAACTGGTATTATATCAGCCGCAGCTTCTCTCTTACCAACCATGCAACGAAGTATGCCCATATTTTGAGCCATAAAAAGACCAGTTGGCCCATTATAATTATCCAACCAACCGGCATATGGTTCATGCCAACAAGCGCCAACTATTGATGGTCTTACGATTGCACACGGAATATTAATCGATTCTTGAAAAACCAAATACTCAGCTATTGCCTTAGTATATGTATACGTATTTGGTCTTGGATGTATCATTTTATCACTAAGTATCTTGAATACATCATCTTTGATCCAATCGCATGCTTCAATTATCCGATCCGGCATTACAGGTGGCTTAAATACTTCTTCTGTTATATATTTTTGATCACAATTTGCATAAGCTGTGCTTACATGTACCAATACTTCTAAATTTTTTATCTCTTTACATAATTCTATTATTTTTTTGGTACCAATAACATTTATATTAACTGCAACTCTTTTATTTATTTTTTAAGAATATATTCAATAAAAAAAATTGAAAAAATTGAAATTTTCAATTAATAATTATAATACTTCAAAGGCTCATCAAATCTAACAGTTGCAGCTGAATGAAACACAATATTTACATTATTTTGTAAAATTTTTTTATTTTCTTCGCTCAGGCCTAGATTATCTTCTAATAGATCACCTTCAATGGCAATTATTTTTCTTTTAAATTCTGGATAAAGTTCTTTGACAATATCAAATAGCTAAAATTATAAATATTAATAGAATTATTATTTCAAGTTTCAAGAAAGCAACACTTTAAAATTAACTAACACAATTTGAATTGAACAATTCGTCTAATCTTTCATCTGGTGATTTACCTTTCTTCATACGAACTAAAACGTATATATGCTTTAAATCATAACAAGATCTGAGCAATTTTTCAATTAGAATTTTTCCCAAAAATCCAGTAGCACCTGTTAAGAATATGGATTTGTCTTTAAAATATGTTTTTATGTTGCTTTCAACATTATCATTTGTTAAACTGTTCATAATTGAATTCATTAATTAATAAAATATCTTTTAAAGAATAATTTAGAAAACAAAAACAACAAAAAAAAACTCGAACAAAATAAAATTTTAAAAATTGAAACAAAATAATGTATAAACAGCTAATAAAGAAGATACACTTCGAACATAAGCATAATTACATATCTAATATATATGATGTATATAATATATGATATACAATAAAATTATGAAACTATTTAACTTGTTTGAATAATATAAATAAATATTTTTTAAAATAATGAGAAAAAAATTTTGAAATTTATTAATTTTGATTTTTTTTCGTAATTAAAATTTAGGTTAGAATATTTTTTAAACGAAAAAAAAAAAAATTAATTAAAATAGATTTTTTTTTAGAAAAAATTTAAAATTATTTTATTGGAAAAATATCATTTTTGAAATGAAACAACAAAAAAATATATTCAATAGGCTTAGATTCTTGAAATTAATCATTTTTGATAAAAAAATAAAAATTCAAAGCGCAAAATTTAGAAAAAAAAATAAATTCTATTAATAATTTATATATTAATAGTATAAATCAAACAAAACATGGGCTTAGGATTATTTTGATTCAATCTTTAATAAATATCAAATAGATTTTATTCTAAAAGTAATTAAAACCAAATATCCTCGAGCGTTGCTTTAATTAAATATTTAAATAACTGATATATGAATATTTCTATATTTTATCAATATTAATTTTAATCTTTGAAAAGAGATAAGTTATAAAAGTACAAATACATTTGATTAAGATTTAAAATATTTTTATTAAAAGAAATTAGAAAAAAACAAACACAAACATATTTCTATTTTATTTGATTCTAAATGAATTGAAACAATAAAAAAATTTTATTATTCGCATTTAATTTCTAAATTTTTAGAATTAAAAATACATTTTTGACTCTGGGTACAATTACCGTTGTTAACTGCACATGGCATGTAAAGACTAGATTGACTAAATTTACTTTGGCAAACATGTTTGTTTATAAAAGGCTTCTCGTTTTCTTGACCAGGAGTATAATTTAGAGGTGAATAGATCTCGCCTTCTCCAAAGCAAGCTCCTTCGTGTTCACATGTGTTTTCTTTTTGAACACATTCAACACTATTAAGTTGATTCAAGCTACAATTTTTACACTTTGAATCAAAATAGATCAAAAATCTTTCAGTGGTTTTTTTCGGCATCAAATCCTGATTTGACAAATCCAATACATTATCAATAAAACTAAATTCTCTTTTGAATTTTTTCAAATTTATTTTAAGACTTTGAATTTGCATGAAGTTTAATTTTAAATGTAGACCAGACACGGTTACTCGATAGTTCATCGTTGGATGACTTTGAGCTTGCTTAAAGCTATTCTTAACACCATGATTAAGACTCAAATAAACATCTGAAATTGGCAAATTACATTTGAAAATAATCTTTTTCTTATTTTCATCATTTGTGTCTTTTAATATGTAAACTTCAGGGCTAAACGAGTCATTTAACTTTTTATTTTCATACCAAGCATAATTCTCCTCAGAGCTAAAATACTCAAATTTATTGCTCAATCTATCATACTTTAGATATAAATTTATTATTATTATTATTGTTATTAAAATTCATATATAATATGTTTTCTTTTATTTAAAAATTACTTTCATATGTTTTAATTCACAGTATGAATACTCGCTTAGTATTTGAGCCAAGCGATTCAAATTTTTCGATTTGAGATAATTTTTGTTGCGAAATTGAGCTGAAAAACTAAAATTAAAAGAATCCGATGGACAAGGCTTATTCAATTCGTATTCGGATAAGTCTGAATTGTAGCTAAAATCACATAAAACAAAATTTGATTTTCTATTCTCTTGTTTTTTGCTATTCAAATCATCTATTAAATAATTCTCTTCTATGTCACAATTAATCAACTTTACCAATACACTTAATACAAAAATTGACCAAAACATTTTCTTAATTTATTTTTCTTTTATTATTGTTATTTTAATTGATTTAAAAACTAATTCTATTTCAGCACTATTTATACATTTAAAATGTATTCAATAATTTGTTAGTTTTCTCAATAGGTGTTTTGTTTATTAAAAGTATTTTAATAACTAACAAGAAAGACATAAAATAAAATTTTTTTCACATTTCAAGATGACACTTGAAAATTGTTTATTTTTAAGTTTCAACAGGAAAATATATCATAGTTTATAAAGATAGCATATTTAAATAAAAAAATAAAAAAATTTTTCAAATTCCATATTTTAGAGACAAATATTTTAATTTAAAGCTTAAAAACAAATAACTCTTTTGACACGATAACTCTATTGATCTAAAACAAAAACAAAAAAAATTAAAAAAAAAAAAAAAAAAAAAAAATTAAATATTAAAATAATAAATTTAAAATAAAAAAAAAAAAATATGCCTATTAAATTCGGTCAGTTTCTAAATAATGTTTAAATGACCTATTCAACAAGAAAATTAAGAAATTTCAAAATTCAACTCAATTAACAGACTCGACTCGACTCGACTCGATTTAAATTAAAGGTAAATACAAATCTATAAAAAAAATCTATAACAAAGAGCTATTAACATTTAACAAAGAATCTATATAATTTTTTCTACTAGTTAAAGGTGTTTTATTCTCTTTTTTAATTTTTATAAATTAAAATTTAATTTTTACAAATAAATCAAATATTAAAAAAAAAAAAGATAATATTTGTGAGCGGAAATAAACCAAGAATAAAATAAATATATATTTTTTTTATTTAAATATTAAATGAGTCTTGATTTATAAATAAAATAAAATAAAATACTTTGTTTTCATAAGGATTAAACATTCAAAAAATATAAAAAATATAAAAACGGATTTTACATTATGCAGGTAAAAGGCCGATACATTTAGGCTAAAGTTTAAGCTTGAAATAGTTTTTTTTTTTAATGAACTTAAACAAAATTCACGCATGAATGAATGAGTGAATGAATGAATGATTGATTGTAAAAAATGTTTTACCTGTAAATTGGAATATTTAATCAATAAATCGATATAGTTTGATTAATTAAAAAATATTAATAATTTGTGACCTTCCTCAATCGAATAACCATTGGAAAAATATTGATTGAATTGAGGTCGAATATTTTAATTTTTTTTTAATAAAAAAGTAGTTTTTTCTTTTTTTTCTTATTTTCGTTTTTCGACCTTATTTTTCGAATTCATATTATTATAATTCAAAACATAACTAAAGCTACTTATCATTGATTGAAAATTCACGAATTATTGTCATTAGAGTTTTATTTTTTATTTTACTCAAATTCTAATCCCATACAAAATTATCATACTTGGTTTTAGATTTAATTAAAATTATTATTACTATTATTATTTTTTAGTTAAAAATTTTGCTTAAAAAGGTTTCCAAGAATTTCTAGAGTATTTTTTTTTTTATTCTTTTATGAATTCGATAGTTATTTGTCTACAGAATTCAAATTCAGGTTATTCATATATTCTAATCACGGAAGTTTTTAAATAATAAATTTTCTTTCTTTTTACTAAATCAAAAAACTGAGTCAATTCTTTAGATGTGATCATAAATGAGAAAGTATTAAATTACAAGTATTTTTTTTTTATTTTAAATAATTTTCTTTGATTGATATTTAAATAATTTCAAATATTTTTATATATTTTATATTTTTTTTTTTGATAAATCCGTGGTGTCTCAAAAAAGAAAAAAATTTAGGTTATTTAAAATAACAAGATGATTTTTTTTTCATATCGAAATAAAACAAAAAAAAAATTCATAATTTTTTATTACTAATATTACTAATTTTAATGCTAAATTTTCCTAAAAGATAAATAAAGTATTATCTTATCGCTTAAAATTAAACCATGAAACATTTTTATTAAATTTTAGAGAAAAATGAATTTTTAAAATTGAAACAACAAAAAAAAAAAATAATAAATATAAAAAATAGAATTTTTTACAAAGCATTTATTATTATTATGTAAATAAGAATTTATAAAAATAAAAAAAAAAAATGAAAATTGTATTCTACTTGATTTTAATTGTAAATATTCTACACTTGATCGATTCTACAATTCTACAATCAGAAATAACAGAGAATTTAATACTTAAGCAAGAGAATAGTCCTTATGTGTCGAATGAGAACGTAGTTGTGCACAAAACATCGAAATTAATTATCGAACCCGGTTGTGAGCTGCGTTTTGCCAAAGGAAAACAGTTAATAGTTTACGGCACTTTGGAAGCACGTGGTACTGAATTGAATCGAATTAAATTTACTAAATTAAATGACAACGATTTAGAACTTTTCAACCAAACGAATACTAATAATAAAAATAATAAAAAAAAATTTTTTGATGAAAACAAGTTTCGTCTTGTTGAAGGCGAGACTGTCATGGATGGTAAATTACAAATTTATTTCAACTCAAAATGGCACTATGTTTGTAGTACACAATTAAAGTAGACAAAAAGTTTTTTTTTTAAATTTTTTTTTTTGATTAAAATTAATTAAATTTAAAAATTTATAGTTGGACCGAAATAGATGTAAATGTAACATGTAAAAGCTTAGGTTTTTCGAATGGTACTTTTTATAATTATCAACCATCGAATAACCTTACTAGCCATATGAAAATGTTTATGCCGAGATGTACAGGAAAAGAAAAAGATTTGTTCGAGTGTGCCGGAACAATAGACCCAGAGTTAGGTCTTAGTGTTTGTGGTAAAGAGAAATTTAAAAAATTTTCTAATAAATTTTTTTTTTAAAATATTTTTTATTTACAAAGACAAACAAAATATTGTTGGGCTTGTTTGTGAAGGTTTTGATAATCAAATAAGCTCTGCGAATGACAATTGGGGTGGAATTGTATTCCAGAAATACGCACCATATAAAAAAGTACAACAATTTACCAGTGTTTTTTATAACATATCACAATCTATATTGGAATATGTAGACATAAAATATGCCGGTTTGTATCCAAACACAAATCGTTTTAAGCCCAATTATGAGTTTCAACCAGGCTCTGCTATCACAGTGTTTCAATACGCACCACAATTTAACAATATTCTAATTGAATACTCGATCGGTAATGGTCTTAATTATTCTAATATAGAAGCGCCTGGTTCAGTTCATAATAGTATATTTCGATATAATCGAGGACATGGAATTGTAGCCAAGACTAGATTCGGAAATTTGAATATAACCAATACTATATCACATGATAACATGGGTGATGGTCTTAAATACCATTTTAATAATACAATTTGGACACAACAAGAACAAGAAGAGTATTTCGTCAATCGTT
Source organism: Brachionus angularis (assembly GCA_021432725.1). NCBI lineage: Eukaryota > Metazoa > Rotifera > Eurotatoria > Ploima > Brachionidae > Brachionus > Brachionus angularis. The sequence continues at coordinate 233,163 of JAJVDD010000002.1, read as the reverse complement.
ACATAGAATACTGCGATTCACAAAATCCATTGAGCTATCCGGCTTATTATAGATACAAGAACCCGAATTATGTTCGCGAATGTTCTAAAACATTCAGCACCGAGTCCGATATGCGCATTACTTTACACTTTCAAAAAGTCAACATTAAATCAAAGTATTCTACTTATTGGATCGAAGTGTATGATGGTCAAACGGATAAAAATAGTTTAATAGCAAATTATACTTTTATAAACGGCAAAACACCCGAGGCTATTTACTCAAGAAGTAATTACATGTTTGTTAAGATTAGATTTAAATGTAATTTAGCATCGAATCGGAAACTGCAACCAGTCGAAATCGAACAATTAAGACTCAAACAAAAGTGGTCTCAAATGCAATCAGATCAACTTGAATATGAGAAAAGTCTTTACAAATACAATCCTCCAATTGATAAAGATCTAAAGCCTGATATACCTTTTCAAGATTATTCAAACTTGGCTAATTTCAAACAAATTAATCTTAATCAATTAACATTCCAAGAACAACAACAAAATTTACTCTTATTCAAACAACAACAAAAAGAACAAGATTTAAAATTAAATGAAATTTTATTACAAAAACAAACTGATTTGGAACAATCTCGAATCGCGTGTCCATATACTCAATACGATGATATAACAATGTATGCCATGATTGGTGACTCAAAGAGTCCGGACTTGTTAATACAAAATTCACATTTTTTCAACAACTCTCAAAATGGTATTAACGCAACAAATTTACACTCTTTGGTTCAAATAAACGAAACTGTTTTGAATAATAATCATTTGAATGGTCTGCATGTACAAGCAGGTGCTGGTGATGTGAGTTTATCGCATAGCTCAATAGAATCAAATTCCATGAATGGCATAAACATTACTTATGCCGGTGGTCTAAAAGAATTTAATCATACAAAAATTTACAACAATGGTTTGTATGGTTTGGTAGTCAATTTTGATGTACAACAAGAGTTTGATAATATTTTTCAAAATACCACTTTAAATGGATCTATAATCGAGTACAACAATTTGGCTGGTGTTTACATAAGCAGTTATTGTAATCAATCGAATGTTACTATTAATTCTACTACGATTCGGAATAATCAAGAAGACGGAATCGTTATAGATTCGTGCAAATCAGCTTGGTATTATTTAGAAGAACAAGATCGATGGAATTCCGGCTACAAGAAATTTTTAAATAAAACTATTAAATTTCTTCATTTGAACATTTCTTGGAATTTGTTCGAATCGAACCGCTTGAATGGTTTGAAAATAAAATCAATACAGAACATGATCGGTATGATCACTAACAATACTTTCTTGGGTCACAAAAAAGGTTGCCTATTGATCACAGCTAATCATAGTTTGACTAGTTTGAACCGTAATGTATCTCTAATGATACAGAATAATTTGTTCTTGAATAATACTGGTAGATATGTTTTAAATGTAGATTTAAATAATCTAGCAGATGAGAGAATACAATCGATAAATATAACATTCAATCGATTCGAATATAATCGAATTTTTGATGCTTATCAAGCGTTCAATTCGCGCTCAAGTATTAGCGCAGTAGTTGTTGTATCATCGAGTAATATTAGATTAAATCAAAACTGGTTTAACAATCCCTCGAGTAAGATTCAAATCGGAACTCATCTAAGCAATTTTACTACTAAAATAAATGCTTCGTTCAATTGGTTCAACAAACTTGAACCAGTCTATGATCTTCATTATTTCATGTCCTATAAAGACAAATGTAACCAACAGTGGCTTAAAGTAAGAGACGGTATTTTCGACAATTCGAATCGATCCAATCTCGCTCAAATTATTTATTGGCCATTTAGTTGCAACGAAAGACTTTGGCTTCATGAATCAAGCAACGATTTACCACCACCAGTTAATTTCGATTTGTATGCTACCGAGTCTTTTGGTGGTGTGTACGATATTGGCGATTCTATTCTGCCATCTAATCGTTACACTGTTGTTAACGATATTCTTATTAAGCCTGGTGCTAAGCTTACCATCAAATCTGGCTCTGAATTGAATTTTCTTAACGGTGTTGGTATTCTAGTTCTCGGCCAACTCAATATAGAAGGACATTTGTCTTCTTTGATTAAATTTACTCTTGCTAATTCCTATTTCAATCCAAGAATTAAAATTAGATCTGTAGATAACATAAACAAAACTAATTCAAACAACACTTTTAATTCTTCTTCAATCAGCAAAAATTCGACTAAAATATTTAGAAATTTTCTGCCAACATTTAGTATAAGTTTAGTCGATGGTAGAAATTCTTTAGAAGGCCGTTTAAGACTTGAAATTAATGGTAAATATGGCACTGTTTGTAATCGAGGTTGGAGCATACAAAATTCAAAATTAGTCTGCCAACAAATGGGTTTAATATTGGACCCAAATTTTTATTTATATTCTCGATGGTTGGTCAACGATCATCGACAACATGAAGCAATTTTGATGAGTGAAGTTCAATGCGATGATTTGGACACTAGCTTGTTCGAGTGTCGGCATACCAGACAATATGATCATACATGCACTCATCAAGACGATGTTTGGATTAAGTGTCTCAAGCCGAGTTGGGCTGGTATCAGATATGGTCTGAGCTCACAGCCAAGTAGTATTAAATATGCAATATTCGAACACACTGGACAATATGATTATTCAAGTTCCAAACTCTCACCTGCTCTTCAAATTGATTTTTTACAACACGATTTAAGCAATTTGACTTTCCAACACAATCAACACACTTCATTAGAAATATTATTTAATCAACCATTTAGAAAAAGTGCTCTCAACAATCTTAATTTTGTGTCTAACAATGGTATAGGATTAATGACAAGAACTAGTTATATTAGAATAAATCAACTTTACGCTCAAAACCAACAATTTCAATCTGCTTTAGAATATAACCCATTTCTTAGTGCTGATGAATTAAACTCAGTTCGATTGTACTCGTCTCAACCCAAGAGAGGTTTTGATGTTCGAAAAGAATTGACTAGGCTTAAAGACAATACTTGGTTTATTGGTTCTGAACAATTTGTTTTATTATACACTGATACTGAACACGATTTTGGACCTGTTGAATTAAACATTCAAATTAAAACAGACAATAATCGGGTTTTAGTAGTCGATTTGATTGATTTTAATACCAATTTTGAACAAGAACAAGTTTTATTTTGTGAACGTTTATGTCAACATGCTTATTCGGATTCAAACTCGAGACAATGGAATTTATCGATGCCTGAAAGCACAATATTTTTTCCAATAAATACTAGCTACAGTGTTTTGCATATTAATTACAATGTGAGCTCTTTAAAGTCAGGACGTTTAATGTTTTTGGTGTATTCTGTAAAAGCACCTGAACAAGTTTATGATTACAAAAGTAAAGCAAATAAATTTTATAAAATTTTTATTTTAAGAAAAAATTAAATTTAAACTTTTTTAAAGATCCATCTTTTTTCTATTTAAAAAACATAATGCCCGAAAATGTTTTGAGAATTCACAATTCAACTTTTGTCAATAATAGGCATTCAATTGTAATAAGAAATTATGATTATACTCTAGACATGTTTGGAAATTTAAGAAAAAGGTTTTTTATTTCAAAATTAATTAAATTTCTTCTTTTTTTTTTCTAATTTTAAATTTTATTCAATAAGATACAATTATTCAAATATCATAATATCTAATTGCTCTTTTCATTTTAATGAACAAGTGTTTTGGATAAATACTGAACCTGTTTTACCTAACATCAATCAGAGGTATACAATTTTATTTAAAAATAAAAAAGTTTAAAAATATACTTAATATTATAAAACTTGATGATTCTTATTATTAAAAAATTTCTCTGTAAATTAAAAACTTTGGTTCTATCATTTTCTGTTTTTGAAGCAAAATATTATTATGTTGCAAAATTAATTGCGTTAATTTGCTAATAAATACTATGGGAAAGTACGAAATTTATTTTGCAACATTGTAATTATTAGATTAAATTCTGCTTAAACACTTAAAAAATAAATTAAAACAGTTCTATTATTATTTCAATTAATAAATAACTTTTAAAATTTTTCATAAATTAAAAGAGTCAACAATTTGACATTCCATGTAATGAACAGTTTATACGAGTCGAATAAAGATGATTTGTTAATAAGCGAGTCGGGCTATCAAATGTTCGATTTGGTGCCGAGTATAAAACTAGGACCTTTGGGCAAATTAAATATCACTTTTGAAGATTGTATAATAAAAAATAATTTAGGCGGTATTCGTGCTTTGTATCGTTACCACGAATACTCAAATACTATATACCACTACGAAATTCGTAATAACAAATTCGAAGATAATATCCAAAGCAACATAAAAATACTACTTCCTCGATTGTATCGTTTTGCTGCTAAAAACCACTACGAAAATCAAACTCATACTTTAAATATTCGTAACAACGAGTTTAGATCCAATCGTTTATTTGAGCTAAGCATTGATGGTTATTACGCTCAAATTAATATCACTAAAAATTTATTCACCGAAAACAATTGTCGTTTCGGTTTAATCAAACTATCTGGTACAGAAAAAGATTTTTTTATTTACAATAACAAAATAGAGAATAACGAAGCTAATTTTATACTCGATTTGGAGGCAAAATCACATGCAGATAACGAGCTAGATATACAAAGTCTTGTGGTTGAGAATGAAATTCAAAAAAATACAAAACCTTTAAATCCAAACAAGAATCGAAACGAGGCTAGTTTGTTTATACTAAATTCGCCTTCTTCTTATACAATCGCTGTACGCGGCATTCAAAATTGTTCCATAAACAAAAACATTTTAGAAAATGATAAATTCGATTATGAACTAGTTGGTGCATTAAACACCAACACGTTAAACTCAACCATCGATGCTACATCGAATTGGTGGGGCACAAACGAGCCTAGTTTAATTAAAAGCAGGATTTTCGACATACATGAATGGAACAATCATGCCTTAGTTAGTTTTGTTCCTTATTATTCAAGCAAAATTGATTTTTCTTTATCAAAAAGGCAACCAGTTCTGTCTGTTTATCAAAACCTTAATGAAAATGTTCTTGGTGGTCTAATAGTACAAGACTTGATTCTTATCAAAACGCCTCAACCATACCAAATCCGAGCCGATTTGACAATAATGCCTGGTGCTACACTTTACATTAATGCTGGTGTTGAAATGGAATTTTATCCAAATGTTGGTATACTAGTTCTAGGAGATCTAAAAGCTTCTGGTACAGCTGAAAATTATATTAAAATGAGACCAATAAAAAACTCTAATAATAGAATACCATTTTATTCTTCATTTGATCAAAAACAAGAAAATACTCAAACTCAATTTGGTTCTAATTTTTATACTAATTTTGACTATAGAGATTCAAATTATATAAATTCGAATCGAATTAGACTCTTTGATGGTTTGAATGTAAACGAGGGTTTTATACAAATCTACAATACTAGTCTCCGTGCATGGAGTTTTGTTTGTGATGATCAATTTACATTGGCAAGTGCTTCAATTGTTTGCAAACAAATGATCAAAGAGTATCGAAATCCTTTAGTAAAATCTCTATACTATTACATGGCGCCAAATGCTCAGCCAGCTATATGGAACCAGAGTTTTATATGTCAAGGAGGAGAAAAATCATTATCCGAATGTGACACATTAGCAAATTTTCACACTGATCAGTGTCGGGCTAAAGGTGAATACACTTATTTGATTTGTGGTTCGTTTAATCTTGACCAAGATCAATATGAACATTCCTGGGGCGGTATACGCTTTGCACAACCTTATTTCGAAACTTATTCAACACTTTCGAGTGGTTTTAGTGATAAGCCTTATATTAAAACAGATTTTCAGCAACAGCAACAAGATTACTCGTTCATGTATTATGTAGATTTAATCGGGGCTGGTAGACTACATAACGAACCGAGTCCATCGGTTCAATTAGTCTCGAGAACACCATTGATTAGTAATTGTAATATAAAAAATAGTACTTATCATGGCCTAGAATTTTTACAATCAAAATCAACAGCAATGTTTAATAGACTTAAAATAGAAAATTCACTTGGCTATGGCTTAAACAGTTTACAATTGAATGTACAAACAACAGATCAAAAATCTAGTTTTAAAATAATCAATAAAAATACTTTATCTAATCAGAATATATTCTCTATGATCGATTTATGTGATCCTCATAAATACTACGATTTAGATCAAAGAATATTAGTTTATTATAAATATTCGAATTTAGCTCGAGACTGTGTTAAAATATTTCGAACAAGACTGAGTCAGACTAATATTGGTGTCTTGGGACAAATCGGATTAAGGTTTTTACAATTCATGTTGGTTAATAGTTCCATACAAAATGATACAATTGAAATTTATAATGGTGCTTTGTTTAAGCAAGATTATCTAATGACTAAATTGAGTAATTCAAGTTTAGTCGAAGATTTAGAAAGGTTTTATTTGAGTAAAACAGATTCATTAAGTTTGTTTATGAGAGCCAGTCCAGGCACCGAATACTACGGATTTATAGCTGAGGTATTGGTCTATCCATCTGCTCAGTATCTTCAGACTGATACTTATTTAGAATTGTCTGATTCTGAGCTAAAATCAAATTTACTCGGTGCTCTTAGTTTGGTAACAGCTGGTGAAAGAAATCCCAATCTTTATCTTGTAAGAAATAGATTTGTTCAAAATGGTCTAGAGCTTTTTAATTCGACTAGTCTACCTATTGTAGATATAGTACTACAAAATACTCCAAAATTTTATTTTGGTAATAATTTCATATCGAATAATTACGGCGGTGTTAGTCTCAGACTGCACAGTGGTTCTGGTGTGCTTATTACTAACACCGTTGTTTATAATAATTTGTTTATAGGCAATAAAAACGATTCAGTACTAAGTACTCGTGGAGGTTTACATTTGCCTTATAATGAAATTCTAATAGACAAAAATGTATTCTTAGAAAATGAAACACCTCGAACTGATGTCAGTCTAGTATCTGGTCTATTGTCTAAATTTACTTGTAATCAATTCGTGTATAACAAAGGTGCTCGTATTTTGTACACACAAGGCTTTGAGAATGTTTCTACACCAAAATCGCAGGATATTAGTTTCAATTTACTAAGAGATAATTATGCTTATGGTATTATAAATGATCTAGAAGATCCGAATCGGTTCAGATCAACTATGGTTGCTGCATCTTTAAAACAAGTCTATTATTCTAATTATTTGTTTAATATACACAACGACTTTGAGCTTACTGCGCTCACTGATCCTTTGACTCTACAATTTATACTTAACTATTATACAACCTCAACTCTAGCACCATTTAAACTAGATGATAAAATTAACCCAAAATTTATAGATAAATCTCCATATATTGAAGATTACTTATCCGATAATTATTATGAATATACTACTAAAAAATACGACTTAAACAAACTAGCTGGCATGGTAGCTTATACTGGTTCTATAAATGCATCGAACAATTACTGGAGTACTATTGTGGACAGCGAAATAAGAGCTAGAATACGTGACAAATATGACAATCAAACTTTATTTGAGGTTAATTATTCACCAGCTGTAGACGAGTTTAAATTACGCGATGGAAAATGTGAACTCGGTTGGGCATTGATTGATGACACGTGTTTTACTTATGTAGGTTCTTATGTCACTTATAAAGAAGCTGATTTTATTTGTAAAAAATTTGAGTCTCGTTTAGCTCGAGAAACAGTAGCTCCAATAAAATTGCCTCGTTTTAGAAAATTGGCTCGAATAAGCCAATTCGAATATGAGACTCAATCGTATCGTAAAATTTGGCTCTATTCAGATTCTGTATTTAGTTTAGATTTATTAACTCCGAACTCAAAATGTTCAGTAATAGAAGACTTTGGAGTTTCTTCAACCAACTGTGATGATACTCTTCCATTTATATGTGAAAAAGATCCTGTTTTTACAGGTGCAGCATTTAAATTTAAAGACGAAATCGCCTTTGCTATAGCTGCTATCGGTGCTTTGCTAATTTGTATTATACTTCTTACTTTGTTATGGATTTACAAGTCTAGAAAGCGAAAGAAAGAACACATTGATAGACAAAATACATTGAGAAATAGTGCTCGAACCAATCGACACATGATCTCGAGTGGCTTTTCGACTTTAAATAGTTCAAAATCAAATCAAAAATCGAATAGCAATTTATACGGAAATGCCAGTTTTGATAATTTGTCAACTGGCTTTCGAGGCGGAATTCATACCGCTAGTTCTAGAGGCGTGAACGGAGGCATATACAACAGTCAGCGTAATCAATACTTTGCAAATAAGAAACACAAAAAGAAGAATGAGGAGAATTCAATTGACACTTTGAATAATAACGAAAACATATCACCAAGTGCAAGTTTCAATACGGTTGGTCTTGACTCAAACCAAGGATCTTCTTATTATGGTACCAACGAAAAACAATTAATAATAGACGAGAGCACACATTTTAACAAATCTAAAATAAATCCTTCTATACAATATCATGTTTTTGATGCAAATACAATTACAAACAATTCGACCAACAAATCTAGCATCAAATATGGCGAATTGGAAGACGTACCCAACGAGGACGAGGATACAACTACTGATGAACTAACTAGCGAAGAAACCACGATCACAAAATGTGACAGAACTAGGTTTAGAATTGGAAAAGCAAATTCGCCCGGTAGCTCTAATTTTAAAACAACAATTACTGATTTTAATAGCCAAACAAACAATCCAGAGCAATTAGAAAAAGAGTTTATTCAAACAAAATTAGTAAAAACAAATATTTCTCCTATTGAAACTAAACAATCGAATAACAAATTTTCAAGCTCTTATGATCATATAATGAACGCTACTCTTGTGACTGACACTGAAGACGACTTTCTAGATGGTAATTCAAAAAGATTGTTAATGAACAAGGTTGATAGTTCAACTATGAAAAAAAATGATTTTAATAGTACATCTATGTTGACCAATATAACACCTTTAACTAATGTTTCTTTTAACAATAACAATAATCAAAATCAACAATCTTCTTCGCATAATTCAGACTATGAAAATTTATCCAATTCTGCGATTAATGACATATTGAACAATTATCCGAATAAAAAAGAAACTTTGAATAAGCCTCAAGTAGCGCCGAAAAGAAATATTTATACTCAAAATCCGAGTTTACTTCAATTAGCCACAGCACCCCGGTCTAAACCAAAACTGCCTGTTACACAACCACCCATCGTTCCACAAGTTCTACCACCTCAATTGTATTCTCAATTCAAACAAGTCGACGACACTAATGAAGACAATGAATCAATGATGAGTTGCCAGTTGATAACCTCATCTAGTTTATTGCTCAATAGAGATAACATTAAAGAAGCTAAAAAAATAACTGAGCTTAATCAAGAAAAATTTTTAGTACCTCCGATTAGAAATTTAACACAACTTAATAAACCTGTTCTAAATCCGAGAAATTTAGTCTCTATTCAATCGAGTCAAACTGATTTACCAGCCAAAGATGCTAATGTACAATTTACTCAAACTGATTCCGATGTTTCAAAACCTCCACCTATGGAAACTGCTATTTAAACAAATTTTGAAAATATCTCATTTTGTTCTATTTTTTTTTCTTTTTAAATTTAAATAACAGTTTTTTTAAGATTAGAGTTACATTTTTTTAAGTATTAATTCATTTGAATTGGTTTTTTTTTGTGGTTTTTATAGTTGTTTTTTTTTTTAATTTAATTTTGTTCATGCCTTATTTTTGAATCTTAATTTTTAAAAATAAATATTTTTTAAATTTGAATTTTATTTTATTTACTAGTCGGATAATTTGTTGGAAATTCAATTTTATGATCTTGTTTAAATAATTTTATAAAAAATTAAACTCTAATTTGATAAAATAAAATTCTAAATTTGGTTTACTTGAATAATAACATTTATAAAAAGTTTTTACTTATTTGATATCAAGTTCAGTTGGTTGTTTTGAACCAGCATTTATTCTTTTCAATATCTAGATCCAATAGCCTTATTAATTTAAAACAGACTCGTTTTATTGAGAAATCAAATTTTTTAAAAAGTGTCATATATTCTTTATAATTTTTTATTTAGATTTTTGCTTCAAAAGAAAATGTCAATTTAAGCAAATTGAAAATTCTTTGATTTATTATAAAGATTTGATTATGTTCCACATTTATCTACATTTACTGACTCTGCAACAATTACACCAGGTGGTAAAGTACTGTATTCTGTTTCATTTTCTTCGTCTGATCCTTTTAAAGCTCTCATCTTTGTTTCATCGAGTGGTGTTTCATTAAAGACCAAATCAAAATAATCATTCATTTCATCATTAAAAATTTTTTTTATGTATTCTTCATATAGAAGTTGGTCGATTGATTTAACTCTAGATTTTTTAGTATAACTTTCAATAGCAATTCCTATTAAAATTTAGCAAATACATATTGAAATTAAAATTTTTGTTAAAAAATTTAAAATTCACAGACCTATGATTTGCGAGTTTTGATCCCATTCAGCTATGGGAGTGATTAACATAAGAACAAAACCATCAAAAATACTATTTTCTAGACAATTACCAGCTTCTCTAAATTTATCTGGTGATTTCTGGAAGCCCATCCATCTGAATAGAAGATGTGCAAGTTCATGTAATAATAACAACGAAATTAAAACTATTATTGTTTCTATTTCTTCTGAATTTTTTTCTTTATCTTTTAACAATAAATCCAAACGTTTCTGATATATGTTGTTGATACATATAATGTTATCGTTTTCAGTTCCTCGATAACTCCATGCAAAGTCTTCCTTTTTTTTTTCTTCTACTTCTTTGTATTCAATCTTAACTTTGGGAATTTTATTTATACCAATTTTTGGATCAATTTTAAATTTCTTTTTGAAAACATGTCTAATTGTTTCTGTTTCCAAAAATTTATTTGCTATTTCAATTGCTTTTTTTAAATTTTGATCTTGTGTTGCTTCATTAGAAAATTGCAGAACAGGGAAATCGATTTGTTCCTTTAATTATATATTTGATAATTTTTTTTTAAATTACAATATGATGTTTAGTTTAAATTTAATTACCATTATTTTTTGGCATCTAAAGCATTTACAATCTAAATAATACTTTTTTTTGGCAAATAATAGACGTTCTTCATCATTTATGTAAAGCTCACAAACTGTAACGAGTGGTTTCTTACCTCTTTCTAAAAGCATATCAATTTCTTTTCTAGCTGTATTCTCAAAGAATAAACTCAAACCGATTATTTCATTTTCATCTATAATATCGAATTTAAATTGTAACATTTTACCAAAATAAGATATTAATTGATTTTGATTGAATTTTGATACGAATTCATCGCCAACTAGATCTTTGATTAAATCTATGTAATTATTTAATTGATTCATTTTTTCATTGTTTTTTGAAAACTCATTACAATCTTATATAAAAATAAACTAAGTCTTTATTTATATTTTATTCAAAACAAATTATTACCAAATTCTAATTCATTCATTCTGGTTATTTCTTCATCTTTATTCTTAAAAAAAATTCAACATTTAATAATGTATTTTATATTAGTTGAAAAGTAATTTAAATATTTCTTATTAAAACAATTTTTAATTAGATAAACTTACATTGCTAATTCTTATCAATAATCTCAAAAATAATATAAATGTATCATTATAAAATTTTTTTTGAATTTCCGATTCTAAATTTTGAGTTTTACTCAATTTAGCAAACATAGTACATTCAATTGAATTTAAATGAAATAGATCTGCCTTTAGACAATCCCGATTGCAATAATGTGTACAATTGCAATTTGTACAAGAAAAAAGTCTTGTACGCCTAATAAAATGATGTTTATATTAATAAATAAAATAAGAATAATAAAGAAAAAATTTACTTTTTTAAGCAAAAATCGCAACGATTATTTTTTTTCGCAAAATTTAGCCAATACGCAAATGGATACATGTCTGATAAGTTGGGTTTTACAATCGGCATTTCTACTAAATTATTAAATAAATAATTTTTCTTTATTAAAGCTAAAATATTATTTTTATAAACTTAAAATAAACATATTTGTTTAAAAATATATCACTTTTTTTATAAAAGAAAAATTTCTAATAGTTAGTTATAATTTTAGAAATTTTTAAATTGTAACTTGGCTTTATTTTAATAATTATTTTAAAATAATTTTATATTCATGTTTAGTGCTTAAATAAATATTGTTTTCTAAGTTGCAAATTATTTTCTATAATTTAAGATTTCAATTTTATAATAAATAGACATTAATTTAAAATTTTTATATTAAACCTATAAGCTTTATTTTAACAGATAAAATTTTAAACAAATTTAACTAACTATCTGTTTTAATATAGAAAAAAAGTATTAATAAAAAAAAAATTATTTAGTTGATATTTTACTAAATGCTTTGCATTTACCTCGTTTCTAGAAAATGCATTTTTTTTTCATGTTTTGGGAGTATCGGTTAAACGTTATTATTACTTTAATTTCAAGATGATATTAATTTAAATTTTGGGTTAGACATTGGCACAAAAAACAAAAATTAATAGGTCGATCAGCGACAAACAAACAAATAACGTTTGGTGGATTTTATATTTATTGATGATGATTATTAAGAAATAACATTTCTGAAAAATTAACTTCTCTAATAACCTTTGTTCCAAGTAAATTTATGGGTTTGTAATGATTGCAAAAATAATTGCGGATTTTAACATTAATTAATTTGCGAACATACATAATTATTTTTGCAACAATCAAATATTTTGAATTAAAGCTTATTTCCGATCGATAAAAAAATTTTTCACTGTATTTTCCAAGTTTTGAATTTAGCATATTTTTTTGATTGATAGGAATGATAGATTTTCATCAAAAATTTTAAATAATTATACAATCAAAGTCTTTTTAAATATCAAATAATGACAAAATCCAAGGAAGTTAGACAAATATTGGATATTAAAATATTTAACTGTATTAATTACTGTTGAATTATAATTATTTTTTTTAACAATTTATAATCAATTATTCTTAAAACAATCTAAGTAAATACTAGTTATAGTAACAAAAACTGCAAAAATCATCCACAATGATCGGGCCTTAGCACCAAAGGTTCAAAGGCTTATTTTAGCAGCGCTTTGCTATTTCTTTTTATGAGGCTATAACTGTCTAGTCAAACATTTGACGATCAATCACTTCTTTAAATTTATTAAATGAGGTTGCTGCTATTGTTTCAGTAGGCAGATTATTCCACAGGTTCAACAGGCTCTATTTGTTAAGTATAGACGCTTTATACATTTTAACACTAGATTTTAACACCGTACCGGTTTTTCTAGACCGTTATATAAAATTCAAAACCTTAAAGCTTATAATCTGATTATTTAATTTCAATCATTTTTTTTATTTTAAAAAATTTTATTAAAATATGCTTCTAGTGTTACAAATATATGTGTAGTTAAGATATACTTTTAATTTAAAAATTTCAATTAATAAAAAAAATAGAATATAGATGAATTTAAATAAATAAATTTAAATTCATCTATATTTCAAATTGGTTTTAAATCAAGACTATATAGTTATGTAAATTTATTCTTTAAAATAAAATAAATTAATTTTATTGTTTTAAGCTATTTTTTTAATTTAAACTTTTATAGCACATTTCAAATATTTTGCTAAACATAAAATAACAAATGAAAAATTTGCAATTAATTTACATTTTAAAAAATAGTTTAAATAAAAAAAAAGAATTATTTATAACAAAAAAAAAAGAAAAAGTTTTTTTTTCCATTAGAACAGCAAACCAATTTGGATAAATTTCAAAATTTAATAAATTGGTTAAAGATAAGAAGCCCGGGTGGCCGAGTGGTTAAGGCGTTGGACTTAAGATCCAATTCACGAATGTGAGCATGGGTTCGATCCCCATCCCTGGCAATATTATATTTTTCCAACTATATTATACTACTTTTTATAGTTTCTATAATGTATTATAAATATAATTATTAGATTCAACAAAAACAATTTATTTGTCATTAAATCTATATAAAATATAAAAATTTTGAATATTATTTTTAATTTTTCTAGCTCAAGGCATTCAAAAACAATTTTTTTTTATTTTAAGAGTCAAGTGGTGTTCATAAACACGAATTAGTTTTGTTTTTTTTCTTAAAAAATTTAAAAAATAAAATAAATTATTTTTTCATTAAAACAATAAAATAATAAAATAAACCAAAATAAAAACAAAATTTTTTTTTATTAAGTGTTTAATAAAACATGAAAATTTCCCATTTTTTTTTTTTATTAAGTCTTTTTTAATACTGGATAAATTGCGTAAATTTTCCAATATTCTTTTCTACAATGTAGTAGATTGGTTTTTATTAAAAATTAAATTTCAAACCCATGGTCTCTCGAAAAACAAAAATTCTTCAAGTGTCAATAATTAACAAAATAAAAATAAAAATCAATCAATTCAAATTGATAATGATAGTTTTCAATTTTAAGCTTGAAAATTTACACAGACACTTGAATTTTGACATTTTTTTTTTATTCATTATTAATTTTAATGATTTTAATTAGAAATTTGAATAAAATTAAATTAATAAAGCTAAAGATTTCTTAATTTTTAAAAGCGTATAAAATTCATTTATTTTATTTTAATGAATTTAATTGATAGTTTCATGTACACATATTTGAAATTAGAATTCATTCTTTATTATTATTCTTATTCTTATTATTGGTTTTGATTTAACTCAATAGGTAATCATTATTAAAACAAAGAATAAAATAGATAAAATAAAAATAAAAAGCAAAATTTTTGTTATTAATATTATTTAATTAATTAATTTTAAACTTATAATTAAAATTAAGCCACCGTGAATTTATTATTGGAAAAAAATTTTAATAAGTTTAAAAAATGTTTCAAAGTTCCTTTAACTTAAAATAAACAGGATTAAATTATATAAGAATATTAAATCTTTTTTTTTTTTATTCGGTACATTTTTAAGCTCATGCCAAGCGTTAAAAAATACCTTTAACAAATTACTCAATTTAACTTTGAAATAAAATATTTTTACTTAATATTGATTCATTGATTGTTTGTTTGATTGATTGATTGAGCCGAATAAAAAAATCAAATTTCAAATTTAATTGAAATTAATACTCATTAGATAATTTTTAGTTCTAATTAGTACCAGCTCCAATAATCAATAGCAAGATAAATTTTAATCAAGTCGGGAATTTTTTTTTTATTTAATAATAAATGAGATAAGTTAAGTGGAATGAATTAAAATTTTTTATTTGTATTTTTATTTGAATTGAATTTAAAAGGCTTGAAGGTAAATTTTTCAGATAAATATCAAATTTCATATATATATTTTTTTGTTCAAAAATATCAGCTGACTGGTCTTTTGTTTTTTATTAATAAAAGATTTATATTAAAAAGATAATAGACAGTTTGTGTGCTTTTAAAATAGATAATGATAAAAATCATCATTTGCAAAATAAAAAATAAAAAAAAAAAATAATTTAAAATGACATAAAAAATGTAATCTGGTTGTAAAAATCTTGTGACACATTTTGTTCATTTAAAATCATTCAACTGTGTCCATAATCCAAAATATTTACAATCTGATATAATCTCTTTCTTTCTTTCTTTTTTATTTTTTTTTATGGTATTAAAATTAAAAGTAAATATTTTTCGACAAAACCCTCGAGGCTTGTTTCAGAAAGAAATTTTGCTAATAAAAAACACAAAACAAAACTTTGATTTCTTTATTTCTATTATAATACATTATTATTATTATTATTATTATTATTATATTGAAAAATACCAATTGAAATTTTTCTTTCTTTATTTCTTTCTTTAGTTCTTTTTGAAGCCTAAAATAAATAAACAAATTCTAATTTCAAATTCCGATTTTCAATTCAACCGGTTTTAATAATAAATTAATTCCGCATGTTTTTCATTCTTTTTTATAAAATTCTTTTCTATTATGTAATTTATTACAGATTCATTCAAGCTTATTAAAAAAATTAAAATCTATATTGGGATTAATGTAATTTTTTTTTTTTTGTATTATTACTTTACTATTTAGCTTAATAAAAAAAAAAATTAAAAATACCATAAAATTTTTTTTTTGATTTATTTAAATTTACTAGTTGTAAAATAAATTTCGTTTTATTATAATACATTTGTATGATAATAAAACGCAATTTATTTTGCAACTATATAAATATTAATATTTATCGATTAAAACGCTTGATTAGAAAAATCTAATTGCAAAAAATATAAATAGATAAAATACCTTTTTATTATTTCCTATTTACAAATTAAGCATATGCCAAATTAAACACTAATGGAAAAAAATTATCGAAAAATATCTCGGAAATTAATGAAAATAAAAAAAATAAAATAAAATTTATATATTAATGGAAAATCTGAGAAAAAATAATAATAAAAAAAAAAAGTTTCCTTTTTCAATTTTTTGTTTGTGTATCCCTGAGGCTAAATTCTGATAATAAAAAAGAAGAAAAAAAAACGTCTATTATAATAACAATAATACTAAGCTTTTCATTTTTCTTTTTATTTTTTTTTAATTTTTATTTATAAACTTCAAACTCAATTAAAAACATGTTTTTTAAGTTTTTTGAATAGTTTTTATTTTTAAATTAAAATTGATTTATATTTATATTTATATATATATTAATAGCAATAATAATAGAAAAAGAAAAAATAATAACTCTTAAATTTCAAAAAAATTCTCTTTGAAAAATAAAATACCAAAAAAAAAAAATTGAAAAAAATAATTTAAATTTAAACAAAACGCGTTTAACACGAAAAATCTCAAATTCAATTCAATTAAATTCAAAAAAAAAAAAACTTTTTTTATTAAAAAAAAATTTGCATTCAAAAATCTTTAATAATTGTTTTTTTTTTTGATGATGATAAATTAATAATATATTATAAAAAAATAAATAAAATTATCACTTTTTATCATTCTTTTTTTTTTGGTTTTTAAAATTTTTTTCAAGTTTAAAAAAAAAAATTGATAAAAAAATATATATAATATAAAATAAAATAAAATAAAAATAAAACTTATTATTATAATTATTAATATTAATTGTAGTTTAATCTTTGCTCTCAACTTTTAAAGAAGTTAATTCAATTGAAGATAAATTTTTAGAATTAGTAAAATAGGTATTAGCCGATGGCGATGAAGATGAGGATGAAGAAGATGATGATGAAGATGAAGAAGACGTTTGTTGTTGATTTAATCTTGAATTGTTGTATAATTTTGTTGATTGAGCATTCGAAGAATTAGAACTCGAAGTTTCATGACCGGAATTTTGTAAAATTTTTTCATAATTGGTTTTCATTGAGTTTAAATAGTGTTTGAAAGCATTTAGAACAGCAACCATGGCCGGTCCGCCGAAACCATGAGTTATTAAACTAAAATTGGTCAAGTGTTTTTGTATGTCTGCCTCAAGTGGAGGCGCAGAGGCCATCATTCGCTCCATCGGTGTCATTTGATTCTCGTTCTTGGCGTACGGGTTTTCGGCCAATGGTGATCTATCTCGTCTTAATATTTTTTCCAATTCTTCAGTTAGCTTTAGAGTAGAGTCGACCATTTGTATTCGTGTATGTACAATCGATGTGTTCATATTCTGTTTAGACACATGTTCTGCTAATTGAGCTGCTGGAAAATCATTATCACACACCATATGAAAATCTTTAGCCAAATGAACTGCTTCAGCTAGAAAAGAATAAATTTTTTTTATAATTTATATAAAATATATATATTTTTTTTGTTTGCTCTTAAATTACTTTCAATTAATGATGTTAATAAAGTAACAGTAGCTGCTTTGCGTCTACCAGCAGGTAAACTGATACCCATATGGTCCAATTTTTGTCTTAGCTGTTTACCACCATCTTTGGACTTGGCTCTACGCAAAACACCGCCTAACAAAGAAGCATTCAAACACTCGGGTGGATTTAGTCTGCGTTGAATCTCACCAACAGTAACTTTATACTTTGAAGTCGAACTAAGTAAACTCAATCGTCCTGGTACTTTACAAAACTCATCATTTGGATTAGGACCTACTCCTGTATATATACTATTACTATTATTATTATTGTTGTTTAAACTAGTGTTAAAACCGGTTGTAGCAGATCCCAAAGATTGATTATTAAGGATAAGCTTATTATCTCTTTCAACTCCATATTGGCTAAAATAATCCGAATTGTTTAATTGTTTAATATGATTTCTATTCTGAAATGTGTGCAATTGTTGCAATTGAGATTGCTCTGGTATATTTTGTAAAAAATTATGATTCAATTGTGGATGAATAAATTGTTGATGTTGATGTAGTTGAGGCTGTTGCAATTGCTGTGGATTGCCCATATGATGAACTTGTTGATGTTGCAAGTGTCTCAATGGATAGCAATACGAATGTGCTGTATTCTCTTCATCATCTATAGTCGAAGTTTCTGCATCTATATCTTCACAATCATCATTATCACATTCATTCAATTTTTGGTTCATAGATCTCTCTTGTTCTTCATTAGTATTCGAGTTTTCCAACTCTGAAGAATTTGTATTATTATTATTATTATTATTATTATTACTATTATTATTGTTAGATGAATTTGAATTCGACGATGTTGAATTGCCAGATCCTCGATTCTAATAAAATTCAAAAATTAATTTTCAAGTACTTATAATAATTAATTTTTTATTTATTTAATTAACTCGAAATAATTTAAAAATCATTAAATTTTGGACAATTTTTTTTTAATAAAAACCTAAATTTAAAAGCACTCAAGCTCAAATAAAATAAAAATAAAAAAAAAATTAAAATTTATCTATTTTATTTTTTCGAGTTTTTTTTTTTTTTTCTATTTTTATTTTATTGTCTCTTAAAAGCTCATTTGAGCGAAAAAAATTTTTACTTTATTATTTGAACTTCCTAATTTAGCATTTGAATCATTTTGTGACATTTGTATCATATTGGAAGATTTTGGAGAACATGAACCACTCGATGACGAAGCATTCGAAGTATTCTCTGTTAAATTGTTATTATTAGTATTATTAGTATTATTATTATTTTCGTATTGATTAGAACCAGGCGATAAATCGTCTTGATTATTGTTAGAATTATTCGAATTAAAACTTCTAGTACTATTATAATAATTAGCTCCGGTATAATATTGATTTGAATTGTTACTATTACTACTATTAAACATATTGTAATGATTAAATTGATTCAAAGAAGCTTGTTGTTGATTTGCATCTTGTAACAAAGACGAGGAAGATGATATGGATGATGTAGATGATGGCGAAGATGTAGCTGTAATTGGAGGAGATTTAGTCAAGACTAAATCATCATTATTACTTTCTTTCTCGTTTAAACCATTCTGAATAACATTAGCTCTTAAAATATTATTATAAGAATAATTGGCGTATAAACTGTCCGAGGAATGAGGATGATAATGTGCATGTTGGTTATTACCAAACGCTACCATATAAGGATTCGATGTATTGTTAAAAGAACTACTATGATGGTGATGATGATGATGAAAATTGTTTAATTGAGCAGCTGCTGCTGCAGCAGCCGCAGCAGCATGTAGTTCATAACTAGCAGTGGTAGACGAGTTTGAGCCGACCACATTTGAATTGGCCGGATTAGTGTTGTATGGAGGTGGTGGAAAATACGGCGGGGCTTGGAACTCCATCGAGCTGAAATTGTTTATTTCTTCTGTATTTGAATTTAGAATGTTTTCAGATTGAATTTGATTTTCTTGATTTAGTAATGTTGTAGAAGCACTCGCATTAGTTAATAGCTGTTGATAATTCGGATTGTAAGCAAAATTGAAGCTTATTGAGCCGTTTGGACTTATGGAAGTGGTTGAACTAGTTGCAGAAGATGAAGCTGATTGATTAATACTATTATTCAATATATTATTCGATGATCCTGATCTATTTAAAAGTCTTTCCTTAAATAAATAAATATTTAATTTAATTTTCACAATTTGCCTTGGGTTTTAAAAAAAAAAAAGAAAGAAAGAAATAAAAAAAAGTTATTGATTTTTTTTTTGTTATAATAAAACAAGAATAACATCGCTTTTAGCAATAATTGACCCTGTATATATTATTAGAATTGATTTAAAGTTTTAGATTTATATAAAGAAAATTTCTTTTTTTTTTTTTCTCTATTTCTATTTCTATTTTTATTTCGAAATATTTTTGCCTAACTTAAATATATTTTTGTTTATAATTCGATTCAAAATAAAATTTCATTGGTTTTTGTATAAAACTTTTTTTTAAATATTAAAAAACTAGCTTTAAAACTAATTCGACTAATCAAAATTATATTCGATTCTGGAGCCAATTAAATTGAGAAAATTTTTTATTTTAGTATTTTATTGGCTTAGTAGAGAATTTTAATTACTAATTTTAAACTCCACCTAAAACATTTAATAAAAAAAAAAAATCTTAAACCAATAAATTTTATTTGCTATTAATAATAAAAAAAAATAAAATAAAAAAAAATTTCTAACAAAATTTATTTAGTTTCAAATTTACCTGATGATATAAATGATTAGAATGTATTGGATGATGATGATGATAATAAACTTGTTCAATTGAAGAAGAAGAAGCAGACGATGATGTTGATGATGATTCACTTGTATTAGTATTGTTGCTACTATTAGTTTGATTAGAGCTATGGCTTGAGCGTTTCGAGACGACTGAAACCATTTTTATTTTTATTTTTTTTTAATTTTTAAATCAAGTTAAATACAAAATACAATTTTTGTTTTTTTTTTAAATATGTCTAAATTTCAAATATCTAAAAAATAACTTTAATTGACATATTTATGTTTTATTTTAAATATAATAAATGACAATCTGATTAAAATCTTTTCTTTTTTTATTTTTTCAAATAATTTTTTATCTTGTATATATCTCTTTCTTTCACTTAGTCAAACTACTACAACAAAAACCGAATTTTCACATTTTTTAAAAGCTTACAAATCGTTTTCAAATCGAATAGATAGATTAAGATCTTTAGTAAAACAAACACCTATCTATTCACTTTGGTTCATTAACACGCATTAAATAAAATAAAAATTTAAAAAAATATATATATATTTTTCTATTATTTTAGAATATATGATATATCTCTTTTTGATTTTAAAAGTTTATTTTTTAAAATAAAAAAAAAATAAATATATATAAAATATATTTAATTCAGGTCATTTATCAATCAATCCTTATTGTTTTTGTTTTACCTTAAAATTATTTGCTTGGTGTGTTTGTCTGTGTGTAAGTTTGTATGTATATATGTTTGTGTTAATGTTTCTTAATTGATGGAACTTTGGAGCTTATAATTCAAGTATTATTATTATTATTATTAGTATTATTTTTATAAGTTACTAAATTTTGTTTTGATTAATAATAAAAACATAAAATTTCTAAATTGGAAATTTTTTAGTATAATCCGTAAAAATTGATGAATATAAATTTGAATGAATCTTATTTATATTAATTCTGTCACCAATTGTTTACTTAATGGATAAACTTGATTCTGTCTCTGTATTAATCAATTTTTTTTTTAATTTTATTTTTACTTTCTTTGCCACACAAATTAATAAATTTACTTAAACAAAAATAATAATAAAGAATATAATATTTATTATTCCATTTTATACTAGAATTTACAACACATAACACACACACATTTTAGAATTATCAAATTTATTAAAGTGGTATTTATTATTAAGAATATAAACTTAATTTCAATTATATTAAAGAATAAAAAATCTCAACAAAAAAAAAATGATTATTACTGATAATACAAAAGAGAAAGAGAAATAGAGAAGAAGAAGAAGAAGAAGAAGAAGCAATTATAAAATAAAAGAAGTTATACCACTCGATTTAATTAATTCTTTATTAAAATAAAATAAAATAGATAAGAAGATTTATTAATAAATAGTAGTAATAATAATAATGGTAACTAATGTTTGATACACTTTTTACAAAAATCAAAAAATTATTAAAATCTTATCTTTTTTAATTAAAGTGTAGATAATACTTCAAAAATAAGAAAAAAAATAAAAAAAGAAAAAGCTAAATAATAAGATTTGATTATTAAAAAACTTGAATAAGCTTAAATAAATTTTAATAAATTCTTTTTCTCATTATTATTAGCGCTCATTTTTGTTTAATAAATAAATAAAAAAACAATTTTGCCTCTCTGATTTCAATTCTTGAAATATCATACTGAGTTCAAAACTAAGCAAAATATAAAATAAAAAAAAAATTGACTGTAAAAAGGAATTTTATCTTGAAAAACAAACAAAATATTCAAACGACTCATCTAATAATCACCAGAGTCTAATTGACGGAATTTAAAAAAAACAACAAATCAATTTACCTTAAAAAGACTAAATACAGTTGCCATATAATCCAATCTTATCTTAATTGGCTTGTTTTTCTTTAGTATTTTTTTTTATTTTTATTTTATTTATTTACAAACAACACTCATGCTGATCATTTAGAAATGAACCATTGACCAGCAGATGAATTTAAATTTTAATTAAAAAAAAATTTAAAGAATTTTTTTGTTTTTATTTTGTTTCAACTCTCGATTTGAATCTAAAAATAATCATATTTTTTTATTTTATTTATTTCTTGTCTTTATGAAACAACAAAAAATAATTATATTGTTTGAAATAGAATAAAATAAAAATAAAAAAGAGAAGAAAGAAAGAATGAGAGAAAGAGAGAGAAAATTGGAAACTAACAGTAGTAATTAACTTTTATTGGAACTTTTTCTTTCAAATTTGAAAACAAAAGAATTAGAAAACAAATAAGACTCGAATCATCGTCCGTAATTTAATTGTTTTTGAAATAAACAAAAAAAAAAAAAGAAAACTTTCAAAAAACTAGCACAATGTCTTGAATTATTAAGTTTCTATTTTGTTTCTATTTTGATTTTTTTTTTGTTGAATTTATTCAAAATTAATAAGGTGCTAGAATATACCTAATTTAACAAGAATAAAAACAGTTAACTACACATTTGAAACTTGCCAATTTAATTTTTAAAATTTTAATTCGATTAAAATATTTTTTTTTTAATTTTTTTTTCTTTCTTTCTTGAAGCTATTTTATGGATTTATTGGTTATTATTTGTTGCTTTATTTTTAAATTAATTAAGTTTTTTTTTTTTTATTTTTTTATTTAGAAATTTGAAATCTTAACAAATTTCAAAATTTTACTTTAGGCTTAATTGTATTGTTTGAAACATATAAAAAAAAAACATTGTTTCTTAAAAATTTATTTTTTTTTATTGTTTATAAACAATAAATAAATAAATAAATAAATATAGAGAATTCTTCTTTGGATAATTTAGTACACCTACAAAAAATATAGGTGTTTTTAAACTTGTATTACTAATAATATAACTTCCTATTACTCACATAAATAATTAATTAAAATCAGCAGGTTCTAAAAGTTTATTTATTTAATAAGCTTTCTTTTCTCTCTCTTTCTCTCTCTCTCTCTCTCTCTCTCTCATTTCTTTCTAAGTGCTCAATGTCCGTGTTTCTTTTGATTGCAATTCCGTTTTAAACATTTTAATTAGAAAAATATATTTGATTCGGTTTAATTGTGTTATATCATTTATTTATATTAATGCTATTCTAATATTTATTTAGCTTATCCTTATTCTATATTGGAAACATGTGCTTTTAAAAGTCTTAAGCTTATATTTTTTACTTTTATTGAATAAACTAAAGAAAGAAAAATAATATTTTAAAAAATAAAAAAAAATTTAACTTTAAAGAAAATTTTGAAAATTCAAACAGCTAAAAATATTCAATTTTTGATAGCTTAAGGACAGATTCTAGCTAATCTTAAAGTTAATTTTAAAATACATTTAAGCGTTTCTAAACAAGTTATTAATTATTATTTATCTTTATTTTAAACAAAATAAGCAAAAAATTTAAAAAAATTTTTTAAATTTATTTTAAAAAGTCTCAGGTAATATTACAAAGGTTCGATGTTATTAATAATAATATAAAACAAAAATAATAATAATAATAATAATTATAAACAACGAAAACAATACAAACACCAAGAATAATACCATTTTTGTTTTCTTTTTTCAAATTAAATTAAATTAAATTTTAACAATTAAAATTCAAATTTATGACTCTGAAAAGACGTTAAATATTTTTTGTTTAATATTTCAATTCTAACAATAAAAATAAAATAAAATAAAAAACCTTTTATTATCAAAAGTAATTAATTTATTGTTTTTCTTGTATATTAGTTTAGTTTACCATAGCAAAATAAATACAAATAAATAGTTAAAAAAAAAATAAAATTATATAATTTGAATTTTATATTATTTTAATTTGATTTTGGAAAAAAAAAAAAGACAAATTATTTTCTATTGAATTCAAGTTCTTATTGTTAAAGTTTATTGCAAAATAAACTTTTTTTAATTAAAATTTTGAAATATATTTTATAAAAACTAATTTTTTGAAATAAAATAAAAAAAAACTTTAAAAAGAAAAAAAATGTCTGATAAACCTGCTACTCCAAATCCGATTGTTTTCTTTGATATTACCATTGGAACAACTGTATACTTACTTAAATAAAATTTACTTAATTATAACTAATATTTATATACTTGTAAAATGCTCTTCTGTAAAATCTAATAAGGAAGTTGGTAGAATCAAATTCGAACTATTTGCTGACGTAGTTCCAAAAACAGCTGAAAATTTTCGCCAATTTTGTACTGGAGAATATAAAAAAGACGGAGTTCCGATCGGTTTTAAGGGTGCACCATTTCATAGGTATCAAAATCAAGTCAAAAATCTTTTCATTCTTTTCAAACTAAAAATCTAAAATACAAAAAAATATTAATTAAAGAGTAATCAAAGACTTTATGATCCAAGGAGGTGATTTTGTAAATGTAATTTATTTTTTTTAAATAAAAAAATTTAATCAATTTCTATTCTATTAATAAATATAAATACTGTAGAATGACGGCTCGGGTGTAATGTCTATTTATGGAGGAGCTTTTGCTGATGAAAATTTTTCTCTTAAACATACAAATCCTGGTCTTTTGTCTATGGCTAATAGTGGCAAAGACACTAATGGTTGTCAATTTTTTATAACTTGTACTAAATGTGATTTTCTTGACGGAAAACATGTCGTTTTTGGTATGTTTTTATGTTAATTGAAATAAATTCTATACTTTTATAAATATATTTTGAATTATTAAATAATTCAGGAAGAGTAGTAGACGGAATGTTGGTAGTAAGAAAAATAGAAAATGTGCCAACTGGACCTAACCACAAGCCAAAAATACCAGTAATATATATTATATATTTAGTTTATTTTTAAGTTTAATAAAACTATTTAAAAAGGTTGTTATAAGTCAATGTGGAGAGATGTAATGAATGCTAAAGTAAGAATTAAAGTAACAAATAAATAGTCAGATAATTTTTTTTTTTATTAAAAAAATAATAAACTTTATCAAGTTTATTAAATAAAGCTAAATTTTGTAAAATAAAATAAATAAAACAAGGTTAATAAAAATTCGATTATTTTTTGGTAGCGAATATTTCTAAATTTAATTATGGAATGCTTCATTTTATAATTCTGTTTCTTTTTCTAAACACATTGACCTTTCAAATTTAGATTTATCTTTTTTGATTGTAATTTTAATTGAACTTGAATCTTCTTCTGTTTTATATGAAAATTTTGTATTTGTATCAATTATTAGGCTATTTTTTTTCTGAGCTGAATTTAAAATTTTTTCTAAATTTGATAATAAATCTTGTCTCTTTTAAAATAAAATTTTAAAATCAATTTTTTATTAAAAAATAATAATAAAAATTATACTTTCTCGATCAATTCGAGTAGATCATAGTTTTCTTTTAATAAATTCATATACTTTTCTTTTTTCTCGTTCAACATTGTTTGATTAAAATTATCTTCGTAGATATCTTGTTCATCACTATGCTTCATAACATGTTTAATCTTAGGTATGAACATTAGAGCAAAAGTTAAAAATGAACAAATGTTTATCGATAAAGCTAAAAATGTAAAAGCTGCATCTAATTGATTTTGAATGATTAAAACAACTGGAGCTGTTATCAACGAAAGCACCTTTGCACAATTAAAATATGAAAAAAAAAAGTTGATTTATTCAAGTTTTATTTTTTTTTTTCTAATTTTAATCTCAATTACCGCAATGTTATAAACAGAAAATGCAGCTGATTTAGAATCATTCATTGAGTCAATGTTAGAATTTCGTACTTCATAGCTAAGATACAGTCCTAGTATAAGTGTTATACCTTTAACACTAAAGCATATACCAATCCAGAAAATCTCATGTTTACACTTGCATATACGTATTTCAGGCTCATAAATTATTTCTTCTGTTTCACCCGGTTCATTCAGAAGCTTTTGTGTAGATTTTTCCAATGGATCTTTTATGGCCCATATAATTAAAAATATTATATCTAACAATACCATGAAAAAAATTATTGAATAAAGCCTAAACCTCGGTGGATGAATATCCTAATACAAATTGAATAAAATATTTTATTTTTTAAAAATAATTTGAAAACATTTTAAATTACATTTAAATTATTTTTTTTCTTTTCGATCGAAGCTGTATAGACAAACCAAATTTTTGAGAATAGAGAACCATAGCCTAAAGTAAAGCCAATCATTAGGATCGAAACTTCACTCTTTTTTTTTTTTTTCAAGAAAAGTTTAGATTATTTAAATACTTAATAAAATTTTACTTAATTTCAATCTTACTTGGCACATGAGCTTAAAAAGTCTAAAAGAGAGATTACTTTTGTTATAACCAAACAAAAATAAACTAGATAAACACAAAAAACAGCCAAATATTAGCAAATTATTAATATGAGGCTCAGAATTTTTGACTATTCTTTATTACATTTAAAAATAAATTTAAATAAATTTTTGAAAAACTAAAAGAAACTTGTTACTTTCTATAGGTAAATCTTTGGTTAAAATAAAGGCACGTTATACCGAACAAAATAGACACTATTGTTAACGCATTGAACAGTTTTCTATAAACGGAAGTTATGTTTTTCACCGATACTATTCTTTGTACTCCGTCAATTGGGATCGTTTTGCCTTTAAATTTAACTTTAAAAAAAGAATAATTCAATTTTTTGTTTAATTTTTACTTGATCCCCAGTCTATATTTTTACAGCAGTTGAATTTTTTTTTAAAATGAGTTCCAAGCTTAACATATCTCAATTTATCTGAATCGTCTTCTTCATTTTTTTTAATCTTTAATAATTTTAACTAAATTTAAAAAATTTTTAAAACAAAAATTTATACTCTGCAATTGTTCGTAGAGAATTTCTGAAATTCTATCACCTTGATCATTAAAAGTAACCATACCCTGATTTTTATTATAAAATTTTTATTTAAAAAAAATTATAATCATTTTTTAATTAATTCAAATACAGAAATGCCTTTGAAATTGGTTTGTTTCATGGATTCTTTGATGTAATCACTGATAATGTAGTCTCTTATTTTAAAATTTTCCAATGAACCAAATTTGCTTAGAGTTTGATTAAGTGAATAAGCCATGACCCAGACTGCATCATAAGCCAGTGATCGTTCCAAATAACCTCCAAGTTTTTCTATCTCATTTGAATTTTCATCCTTTATTTTTTCATAAATGTCGTACAATGTCTTGTTCGATTCGTGTTGATTCAAATTTTTAGTATATTTATTATCTATCTTTGGAAACGAGCGTGAAAACTCTTTCCACAAATCACTGCTAACAAATTTACGAAAGTATTTATTATAATCTACAACACTAATTCCATAATCTAGTTTTTCGTATATTTCGTTGCTAAAAAATTGTACTTCTGTAGTCAAATGTCCATAAACAGCTATTTTCATTTCGGTTTTGTTACAACTTATCTCATCATCATTTCCTTCCAAATACCAATTTTCCGAATACCAACCAATAATCATCCAAATATACTTGGGAAATAGCATACCTTCTTTATAAGCCTGACAAAACACTTTTCTAGCTTCGTTTTCATAAAAAACTCCAACAATAATTCTCACATCTTGTTTTTTTAGATTCTTAACTGCATATGTTGGATCATTGGTAAATGTTTGCCTATTCACAATTTGTATATCAAAACGTTTAGCTTCTTTTTCTAAATTGTCTACTGTAGATGTAAATACTTCTTTGTTATCTTGCAAAGTAGCTATTTTCCTCCAATTGAATTTTTTGCATAAATTTAAACGGGCCGGGTTGTCGAGTATAGCTGAGGGATGAGTGCGAAAAAATGTTTTAAAACGGTTTCGGTTCGATAGTGCCGGTGAGCTAGAACCGAATGATAAAACAGTCAAGTTCCAATGATTAGCCACCTCGGCTACTGATGATGAAACATCACTACAACCCGGTCCCAGAAGCATAATTATGTCATCTTTTTGTTTTTCTTTTTGAAAAATCATTTCGTACAAATTGCTTATTCCTTTGCCAGGATTACACTTTTATGATTTAATAAATATTTTTATTTTTTTTATTAATAAATTTTATTTTATTTTTCTTATTTTACTTCACTATTAAACCAATTCAAATTGAGTCGGTAATTAGGCAGAATAGATGAGTTTAAATTGACTTCATTGAGAGCCATGATTGCTGAGGGAAGACACGATTGGCCACCAGACCAACTGCCTACCATAGGAAATATACCACCGACATAAATGTTTTTAGTCTTTTGTTGATGCCATTTGAAAATTCCATCTTGGCAAACATTATTTGAGCATTTTTTATTATCAATCTTGTTTTTTTCTATATTATAATTTAATATTGGATTTTTGTAAATTTTTTCTTCTATTGAATTAAAATCAATCTCTTCAGGTGGCTTATGATACGAATAGTTTGTTTCTTTGGTAGTCAAATAATTAAAATTTTGATTGAATAATTCATAGTCTAAGTTGTAATCTTCAAATAGTCTATATTCATTGCTATAATCACTATTTACATTGAATATCAAATTTAATAAAATTAATATTATAAGTATCCTAATTTTTAAAACATTTTTAATCATTTTTATCAATTGTTAATTAATTGATTTCATCAAGCAATAACATTTTGAACAATTTTGAAATTTTTAACTTAAAAACATTTATCTAAGACTTTTAAAATTGATTATTAATATTTTTAATTAAAGCTAAAAAAATACTCTTTGGAAACGTGTTACCAACTGAGGACAATAAATTGGCTTAAAACAAGAATAAGTAAAGATTAAAGAAAATATTTCGGTATGGTGAATAGCAAAATCTCTGACAAAGCCTAATAAGGCTAGGCGCTAGAACGCAGTCTAAGCGGGCCTCACCACTTAGACAAGTAGAGACTATTACTACTACTACTACTCCTACTACTACTACTAAAAATAATTTCCATTTCTAATAGTAAATTTAATTTATATTTATTTATATTATTTAGTTTTACTAGAATAAAACATATTAGCTTTATGAAAAAATAGAAAATAAAATATATGCAGTAGGATTCATAATTCTAAAATTAATTTTAAATAATTTTCCTGTTATTATTTAATAAATCACACGGTTTTGTAATCATTTTGCTTTATTTTTTAAAAGGAAATAAATATACACTTAAGGGTTAATAGAAATTTATTATTTATTTTTTATATTATATATTATACTTAGCATAGCTTTTAAAAATTGAATTGAATTTTTTTTATAAATTATTTTTTTTTCGAATAAATTTGTATAATGTATAAATAGCTTTATTTATCCGTTTTAAATATTTCAATATTAGTTTTTATTAACCTTAATGTTTCACAATTTAATTTGACTATTTGAAATTGGTAGGAAAAGGTACAAGGCTTTTATTAATAAATATTCATTAAACAAATTTGATTGAATAATTTGAATCTTTTTTGTTTGAAATATTAAGAAACATATTTTCTTAAGATAATAAAAATATTAAAGAAAATGATTTTTGATATTTGCTTTATTAGACTATTTGTAAGACAAAATATATAAAAATAATAAAACTAATTTCATCTTAAGATTTCATAAATATTAAAAAAATCATTTTTAAATTTTTCCTTAAAAACTTACCAGATCATTTGTACAAAATCGATATGTTTAAATAGAAATTTAAAACTATTTTTAAAATAACTTTATTTAATATGAAAACAAATTAAGTAAATATGCATATAATATATATAATATATAGTATATAATATAAATACCTTAAATTTGTCTATCTCAAACAAAACATAAACTTTAAAAAATAAAATAATTCTATTTTCAATAGCTTTGTATAAACTTTCGATATTTCTAAAATCTTTTTCTTGTTCAAACTCAAAGCTATCAACATTTATTAAAAGATATATATACAGTATATATGATTATATGTTTCATCTTCCTCTTATAGATAAAAAAAAACAAAAGTAAAAAAACAAGGACATGAAAATTTAGTTATTTTAATTTTTTTTTGTAATCAAATCTCAAGCAAGCATAGATTTTTATCATAAAGTAAAATTCTTAAATTAATATTTTAAAATTAAGGAAATTAAAAATTCAAATTATCCCAGTGTCTGATAAAATAGAAAAAAAAAAAAAACAAAATAAGAAAATTATTATACTTATTTTATTTAGGATCATGTAGAGTTTTCCAAGGTGAATAAAAATGGATAATTAAATTTTAAGTTTTTTTTATATTATATTATATAATAATAATAATAATAATAATAATAAAAAAACCTTCGTGATTGATTGTTAATACAAAAAAATATTACTGCAAACTACTTAAGGAAATGAAATTTTTAATTAACTTTCGCTTATTTATTGATTTTTTTTTCCATTTTTACTTTTTGTTTTATTTTTATAGTTTAAAAATAAAATAAAAAAAAAAACAAATTTTAATCAAAAAGATACATTTTTGACACTAATATTTGATTTTAACAGATATTTTTGATTTAATTTGCATGATTCTTATTTTGAAAAAAAAATAACAAATCTAAATAATTCCAAGATATGCGAATAAGTATTATTATTATTTAGTAGAAAAAAAAAAGAAAAAAGAAGAAAACTTTATTATTTTTTAATTTTTTTATTAATTAATTATATAAAGTATTTTTAAAAATTTATAACTATTTAATTAAAATAAAAAAAAAATCATTGTCTATTTATAGAAGATAATATTAAGCTAAATTTGTTTCATTCCGTTTTTATTTTATTTTTTATTTTTAAAATTCATTTATGTTGTATTTAAAAACTCAAGGAAATTAACTGAATTAATTGATTTACCTATTTATATTTATTAAATAAAATATTTAAAAATAAAATTTATTAATTAATTAATTAAGGCTCAATTTTCAGATATACAAGTTCTTTGTTTCTCTAGAGAGAATTTATTTAACAAATATGTAAAAAATTAATATTAAAATTTTACAATTCAGCTTTGCTAAGCAAGCTTAGATAATTAATATTTGATATATATAATATTAATATAATATTAATAATACTATCTTGATTAAGGTTCAAACAAATTTACCTTTAATAATTTGAATATTTTTTTCTAATTAAACAATTCAATTAGATTAGTAGTCTCTTACGTCTTATCTTCTAAATGTGTATTATTTTCATAGTTGCATGATTTGAATTTTTTTCTTATTGTTTTTTTTTTTTTTAACTTAGTTGAATTAACAATATAATAAAAGCTAAACTAAAATTCAATTATTCTTTCATGCTTTCATATTTAAAATTTAATTAAATTTCTTCTTATTATTAAATTCTAACTTTTCTATTAAACTTTAACAATTAGTCTTCTTCTTCTAGTATTATTATCACCAAGGATTAAATTTCAATTTTAACAAAAAATTATTTTTCTATTTTCTCTTTTTTTTTTCTATTTTTTCTATTTTTTGTTTAAAATTAGTAATTAAAGAACTAAATTGAAAAATAAAATTGAAAAACAAAATAATATATCTAAAATTAGTTTTTTTTTTTATTTTATTTTATTTTATTGATTTAAATTGTCATTTATTTTAAAATTGAAATTGAAAATTTCTATTACTGTATTGTTATTTAAAAAAAAAAAAAGAAAAAGTTAATTATAAGCCTAATAAAAAATAATTATATTTCTTTTTCTTTTTTTTTTATATATACTGTATAAGCTTTAGTAATTATTAATGAAAAATAATAATAATAATAATAAAATAGATAAAATAGTAATAATTAATTTCAAGAGTAGAATCGGAAAAAATAAAACTAAATTGCTTGAGAAATTTTTTGTTAAATCTTGGCATAAGATTCCAATTATTTATTTAACCTTAACTCTAATTCAAATGTTGTATAATTAGCTTCAAACTATTTATATTTGATTGTTGTTGCAAAATTAATTGCGTTTATTTGTAATACAATTATATACTCATAAGCCGCAATTTATTTTGCAACTATTCACTAACAAATTGTAAATTTACCGAATTGTTGTTGTTGTTGTTGTTGTTGTTATTTTACATATTAAACTATTATTAACACTTTAAAGAACATTTGATATAATTTGAAAAACTTATTTAAAATTAAAATTTTTAATAAGCATTAATAATAAAAATTCGAAATTATTAATTAAAACAAGTAATATTTATATAATTAATTTGAATTTAATTAAAACATATATATATATATATTTTGTATATTGTATATTTATCGTTGTCGAATTATTTAGGTATCTTTAATTAATAATTAATTTCTCTATTTATATTAAATAATTATTATTCCTGGATTGAAATTGAAACTTAACTAAAACTGTAGTTATGGAATTTCAACTATATAAAATGCTTTGGCTAAATCAATCTATATCATGTTTAACTCAATTAAAATCTATTTTTTAAAGGAAAAAAAATTAATTGATACTCGAGGAAATGAATTTTATTTTCTATTATTGTCAACAAGTTTGCTAAGGGAAGTTGCAAAAATATTATTAAATAGAAAAAAAAAAAAAAAATTTTCACATTCAGTTAAATTAATTTTAAATGAGACAAACACAATTTTAAATTGTAAAATTGTTTATAAACTTGATTTATTCTTTCCGAATGATACTCGTTTAAGTAATATTAAGTAATTATTATAAATTGATTTTAATTTAAAAATTTAAATGACACATCATGCAACTACAATTAAAATAATTCAAGTTTCAAGTGTTGTTCTTGTTCTTCTTGTTGTTGTGATTATCAGTTTTAAAAAATTAAAAAAAAAATAAAATATATACTTAGCTTAAATCAAAGCTTTTTCTCTCTTTTTTTTTATTAAATAATAAATTTCAATTTTATTTCTATTTAATCAATAACTAGAAAAAATATTTGAATTATTTCATTTAAAATTTACATTTTTATTCTCCTTACATTTTGTTTAAGGAAATTGTTCAAGAATAAATATTTTACATATTTCATCAAAAATAAAATAAAATAAAATAAAAAAAATGAAAATTAATTTTTCTCAATCCAGTACCTATTTGCTGAACCAAATAATAAAAATATTGAAAAAAAAAAAAATAAAAAATCGATTATTTATTTCATATATTTTACAACAAATTTTACTCTTCTTTTTTCTAAAATAAAATAAAAAATTTAAAAAAAACACCTGATATTCAATCATAAAATATAATAATGTTAATTTAACAAAGTGAATAAAAAATGTTATTAAATCTTAAGAAGAATTTTACAAATATCATAAATTGAGAATTTTTGCTTTTTATTTATTTATTATATAAATAATACATTTAAAAGTTTTATTGGAAATATCATTTCTTAATAAGCTTTATGTTATTAATTAACCTCTTTCTTTAAATGTGCTTTCAGTCTTTAACTATAAAATTTTAAGAAATCATTTATTTGCTCATAGACTTTTTTTACTTATATTTATTCCATTTTTGTTAATTTCAAACTCAATACAATATAGTTTCATGTTAAAATATAAATTATCAAATTTCTTTTTTTTTTTATATATATACAGGTATAGACTAGAATATCAACACAATTTGCTTAAAGTGAAAATAAAAAATAAAAAAATCAATGCCAAATTTTGTTTAACCTTTTTAATTTAAGCTTTCTAAATTTATAATTGGCAAATTAATTAAATTAAATTAAAATTTAAATTTAAAGTTGAATTGGCAAAGCTCATTTCAAGGAAGTCAAAAAGCTAATTAATCAAATTTGTATATAAGCTATAAACAAATTTAAATTAATATTTGCGATGCTTTTCACAGAGTTATGCTTACATATTTATATTATATATTATTATATATATATTTATAATTTTATATCAAAAAATGAAAATTGAAATTTGCAATTTTTTATGTTTTTTTTTTTTTCTTTTTTTTTGAAGTATTATGATTATTATTATTATTATTGTTGTTGTTGTTAAATAATTTACTTTTTTATTTTCATAATCATTTTTTCATATATATTTTTTTTTTCTAGCTACAACAAAAATTTGATATTAAAAAGATACAAATAATTTAAGCATAAATTTATGTAGTAAATATTTAACTTTTTGTTTATTTTAAGTATTTTGAAAATTTCTATCTAATTTGTAATTTTTTTCAATTTTTATAATAAATAATATATAGTTTCTATTGTTTCTAAAATGGTTCAGCACGAGTTGTGGTCGTTTAGTGAAAGAACATTTAGATCAATATTTGAAAATATAAACAATTTGAGAAAAAATCGAGTCTTGTGCGACGTAATATTAAAAGTCGAAAATGAACAGTACTATGCACATCGAGGTTCACTTGTTTTTTTTTCAAATTCTTAATAATTTATAAAAATTTACAAAAATTTTTATTTTAAATTTTTTCAAGTTATTTTATCTGCTTGTAGTGATTACTTTTGTGCCATGTTTACAAGTGAAGTAAAATTAAAATTTTTATTTTTTTTTTTCAACTTTAAATTTATCAAATCAAATAAATCAAACAAATGCACAGATGAAAGAAAAAGACTTGCCAATAATAGAACTACAAGGCTTAAGTTCAAAAACTATGGAAATTCTATTAGACTGTATATATTCAGAAAAGGTTTCTTTCACGATCGAAAATGTTCAAGAAATTTTACCAGCAGCAGCTTTGTTACAATTAAATGGTAAATTAAATTAAATTTTTTGCTATTATTCAAAAAATTTTAATAAAAAAAAAACTCATAGAGATTAGATCTGGCTGTGAAGATTTTTTAAAAAACCAATTAGATCCTCAGAATTGTCTCGGTATAAAAGCATTTGCCGAAATACACAATTGCATTAATTTAAAAAATGCAACCCAAGAATACATATTTGAAAATTTTTCGCAAATTGTACAAAACAGTGACGAGTTTTTTAATCTAAAACCAAAAGACTTGGAAGATTTAATTAAATCAGACGAGATCGAAGTAGAAAAGAAAAGAAAACTCTTATTAATTTATGTAATTAGTAGTCTAAGGTTTATTTAACTAAGGTTGCCAATGAAGAAATAGTTTACAATTGTGTTCTGAATTGGACTAATTTTGATAAAAAGAATCGAGAACAATATTTGCCCAAGTTGATGACTCATATTCGTCTTCCTTTGCTCTCACCTCAATTTTTGACTGACATTTGTGATAAAGAAGTAATGATTAAAAAATCATTTGAATGTAGAGATATGCTGGATGAAGCGAAGCGTTTCTATTTAAGACCTGATTGCCGCTCTGAAATGAGTGGTACTCGATTTAGAATTAGAACTGGTAAAGACGAACATTTAGTAATGCTTGGTGGTTTTGGTTTTCAGCAAAAACCACTTGATGTTGTCGAAAAGTATTGTCCCAGAACAAATACTTGGTCTGCTTTGCCTGTAACACAAAAACATATTAATTTATTTATTCATTTATTTTATTAATTAAATTAAATTTTTTAAGTCTTTGACTAAAAAAAGAAGATATGCTGCTTCAGCGGCAATTGGAAAGTGTTTGTATATAATTGGAGGTATAACATATATATATATTTTTTTTTAAAGAATTTTTAAATTTAATAAAAAAAAATTTTAAGGTTATGATACAAAAACGAGATTAAAATCGGTAGAAAAATTAGATTTAAGCGAAGAAAATCCACAATGGCAAAGTGTATCACCGTTGTTGTTTAGACGTGCTTTGCCAGCTGTTTGTGTACATAATAGTAATTTATAAAGAAATTCAATTTAAAAAATTTCAAAAAATTATTTATTCTTATTTATATTGTCAAGATAAAATATACGTTTGTGGTGGCTTTGACGGAACTTCGAGACATTCTACAATGGAATATTACGATCAAACTAGTGATAAATGGACTTTACTTGATTCTACAAGCGTTGGTAGAGAAGGTGCTGGTCTAGTTTCATTAGGAGACAGTTTATACTGCATCGGTGGCTATGATGGCTATAACTTGTTAAGATCTGTTGAGAGATACGATTTTCATACATCTACATGGTCTATGATATCGAATATGATAACGCCAAGATCGGGAGCAGGATGTGCTGCTTTAAATTATAAAATATTTGTTTGCGGTGGCTTTGACGGACATGTACATTTGCCTACTGTTGAAACTTATAGTACAATAACTGGTCAATGGAGCATGATTAGTAGTCTTACAGTTTCAAGATGCTATTGTTCAGCTACTCTGCTTCATGGTAAAATTGTTGTTGTCGGTGGCTACGATGGTCAGTCTCTTCTAAGCTCGTTGGAAGAGTACGACGAAGCGAACAATTCTTGGTCAGCAAAGACCAACATGCCAACAGCTAGGTGCGATGCCGGATTTGCGATTATAAAATACAGAAACTTTTCTTAGGAAATCTATTTTTTTTTATTTCTTATTCTTTTCAATTTCAATATTTCCAAAGACAGTATATATATGATTAAAATAAAAAAAATGTTTTTTTTTTGTTTTTTTCTCTTTTTCAAATTGTAAATTAAAACAAAAATATGTTTGTTAGAAGATAAAGATTTTATTTTTATTTTATTTTTTTTTTTTTTATAAATTTTTGATTTGTAATTAACTTTTCACAGATAAAATAAAACAAAAAGATGATTAGAATAAATTTTCTATTTATTTTCTATATATAAATATATATATATATATTTTCTTTCTTTTTTTTTTTTGCAGCAATATGATTTTTTAACAATATATTTTTTTATTAAATAAAAATTAAAAAAAAAAATTTAAATTTTTTTATTCTTTTAGCTCCAAAGAAACAAGGATAATCTAAATCAAATAAAAAAAAACAAAAAAAAAACTAATGAATAAAAATGACTAAGTAAAAAATTTGATTATTATATATAATTCACTTATGTGTTGTGTTGTTAATTTTGTGTCAGCTAAAAAAAAAAGTTTGAAATTTTATAATTTTAATATTTAATATTAACACAAAAACATGTAGGTTTAGGTTTATTTGAATATTATTGTCAAGAACTTTTGTTCTAAACAAAATTTTATTTTTTGCCAGGTTTGTGCAAGATCCTTTAGCTAAAGAATTTAAATGGTCAAAAGCCCCAAAATGTGTTTTGGTTGTAAAAAAAATACACGACTCGTCCTTAAACGAGCCATTTATTGAAATACTAAAATTTCTAATTAATCAACACAAATTAAAATGTTTTATTGAAGAATCAGAATATGATAATGATTATTTCAAAGAGACCCAAGAAAATTTTAATGAAAAATTTTTAAATAAATTTGATAAAATTAAACATGAAGCTGATATTAACTTTATAGTATGTCTTGGAGGTGATGGTACTCTTCTCCATATATCTTCAGTGTTTCAGGTTTAATTAAAATAATTATATACAAAATTTACACTCTTGTACTTGTTTATTTAAATTAGAAAACATGTCCTCCAGTTTTATCAATTCATTTTGGATCATTGGGGTTTTTATGGTACTTTGCTTTGTTAATTTAAAAATAAAAATCTTCATTTTTCAATCAAATCTTAACTAAAGTCCATTCGATTTTGAGAATTATCAAAAATATATAAATGGAATTGTAAGAGGAGGTGTACCAGTTTTACACCGCAGTCGTTTAAGATGTAAACTAGAAAAAATAGATTGTTCAAGTGAAAAAACTTTGAATCTAAACGAATTAGATAAAGAAGAAGAATTTCTAGCTTTGAACGAGATCACAATTAGTCGAGGACCAAATTCGTATTTATCAAATTTAGACTTGTACATAAACGATTATTTAATGACTACAGTGCAAGGTGATGGTTTGATTATATCCACACCGACTGGCTCTACAGCTTACGCAATGGCAGCAGGTGCCTCGATGAGTCATCCAAGTGTACCCTCGATTATTATAGCGCCGATATGTCCACATTCACTTTCGTTCCGACCGATAATAATACCAGCTGGAGTAGACATCAAAATTGAGCTAAATCCTGAGTCAAGAAAAACCGCTTTTTTTTCAGTCGATGGTCGAAACATGATTGAACTAAAGCAAGGATTTTATTTATCAATTAAAACTTCAGAGTATTCAGTACCGACTTTTAGTCGCAGTGATCAAATATGTGATTGGTTTGAAGGCTTAGCTAATTGCCTAAATTGGAACCAAAGACCAAGACAATTGCCGCTTAATTCTTGTTATTTAAGGTCCAGAACTTGTTCCAAATCTGAAACCTCTCCATTTTTATCCAGATCTTCTTCTACTTCTTCATTAAAACAAAATTTCAATTTGTATAACAACAACAATAACAATTATTTAAATATACCAAGCATTGATTATGAAATGGTAAATAAAAATAATAAAAGCTTTATTGATGAAAATGATGAAAATAATTTATTCTTTTGATTTAGTAAATTAATTTAGTTTGATTGATTTTTTTTAAAGTTTTAAGAATTCAATATTTTTTATAAATTTATAAATAAAAAAAAAATTATTTAAAAAATTAGACAAATTTTTTTTAATAAATTTTTAATTTAAAAAAATTTAAATTTTTTTAAAAATTCATTAAGCCAAAAGTTATTTGCCTAAAATGTGTTTCTAAAAGCTTTCAATTTTTTTCATATTTTTTACATTACAAAATAAAATTTTTTAAATCAAATGAACAAATATTGAGCTTAGAATTTCTAAATATTTATCTTGTTAAGTGTTTCTAAGACATAATGCCATAATAATAGAAATATTAAAAATAGATGTTTTTAAATATTTTATTTAAAAAAATCGAAGTTAATTTTATAATAAAATGGAATTTCTACAAATATTGTTATATAAACAACATATAAATACTGGTAATATAAATAAATAAATTTATAAAAGTAATGCTCTTAATTTATCTAATGGTTTAATTATTAAAAATAAATAAATAAATTTATAAAAAACTGTTTTAAATTTTGGTAAAATTTTTAGAATTAGAAGCTTTATTCGAAGTGTTATTATTAGAAGACCAATTGCTGAATAATGAACTAAAAGTAGATTTAGCATGACTGAACGCATCGCCAACAGCTTTACCAGTATTATTTACAATTTTGGAGCCTTCAGCAAAAGCTTTGTTTAGCTTTCGACCAGACTCGGTTTGAGTGAAAAGAAAATTAAGCCTAAGTTTAACATCATTAACACTAATCTGACCATTGAAAGGATGATTTAGTTTTATGTGTTCCAAATCTTGCAACTGTGAAAACAATAGTTGAAATTTATGATTTAAATAGACCGGATCGTGTTGGTCAACGTTTTGGTATGAAATAAGTTCGTTCAATTTACTCGAATCTATTTTAAATAATTCTTTTTCTAAATTGGATTTATTTGAATTGAACCAATTGTCGAAGCAGTCGGTCTTTTTGAATTCGTTTATAAAATTAAGATTAAAATCTTCTTGATAGTTTTGATAAGAATTAGAATTATGTGTAACATATAAATACTGTGTTGATGATATACTCGATGTAGATGAATTCGATGTTGAAGTTTTGCGATGTTTATTTTTTTTATTTGCTTTTATTTTGTTATCAAAGTCTAAATTACTATTTGGACTGTTGTTTACTTTTTCTATATAATCATCTATATCTACTACTTCGTTTTCAAGACTAGCACTGCTAGAACAAGAGCTGGTATTTACAAGATCTTCATTTAACATTAACAATATATTCTCAAGCTCGGTTTTAATTCTAGAGCAAATTTCTTCTTTTAAAATTGAGCCTAACAAAGTATACAAATACCATTTAAAATTTAAACGTATCCAATCATCAGAACCTTCCCAAGTTGAGGAAATCTGAGAACTAGTATTTATATCTTGATAATTAAAATTATTATAAGAAGATGTTTTTTTAAAAGATAACAAGGTCGGTGTAGTCGTGTTGTTTTGTTTATCTGCTTGAATTTTAGATGCGTTTACATTCTTAATTATATAATCTATAAACCTTAAGTCCGCTGTGGTTAATTGTAATTGTTTTTTCAATTGTTCATTATTTTTCAAGTCTATGTCAGTTTCGTCTATGAATGCATCTAAATCATCGTACAACCG
This sequence comes from Brachionus angularis, assembly GCA_021432725.1. Taxonomy (NCBI): domain Eukaryota; kingdom Metazoa; phylum Rotifera; class Eurotatoria; order Ploima; family Brachionidae; genus Brachionus; species Brachionus angularis. The sequence continues at coordinate 192,537 of JAJVDD010000002.1, read as the reverse complement.
TTGTTTAAATAAAACATTAGTTGCACCGATTGTATAGCCGATCGGTTTTGGCTCGGGTTTTTTCTTATAAGGATCAAATTGAGTTTGATTTTGTGCTTCATTCGAATTTTGTTCTGACTCGGTCTCGATTCTATCTTTTGAATCCGCGTCTCGTTGATTATCTTTCATCATATTCATCATCAAAGTAGTTGTACAATACAGCTTAGTAGTCATTTTATTTACCATTATAAAATAGTCTAAATAGTACAAAGATAAATATGGATGTAACATGTTAAATTCATTGTATAAATTGAACGGCATTCCGAAATTAACTTCCAACAATTGGGTTAAACTGATTTCATGTTCATTTTGTTGTTGTTGTTGTTGTTGAGATAAAATTTTATTTGATACGGATTCGGAACGTTTTATTTGCGATTTGTTTGCACCATTTGTAGAACTCTGATTCCAATCGACCAATTTGAACACATTCGAAACTTTTTCTTTTATTAAATCGCCAATTTGACCTTGTTCTGTTTCTTGATTTAGAGACGAACTTGATGATCTATTGCTAAGTATGCTTTTTTTAAAATCCAATTTTGACTCGTTTGGATCTAATTTGTGTTCTTCGTCATGTGTTAATTTATAAATATCCGAGTCCAATTCGGATAATTTAGAATTATTCAAATTAGAAGAATTATTATTGTTAAAATTGAATATTTTTAATAAGGAATTATTTGCTTCGGTAGAATTTGAAATTGTCGGAGACGAGCTTGAGTTTGGTATTGTGCTCTTTTTTGTTGATTTAATAGTTTTTTTTTTGAGTAATTTTTTATTTAGTTTTTCTATTGTGCTACGCTCGGTTTGGCTTTGATTTTGGCATCTTTTTTTTCTGCTTAATTCAGAATTAATTAGATCATTTGATTCAAAATAGCCTGAGCATTTAAATAAATTAATATTAAGATCCGGAATTAAAGAAACCAAAGACATTATTGTGTTGGAGAGATTCGATACAGGTTTCAGTTGAAACAAGCACCTCTTTTCCAATAGTAATAGTTTAAATAAAACCAATATTTTGTGTTGATACCTTAGTACAAGATCTGTAAGAGACAAACCAATTAAAAATTTAGATCTATCCGAATTATCTGTTTGACTAAGTAGCCTATGATTCTTGATCAAATCTATATCAATATCTGAATAAGACTGATTAAGACTATTAAATGCATTAATAAGTAATTGTGTTTTATTAAAGTCTTTTTGTTCAAAATAAGCCGTAGTTATTGAGTGCAGCTTTAGACGAATACTAGAATATATTGGCAACCGAGTGAGTACACAAACACTTTTTTGTAAAGTGTTTCTAGTCACTTCAGAGTCTTTGATCAAAATTTCCGAAGCATTTATTTGTCTATAACAAGAAACGCCAAACAAAGTGTCACTTGGTTTTTTCTTTTGTTCAAAATTAAACTCTGTTTCATCTTCTAAATGAAAATATATGTAATCTTGTTCATAATTATGAGAACCATCTGGCAACGCCATTGATGGCAAATGTTTCCATTTTTTAGGCAAATCGAACAATTCATTGGATTCTGTAACACCGTCGGACTTTTTTCTTATCACCGAATCAATTGGATAGCAAAATTCTAATTGACAGCCTTTCTTGTGATGAAAACCAACTACCATTATATACATAATGGATCTATCTTTTTTAATTAATATTTCTTCATTCATTTTAACTTTTATCTCTTAAAATAAAAATAATTATTTAAAGAAAACAATTAATTAAAATAGAAAATAAAATAAAATAAAATAAAAATTGAGCATTTCTCTTAATCATGGGATTAAATTTAAAAAATAAAATAAAATAAAATAAAAAGGATTATAAGGTTATCATTTTGAAGTTTCAAGTCTTAAAATTGAATGCACTTAATATTTTATGGTCTAATATGAAAATATTCAGGATATTTGTTAATTAAACAACAACAACAACAACAATAATACAACAAAAAAAAAAAACTAATTTTTATCTATAAATCAATCTTAAAATTGATATTTGTTTAAAATATTTTTGAAAAAAAAAAGAAAAAAAAGATATATAAATTAATTGAAATATTGCTGCAATATATGGATTTCAAATGAAGAAAAAAAAAAAAAAAAGAAATAATTTTTTTTTTCTCTATTTTAATTTCAAATTGAATATGTTAATTTCAAAATCAATCTAGGTTATATCTATAAAATTAAAAATAGTTAAAAATCATAAACATAAAAAAGAATTTTAGTTATAATTATTAATATATATATTATAATTAAAAATATAAAAAAGAAAAATTTATGTATATATATAAAGATTTATTATTATTATTATTATTAATTCTAATTATTGAAACAAAATATTTGTCATTTTTATTAGTTTTGGTTTTCATAGAAATCAAATATTCGTCATCGGATTGAAATTAAATTCAAATCTAGAAAAAAAAATAAATAAATAAATGAAAACTTTTTAAATTTATTCTAATTTATTCGCTTGATTGGCTTCTGAGTTTAATTTGAAACAAATCCGAATTTTGAATAAAAAAAAAAAATAAAAAATTTATTATTTTATTCTAAAATCTAAAATTTTGTCAAGTTAAAATAAATATATAAAACTATATAGTATTATATTTTATGTATATTTTTAAAAAATAAAGATGACATAAATTTGCAAGATTTTATAATTATTATTATTAATAAAATTTAAAATTAAAATATATATTTAAAATGAATATAAATCGGCTGGGAGAGGCGGCGCTCTCTTGTAATCTAGTCACTTGGAGGCCTGTTTTGGTGGATGGTTTACATGTGGGAGTTCTGTGTATGACTGTGCTATGTTGAACAGACGTCCGCACCAAGCTTGGCATCAATATGAGTTGCTTTGGAGGAGTCCAGAGTGACCAGGTTGTCTAATGAGGAGAGAACCGGTCCAGAGCCGAAAGGCAGCAGATCAAACCTCCCGTGTCAAGCAGTAGTGGGATAGCGTTTGTGAATAGTCGGTTGTATTCAGCCCATATTTGTAAGCCAGACCCAAAACTTTCTTTTTTTATCTATTATATACTGTATATATATATATATATATATATAGAAGAGAATATGTGTTTGCTTAAAGCAGAGAATATAAGCTTTAATTTATTTAGATTTCTTATTATTTTACATAGATAATTGAATATTTTTATTAACTATATTAATTCTAACAATTATTCAAAACTTGAGAATATATTATTAATTGATTTATTTAATATTCATATAAAGCAGAAATTTATTTTTTAAAAAGCTTGATAACATCATCAAAATCTCAAATGATTTATTCTATATTTTTTAAAATCTTATCTATCAAAAAAGCTTTAAAACATATTTTTGAACTTAAAATTATATAAAATGATTTATATTACATAATTCTAATTCTTCTATAGATGTTGCTAAAAGTGGCCCATATGATGTAATAATTGATGGCGATATAGTCATTCGAGAAAACTCTAAATAAACTCATTAATTGGACTATTTTCGCGTGGATTATTTTTAATATGAGAAATTAACCTGATTTACAAGCCAATTCCAAGTTAAATGGTTAAATAATATTTTTAATTTAATTTTAAAAATTAATGTGGAAACTGTATTATGTTGTATTACAGATTATTGCAATAAATTTTAAAACATAAATGAGCAAAAAAGCAAAAAGAAAATTGAGCAAAATTTTTAGTTTGCCCAAATATTTATTGATGATTTAGTTTATAAAAAATTAGTTTATTATAAAACAATTTATCATAAAGAATTGTTAAAAAAATAAAAAAAAAAAATAAATTTTTTAAGTTTACGAACAAAACTTTATTTAAAAAAGCAAATCACGAATAAAATTTTTTATAGTAATAACTGTATATAATATGTAGAATATTTAAAATAAAACAAATAAAATGTAAAAATTGTTCCATATGTAGATAATTTTATACACGAATAAATAATAATATATAAAAATTTGTTTTAAGTGAATTTTTTTGAAAATTAATTCAAAAATGAGAATCTTTTTTAAATAATAAAAATTTTCTTATTTTACAATTTTTTAAAAAACCTACTTTTACATATTATTAAAATGATTAAAATGCTTAAATTTTTAAATAAAATTGTAATACAATTTTTAAATAAATATGTTAAACATGTTTAACATATATAAAAAAGAAGGATGATAATTTTATTAATTTTCTTTAAAATTTAAAAAGTTTTTCTGATTTGGCTTGGGCACAAAAAAATAGCTTTAAAAAGAACCTTAAAACTTATGATAAATCAATTTATTTTAAACTTGAATTAAAAGCACACATATTATATTTAATGATTATGATAAACAATACTTCTTTAAAAAAAAAAGTATTCACCTATATTTAATTAAAAATATTTAAAAAAATTATATTTTTTTTAATAAGTTATTAATCAAAATAATTTTAAAAAGATTTTAAAGATTTAAAAAAATTTATAAATAATATAAAATAATAAAAATTTATAAATAATATAATTTTATAATTATGATTTATATTTTTTTTTTTTTAATTATTTCTTAAATATCCATTATTAATTGCAAAATAATTTTTATTTGATATTTATTTTAATTAAATTTTGCCTATAAATTTGAAAAATAAAACATATATAGATGGGAAAAATACTAACAATATTATTGATATTAAAACTGGTGGTTTAAATATAATCGTTATATATAACTTTCATAGTTTTTCAAATTAAAAAAAAAGAAAAAATCTTGGTATTGTAAACTTACAAGCTAACGTTAAAATTTTTTTATCTAATTATTTATCAAATTTAATAAAATGAAAAAAGATGTATATTCAAAGTAATAATTTTTTTTATAGTATGCTAACTAAACTTAATTTAAAAAATCTGATCACGATTGTCAAGTCAATATAGTATAGAATATTTTAACTTAAAATTAGTAATTATTCCTTATGTAGATAATTTTTTACACGAATAAATAATAATATATAAAAATTTGTAAAGTTTTTAAAAAATTTACACAAAAATTGAGATTCTATTTAAAAAATAAAAATTTACTAATTTAAATTTTTTTTTTATAAAAAAATAATAAAAAATTAAAAAAAAAATTTAGATAAAAAGATAAAGTTTTTTAAAGCTTTAATATGAACAAATTTCAAATCAATCTAATTTTAGTTAATTCAATAATAACCTTAATTATTTTATATATATATTTTTTTCCTAAATATAAATCAAAAACAAATGAAAAAGAAGTTACTGTTAAATATGTTGTAGAAGATATTTCACAATTAGAATTAAAATGGATAGAAGAATTTAAAACGATTGGTAATAAACATGGAACAGATAAAATATATCATGGTTATCACAATATTTATGGAAGATACTTAGGACCAATTAAAAATAAAGAATTAAATTTTTTTGAGATTGGTATAGGATGTGGAATGCCATATGGTGCTGGTAAATCAATATTAGTATGGAAAGAGTTTATGCCAAATATAAAATTGTCAGTATTAGAATATGATGCAAAATGTGCTAAAAATTTTAGAAATCAAGTTCATAAATTATATACTGGTGATCAAAGTGATTTTGAAAAATTAAAAGAAGTTGCTCAAAGTGGTCCATATGATGTAATAATTGATGATGGTGGTCATTCGAGAAAACAACAAATAAACTCTTTAATTGGTCTATTTCCACATGTAAAACCTGGTGGTTTATATATAATGGAAGATATTTATAATTCATTTATAACTAAACATGCTGATTTAAATGATTATCAAATATCTTCATTTGATTTTATAAAAGAATTATTAATGATGTTTAATGATCCTAGACCTGTTCAGCATGGAAGAGACACTTCAGATTATAATCATACATTTTCTGAAGAAGTAAAAAAAATATACCAAGATTTAATATTTATTAATTGTTTTGACCATGCATGTGTATTTAAAAAGAAATATTAAATTATTCAAATAAATAAATTATTATTTTTGGTCACATATTTATTAAAACTAAAATTAATATTAAACAAAAATTAGAATAAATGATTTAAATTATTTTTTTTTATTTTAATTCATTAGAATTTTATTCTTTTTTATTTTTAAAAACTTAAATTTTAAGAATGAAAAAAAATTCATAAAATAAAAAGCACAAGATTAAATATGTTAAGATTTGATATTCATTATAATATATAATAAAAAAATGCAAAATATGAAAATAAATATGTGATGCCATTTTAATTATTCATTACAAATTAAAAATTTTATTTTTAAAAGCCACTAACTACGCCAAGGCCGGTCCCAAGCCCGGGTAAAGTAGGAGGGGTGGTGGTATTATGCAAAGTGTGGTACATTACGGGTGGTGAGGTCTACGGGCCTTATCTCAAATCCTGTCGTACGTCTGTGCCGCTGGCTTTGACCATCACGGAGTATAGTAGGTTGGGAACGATCGCGGGAGCTTGTTTTGTAACGCTGGCACTTTGCACATACTTTTAATAAGGCAAGGTAAAGTCAAATTAGGCGCTTGGTTTGGGGTTCCAAGCTATATGCCAAATAATGATCGAGTTTGCAGCTTCGGCTCAGATGAGTGGTTGTTATTTGTGCTGAACGTCCCCCGTCCTTATTAAGAGTATGTAGCCGTAATATCATCATAACTACGCCACTGCCGGTCCCAAGCCCGGGTTAGAGTAGGAGGGTGATGATTACCACTAACTAATAAAACATTATTCAATATATCCTTTACCATAAAATATGATCATTGTTAATTATAAATGTATTCAATATTTAAACAATATTATTCCTAATATCATAAGCAATATCCTATTTTCCTTATCTTAAAGCTATAAAAATATATAATTATCTACAAAATGAGCTATTCAGCATTTCTCTAGCTTAAAAATTAAATGAGATATTTAACAGTTTATTTTTTAAATATTTATTCCATTTTAATTATTCATTACAAATTAAAAATTTTATTTTTAAAAGCCACTAACTACGCCAAGGCCGGTCCCAAGCCCGGGTAAAGTAGGAGGGGTGGTGGTATTATGCAAAGTGTGGTACATTACGGGTGGTGAGGTCTACGGGCCTTATCTCAAATCCTGTCGTACGTCTGTGCCGCTGGCTTTGACCATCACGGAGTATAGTAGGTTGGGAACGATCGCGGGAGCTTGTTTTGTAACGCTGGCACTTTGCACATACTTTTAATAAGGCAAGGTAAAGTCAAATTAGGCGCTTGGTTTGGGGTTCCAAGCTATATGCCAAATAATGATCGAGTTTGCAGCTTCGGCTCAGATGAGTGGTTGTTATTTGTGCTGAACGTCCCCGTCCTTATTAAGAGTATGTAGCCGTAATATCATCATAACTACGCCACTGCCGGTCCCAAGCCCGGGTTAGAGTAGGAGGGTGATGATTACCACTAACTAATAAAACATTATTCAATATATCCTTTACCATAAAATATGATCATTGTTAATTATAAATGTATTCAATATTTAAACAATATTATTCCTAATATCATAAGCAATATCCTATTTTCCTTATCTTAAAGCTATAAAAATATATAATTATCTACAAAATGAGCTATTCAGCATTTCTCTAGCTTAAAAATTAAATGAGATATTTAACAGTTTATTTTTTAAATATTTATTCCATTTTAATTATTCATTACAAATTAAAAATTTTATTTTTAAAAGCCACTAACTACGCCAAGGCCGGTCCCAAGCCCGGGTAAAGTAGGAGGGGTGGTGGTATTATGCAAAGTGTGGTACATTACGGGTGGTGAGGTCTACGGGCCTTATCTCAAATCCTGTCGTACGTCTGTGCCGCTGGCTTTGACCATCACGGAGTATAGTAGGTTGGGAACGATCGCGGGAGCTTGTTTTGTAACGCTGGCACTTTGCACATACTTTTAATAAGGCAAGGTAAAGTCAAATTAGGCGCTTGGTTTGGGGTTCCAAGCTATATGCCAAATAATGATCGAGTTTGCAGCTTCGGCTCAGATGAGTGGTTGTTATTTGTGCTGAACGTCCCCCGTCCTTATTAAGAGTATGTAGCCGTAATATCATCATAACTACGCCACTGCCGGTCCCAAGCCCGGGTTAGAGTAGGAGGGTGATGATTACCACTAACTAATAAAACATTATTCAATATATCCTTTACCATAAAATATGATCATTGTTAATTATAAATGTATTCAATATTTAAACAATATTATTCCTAATATCATAAGCAATATCCTATTTTCCTTATCTTAAAGCTATAAAAATATATAATTATCTACAAAATGAGCTATTCAGCATTTCTCTAGCTTAAAAATTAAATGAGATATTTAACAGTTTATTTTTTAAATATTTATTCCATTTTAATTATTCATTACAAATTAAAAATTTTATTTTTAAAAGCCACTAACTACGCCAAGGCCGGTCCCAAGCCCGGGTAAAGTAGGAGGGGTGGTGGTATTATGCAAAGTGTGGTACATTACGGGTGGTGAGGTCTACGGGCCTTATCTCAAATCCTGTCGTACGTCTGTGCCGCTGGCTTTGACCATCACGGAGTATAGTAGGTTGGGAACGATCGCGGGAGCTTGTTTTGTAACGCTGGCACTTTGCACATACTTTTAATAAGGCAAGGTAAAGTCAAATTAGGCGCTTGGTTTGGGGTTCCAAGCTATATGCCAAATAATGATCGAGTTTGCAGCTTCGGCTCAGATGAGTGGTTGTTATTTGTGCTGAACGTCCCCCGTCCTTATTAAGAGTATGTAGCCGTAATATCATCATAACTACGCCACTGCCGGTCCCAAGCCCGGGTTAGAGTAGGAGGGTGATGATTACCACTAACTAATAAAACATTATTCAATATATCCTTTACCATAAAATATGATCATTGTTAATTATAAATGTATTCAATATTTAAACAATATTATTCCTAATATCATAAGCAATATCCTATTTTCCTTATCTTAAAGCTATAAAAATATATAATTATCTACAAAATGAGCTATTCAGCATTTCTCTAGCTTAAAAATTAAATGAGATATTTAACAGTTTATTTTTAAATATTTATTCCATTTTAATTATTCATTACAAATTAAAAATTTTATTTTTAAAAGCCACTAACTACGCCAAGGCCGGTCCCAAGCCCGGGTAAAGTAGGAGGGGTGGTGGTATTATGCAAAGTGTGGTACATTACGGGTGGTGAGGTCTACGGGCCTTATCTCAAATCCTGTCGTACGTCTGTGCCGCTGGCTTTGACCATCACGGAGTATAGTAGGTTGGGAACGATCGCGGGAGCTTGTTTTGTAACGCTGGCACTTTGCACATACTTTTAATAAGGCAAGGTAAAGTCAAATTAGGCGCTTGGTTTGGGGTTCCAAGCTATATGCCAAATAATGATCGAGTTTGCAGCTTCGGCTCAGATGAGTGGTTGTTATTTGTGCTGAACGTCCCCCGTCCTTATTAAGAGTATGTAGCCGTAATATCATCATAACTACGCCACTGCCGGTCCCAAGCCCGGGTTAGAGTAGGAGGGTGATGATTACCACTAACTAATAAAACATTATTCAATATATCCTTTACCATAAAATATGATCATTGTTAATTATAAATGTATTCAATATTTAAACAATATTATTCCTAATATCATAAGCAATATCCTATTTTCCTTATCTTAAAGCTATAAAAATATATAATTATCTACAAAATGAGCTATTCAGCATTTCTCTAGCTTAAAAATTAAATGAGATATTTAACAGTTTATTTTTAAATATTTATTCCATTTTAATTATTCATTACAAATTAAAAATTTTATTTTTAAAAGCCACTAACTACGCCAAGGCCGGTCCCAAGCCCGGGTAAAGTAGGAGGGGTGGTGGTATTATGCAAAGTGTGGTACATTACGGGTGGTGAGGTCTACGGGCCTTATCTCAAATCCTGTCGTACGTCTGTGCCGCTGGCTTTGACCATCACGGAGTATAGTAGGTTGGGAACGATCGCGGGAGCTTGTTTTGTAACGCTGGCACTTTGCACATACTTTTAATAAGGCAAGGTAAAGTCAAATTAGGCGCTTGGTTTGGGGTTCCAAGCTATATGCCAAATAATGATCGAGTTTGCAGCTTCGGCTCAGATGAGTGGTTGTTATTTGTGCTGAACGTCCCCGTCCTTATTAAGAGTATGTAGCCGTAATATCATCATAACTACGCCACTGCCGGTCCCAAGCCCGGGTTAGAGTAGGAGGGTGATGATTACCACTAACTAATAAAACATTATTCAATATATCCTTTACCATAAAATATGATCATTGTTAATTATAAATGTATTCAATATTTAAACAATATTATTCCTAATATCATAAGCAATATCCTATTTTCCTTATCTTAAAGCTATAAAAATATATAATTATCTACAAAATGAGCTATTCAGCATTTCTCTAGCTTAAAAATTAAATGAGATATTTAACAGTTTATTTTTTAAATATTTATTCCATTTTAATTATTCATTACAAATTAAAAATTTTATTTTTAAAAGCCACTAACTACGCCAAGGCCGGTCCCAAGCCCGGGTAAAGTAGGAGGGGTGGTGGTATTATGCAAAGTGTGGTACATTACGGGTGGTGAGGTCTACGGGCCTTATCTCAAATCCTGTCGTACGTCTGTGCCGCTGGCTTTGACCATCACGGAGTATAGTAGGTTGGGAACGATCGCGGGAGCTTGTTTTGTAACGCTGGCACTTTGCACATACTTTTAATAAGGCAAGGTAAAGTCAAATTAGGCGCTTGGTTTGGGGTTCCAAGCTATATGCCAAATAATGATCGAGTTTGCAGCTTCGGCTCAGATGAGTGGTTGTTATTTGTGCTGAACGTCCCCCGTCCTTATTAAGAGTATGTAGCCGTAATATCATCATAACTACGCCACTGCCGGTCCCAAGCCCGGGTTAGAGTAGGAGGGTGATGATTACCACTAACTAATAAAACATTATTCAATATATCCTTTACCATAAAATATGATCATGGTTAATTATAAATGTATTCAATATTTAAACAATATTATTCCTAATATCATAAGCAATATCCTATTTTCCTTATCTTAAAGCTTTAAAAATATGAAATAAAAAAACTATTAATTAAAATCTTATTATTCAATATATCGCATACACTTAAGAATATCATCATTATCGAATTCACTAATAATGATCATCTTAATATAAAGATTAATAAAATTAAAATTTTTTGTATCAACCTGTTTTAGAATTTTGTGATTTTTTACTAGTCAATTACGAATTTAATTTTTCTTCGAATAGTGTTTAAAATGATCTTCTTAATAAGATATTTAGCTTTTTTCATAGCCTAAAATCGAAAAATAAATTTCAAAGTTTAAATTTTGTAATCTTTTGATATTTTTTAATTACATACCTTCCTCTATATAATAAATTTTTTTTAAAGAACTTAGAAATTAGATATTTTATTTGCTACTTGTTAAAAAAAAATTTTGAAAAATTATCAAAACAAATGAAAATTATTCAATATTAACTTAATTTGAAAAGCAAAACTAAAAAATTTTTTTCTAAATTGTATTTTTATAATATCAATTTTATAATTTCAACAGTATTTTAAGAATCAATTTATGAAAAAATAACATTTACTGAAATTGATTTATCTTATTTATATTATATTTACCTTTCATCTTATTCTTTTGAATATATTTGATTTAAAGACAATTTTTAAAATAATAATTTTTAATATGTTGAATGCAAAAATAATTCAAATATATATACATTATGTGTATTTTATGTTATATCTTTGAAACTAATGCAAAAATTTGAATCAATTCAACTTTCAAAATTATAATAATAAATTAATTAATTATTTAATGAACTAAATTTGAAACAAAAAAATATAAAATAAGATAAGTGAGAAACAAAAAAAAATCAAATATCTGAGCTCTTTTTTTTTAAATTTAATAATTAAAAAAAGTTAGTTTCTAAAATGGAAGATAAATTAGATCAAGTAAATTTTTTTTGACAATTTTAATTAAATTAAAAACATGTTAAAGATAAAATAAATTTTCAAAAGGAGAGCATTAGATTCAATCCAGAATATATAACAAATCCGTTTGTCCAAAAAGAATTGTACGATTTAATAGAAAAAATATACTTTAAAGATTTTTTATCTTCGAACGAAAAGCAAGAAGATCTTTCTTGCAAAGATGTAGCAGACTTTGAACTAAAAGTAATAAAACAAATTTTCTTTTCAAATAAAAAAAACTCTTAACTAAAATAGAATAAATAAATTTTAATAGAAACTAAACAGCGAAATAAACGATAAAATAAAGTTAAAAAATTTGATCAAAAAGCTTCAAATACAGCAAGAAATAGTTGGTAGAAAATTATCTGACATTATATTACAAAATAGTCAGGCATACTCAATAGAATTGAAACGAGTAAGTGATTTCAAGCTTTTGTTAGAAGACTCGTATCAAATATGTCTTATATCGAGACGATCTTTAAACATGTCCGAACATTTGTTCATTTATCCAGCATTAAAACTGATCAGAAAACAAATAAAAAAATTGCATTTAATAGACTTGTTCAATTGTATAAAAGAAATTAAACAATTCAATGCTTCGACAAATCAAGTGTTGGATTTAATAAATGTGATTTGATTAGTTCAATATTAATATTTTTAAATATTTTTTTATTTTTAATCTAATTTTTATAGAATAAGGAATATTCATCAGCTATAAGTCTTTGCTCTAAAACTGAAAAAGCTATGCTCAAATATGAACATTTAAAATGCATAAAGTAATTTGAAATGTTTTATATATGAAAATAAAATTTTATTTATTATTAATTATTCAAATAGAGGTCTACAAAACACTATTAAAGAATATTATAAAATAATTGAAGATAGCCTAACACAAAGTCTATCAAATGTATGCAAGAAATACGATGAATCGTTGTTCTCAAATATATTTATTGCTTATAAAAAGTTAAACAAAATCAACACATTTTTTGATAATTTAAATATTAATTTAAGCAACACAATTAATTTAATATCTTTACAAACATTGATTAATTTGATAATATCGAAAAAAATCTTACATAGTCCTGATTCTTCGAATACAAACGCTTACATTGAAGAACTAAAACAAAAAGAATACACCAATGATTTATTTAATGTAAATTTAATTAAATTTAAAATAATATATATAATTTTGTTCTTATGTTATAATCAATTGAAGCTAATCAATTCGGATGATTACAAATTGTCTTTAATAAGTCTATGTTCAAATTTATGGATATTTTTGAAAAACTATTATAAAATGTGTATTTGGATATTAAATAATTACATTTTAGATGGTAATGTTTTTTTATTTTTTTAATTTTCAAACAAAATTCAAAAATTGTAATTTTCTTTAAATTAAAATAATTTAGAAAGTGATTCATTGAAAACAAATATTGAATATGAAAAAATGCTTAATACAGGTTTAAACAAAATATGGAAAGAAATACAAACAAAATTAAGTTTATATTTTCGTTCAATGAATTTTGATCATTTTAAGTTTGATGAATTTTTGGACATATTAACTATTTTGAACAAGTATAATGTTTTAAAACAATAAACATAAAATAACTTTCATAAATAAAAAAAAAAGATTTATGGAACTTGGAAATGAATTTTGTAATAAAAATTGCGATTCAAGTATAATATTACAAGCAGTAAAAGATCAAACACTAGCTTATTTTAAATCATATCATGTGTAAGTAAATATTACATAGAAATATCCAATTTTTAATAAAAATTAAACATAAAACATAAAAACCATTAAAAAAGTATGCATTTAGAAGAATTAAAAATGTTTTTAGAGAATGAGATTTGGCATTGGTGTCCAGTAAAATCAGATTTTTCTATATTTAATTTACATGTTTGAATTTAAATTTAATAATAATTTTAAATTTAATTTAATTTTATTCAATTTATAAAAAAAGGAATATAAATTTTTAAAACAAATTAAAGAAAATTCAATTGAAAGTTTGGTCGAAAATAGTCTAATTGATAATAATCATAATAAAAAGAAATTATGTAATGAAATAAACGAATTTGATTGTGGCAAATTTGATCTGAATCCGACTATGATTGAATTGATTTCGAATCATTCGAGTCAAGATTTTGAATCATATTTATTTACCAATAAACAAAAACAAAACCAAGTAAATCAAGAAAACAATGAAAATGAGCACGAGATTTTAAATGAGAATGAAAACGAGAATGATAATGATAATGTCCAATTTTTGAACAACAATAAGATAAATAATAACGAGAAAAAAATAGACGAAAATATTCCAATATTGACTAATACAACATTAAACATTATTCGCTTGTTCGGAAAATATATTCACATGTTAAGCATATTTAAAATAATTTCTAATCAAGTTGTATCATATTTAATGCAATTGTATCAATTTTATTTTTATTATATTTATTTGGATTTTACAAATGAACAAACCAATTTAAATTTAAATGTATTTTAAATATGTTTTTTTAATTTCATAAGAATAAAAAAAAAAAATTTAAAAATTATTTTTTAAGAACGAAAATACAACAAACAATTCAAACAATTCTTTTCAAACATTGATTAAAAATATTAGAAATGATCTATTCAACAAAAATATAACAGTATATCTAAAATTCAGATTTTTTTTGTTTAATTTTTATTTTGTTTAATATTTAAAAAAAAATTCAAGATTTTGAATTTAACTCAGCCCAAAATTGAATCAATAAAAGCAGTTCGTAATCGCCAAGATTATCTATTGTCAATAAATCAACGAATTGTCGCAGCTGAATCTTTGTAAATCAATGTTTTTTTTCTATTATAATAATAAAATAATTTAATTTAATGTTTTAATTAAAAAGAATATTTCTATCAGAAAAGCTCAAAGATTTGTTTCCATTAATAGAACAGTTGATACCAGAACAACAAAAGCAAGAGATAAATTTAAACATATATTTGAACATATTAAACGAAACTTATAAAATCAGATCACCAATATATTTGCATATATCGCGTAAAGCGATCGATTATAATCAAATCATGGACTCGATTATAAACAAAGTTAATTGGGATTTGGATGAAATATTATCACAGCATAATCATTACGTTGACGTATTACTCAGACAAATACATGAGCTAATGATTGATATACAAAGCTTAAACGATCAAATACCAATAAACAAATCAATTGTAAATTCAATAATAGAAGAAACAATAAAATTGTGCATGAAAATGCTTGTAGATGGTTATTCAGCAGTTAAAAAGTGTTCAAACGAAGGCAGAGCATTAATGCAATTAGATTTTCAGCATTTGATAGTCAAATTGGAGAAAATATGCGAAATAAGACCAATACCAGATAAAGATTATGTCGAGTCATATATTAAAGCTTATTATTTACCAGATTCATCTATAGAAAAATGGGTTAAAGATCATTCAGTAATTGAAATTTATTTTTTCAATATTTATTTAAATAGCTTTATAATTAATTTTATTTATTTACAGGAATATCAACATAAGCATATTGTTTCTTTGTTAAGCATAATGAGTCAGATAACAAAAAAAACTCGGCTGAATATAATGACCAGTTTGGGTACTTACTCGTCTATTCCTCCTTTACAAAATTAACAAAATACCTTAAACATTCTAGTCTTAATTATTTTATTTTATTTTATTTATTAAATTTTAGTTTAATTTTCTATTCAAATAAATTTAATAAAAAGCAACAAATATTTTTTTAATTTCATCAATATCTTTTAAAAAACTTATTATCTTATTATTTTTTTGTAAAAATAGTCATTTTTAAGAAGCACAACATGACATATTGTAATTAAATTAAAATATATTTTTTTATTTTTCCAATTGACCAAGATTGTTTATAATTTTTTTTTTCTTAGGGTTCATCTTTTTCGTTCGTTAAATATATAAAATTTTTTAGTAATATAATAAGAAACTATTTCTCAACGAAAAATTCTTTCAGTTTAAATTAGGCATTATATAATTTTGCTTAAACATCAATTTTTTTCTCTATTGTATTCTTATATATATCTATAATTTTAAAAATGAAAACTTTTAGTTTCGCTTGATTAATTTTAAACAATTAAAAAATAAAAAAATATATAAATTTAGCTTTAAATATCAAAGTATAAATAATATGTTTTAATATTAAAGAAAAGATATTTAAATTTTTTTTTTAAAACCAATATGAACCAGATTCATCTAATTTTTATTAATTTAATTTTTTTTTGTATTATTTTTTATATTTTACTAAAACCAAGTAATAAATTGCAAACCAATGAAAAAGAAATAATTACTAAATATGTTGAAGAAGATATTTCACAATTGGAATTAAAATGGATAGAAGAATTTAAAACGATTGGGAATAAACATGGAACAGATAAAATATATCATGGTTATCACAATATTTATGGAAGATACTTAGGACCAATTAAAAATAAAGAATTACATTTTTTTGAGATTGGTATAGGATGTGGAATGCAATATGGTGCTGGTAAATCGATATTAGTATGGAAAGAGTTTATACCAAATATAAAGTTGTCAGTATTAGAATATGATGCAAAATGTGCTGAAGATTTTAGAAATCAAGTTTATAAATTATATACTGGTGATCAAAGTGATTTTGATAAATTAAAAGAAGTTGCTCAAAGTGGTCCATATGATGTAATAATTGATGATGGTGGTCATTCGAGAAAACAACAAATAAACTCTTTAATTGGTCTATTTCCACATGTAAAACCTGGTGGTTTATATATAATGGAAGATATTTATAATTCATTTATAACTAAACATGCTGATTTAAATGATTATCAAATATCTTCATTTGATTTTATAAAAGAATTATTAATGATGTTTAATGATCCTAGACCTGTTCAGCATGGAAGAGACACTTCAGATTATAATCATACATTTTCTGAAGATGTTAAAAAAATATATGAAAATTTGGTATTTATAAATTGCTTTAACCATGCATGTGTATTTAAAAGGAAATATTAAATTATTCAAATTATTAAAATTACTTGTTTATTATTTTTTAAAAATAAAATTTTGGATAAAATGTTCAAATTATTTAAAGCTTACTTTAGTTTTTATATTCTATTAAATTTTAAAAAAAAGAATCTAATCATGATCAGTTGAACTATTATTTTAAAGAAAAATAAAATTTATTTTTAAATGAAAGAAAATATTTAATATATATTAATAATACTGTAGCAGGAGAATTAATTTGAAATATTGCACATAAATTTACATAGAAAAAAAAGACAAGTATTATAATCTATAACAAGACTCATTCAAATTCTTATTTAGTATATGAATGCAAATTTGAATTAATAAACAATTTTAGTTTTTTTTTTTTTTGAAAAAATAAATTAAGAAATTTTTGAAATTTCAAAAAAAAAATGTCTACTGGTAGTGATTTTAGTGATTGGTATAAAAGTATACCACAAATAACAAGATACTGGTTCACTGGTTCGATTGTATTGCCGTTGGCAACACGTTTCGGAATATTTAATCCATACAATTTAATACTACTCTTCGAACCTTTCTTTCACAAATTTCAAGTTTCTTATATTTTACTTTTTATATTTTTGATAAATAAAATCCAAAAAGAAAAACTTTTTTAAAAAAGTTTTGGAGACCAATAACTGCACTATTTTTTTATCCAATTTCACCACAAACTGGCTTCTCGTATTTAATAAATTTGTATTTTATGTATTCTTATTCGACTAGATTGGAAACTTGTAATAATAAATTTTTCCATTTTTTCTACTTATTTATTTTTTTTTTAATTTTTCAATTGCTTAAATAAAGCAACATTTGATGGAAAACCAGCTGATTACTTGTTCATGCTTATTTTCAATTGGTTATGCTTATGCTTAATCTCATTAGTGTCAGGATTAGCTGTAATAATAATTTATATATATATTTATCTTATTATTCATTAAATAATACAAAATATTGAATAAAGATTTTGATGGATCCAATGATTCTAAGTGTTATGTATATTTGGTGTCAGTTGAATCGAGACACAATAGTCTCGTTTTGGTTCGGTACCAAATTTAAAGTAAAACATTTATAAAATAAACAAATTAAAATTAAAAGTGTTAAAATTATAATTTTAATAATTTACAAAGGCAATTTATTTACCATGGTAAATTTAAATATTTTGGTTCTATTAAATTTTAAAGCTAAAATAAAAAAAAAATAAAAGGGTCTTAGTAGGCTTTAATATGATTGTTCGCGGAGGGTATTTTAATAAAAATAAATTCAATAATTTTTGATTAAATTTAAATTTGAATTTTAATTTTCTTTTGTTTTTTAAGAGGTTTTAATGAGCTGGTCGGAATTGGAGTTGGTCATTTGTATTTTTTTCTCATGTTCAAATATCCACAAGATTTTAACGGTGCTCAGTTACTTAAAACACCTGAAATATTGTACAACAAAAAACTTAATACTAAATTTATGTGTTCTGATTATATAAAACATTTTTAATTTTTCTTAATTTAAAGATACAAGTATTTTCCAAATAGACAAAACAGTGTGCATGGATTTTTCGGCAGTGTACCTTCAAATAGACAAAACAGGGATGATGATAATAGACCAAGAAATTTAGGTGGCAGAGGATACAGATTGGGAGATTGATTTTATTTTTCTCCAATTTTTTTTTTTTTATATTTTTCTTTCTTAAATTATAAATAAAACAACATTTTAAATTAAAAAGAAATTTTTTTTTAAAAAAAAATCAAATCAATAAAAATATGTCGCTTTCAACAACAACAAAAATTTATTTGGAATTTTTTATTTATTAGATAATTTTTTTTTAAAAAAAGATTTAAATAAAAGAGATTTATTGTTATTTTTATTTGTTGAGTTTAAATTTTTTAAAATTTTAGTAAAATTCAAGACTATTTTATTATTAAATATAAATATAATTATTTCAATACTTTGCATAGAAAATAAAATAGAATTTAGCAATTAGAAGAAAATAAAAGGTTTCTTATTTTTTTATGTTTTAAATTTTTTTTTTCAAGGCTCTTGTTTCAAATTTATCAGTAATTATTTTTGTAAAATTAAGTTTTTCAAAATATATGTTTAAATATGTTGCAAAATAAAATACGGATTTTACAATATAATAAATATATAAAATACCGCAATTAATTTTACAACACACACACAACATATGTCGATTAAGTTAAATTAAGTATCAAGTAAAGTTATTTCAAATAATCAAAATTTTGCACCACAACTTAAAGTGCAAAACTGTAGTTTTAGAAAAAAAAATATAATATAATATTTGACAATAAAAATCTAATAAGAATATAAAAAATCAATTTTTGATTATTGATTAAATTATTTAAAGATTAAAAATCTGTTAGGAAATACAAAATAATTATAGTAATATTTGATTAAGCCTAAAGAAAGTTAAAAGTATGTTAAAAATGTATAAAATCATGATGATTATAATAAATTATGATTTATACCATACAAAAATCAAAAGCCTAAAAATTTTAAAATAGACAAAAAAATAAAAATAAAAAAAAAGTACAAAATAAAGAACCACAATAGCAACAATAAAAATAATAAAAAAGAAATCTAACACATTTAAATATATATATATATATGTAAATTTATTTATTATAATTATAAAATAAATTTTTACAAGTGCTTCTTTATATAAATATAAATATAAATATAAATATATATATATATTTTTTAATAATATGATATACTCAATAATAAAAATGATGATGATGATGATGATATATTTATATATATGTATTTTTATTTATGATAATAAATTCAAATTATTATTAATAATATTAAACGAAGAAAAAATAAAAATAGAAAATATATATATTTATATATGTATGTTATCGTATATTTTGATAATACGTAAATATCAAAAGTTACGTAGTTACCCGTAAATATTTACAAAATAAAATTATCAAAATTTCCTAATTTATTTTTTTTTAGTTTTTTACTTAAAAAGTTTAGGAAATTTCTAAATATACGTAAATATTTAAATAAAATATTATTTTAGATCATTTGTTAGTACACAACAAGTTTGATCCGTGGCATCTTGAATTGCATAAAAGATTGGATTTTCGACATCCACAACGATTTGTCATACATTGACTTGTACAATTACATTTGACCATACCTGACCACCACCAATTGACATTTCATTTACAGCTTGTCTAATACTTTTAATTGTTTTATCAGTTCTAATGCTGACTTCAACTTGGCAATTTTGTAATAAATCGAATGCATTTCGGGAAAATAAATCAGAAAAACTCCCACTTCACATGCAAGCTCATACAAACTAAAATCATAATCGATATCAATTACTCTGCAAATTATGTTACTGGCTTCAGTTAAACCTCTATCAACGTCTGGAATAGGTAAACTAACAAAATTTCCAATATTTACTTCGCAAATACCTTTTACTTCTGGTTCTCATGACTTCAGCTTGTTTTTTTGACTTTGTCGTACATTATCTCTTACGCTTCCTTGTGATTGAGGATGTCTAGCTCTACCATTAATCAAAGATAATTCAGGCCACATTGATTTAAGAGCTAGAATTATTTGATTCCTAAATTCTTTACCATTATCAGATTGTAGAATCAAAGGAACACCAAGTATTGTAAATATATCAAAAAGCGCATTTGTAACTTCTATAGCTGATTTGGCTTTGATAGCTCTGAGTTGAATAAATTTACTAAAATGGTCTTGATAAACCAAAATCCATTTAAATTCACCGTCTGGTAGTGTCTGCATATCTATTAGATCCATTTGTGCACGACTATTAAATGTGTGACTTAAAATTGGCTTTACTGTTAAACCTGTTGTTTTATTTCTTTTTTATTCATTAAACATTGTTGACAACAATTAAGATAAACTAAAAAATTTTATTGGTTAATTAGTAAATTAATTTAACAGGTAAAAAGGTAAAAATATTACTGTTAATCATATCTACTGTTAGATTAATATGATTTTTTTACATGCTTGAATCATTAGATCTCTTTTTATGACCAAGCTGTAAATGTATTCGATGAATTGTTTCAAACAATTGTTCATAAGGAACTAAAACCTTATCGGATCATCTTGTTTTTCTTGTTTTTCGATGATTTTTTAGTTTGCCCGACAACATAAATATCATACGAACGAAGTAAATTATATTCAAACGTTTCTTTAGTTTCTTTTTGGATTTTGCTGTTTCGATCGTTAATATAAGTTGATCGTATTCGTTTTGTTTTGTATAAGTTCTTGTTTTTTTTATTTTTTTCTTTTTTTAAATCATCTTCTATTTTTAAGGCTTCGATTGCAGCATAAAACTGTTCTTTTGTTGTCGTTAAATATCTACTTCAATAACAGGGCTCTCAAAGTCAGTTACCATAGATAAAATTAATAATAATATAAAGTTTTTCAATTTAAAACCAAACATTTTTAATTTAAATTATTTAATTTTATTTTTTTTTAATTTAATTTTTTAAATTTAATTTGAATAATTATCAAAATTTACTGAAATAATTTTTAGTTATTAACTAGAATACATTTTAAATTTTTGATAATTACGTTGACATACGTAACTTTACAAATTTACTAAGTAAAATTTGATAAATAAAAAAAAAATTATTATTTTTCAAAATTTACGCATGAGACAGTTTTTTTTAATATTTACGTTTTTTCAAAATTTACTATTACATATATATAAAAGAAAAAAATGAAGAAATGAAAATATATGAAAATTATTATTAATAATAATAATAATAATAATAATAATTTAAAGTTTTATTATTAAAATGATATTTAAACAAAGTACAAAAATATAACAACAAACAGAAGTAAAAGTAGAAAAAAAAAAGTACAAGTAGAAGAAGTAGATAAAGAGAAATAGAGTAAAGAAGAAGAATAAGAATAAGTATTAGAATAATAATTAGAGGATGATTAAGAGAAGATCAAGTCAATATTTTTCTAAACTTGTTGTTTTTTTTTAAATCTAAATGTTTTATTAAATGTGTCATTTCTAATTAAATTGTTTATTCATTTCATTTCAATTTCATTATTCAACATAATATTAATATTTATTATTTTTTTAAAAAAATTTAAATTTAGAATTTTAAATAAACTTTAATAAAAGTAACAATAAAAATAAAAAAAAAAACAATAAATAAATGAATAATTTAATAATTAAATAATTATTAAATAATAAAATTGAATTGAAAAAATAAAAGATCTATTATTATTATTATTATAATAATATTTATATGTTGTAAAAAAACATTAAAATTAAAAAGAAAAGAAAAATATTAAAAAATTAAATAAAAAATGGCTAACGAATGTAACATTAGAGTAGTTTGCAGATTTAGACCATTAAATGAATCAGAAGAAAAATCTGGTTCAAAAATAATAGTTAAATTTCCGCAAGAAGCCGAGGACACCTTAATATTAGGAGGTAAAGTATACGGATTCGACAAAGTGTTTCGTACAGATGCAACACAAGAGAAAGTCTATGCAGCAACAGCAAAAGAAATAGTAGAAGATGTTCTATCAGGCTATAACGGCACCATATTTGCCTATGGTCAAACAAGCAGTGGTAAAACACACACAATGGAAGTAATAAACAAATTAAATTAAGATTAATTAAATAAGATTAATCTATATATATCTATATGTATATGTTATGTATTTATAGGGTGTTATTGGAAACGAAAAGTATCAAGGCATAATACCAAGAATAGTACAGGACATATTCAATCATATTTATTCAATGGATTCAAGTCTTGAGTTTCAAATTAAAATATCCTATTTTGAAATATACATGGACAAAATAAGAGATTTATTGGACGTTAGTAAAACTAATTTGAGTGTACACGAGGACAAAAATCGTGTGCCATATGTTAAAGGCGCCACCGAGAGATTTGTCACTACACCCGAAGAAGTATTCGAGTGTATAGAAGAAGGCAAATCGAATCGTCACATTGCAGTTACGAACATGAACGAGCATTCGTCCAGAAGTCATTCGGTGTTTTTGATAAATGTAAAACAAGAGAATCAAGAAACAGAGAAAAAACTATCGGGTAAATTGTATTTAGTCGATTTGGCAGGTAGTGAAAAAGTGAGTAAAACAGGAGCCGAAGGAAGTGTATTAGAAGAAGCAAAGAATATAAACAAATCATTGTCAGCATTGGCAAATGTGATATCAGCATTGGCAGATGCAAAACCATATGTGCCATATCGTGATTCAAAGCTGACTAGAATATTACAAGAATCGTTGGGTGGTAATGCAAGAACAACAATAATAATATGTTGTTCGCCTGCATCGTTCAACGAGCCTGAAACAAAGTCAACATTGTACTTTGGTCAAAGAGCAAAGACAGTTAAAAATGTTGTATGTGTTAATGAGGAATTGACTGCCGAGGAATGGAAGAGAAGATACGAAAAAGAAAAAGATAAAGTAGCACGTTTAAAAGGACAATTGGCGAGAGCCGAGGCCGAACTAGAGAAATGGAGACGAGGCGAACAAGTAAATCCCGAAGAACAAGTAAAACTCAATCTTGATCTAATCGATTCGGACGGCATGTGCATGTCATCATCAACAGCTAGTCTATCAACTATAGCATTAAATACACAATCAACAACAACATCATCAGCAACAACAACATCAACAACATCAACAGCAGCAGCAGCTAGTACTTTATCAAATACAAATGCACAAAATTCAAATCAAGCAAATTCAACCGCACCATTAACACAAACAACAACAGCAGCAGCAGCAGCAGCAGCAGCAGTAGCAGCAGAATGGCAAAAAGAAAAAGAAACTTTATATTCTCAATTAGACGAAAAAGACGACGAAATAAATACACAATCGCAGACTATAGAAAAACTAAATATACAATTAAACGAACAAGAAGATTTAATACAACAATTGAAAAAAGAAAACGACGATTTACAATTGAGAATAAGCGCTTTGGAACAAGACAACGAGAGCCAGAAAGACGAAGTAAAAGAAGTATTAAAAGCATTGGAAGAATTGGCAATGAATTTTGATCAAAAACAACAAGAATCCGAATTAAAGTCAAAAGAAAACGAGTGTTTAACTATTGAATTGGACAAGAAGTTGAACAATTTGAAGGCAATCGAAGACGAGCTTGAAACATTAAAAGAAGTAGCACACAATCAACGCAAACGTATTCTAGACATGATGATAACATTGTTAAAAGACTTGTCCGAGATCGGATCAACATTGGCATCTTCAGCATCCGAAAATCAAAATCAGAATGTATTCAAATCGTTTAGTAATAGTACAAACAATGCAAATAGTTTAGACAATATAGACAATGTTGAAGAAGATTTTACAATGGCTCGTTTGTATGTGAGCAAATTAAAAGGTGAAATAAAATTGTTAACACAAAAATTGCAATTGTTAGATCAAGAGAAGACTGATTCGGACAAATTGAATGAAGCAAAGATAAAAGAATTGGAAGAGTTGAAATTAAATTTAGTACAAAACGAGGCAAGACTCAAATCACAACAAGAATATGCCAAAGATGTTGAAATTAAGAAAAGAAAACTCGAAGAAGAATTGGACGAAGTGAGAGAAGAATTTGCCAAGTTAAAAGCATTGAATGCCTCTGAATCGATTCAGTCTGCCGAAGCTCGTTCTAAACTAGCTGACAATCAAGACGATCAATTGCAAATACAAAAAGCACTTAACGAACAACTCGAATCGCATGTTGAACAACTCAGATTAAAACTAAAAGAGCTAAGAGAAGAGAACGATTTGGTACAAAAGAAAACGCACGAATTACATGACGAAAATCAAAATATGAAATTAGCTTATGAAAAACTCAAATCAGACTATGATAAAGTTAAAAAAGAAGAGTCTGATCGTTCGTTGAAACTTCAAGAGTTGATACAGCAGCAAGAAATGAGAGAACAAGCTAAACAAGACTTGAAAGGATTAGAAGAAACTGTAGCCAAAGAGTTGCAGTCTTTGCACAACTTGAGAAAGTTGTTTGTTCAGGACTTGCAAGCAAGATTGAAAAAATCTCAAAAATCGGCAAACAATCAGACACAGGAACAGTCTAGTAATAATGCAAATGACAATAGTAATGACAATGATGATTTGACTAGTTCTGCTTCGACATCTACATCGACAATTGCGCAAAAACAAAAAATAGCATTCCTAGAAAACAATTTAGAACAATTGACCAAAGTGCATAAACAATTGGTCAGAGACAATGCCGATTTGAGATGTGAATTGCCCAAATTGGAAAAAAGACTAAAAGCTACTATGGAACGTGTTAAATCGTTAGAGGTGGCTCTCAAAGAAGCCAAAGAGGGTGCCATGAAGGATCGAAAAAGGTACCAGAACGAAGTGGAACGTATCAAAGAAGCTGTGAGACAAAGAAGCATGATCAAGAAGGGCAACATGCCTAATATTGTTAAGCCCATACGAGCCGGCCAACAACCACCTCCGCCCCAACAACAACAACAACAACAACAACCGCCGACCATTATTGGAGGCTCGAATCCTGCTTTTTTAAACAAAACCAAAAGAGACGAGTAATTTTTTATTAGATTTAATTTTATTTAAATTTTAAATATTTTTAAAAAAATTTTTTTAATTTATTTTCAATAGATCTTTATAAATTCAATTTTAATTTTATTTGTCCATTTAATTATTGATATTCTAAAAAAAAAAACAAATGCAACAACTTATAAATTATTTTTTATCAATTAAAAGCCAAGTCATCCACATCCAATTAGTCAATTTATTATAAAAATTTTTATTTTTTTTAATTTAAAAAAAAAAAGAAAGAAAAGAAACAAAAAGTTTATATTTTATTTTGTAATTATTAAAATATCTAGTTGATCTGAAATAATTTTAATTTTTTTTTTTTTTTTTTTTTTTTTTCTCTTTTTTTTTGCAATTGGCGTTTTTTGATTGATTATCAAACTTGATTTTATTTGTTTATTTCGTTCGTTTTTTAATATTAATTAGAATTAAATTCCTTTATATGAAATGAAAAAAAAAAATAAAATAATTCTAATTTTTTTTTTATGTGTAAAATAAATTAATTGAAATATCTAAAAGAAAAAGATCTTGGATTAAATTATTATTAATTTTTGTCTCTTTTTCATTTTCTCTCTCTCTATCTCTCTTATTTGTCTCTCTTTATTTTTTTCATTTTCTTTTTATTATTATTATTATTATTATTATTTTAATTAATTGAATTACATTAAATATAAAAATATATTTTTTTTAAAAGTAAATTATAAATTAATTTAAATAATTTAAATTGATATTTAGAAATCGATTTGATTTTATCTAATCTAATCTAATCAAGACATTTTATTCTCAATAAAAAATTTTAAAAATTCCAATTTTGTTTTAAAATTTTTAAAAAAAAATTTTATTTTATTTTATTTTATTTAAATAATTAATTCAACTAATTTAGATAAATCAATATTATAATCAATATTGTTGTAATCTTATTGTTGCAAAGCTAATTGAAATTCTGAATCAATTCGTAAATCAACTGATTTAATAATTTGATTAATTTATTATTTTTAAAATTAAAAATACATATAGATATTTTTTAAAAAAAAATTAATATTTTTCAGTCTTTAGATCCTAAAGAAGTCCATTTTGGTCGAAACACGTTGAAAATTTATTTTTATTATTAATTTTTGAAAGCTTTAATAAATTTTAAATAAAAGTTTACTGGTTTTTTTTTTTCACTTAAATTGAATAATATAGATTCATGAATTTACGGATTACATGAAAATTTGCTATAGAAAACACTTATTATAAGATTGGATAACTGAAGCTCCATTCGGATTAGATGAACTTAACTGTATACTAGTGCCGCGTTTCAGACATCTGATGTAATAAGTATCATAACACCGTGAGGTTACACTTGAAAAAATAAATTCAAAAATCTAAATGAAACTTTAGTTTTATATCGATCCAAGATTGCTAAAATTGAATTTAGATTCCATGATTTATCGATATCTCAATCGATAGTTGATATCTCAATCCTTTCATTCAATTCTAAACAAATTAATACATAAAAAATATTATTTTGAATAAAGTAATTAAAGAAACAAATAGTAAATCAAATGTAGATAATGTTTTTCTACAAGAGAAAAAATTTTATGAATAGATAATTATTTTTTTATTTAATTTTTTAGTAGTAGTAGTAGTAAAAATATCTGCATGGCAAAGCCAAATAAACCATACCGACTGATAATTTTTTCGAATTTTTTGTCGATTTTGTTTTTGTCGATTTTGTTATTCACTGTCTTCACCTCTATATCTTCATTCGATTAATATTTTCAAATAAATTCAAATAAATCTAATTTAAATTTTAAAAATTTTCTTTTAGACCTAATATATAAATTAAAATCTTAGGCTTAATAGAATGTATCATGATGTTAAAAAAAAAACGATTTTTTAAAGTTAGTATCAGTCAGCTTAGACACCATGATGTCTGCTCTACGGTATATCAAGTCATTTCTTCTCAACTACCAAATTTTAATCATCAAATTTTAAATTAAGTTTGAATAACCCATTATATGTTTGAATAATTCGAAGGAATAATTCATTTATGACTTGAGAAAGAAGAACCAAACTTTGCCTACAACATCTCCTTCAAGCGATATAATTATGGCTTGAAGGAGGAGATGAATAATAATTAACTATAAAAAATCTACTGACTTGAGTTTTTTGAAATTTCTGTTTCAAAAATCAATCAATTAATAATAAAATTATTGATTGTTTATAATATAATAAAAGTAAATTTAAAAATTATTTCAACTCAAATAAATGATTTTTACCTTTTATTTAAAGTATTTTTATTAATTAATAATTTTTATTTGTTCAAATTTTATTTAAATTCTTGAAAAAAAAAAAATTAATCGTAAACCAGATCTGAAATATTTTGCTAAAATATTAATAATTCATTATAAATAAGAATTATCAAAATTTGAAAAAAGTTCCACAACTTTCATTATTAGTCGTATTAGTATGTTTTTCTTTAAATTAATTGTTTCCATAATCTTTTAGTATAATATTAAAACTTTAAATGCTTCAAGAATTTAGAACTTTTCAAAATATATTAACAACTCTTTTTACTAAGCCTAAAAGTGTATACTTAAATAAAAACACAACTTGTTCCATATTACAAGTTAGTTTCAAATTATTTTAAAAATTTATTTTCTAAAGATTCCAAACATATTCTACAGTATATATAATATAACACACACACTTTGAGTAAAGCTAAAAATAAATTGTATATTATACAGTATATATTTTTGTAATTTTTGCTTCTTCCAATTTGATTTTAAAAATTTCCAAATTACAAAAAATAATATCCAAAATATTTCTTTAATTAAAAAAATCTTTTTTTAAAAGTTTAAATGAATTTCAATTTAAATAAATATTTTTTTTATTTTTGTTTTTTCTTCTCTGTTTATTTGTTATATAAGGATTCATTCAATTTAGAAAATTTTTAAATCTAATTAATAATAAGCCTGAAATTTGTATTTTTAAGTTTAAACATAATTTTAAATTTTATTCCTTTACCTAAACTAAACTAAACTTGTTTCAAGCAATTTTTACTTTAATAATTTCTATTATAACAAGATATTTAGAAATTTTTAAATAGCAACATAACTTTTTTAATGTTTGTGTTTTTATTTTAAACACATTTAGGCGATCTGTTCTTGATTATAAAAAATAAAAAAAAGCTAACACCTTTTTTTTTTTCTTCTTATAAATTATATAACTTCATTTCTAGTTTCCATGGTTTTCTAAATTATAAACCCAAATGCTAGATTTATTTTTTTATTCTTAAGTAAAATTTAAAAAAAAAAATTTTTATACCAAGAAATATGAACTTGTAAAATCAAATTTTCTTAAGAAAAAAAAAAAATCAAATTTAAAAGTTTCATTTTACTAATCAATAATATTTTAAAAATAATTAATTAGTTTTTTGTTTTAAGAAAAATTGTTGATTTTAAGCTAAAGCATTTTACTTTTTAAACAACAAGAACAACAATAATAACAACAACATCAGTAACAACAACAACAACAACAAAAAATAAATCAACAATAAAAATTTTTAAACATTTATTAATTTTTTTTTAAATTCAGCAACAAATTTGCGTTCACTTGTATCTATGGGAATTAGTTTCCCTGAAAATTTAGAAAAAAAAAAGATTATTAGCTTAGTGAATTTTGTTTAAAAATTTAAATTAATTGTTGTTGTTAAGGTAGAATTAAATTTAATTAACTAAAAATATGAAATTTTTCATAAAAAAAACCTTAAGCTAAAACTTAAGCTTAAAATTTTGAAATTTTATATATTTTTTGTTGTTGTTGTTGTTATTTATTGTTGAAAAAAAACATTAGGTTTTAATTGATTTTTATAAAATAATTTTTTCTAATTGAGATAAAAATTTTTTTTTATTTTGAAGAGATTTATATTGAAGTATTTTTATGTTTTAATAATTTCAATCAAACATTGACACTTTTTTAATTTTTTTTTATATATTTTTTATATGTTTCAAAAAATATAAACTAAAAGTAAGTTTAGCTAAGAACAAATAAAATTCTAATTAATAATAATAAATCGAAATCTGTTGCCATCGACACCACATTAGAGAATTAGAGTTTGAAACAAACATAGTAAAAAAAAAAGCTTTGAAAACTTTTACAATATTATTATATAAAATAAAATAAAAAAAAAGAAGAAAAAAATTTTTTTTTTTATTAAAATATTAAAATTAAAATTAAAAGGAAATAAAACTTTTATTTATATTTTTAATTTTTTTTTTTTTAAGAAAAATTTGGTAAAAAAAAAATAAAGTCTTTTTTGTTTATTGTTTATGTAAAATGGAATACTTGGGACAAACAGCAACTGCTTCTTATACTCATTTGGGTCGAAGACCAGAATCTGGTTCATATTTGCCAGCTATTGGACAACAAGACATTAGAACTGGTTCAGCACCACCGTATTCAGGCTTATTATCAAAATCGGTCAATTTACCATGGAGACCATCAACCTATTACCGAAACTCTCAAGTACAACATCCTTCCTACTCGTTGTACAAAAGCGGAGCAACTGATTCATCAGGTCCTTTACATGCTGGTAATTATTTGTCATCAGTGGACTCGGTCAAAGTGCCATTAATATTTCCAGCAGCCAGAAATGCTTTATATACTCGTTACACTCCAAAGGACTGGTATCAATCACAAATGAATAATTATTTAGCTTCAGATAAAATAAGAAGTGCTGCTGAGCGTCTTAGAGCCGACACTCAACGATTGGCACGCGAAAAAGAAGATTTGGCCAAGCGAAATCAAAACGAATCGGACAAAAAACTAGGCGAAAGAATAAACGATATTGATTTCTGGAAACAAGAATTGGATCGTGAAAAAGACAGATTATCAAAAAAAATAAACCAAGTTGAAATGAAAAGACGTGATGTTGAAAAACAATTACATGACACTGAAAATCAATTGAAAGTAGCTCAAGAAAATCTTTATGAAAGAGAAAAGAGACAAGGTATTGATGTGGTTCATGACAATGTTGAACGAGAATTAATAAGAGTATTTTATATTAATTTTATTTTCTAAGAAAAAATTTATAATCAAAATTATAAAATTTAAATCAAATAATAGGAAATCGATATTATTAAAAATTCACAAAATAAACTAAGAAATATGCTCGAAAGACTACAAACTCAAAATTCATTAAATCGTGCTGGTTTACACGAATTAGAATTAGACTCTGCTGATAAATTTAGAGCTTTGTCTCTAGACTCAGCTGCACATCATATGACTGTATCTAGCAGAGGATTAAACTTTCATTTAGGAATTGAAAATGTCGATAATACGTAATTTATTTAATTTGAAATAAAAAAAAACAAATTAAAATTGAACTAAACTAAATGCAAATTTTTTTGTTTTTTTTTAATAGTGTATCAACTCCAGATACTTGGGCTAAATTCACTGAAGACAATATCCGTCGTTCGGCATCTGAACGTGCTCAATCAGATGAATATATAAACATGGCTGATAATTTACTTAAAGAAACAGCTACTGATATGTGGAATCAATATAATACAGTTAATGAAGCATTTGAGCAACGTGTTCATGAAACAAATGAGGCTAGAGATAAAATACAAAATCATTTGAGTGCTGTAAATAAATAATTTTATTTTTAATTTAATTTTATTTTCTTTTTTAAATAAAATAATTTACAAGGTATTACAAGAAATATTTGACTTGGAAAAGAGCATTGAATTTATTAAAAAAACAATATTGGATAAAGAAGCTTATTTGAGATTGGCTCAGTCTAGATTAGAAACAAGAACTAGAAGACCCGGAGTAGAATTGGCTCGTGATCAGCCAATGCATCGTTTAATACAAGAGATAGAAGATTTACATGCCATGATTCAAGACTTGAAGAATAAACTATCTTTGGAAGAAAATGCTATTCAACATTTATTAAGAACTAAAGCAACTCTAGAACACGATTTAGCTATTAAAAATAATTCTTTACATATCGACAAAGAAAGATGCTTAGGCAATAGAAGAACTTATCCAAGTATTCAATCAGTATCTTATCCAGCAACTCATCCAATGCCATATCAAAGTCAAGTAGCTGTCTACTAATCTCAAGACTTAAATCAACAAAACTATAAATTTTTCAATTTATAATAAAAAAAATATATTATAAGAAAAACTTTTATTAATTTAAATTAATTTCCAAAAAAACAAATTAAATTAAATTATTTTTAAATTTAATTTTTAATCAAAAAAAACAACAACAACATTTTATTTATATTTATTTTATTATACAAAACTTTTTTATTTATTTGAAAAATAAAAATTTAAAAAACAATACAAATAAAAATAGTTAAAAAATTTGTAATTTGATTTTATTTTATATTAAAGTTTGATTTTAAAAATTTAAAAAATTTTAAAAATTGTTACTTTTATATATTGTTATTTTTTTTTTTTTTAAGTGATTGGCTTTACCAATTTTCATAAAATTAAAATCATACAATTAAATAATGCCACATAAACAATTTTAAAAATTCATTTTATTAGCTTAGATAACTTGAAATCTATCATTAAAGTAATGCTAATTAGTGCATAAAAAATAATTTTATTCAATCATAAAATTTATGTCTTGTATAACTTGAAAAAAAAAATCATTGAAAAAAAATTTATAAAGACTTGTTAATTTTCTTTAAAGAAGAAATAATTTTTTTTGTTGAAAAAATTAAAAAAAAAAATGAGTAGTTCTAATCAAATAGTACCATTAAAAATTAAAGATTGTTTTTTAGTTTATGGTAAAAGATTTAATGATTCAAGAGGTTTTTTCCAAGAAATTTACAATGAATCTAAATTTGAAAATAGAATAGCTGAAAGATGGCAACAAATTAGTCTTGCCAAATCTAAGCCAAATGTTGTTAGAGGATTGCATTGCTCAAATTACGCCAAATTTGTGACATGTTTAGAAGGAACAGTAATAGATGTTGTAGTTGATTTAAGACCAGATTCAGAAACATATTTACAATGGATAAGTGTTGAACTAGACGGCTCTGTAGATGATAAAGAACAAGTACATTTATATGTACCCAAAAGATGTGGTCATGGTTATTTTTCTAAAAAGAATTCTTTGTTTATGTATTTACAAGATGGTTGTTATAATCCAAAAGAAGATATTGAAGTTAATTTATTTGATAAAAGAATAAATGTAGAATGGCCTAAGCCATCAGATCAAGCAGATTACATAATATCAGATAAAGACCGAAACAATTATACTTTAGATCAAATAAGTGATCTATTAAAAGAAAATAAAATAAGCTCACATTATGCTGAAATATTAGTACCTAAGAATAGATTAAATTTAAATATAGATAAAGTTTTGTTTGAGAAATTTTCTAAAAAAAATGTATTAATAACTGGTGGAGCTGGTTTTATAGCAAGTCATGTTTGTATATTGTTTGCACAAAAATATCCTAATTATAACATATTTGTTTATGATATACTAGACTATTGTTCTAATATTAAAAATTTAGATGTAATAAAAAATTTGCCAAATTATAAATTTATAAAAGGTGATATATGTGATTTCAATATGGTTAAATTCATAATGCAAGAATTTGAAATTGATTGGGTTTTACATTTTGCTGCACAATCACATGTAGATATATCACTTAAAAATTCTTTAAAATTTACTGAAACAAATGTATTAGGTACTCATGTTTTACTAGAAGCAGCTCATTTATCTAATGTAGAACGTTTTGTTCATGTATCAACAGATGAAGTATATGGTACAACAGATACTATAGCCGATATTAATCAAGCATTAGAACCAACAAATCCATATGCATGTTCTAAACTAGCTGCTGAATGTACTATTAAAGCTTATCAAAAATGTTTCAAAATGCCAATAATTATATCAAGAGGAAACAATGTATACGGTCCACATCAATTTTTAGAAAAAGTTATACCTAAATTTATAAATAGATTATTAAAAGGCAAAAAATGCTGTATTCATGGTGATGGTTTGAGTGAAAGAGACTTTTTATATGTAACTGATGTAGCTGAAGCATTTGATATATTAGTTCATAAAGGTGAACCAAATAATTTTTATAACATTGGTGCTTCTAGAAGTGTAAGTATACTGGAAACTGCTCAAAAAATAATTCAAATTATGAAAAATGTTGAACCAGGCAAAGAAGATGAATTCATTGAATATGTTCCAGGACGTGTAATGGATGATTTAAGATATAAAATAGACAGCTCTAAAATTATATCACTTGGTTGGAATCAAAAAACAAGCTTTGAAGAAGGTCTTAAAAAAACAGTTGATTGGTATACTAAATATCAAGATTATTGGTCAAATTCTGATTATGCTTTGGAACCACATCCAGTTTCAATAACTCAAAGTTAAATAATACATTTATTTTAATTTTATTTTAAAAAGTTTTAATTAGCAAAAGTTTTTTTTATAAAAAATAAAAACATTAAAATAAATAGATAATAATACAGTAATTTTAATACACAAGTTAAATCAAAAAATTAAAAAAAAAAAAAAAACATTTATAATTAACTTTGATTAAATATTCTCCAGCTATTATTTAAAAATTCCATTTGATTATAAGTAAATATCATTAATGTATTGTTTTTATTTATTTTATTGAAATTCATATTTATATCATAATAACTTGATAGTTTATATGTTATATCAATCCAATTCAATTTTAACCGTTTAGCTATCATACCAACATAAACATCTTCTAACCTATATTGATATAATTAAAAAAATAAATTAATAGAATAAGTTAAATTTTAAATTAATATAATTACCAATCACTAAAAGGTGGTATATATAAATTTAAAGTAGCATTGAAAAATATTCCAGTCATATCATTGGTAAATATATATGCATTACCAGAACAATATGTATCATATATTGGATTTGGAAATTGTTCATGTGATACATAAAATTTATCAGCTGGATTTCTTACAACTTGAGCACCATAAACCATATAACCAAAAATTGTTTTATTTAAATATGGTGTTTTCACTTTAACATCTTTTAAATAATCAATCATCACTTGAGTATTAACAACAACATCATCATTAATTCTTAGAAAATATTGAGCTGTTTTACAATATATTGATGCCCATCTCAAAGACATCATTAACTTTTTAGTTAAATTATAATACGAATCTATAAAATCTTCTTGAATAATATCATTGTAAATTAAAGATTCTTGTTTTATTTTTTCATTAATAGTATCATTCTTTGATAAGCCTAAAGCAAATATGATTTTGAAATCTTTGAATCTAGTTATATTAGCCCAAGTTTTTCTTCTATATATTCTTCCATCAAAATCGTCTGTTTTACAAAATAAATAAGCAACTAACAAAGGACCATCTTTGCATGTTTCATAATTAGGATTAATTACAAAATTATAATCATGTGGATTTGAATAATTTTTTGGTTTTAATAAATATTCATCAATTGAATCAATTATTTTATTATTATATATTATAATACAAATAAATGTTACACATAAAGCTATCAAAAATTTTATTAACTTTATCAATTTTTGCATTATGAAAGGTTTTTTTAAAAAAATACAAATTATTTATTAAATAAACAAAATATCTTTTTTATAATTTAATAAATTTTTATAAAACTTTTTATAATATTTCATCTATATTCTTAAAAAAATTAATAGAAAAAGTTTTTCTTTATAAATTTGGTCAAATTTATATTTTAATTCTAATTAAAAATAAATTAATACATTTTTTTTTAATTAATAAAATTTGAGTGTAAAAAAAATAAAATATTTTAATTGAAATTTAATAATAATGATAACTATTTATATTTATTTTAAATAGATAAATTATTTATCTAAATACTAAATATATTATTATACTTTTAAAAAAATCTAAAATTATAAAATTTATCTTCAAAACATAAATTCATTTTAAAAAAAAAAGAACAACATTATTACTTGGTACTTAAAAGCAAATATGAAAGATTTTGAGCTTTAAGTCAAATTTGAAAATTATTATTTCATGTAGCGCATCAAATTCACCTTATATTAAAAATAAATTAATACATAGTTCTAAAAAATATTTTTTAAAAACATAAATTACTCTTATTAAACCTAAGCCAAATATTTTTTAGACAATTTTTTAGATAATTTTAGTAATTTAATGATATTAAATAAATTAAATATTATTTTATGGAATTGATAAAATAAATGTACTAAGTTAAACATCACTTGGGTTGTATTCCAGTCAAAGTTGTATGATAAAACAGTAGACAAACAATTCACATTAGAAATTAAAAAAAAAAAACACTTTCATTTTAATTTAGAAAGAAGCAGTTACTCATAAAGTATCATAAAGTAACAAAGTTAATATTATAATTTATTTACTTATCTATTTGATTTTAAAAATTAAAGTGATTTGTTAAAAACAAACCATAAAATTTCATTATTTGAAATATAAATACCAAGTTATTAATTAGAATGTAAAGCGTTATTCATTTTCCCAAAAGATGTAGAAAAATATATGAAAATATTTACTAAAATAAATTCTGTTTATAAAAAACGCCAAGTGCGTCGTATTACATTTTTAAATGTTTAAAGAAGCAGATTTTATTAGAAATTATTTTTTTTGCATGATGACGATTTTTTTTTCAATACAAAACCTGCTTGTCATTAATTATATTTCCATCTAGAAATATTTCTTTTTCAATATCAATTGATTTCTCTAAATCAGCTTTTGACTAAATATTGTAAAAATAATATTTGATGTTTAGCATTTTCAAAATTTGTAAAATCAATAAAATAAAACTGGTTAAAAGGGATACATTTGTCGTAACTTTTTTATGATTTTTTAATGAATAATTTTTGATGTAGTTTATAAATCAATTGAGACTTTTCTGTTCTTAGTATTAATTAAGTTAGTTCCAATAATATTCATCACTGGTCTTCAGGAGTTTATTATTTTTATAAAGTAATAAAATGTGAAATTTAAATTTTTTATTTAGAATTTAATTAGTAATGTAGCAGTAAAAGAGAATGCTATAACTGGTATGGTCAATAAGTGTGCTATATAATTCAAGAAAGCAAAGTTTAATAGTTTTAGTTA
The DNA here is from genome assembly GCA_021432725.1 of Brachionus angularis. Classification (NCBI taxonomy): domain Eukaryota; kingdom Metazoa; phylum Rotifera; class Eurotatoria; order Ploima; family Brachionidae; genus Brachionus; species Brachionus angularis. The sequence continues at coordinate 155,777 of JAJVDD010000002.1, read as the reverse complement.
TAAATTTATTTGCTAACATCATAATACAATAAATAAGCAATATGAAAAATTTTTTTTTTAATATTCTTAATAAATATTTAAATAAAATAATTTAATTAAATTAATTTTTTTTTTTTTAATTACTTTAAAACAATAAAAATCGTTATCGATTATTTCTTTATGTAAACAATTTTTTTTTTTTTTTGAAAATTAAATAAAAATTTAATAAATTAAAACACTTTTATTTTTTTTTATTTTTATCTGAAACTGTTTGATGCAAAATATTTGGCACTGGTAATTATTATTAGTTACTTAAACATTAGTATTCTCTTTCGGATGACAATCACAGTCACAACAAGACACATTTAGATTATAGTTTGGAGTCAAAACCACTGCATACGAATGATTTCTGCTTAAGGTCGACCTCAACAATATTGGACTAATGGTTAACAATTTTTTTTCTGAATCATCCAACATTTGTTGACTGTTTTTACTACTATTTTTATCTGATTTAATGAGCATATTTTGCGCATATGATAATAAAACAAATTTATCTAAATAACTAGCAGCCGAATTTAATGACGATATAGCATCTGCTTTGTTGCTTGCCAAAGCATCTGTTTGATTATGACTCGCTTCAGTACATATAGCTGATAGTCTATAAAACTGTAAGAACAAAATAATTGCATTTTTACATGTAAAAAACATTGTTACGAATGTTCTTACATCAAATTTAACAACAGCAGTTAAACGTAAAGCCAAAAATGGACCATCCTGAAATATCAATGTAATCAATATACTCCATATTTCACTATCTAATAAATCAATTCTGAAACAACTAGTCGAAATACAGAACATATTTTTTTTCTTTAAAGTGTTCAAATTTAAACTATTTTTTGTATTTATGGCAAATGAGTTTAGCTTTTCAGCAAAACTTTTTGAGCCGGTCTCATCGTCTTGGTTATATTCTTCATCTTCGTCCAGATCGTCGATAGCAACTGATTGAAAACTACGACCTCTGGTAACTACTAAATTAAGACTAAATTGAAACAAACTCCATGAAAATATAGTCAAAGTAAAATATGACATTGTTGATGATTCCTGAACTTGAGTCTCGTTTAATAAGCTCAACAAATCTACTATATCTGACGCCAAACTCATGTATACAAGCAACAATTGTGACAATGTACTTCGGCTTATGTTTCCTTTTGGCAAAAACCATCGTCCAAGTATAACCAGCATTAACAAGGATATTTCTAAGCTTACTGCAATTGTTGCTATATCTAATTGTTGCAAATTTTTCTTTTAATTATTTTATTTTTTTACTAAAAAAAATTTTACTCTTTTCTTAAATAAATATTTTAAAAATTTACTGCATTGGACAATATTGATTCTTCGTTTAAGCCCAAGTGTTCACTTAGACCCAACAAACTCTCAATTGGATTCAAAGCAGTCGAGTTGGCTCTTCGCTTGGCATTTGCCTGATCGATCCGGGTAAGCTCAACAAACCAAATCGGTGGTATCATAGTACAAATATAGATAAAAAAACAAGGAAAAAACCATCTTGGTTCTTTGCCTTTTCTACGTATTATTGTTATAAACAATTCTATTAAAAGAAATATTACACCAATAAAATTAACAAAGTACCATTCATCTTGTTTTACCAAATACACATAAACAATAGCAATTAGAGAATGTAAAGAAAACACTAGTCTCATCATAACTGCTTTGATTATATTTATACTATGTGATATACCTCTCATACATTTGTCATAGTACAATTGAAATTCTTCTTTACGTGTATTTGTATTAAGGCTTTTTGATGGTGAATTTGTATTTATTGAATTATTGATACGAGTATTCAAAGATCCTCCAGTGCTCATCGATCTATTTGCTATAACTGGATTATTTACTACTTTTGCAACTGTTGGAGCAAATGGTTTATTGCTGTTGACACTATTCGAAACAGGTGTTGATATTGCTATACTTGTGTTTTGATTTGTGTTGCGTATTATATTTACATTATTGCTAAATTCGGTCTTTGGTGACTGCTGATTCGACTCGGCTCTATTCAAACGTTGTTGGTAAGAGGGTAAGTTACGCGGGTCTCGGAAAGCCTCTTGTACTTCTAAATCAATTGAACTATTTGTTGTCTTTGGATTTGACATTTCTTCTATTTTTAAAATTTTATTTTATTTTATTTTTTTTTTCAACTTTTTTGATTATTAGATAAAAAAAAAAAAAAAAAGAAAAAAAAAACAGATTTATTAATTGGAATAAATAATAATATTTAGTTTTTTATTTTTTAGTTTATTTATTTGCATTAATTACATTATTAATATTTCAAATATAAAAAAAAAAAAAAACAAAAATAAAATAAAATAAAAAAACTTTATTACTTAACTTTATTTACATAAGGAAATAATTACCGCTGAAGTTATTAGAAATAAAATAAAAACTAAATAAAAAAAAAAAAAGAAGCAAAAAACAAAAAACAGGCTTTTTTAATTTTAAACCAAGTTTTTCCAGAATTTGAATTTGAAAAAAGAATTGAATTTCAAATTAAAAAAAAATAAATTTAGTTTTAACATCAAATCTGTTGAAACATGATTTTGAAAAAATAAAAAGAAAAAAAATTTTAAATTTGAACAAAATCAAAAAGCAATTAACTTATAAACAAAAGTAAATACAATAATAATAAATAAAAATTTATAAAGAAAATATTATATTATATTGTACGTATTTGTACTTTTTTTTTTAGGTTTAAATAAATAAATTGTAATCAAAAAGGATATAAACAAAATTATTTCAAGATAAATTGAAATATTTATTGATTAAAATCAATTTCCAATTTCAAGTTCCTTTTTGTTTTAACTTTTTATGATCATTTATCACTATTGTTTTTTATTAGCTACGGAAATTCTGTTTTTTTTTGTTTTATTAAATTTAATCTAAGTAGGGATATTAATTTTTCTTTTTTTTTTTTCTTTTTTTTTTATTTCAAAGTAATAAATATATCATGCAGGCTTGAAGCTTCAATTAATGATTAGAAAAAACAATAATAATCTAAGTTGTTTTATTAATCATGTTTATATTTCAAATAAAACTTCAATTAAAACTTAAAGAAAAAAAAATATATAGATAATTAATAATGATGCAGATTTTTATGGAATATTTGGGATTTTTTTTCTTTTTTTTTTCTATTTCAAATAAACGATTGTGAAATAACTCAAATTTTTAAGATATAAACTAGTTTTAATAATAAAATTTATTAACTACTTTTGTTCATTCAATTAGACTTAAACTTTAAACTTGTTTGTTTTGTAATACGATATTCTTCTAGTTCTAAACATCAATATCAACTTTTATTCACATATACAAAAAAAGATTTATTTTTTTTTGGTTTCATTTTTCACGCAAATTATATCATTTTTTAAATTCAAAAGTTTGTTGCAATATTAATTTCGTTTTGGAAAAAAATTTCAAAATCTTCTTTTTGCACAAAATTGTTATTAATTTGGTGAAATTTTTAAATAAAATTTTTTTTTATTTAAATTAATTTTGCTACATTTTAATTTAACTTATTTAAAATTCTATTTTTTAAATTAATTAAACTTTGAATTAAAAATGTTTAATGAATACTTTTTAAATATGATCTGGATATTAGATTGAGACTATTAGAGACTAAATCATAAATTATAAAACTTTAAGTAATTAGTCAATTTTAATTAATTAACTGCTCATATGAATATCATATGAAATATAATTGATAAATCATGTTGCAAATTAAATTTCGTTTATTTTAACAGAACTATTACAAATTATACGCAATTATTTTTGCAACATATATAAAAGTACTGAAAAACTATTTAAAAATTTGATAACAAACTCGAAGAGGTCTCAGGTATTAATTAAAAGAAAAACAATTCTATCTTGTTTAGTTTTTCAATAAAATCAGATTTTTTTTTTTTTTCAATTAATCTTCAATGCTTTTGTTTTTTTTTATAAAATTTTATTGATTTTTTTTGTTTTGTTTTGATTTTCCTAATTTTAAATCAAAATAATAATATTTTTTGTTTCTTAATAATTTTTTAAATATATTTTATTTATAAAGTTTTAAAAAATAGAAAATAAAATAATAAGTATTTATAATTTTTAAATATATATATATATATATATACTGTATAATATAAGAACTTTAATAATATTAATAATAATAATAGATTTTTTGTTTTTTTTTCAATAACGATTTACAATATTTTCTTATATATACTATTTTAAAGTATTATTTAAAAAAAAAAAAAATAAAGAATAAATGGTCGAAATAAAGTAAAAAAAGAAATCCAAAAAAAGAAAAAAATAAAAAAACTAAAAAAAAATTGTTTAAAATGAAAATATTAAAAAAAAAAAAAAAATCTAAAGAAGGAAGAACCTTGTAATTAAATTTTGTATAAAATAAAATCTTATTTTACTGGCTCAGCCTCCATTGGATCGTCTTCGAATATAGCATTATCTATACTACTCATTTGAGGTTGATTGTTAGTATTGTTATTTGGTGAAGATGTTCTTGAATTAGAAGAAGATGAAATAGACTCACTTATATTCATGTTGTTGCTGCCTGGGCTTACATTTGAGTATGTGCTTGTTTTAAGACAATTGTTCGATGACGAATCGTTTATTTGAATGCTCATAGATTCGGCCAAGTTAACTTGATCGACGCTCGGTGACAAGCGAGTCAAGCCGAAAGCAGTGGTCAACGAAGTTGCTTTGTTTGTAGCCAAATCAGCGGTGTGCTCGTCTTGTTTAAGTATAATATAAGTCAATATATCCGATAATGAAACTATACCAATAACTCTATGCTCTTCATCTACTACTACTAATCTATGCACTTCTTTGTTTACTATTCTTTCCATAATGGTTCCTAGAGTTTCATTTTTGGTACAACTAGCAACTCCGTCGAACCGATTCTTTCTATAATCTAAAGCTTCTGTCACCGATATATCTAAATTGTTATAAGTCTTTTCGGCAGCTAAATCCTTAAAAAAATAAAAATGACTATACATTTTAATAACTATTTTAAATATAAAATAGAGTTATTTACAATAACATCAAATTTAGAATATATATTGACTAATTTTTGATTCTCGTCAACTACTGGTAAAGCAGAGACCCGAGTGGAAACAAATATGTTCAAAGCTTCGTAAATTTTAGTTGTTGTTTTGATTGTTCTAACATCATATGATCCTATTTTAAGCTCACTTATTGTTTGATTCAAAAATTGTGGTTGAGGCATATCATAAATCTTTTTTAATTTAATTTAAATTTTGCTAAGAAAATAATTAATTAAAATTAAAATTAAATAAAATTACAAATAAATATAAGTATCTGAGAATACGCTTGTGTGTTACAATACAAACAACATTTCCAGTTTGTGGATCGATTATAGGCAATCGGTGAACACGATTTTTGGTTAATATTTTAATAGCGTCGAAAAGAGTATCCTCCGGTTTTAGGTAAATAAAAGGTCGTCTGTATTCTTTAAGCACTTCTCGCCATGTCTCAATTCTATGCTCTTCTAGTTCTTCTATTTTTGCCTTTTGTAAAAAAATTATTATTTATTTTTTTTAATTTTAATTTTAAAAAGTCAAGTAAAACAAATACATTTGCTTCTCGATAATATTTTTGTAAAATTAAAATAAAATCAGTAATTGTTAACATGCCAACAAATTTTTGATTTTTGCTGTCCCAAAGTGGAGCAGCACGCACACCGTTATAAATAAGCGCAAAAAATGCCTTCTTAACCAACAATTGTGTATCAAAAACAACTATTTTAGCGCTTTTAGGCATTATATCATAACAATATTTATGCTTCATAAAATAGCTGAATATTTGGTTATTTTCTAATAATAAAAGGAGAATATAAATAAAATAAATTTAGGCAAAACTAATTTAATATTTATCCTAAAGCAGAACAGTTTTAAAAAACTCACCTATAGTAGCAAAGCCATGGTCTAAATCGAAACAAATACTATGCTTTATAAATAATCAATTAGCAATTCAAATTAATTAAAGTTATAAAAGATAAAAAGAAAATTATAAATTAAAAATTAAGCGAACTGGTGAATGTGAAGATTGTCTATTTGTGCTTGATTTGGTTCTATTAAGAGCAGCAGATTGGCTATTTGGATTGCTTAATTGATGACTTAAATTTGGATGATAATGAGGGTTAAGTGTATGCGAGTTATGAGCGCCTATACTACTATTTAAAGAGTTATTCGAAGATAGTCTAGAACTAGTGCCAGATGGAGTTTTAATTCTTTGTGTTGGTGTATTTGGTCCAGTTGAATGCGACATGTTTTTATTTTTTTATTAAGCTATAAGAATATAAACTTCGTAGTTATGAAATTAAAAATCTAAAATTCAGAAAAATTTAAATAAATTTATGTCTCTCTCTCTCTCTCTATGTCTCTGTCTCTATAGTTTCTATTCTTGGTATTAGATTTCAAGCGTTATTTGAGAAAAAAGAGAAAAAAATAAAAAAAAATTTTTTTCTTTTTTTTTTTTTTTAAATATTAATTTAGTTAGTTTATTTGGAACTAATCAATTATTTATTACAATTATCATAATCTTTTTTTAAATTATCTTTTTAAAAAATATTTTTCATATATTTTATATTTATCATAATTTGAATAAAAAATCTAATTTTCGATCTGTATTTATCTATATCTATATTTATCTATTTTCTTTTCTTTTTTTTTTTAAATAATTTTTCTAATTTCAAATAAAATAAACTAATAAAAAATTAAAATTTTCTTATTCTTTTCCAAATGCATTCAAAGTATTGAAACATATATTAGAAAATATTATTTTGTTTTCTAAAGCTAAATTATGTTTAGACACAAATTTTATATTAGTTTTTATATATATTTTATTATTATTATTATTATCGTTGTTAACCCTTGTATTGTTATTATTATTATTATTATTATTATTTTATATTTTTTGAAATTATTGTTGAAATAATATAATTTATGTTTATTATTTTCTTTTGAAATTATTATTACTATTACTGATTTGAAAGCAAAACTAATTTTTTTTTTCAACTCAAAACAAGAGACATCAATTTATATACATACATTTCAAGCTCCTTCTCCTTCTACTTACTTCATAAAGAGACTGATAGATTTATATATATCAACGTTATGTTGAAGATTAAAAGGTAAAAATAGAAACTCTTAAGCGTTTATTATTTCAAATCAAGAAAAAAAAAATAACTAAAACAAGTTTTTTAAATAAACATGTTCTGCTTTTTGTTTGTTAATAATATATTATATATATTTAATAATTTTTGCTTACCTATAGCTTCATTTTCTATCTTTAAATTACCTTTTTTCAAGCTTATCTGAAAATAATTTAAAATAGTTTTAATTTTAATTTAATAAATATATTTTTTTTTGTTAAGCTTAATAAATACGCTTAGTCTGCGTGGTGAAAACGCGGAGATATCGCTTGATTCACTTATTGGTTTTATTCTAATATAATTTGTGTTTGAGTTTTCATTGTTTAAAGCTTCGTCGTTTTCTTCGCTTATACTTTGACTCAAGTGTTTACGATTTATTGAACTATTTGATTTTTTTGTTGCAATTAGTAATTGCTGCTGCTGCTGCTGTTGTTGATGTTGTTGTTGTTGTTGTTGTTGTTGATGATGTTGGATCATTTGTTGTTGTAAATTATTGTTCGAATTTGAACTGTTGTTGTTCAATTGGTCCATACTTGTTTGCGATTTGGCATCGCTCGAGGACCGTTTTCGCACTCGATCAAACAACGAACGAGGCGATAGACGTGGACTTGTCGACGGTCCATTCGAATCTGTTGAACTACCTGATAATGTTCTTGCTCTAAAAAACGTAAATGAGCGTTTTTCTTTTGGCGAATTTCGATTAGCTGGTGATATGTTCATATTCACTGATTTTATGGCCAAATTTTCATTCTTTTTTTATAAGAAAATTTTATGTAAATTTAAACATATTTTATTTTAAAAATTGAATTAAATTAAATCAAATAAAGATATCAAGATAAGATTTAAGATCAAATTAAATAATTATTAAAAGAAAGAAATTATTTTTTTATTAAGCCTAGATTTTTTTCTATTTTTATTTTGTCATCACAAGAAATAAACCATATTTGAATGAGAAGGCAAATTTATTATTTACAAAGAACTATGTGCTGCTATTTAATTATTTTTTACTGTTTTTTTTCTCAAGTAATTTCAAAATTACTTGAATCATTTTACTTAGAACAAAATTGCGCATTTTTTTTAAATAAAGATTTATTTCATAATAAATCAATTTTTAGATCTTTATATTGTTTATTTTACCTCTTCGATGGTGTCTAGACCTGCTGCTGCTGCTGCATTCAATGTAGATGATCGTATGGCCGATTCTGGCACACTATGTCTACGACTTTTAAGCACATTTTCGCTTAGTAAATTTGACTCGAACTCTGACAATTCGTCACTTAAAAAATCGTTTTTATAAACATCAACTACTTCGGATTTACGCCGAGTATTTTTTACATTTTTAGAATTCGATGGAGATAATAAATTTTTTAATAAATTAGACATTTTAGAAATTGAAGAAAAAAAATTAAAAAATTTATAAAAAATATTTCAAGAAATCATTTAGAAATTAATTGTGTCTGTGTTTTTATCTAAATAAAACAAAAAATTATTTAATTTTTTTCTTTTTCTCTTTTTTTCTACATTCAAAAAATTAAAATAGAAAAATGCTTTAAAACAAAAAATTTTTAATTTTCTTTTCTTTTTCTTTTTTTTTATTTTACATTTTGCGTAATTAAAATAATTTTTCACCTCTTTTTGAAATAATTAAAAAAAAAAAAAAAAAAAAAACTGACTGAAACTTGTTGTGAATAAAATTTTTCTATTCTAAAAATATTCTTTGTAATTTAAACATTTATTTTAATTTAGCTGATTTTTGTTGCATGAATAATTTGAAATTTTAATTTTAATAGATAAAACAACTCATCATCATTCTAACTCAGCAAAATTTTCTCTTAAAATAAAATTTAAAGCTTTAAGCTTACAAGTTAAAAGTGCCTTAATTTCTACTTTATCTAAATTATATAAGCAAAGTAAGTTAGTTAGTTTATCTTGTTAATATTTAGTCTTTATTAATATTTTATTTTGAAATAAATTTTTAAAAGTTTTTTGAATTTTTTTTTTTTGAATATTTCTAGTTTCGATTCTAGGTTCTTTTTAATATTTAGTTTAAGTTTTGTTTGAAAAGCCTCTTACTCCTCCTTGCCAATTAATTTTATTTTTTAATAAAATTTAAATTTAGATTTTCTAAATAATAATTACGTAATCTAAAACAACTAAATGAAAAACTTGAATTTCTTTTTTTTTTTTAAATTTATTATCATCAACTCTTTAGAATAATAATAATAATAATTTTAAATCAAAGATACAAAAATTTGTTCTTGCTTAGTTTCTAAGCAATATGCTTATATAATTATATTAATAACTAATAATTAATTAATTAATAAGAAAAAATATTATAGATTTTAAATTATATTATTTTTATACATCAAAATCAAAAAGGTATAAATTAATTTCTATTTGAAAAAAATTAAAAAAATATAATTTCAATTGCAAATAAATAACTAAATAAAATGATATGAAAAATATTTAAAAATAACGCTTGTGTATTATGTAAAGCGATAAATTTAATTAAAATTTATACTATATTATATATATATATATATATCTATAAATATATATCTATTCATAAGCATGTTTTTTAGTTTTTTTTATTTGTTGATATATGATACTTTTTTTTTTAGTTTTTCTAAAAACAAAATCTATATAATGTCAATTATTTGATATTATTATTATTATTATTATTATTTAGAACGAAATTGAAACACCTATTTGATTAAAGTTTATAACAAAAAATAGCAAAAAATAATAATGATAATGATGATGATAATGATAATAATAACAATAGCAATAATAATAATAATACAGATAAGATATTAAAGATAAATAATTTATCATTTTATTCTTTCAAAATGAGAATAATATAAAAATGCGCAATTTTAATTTTAATTTTATTTTATTTTATTTTATTTTATTTATAGAGCTTTGGGATTAAATAGAGAAAGAAATTGAAAAATTTTGAAATTTTCGTTATTAAAATAGCTTAAAAAATTTTTTAATTTGAAAATTAGTACTTACTTTAGTTTGTGGCATTTTTTGTTTTGTTTTGTTTTGTTTTTTTATTTTATTTTATTTTATTGAATCGCTTTGGTATTTTATTTGCAATCTATTTTTTTTTTAAATTTTTTAATTTAAATTATTATTTTATTTTTTTAAAATATAAAACAAAAATATAGAAATCGACTGTTATTAAGCAGTCAATTAATTTTAATTGAAAATGCTTGATTTTATTGATTTTCAATAAAAAAAAAAAGAAAAAAGAAAAGAAAAAGCTAATAAAATTAAACAATTTCTTTTAATTTAATTTACAAAAATATTTATTTATATTTTTTATTTTTATTTTAATAAATTTTATTAAATAAATTCTCAGTAATTTTAGAATTTTCATTTGCTTTATTAGATTTAGAAATATCAAGTTCGTCAATAAGTTCTCGGAACTCTAAGCAAAGATCTTGAACATTCATGTTCGTTTTAGCTGAAATTTTGAATATATTTTCAAAATGAATACGTTCTACAGGTCTCCAATACTCTTCAATCATTTCAATTGATTCTTTAAATTAAAAATTAATAAATTTTTTATTATTTTCAAAAAAATTAATTACTTAATTAATAATTATTTAAACTACTTACTTTCGTAATCATCATATAGCTGCATGAATTGATCGAATTTTGCTTGAGAATTATCTGAATCCATTTTGTTAATTACTAAAATAGAAGGCTTATGAATTAAATTATTATCATACATTTCCAATTCCTTTTTAAAATAAAATAAAATAATCAACAAAAACAAAAAAAATCTAAACAAAATTGATGAAAAACATAAATCTTAACATTTCAAATTAATATGAATAAATCTGATTTCAAGAAAAAAAAAAAATATGTAAATTTTTTTCTGTTCTGTTTGACAGTTAGTTTATAAAAAAAAAAAAAGATTATAAATAATTAAAAAATCTTACTTTGTTTAGAAATACAACAGTTTCAAATGCGTTTCTAATTTCAAATTTTGGATTTAATTGGAACCCGTTTATGTCTACCATGAATACATTTATTTTAGTTCGAGACACATGCTTTAGAAATTTGTGTCCCATACCACGATTGTAATGTGCACCTTCAATCAAACCAGGCAAATCAGCGATACTTATCTAAAATTATTTAAAAATTGAATTTTAAAAATCTTTTATAAACAGTTCTGTTGTTACAGTTCTTTTATCATCATATTCTATTGTTCCCAATTGAGGATTTAGAGTTGTGACTTGATTAAAAATATTTATAATTTTTAAAATTTTATTAATTTATTTATTAATTAATTTACATGGATAATTTGCTATTTTAGGTCTAGCTCTTGAAACAAGACTTAAAAATGTACTTTTACCAGCATTTGGAAAACTTTTATTAATTTCTTTTTTTTTTAAATTTAAATTTAGTTTTATTTTAGGATTTATTTGCTTACCCTATTAGACCTATATCAGCTATTAATTTTAGATCTAGATTTACTGAAAAGCTTTGTCCTTGTTGTGGCTTGTAATCGTTTAATGGTGAAGCACCTTTACCACTTTTAGCTATTATGAGTTTTTCATTTTCATTATTTACTTCACCAATTTGCACTCCCGAATCAGTTACAGCTGTTACACCACATGGAACATCTATTATTACATCAGCACCATTTGCACCATATAATTTCAATTTTCTATTAAGAAAAAAAAAATTTAATATCTTAACTTGAATTTTTGTTTAATTTTTTTATTCATCAGTAATACATACTTACTGTTCTCACCATTACTTGCTATATATCTCTTACGCAAATTATTACTATAAGTATTTTTCAATGTTATATTATTTTTTGCCTGAATTATAATGTTTCCTCCTAAGATTTTTTTTTTTTTATATATATTTATTATTTTATTTAAATCGAAATTTTAATTTCAAATTAATCAAGTAATTTGTCTTAAAAACAAAATACCATCGCCTCCGATTCCGCCTAGTTTTGGTAAACCATAACCACCATCACCACTTTTTACATAAACTCTCAGCTTATCTATAAAAGGTCTTTTTAAATGGTTTCCCTGATTTTATAAACAAATTTTTAATTATTATTATTATTCTATTCCATATATTTTATTATTATTATTATTATTATTAGTAGTAGTAGTAGTAATAGTTGTATTAATTTATAAAACAATATTGTTTACCAATTCGTATGTTTTGATTCTGTTTAAAAACTTAGTTGTTAATACCATCTTTTTTTTTGTGTTAAAAACAAAATTAAAAAATTTTTTTTTTTTAGATAAGAAATTAATAATTATTTTTAGTATTTCTTTAAAAAAAAAAAAAAAAAAAATATTTTTTAAATATTATTTATATTATAAATGATGATTTATCTAATTTAAACATTTAAAAAAAAAATAATAATAATAATAATAATATTTTTAATACTACTTGCAATAAATGTTTATTTGCAATAAGAATTTCTTTTTTTTCTAAGAAAAAGAAATCAAATAAAAATAAAGTTGCGTAAATAAAAATAGAAATTTTTTAACTTTTTTTTTAAATATTGATAAAAAAAAGTTAAAAATTTTAATTTCTAGGGTTCTTTTTTAAATATGACAAAAAATATATATAAATTAAATAAACTAAATCAAACTAAACTCAACTGCAAATATTAATTTATTTAAAAATATTATATAGAAAAAAAGATAAGCATTTGCAAACTATTTAAAAGTAAGTATTTCAAAAATTAAAACCATGTGCGTGATTTAGATTTTTCTCTATTTTTTTTTAAAAGAGCAGTAATTTTGTGCTTGGCTCTTGAAAAAATAAAAACAAAAATAAAATTTTAATTTGTTTTAAACTTAACTTTTGCAATTTTATTAAGGGTGTAAAAAAAAACAGAATTTGAATTCTTAAAAAAAAAAAAAAAGAAGCAAATAAGCAAATATATTCCATTTAATTAAAATTACTTAATTTTTAAAATTAAATAAGTTAAAAAATTTTTGTAATTATGTTTTATTTAGCACTAAAATATATTTATATATTTGAAATAGATTTCAATAGATTTGTTTATTCGATGTAGATGATTTAAAAGATACTTGTAAAATACGATTATTTAAATTAAAACCATTTAAACAATTTATTGCGTTTATAGATTCTTCATAGTTTGTCATTGTAACAAAGCCGAAACCTTTGCATTTAAGAGTTTGTTGGTCTCTGACTATTTTAACATTTTGTACAGCACCAAAAGGACCAAACAATTGCCAAAGAAGGCTTTCGTCGGTCTCCGGACCAATGTTATATACAAATATGGACCAACCTGGAAAATTTTGAATTGAGCTTAAACTAGTACTGCTAATACTATTCGGAGGTGTTGTGGTTGATACTGTTGTATTAGCTGTTTGGCTATTGTGGTTTGATTGAGGCATTTGCGCAATTGTTGGCATAGATGGCATAGTGCCGATTGGTGTAGATGGTAATGATAATTGAGCAGGACTGTGACTAGTGCCAGATGTAATCATTGGTTGTAATTGTGCTGATGCTGACGAAGTACTTAGACTAGTTTGTAAAGCCGGCATACAATCGGCGGACGGACAGTATGGAATATTCATAGGAGAATATCTATAACTAGTATTAGTTGTTGTTGCTCTATAAGGCTGATAAAAACCTCTACATGTCGGCACATATGTTGTTATTGGTAAGCCTATTACTGATTTAACACTTGATGGTGTATTGGCAAACTTGACTATTAATGGTTCTTGCATGTTTTCGTATGGCTTACCATTTAATTCTGTTATTGCAATTTCAGCTTCATATCTTTGATCGAAACGAACAAAACCAACTCCTTTTGAAATTCCTTTAGATAAATAAAATATTTTCTTTAATTTATATATCTAGACATAACATTAACTTTAATAGAAATAATAGAATTAATAAAACTAAACAACAACAACAACCAAATAATAATAATAATAATAATAATAATAAAATCTAATAGTTAAAACAAAAATAAAAAAACTAAAATATTTTGTTATTAACTCAACAATAAAATTAAAATAATTAAAATATTTCAAACAATAATCAAAATTTTATACATTATTTATATCTAACTTACTTATTCAAAGTCAAAGCCTAATACAATAAATATTATTATTATATTATATTATATTTAAGAAATTAAAAGAATATTTTTAAGTTTTGGAATTTTGTTTTTTTTTTTGAATAAAAAACTATTAAAATTTTCACACCTGTCTTTGGATCAGTTAAAATTTTAGACGAAATTATAGTTCCAAATTGACTAAACATTTTCTCTAGATCGCTTTGACTAAAATCTTTGTGCAAACCACACACATACAAATTAGCACCTTTTATGGACTCTGAACTAGGTCTTGCATAAGATACTTTAATTGTTTTATTCTGTAGTCTCATTCCATTCAATGCATCAACAGCTTTTTCCGAGTCTTCTTGATTTTTATAATTAACAAAAGCATATCCCAAACTTTGGCCTGTACAACATTAATAAAATTAATTCTAAATTTTTAATTAAACAAAAAAATTTAAAATTAGCAATTATTTATTTCAACCTGACAATTTGTCTTTTATTAATTTACAACTCTCGACTGGTCCAATATTGGAAAACAATGACTTGATTTCGTCTTGGGTCATATTTTGAGGCAAATAATTAACAATCAAATTTGTTTTAAAATCTTCGCTTAAAATCAATGAATCGTTATTGTTTGTTTGTAAACAGTTGTTGTTCTGATCTGAATTAATTTGATTCGAATAACTATTCGACAAATTGGAACTATTTATCGAATTATTATTTTCTTGTTGTTGTTGTTGGCTCGCGACGCTTAGCATTATTTACGGATAGTAAATAATTTGGATTAAGAAAAAATATTTATGTATATATTAAAACAATTTTAAAAATATTTTAATAATAAGCTTCACAAAAATAAAAAAAAAAAAATAATAATTTCAAATCTAATAAGATTAGGAACAAAATAGGCTTTATTTTATTAAATTTTATTTAATTAAATTTTATTTTAAAAATATTAAACAGATAAGATTTAGTTGCTTTTAGATTTAGCTAAGCACGCTTTCAAATAGAAATAGAAAAAAGAAAAAAAAATATATATATATTTAAATTTCAAATTACGTTTAATTTTAAATTTAAAATAAACAAAAGAAACATGTCTTTTATTTTTTTCTAAAGCATTTCAAATACAAGTGAATTAAGATTTTTTTAATATTTATTTACTTATTTAATTATTTATTTATTTCAAATATATTACATTCATGTTCTAAACAAGATCTAAACAACCATCCTTAGCCAATTAAAATTTTTTTTTTTTTTCTTAATTTGAAATCAATTTTCTTATTTAGTATTACACAACTTTCCTATTCAAAATTTGTTAAAAAAAAAAAACAAAAAGATATTTTCAATCCTTGCTTATTTTTGGTCTGTTTTAATTAAATTTAGAAAAATTTCAAATTTTTTTACACTTCAAGGTAATTTATTTAAAAAAAAATTTAATAAATATAAAGTAGAAAAAAATAAAGTTGATTTTATTATTATCAAAATGTTGATAATTTGTACAAATTAGGTCCTCGTTTTAATAAATAGTTTTGGCTATTTAATAAATCGATCAATTGATTTACACTTGTTATATTTTTTGATTTTAAATTTGATTTCTTAAAAAAAAATTTCAGTTTTGATTAAATTAATTTGTTGCAAAATAAATTGCGTATGAAATTAAATATTTATTATATAAATGAACGTAATTTATTTTGCAACATGTAATGATTTGTAAAAATTTTTTGCAATACTTCATAAAAATCTCTAATTTGATCGGTATTGAACAAATCGGTTTTTTTCTGAACAGAATAATTTTGTAGAATAGAAACAAATTGTTTAACAGTTGATATTTTGCTTGATTTTGTTGTATCTGTGGCCCGAGTAAAGTCCAAAATACTAATTTCGTTTTCATAATAGTCTAACATGCTTGTTTTCATTATTTCAATAACTTCTAAAGCATCTAAACGAGAACAAACATTTCTCATTTCGACTTTGGCTCGAGCCTGAGTCAATCGAATGAGCGATTCGAGTTGTCTCATTGTGATCGGATTGGCACCATTGCTTCTCTGATTGTTTTGTCTTAATTCAATGTAAAAATTTCTCAATACTTCAGCTGCATCTGTTCCAATAACAGGCTCACATAAACGCTTACAATACATGATATATTTTCTTAGTATTTGATGTGGTATTGCATCAAACATTTGTTGTTCTTCTGGCTCGAGTCTTAGTTTTTCCAATAATGTTCGATTTTCATTCAAATCAATAGAGCTATTCGATGAAAATGAATTTTTGTATTGATTTTTATTATTTAAATTGTCTCTTAAACTTTATTTTAAAATATTTTTGAATATTTTTTAAAAATATGAAAACATTTTTGAATTAAATAATTAAATACTCGGATTTTTTAGAATGTAAAGATATTATATGAGATGATAATTTATAATCCATTTCTTCATTTGGTTTATCCAATAAAATGAATAGTAGATCAAATCTGGATAACAAAGGTCCGCTTATTCTTTATTTATAAAAAAAAAAATACTTTTATTTTAATTAATTTACTTTAGATTATTTTAAATAATTAGAAAAATAAAAACTTTAAATTTTCAGCAACTGTTTTCGACTGATCATAGTGTCCACCGATTGGGTTAGCAGCTGCAAGGACTGTTGTTTTACATGGTAGAGTACAAACAATACCACCTTTAGCGATCGAAATGCATTGCTGTTCCATTGCTTCTAATAAAGTTTGCTGCTGAGGACCCATTTTATCGAATTCGTCTATACAACAACAACCATTATGAGCACAAATAAGCGCTCCAGCTTCAAGAGCAAAATCATCACCAGATTCTTTAGATAATGATACCTTTGATTTTTATTTTTTGTAAAAAAATTTATTAAAATTAAATTTTTTTATTTCTATTAACTGTTAATCCAGCACCAGTACTTGCATTACCACATACAAAAACACCCCTTGGCGATACATTGGTACAAGCTCTTAACAATTGACTTTTACCTAAGCCTGGATCACCAACAACCAAAACATGAGGGTCTGATCTTACCGATACTTCAATTGATTTACTTTTTTTAGAACCTCCAAAAAGACCTAGTATAAGACCAGCTTTGACTAATTCATGTCCAAATATAGACGGACATAAAGAATGAACTACAGTTCTTTTAAAATTAAATCTAAAAAAATATTTCTCTTAAATTTTTTTTCATTTTTAGTTTTATTACTTAAAAACATTCGGCTCTGCTTTGATTTCATTAAAAGCTTTTAAATCAGTTAATGTAAATTCCATGTCTTTTAAATTTTTAGATGCTTCTGATTCGGATGAATTCGAATTTCCTTGAATTGATATTACACTTATATAAAACACAAATGTGCATTTGTCTTTATTGCTACGACCAGCTCCAGCTGATTCTAAAGTCAATGCTTTTAGAATTCCATTTACTGTTATTAAATCACCTGGCATGCAAACTCCAGTTAAATCTTCACATAGTTCACATTCAATTGTTCGCGGTATTCGACCACTTTCGTTATCTTTTGGATCCAAAATAACTTCTTGAAGTCTTAACAATAAACTCTAATTAAAATTATTAATCTTTTTTATTTATTTTTTTTTTTAATTTTACTTCATTGTCTGCCATTCTACTACTTTAGTCATTAGACTTGTCAAAAGAGGTATGAATATTTTAGAATTACAACTCTTATTAGCGCACCGAGACGGTACTCTAAATTTACCCTCGTTTAAAGTAACTTGCTTTTATTTTAATAATATTTAAAAATAAAAAACAATTTTTTTATAATTTTTAATTTAATTTAAAATTATACAAATGTTGATGTGCACTTTCTACACTCGAAAGCTAAACGTTTTACAAGTTGTTTTGAATTACTGATTCTAACTACGGTTCCTACTACTGAAACAAATTTTTCATACATGTTTGATTTTAAATTTTTGATTTTAGTTATTGGAGAAAAGTTCAAGATTCTAGCTTTTATTGTTGGTATTTCGTTTGTAAGCTCAAATGATGCTAATTCTTTATGAAAATCAATGTCTATTGTTGTATTTGATTCGAATGTGTTTGTTGTTGTTGAAATGCTTATTTTTTCGTTTCTAAATCTTTCGTACAAGTTGTTAAATTTGGATAAAATAAGCTTTAAAAAGTTTAACATTATTTATCATAATAAAAATGTATATTTTTTCAAGTCTAACTTTATGAATCGAAAGACTAAAACAACTCAAATAAAATTCTGGTCTGAGAACAAAATCATTTTGAAAATTCGGTATAGTTTCGATCAAAATTGGATTTAAACACAATTGTTTAAAATCAAAATTAAAAAAGCCCTTCTCTTTTATTTTATTCTTTAAATAAAGTAAAAATAAGCAAAAATTAAATTCAAATTAAAATTAAAATTGAGCTTTTTTTTTTAACAAACAATATCAAATTGATCTTGAATATTTTCTACCAAAATTAAAAACTTTTGAATCATAAGATGCGCTTCAGAGTTTTCTTTAAACTCTTTTATTTCAAGTTTTGTAAATAATTTAAAAATAATTTCCAAAATAATTATTTTATTTACTTTCTTTGGGAAAATAAAGACTCCACATTACAAATGGACATTCAGTGTTTTCTTCAACTAAACAATTATCATCTGTTTGAATACTAGAATCGAATATAATACCATGTGATTCATCGTCAAAGTCGTCTGTGCTATCAGCATTTACTTGATTATTATTGTACAATTTTTTGTTGCTAAAGTTTTTATTTTTGTAAAAATTATTATTCTTATTATAACTAGGTCTATTCTGATTATCATTGTTTCCTTCATTAGTGTTATTATTATTATTATTATTGTTGTTGTTGTTGTTGTTATTTTTATTTTTGTTTTTATTAAACCATTTGTTTTTGCCAAACCAAGGTTTCTTTCCGTTCCAATTTCGATTATTGTTGTTATTGTTATTGTTATTATTATTCCAGTTTCTGTTTCCCTTTATGTTTGATTTAGTTTTAATTGTTAAGATAACAAGTATCTAAAAATTAACTTACATTATTATTTTGTGCCATTTTTTTTTCAAATTTTATTTAAAACTTTTGAAAAATTAAAATTTTTGTTTTAAATTTTTACAATTTTTTAATGACAAAACTTTATTAGCAACTAGTTGTTTTAAAATTATTTAAAAATTTAATTCAAATTATTCAAAATTGTAGTTATTAATAGTCTTTATTTATTCAGTAAAAACAAGATTTATAGTTGAATTATTTAAGCTTATTTGCGTCTATTAATTAGAAAGAAGCTGAAAACAAGGGCTATGTTCCATTCTGCGCAGCCTGGGAATCTACCCAAATCATATTTTAAAATAGATAAAAACTAGAAAGAATTCAGCTTTTATTGATATTATTTCCTAATTAACAATAATACTGTTCTTTGGTATTTTAATCTTAATCTTTAAAAATTTAAAAATTGCAATTGTTGTTTTTATTGTTAATTGTGACATATTGTTTATAGATAAAACTATAATTAGATTAATAAATGGATTATATACTTATTATTCTTATGTTTTAAATATCTAGCTTAAAATTATTTGTAATAAACAAAATAAAAACCTTTGACTTTTTAATTTGTTTTTAAATTGGCTTATATAATTTTATAAACACCTTTAAATTAATTTTGAAATAATTTAATTTTTTAAAAATTTTATTTAAAAAATAGTATCGAAAAAAAAATCACTTGTTTTTCAGTTGTAAGAAATTTTTTACAAAAAAAAATTTTTTTTGTTATAAATTATTGCAATTGAAAGATTTTACAGTTGTAAAAATTGAAGAAAAAAAAAAAAATAAAAAAAAATTTTGAATTAAAAAACTAAATTAAAATAAATTTTTTAACTGAATACAAAATTGTAAATAAAGTATTTAAATAATTTAAATTCAATTTAAAAGATCCTGAAGTAGAATAAGTACCACAAGGAGACATTATGTTTGCTGGATTGTCGCATTTACCACTTAAAGAATTGAATTTTAGCTGATTAGGACATGTTGCTTCTCGTGTTTTTTGTTGATTTACACATTGGAAAAATACTCGACACAATCGATCAATATCTGGATAGATACCGTCTCTTTTCGAAGCACATAGGTTTCTTTCGGCCATGTTAACTGGTCTAGAACCACAAAAAACCAGTTGATAATCTTCACATTGACTAGTTTCTGCATTGAACAATTGCTTTTCAGTGCAATTCATTTTAGTCTCTTTGCCATTATTACACATAAAATAAGAAGCACAATTACTATTATCTTGTACATAATAAGAACCGAATGATTGACAAAGTGGAGCATTAGATGCTGGTGAATTTGTTGGTTTATTTGAATCACCTAAGAAAAAAAAATAAATTTTTTTATTAAAATTTTAAATTAATAGTTTTTTTTTAAATTATAAAAATTAAATTTCAATATGATTCAAGTTTATTAATTTTTTTTTTGATAAAATTAATTTATACTACTATTCAAGTTAGATTTAGTTGTGCTTATTAGAGTAGTAATTTCCATAGTTGTTCTAGTTGTAGATTTAGTTGTTCTAGTACCATTACGTTTCATTTTCTCATCTGTATCGTTCTCGCCAAGCAATTTCTCATCAGTAACCAATTGACGATCACCACAATCAATTTCCGAAGTCCATAAACACATTCTTTTTTCTATATCCCAAGCAGTATGTTTAGAGCAAACAAATTTTTGCGCAAAGCCATGATTACATCTTATATAACGATTACATATAAACGGATCATCTCTAAAGCCAGCTGTAGTTGTTACATTAATACACAAATCATCATAATCAAATTCATTCTCTGATGAATCTGTTTTATTATTACTAGCTTCCAATTTTGGTTGCTCTGCTGCTGGTGCATTTGTAACCACATTTCGGCTCAATTTTTTTTTCGACAATGATTTTAGTTTTTTAACTTTTTAAGTTAATTTAAAATTAGCTTTCTCTTTAGAATTTTATTAAAGCTTTTTTTTTTTTTTTTTCATCAAACCAATTTTCAATCCCAGTTTTAAGCACAATCAACAAGTTTTAGTTTTAGAAAAAACATTCATAGCAAAATATTTCAAACAAATAAGCAAGATATTCAATCACAATTTTTAAATTTAAACATGCTTAAATTTTTTTTTTTAACATATTTTCTATTTACCAGATTTTTCCGATTGTTCTTCGTGTTCTACTGGTGGTGTTGTCTCTACTGGTTCAGCTTTGGCTTTTTGTTTTCCTTTTTTCGGTTTTTTAGTCGTTTCTTCTTCTGGCTCTTCTTCTTCTTTTTTCGGCTCTTCTGCACGCGAACAATCAACATTGTCTAACCAATCACATCTACTCTCTATATGGTTCCAAGCAGTACCAGCCGGACACTCATATTCTTCTGCTACTCCATAATTACACCGCCAGTAAATATGACAAAAATCTTCATCGCTATAAAAACCATCTTTTTTACTATCACAATTGTATTCAGCATTAACAAATACTTTAAAATACAAAAAAAATTTATTTTAATTATTAATTATTTAAATAGATTATTATTATTATTATCATTATTTTAATTATTATTACCTATTAAACAAGTTAATAATATTATTAAATCAATAAAATTTATTTTTAAAACCATTTTTTAGTTTTTTTCTTTTTCTTTATTTGAATTTTTATCTAAAAAAAATAACAAAGTGACAATATTATATATAGAGAATTGTTGAAGGTATAAAAGAAGAGAATTATTATTATCTTTATCTTGTTCTCGACTAATTGCAAGAAATAGCTAAGTAGTTTAACGATTATGATTATTATTATTATTATTATTTTTATTATTATTATGGTTTGTGAATTAAGAAAGATTTTAATTTTGTTTTATTTTAATAAATTAAGGATTAGAATAGTTTTTGTTTCTTTTGGTTTAGAGAAAATAGAATAAACTAAAAAAAAAAAAGAAGAGTTATTTACTCGGGGGTGTTTAAGAATATCTAGGAAACAATTTTAATCAATGCCAAGCAAATAAACAATTTAATTAACTTTGCTCCATTGATAATCAACAACTACTACAATAACAAGACTCGTCGTCATTTCAATATTAGAAAGTTAATCTATTATTAACACAAATAGTTAATCTTTAATATAAACTTAAAATGACAATTAATAAAAATAAGTTTTTTTTTTTTTTATTTTAGGAAAATAAATTTTTTGATTTTTTTTTTGTATTTTAATTTCGCTTTTTGTATTTATATAAATTAACACTAAAAACAAGCATTGGTATTTATTAATCCTTAATATTTACAATTTTTGTTTTTGTTTTTTGTTTTTCATGATGACAAAATTGTAAAGTTTTAATTAATTTCGCTAGTCTAAAAGAAAAATAAATAAAAATTGCAATTAAGTTAAACAAAATATTAAAAAAATTTATTTGAATAAATACAAAGATTAGCCTTTGTTTCTTTCTTTCTATATCTATCTTTCAATCTCTATTCATCTCTGCCCTTAACAATTAACAATTAATGAATAAAAGAGATAATAATGTTTTTTGTTTTGTTTTGTTTTGTATTGTTTTGTTTATTAGCTTTTTAATTTCAAGTTTTTTTTTTTTTTTATCTTAATAAGATTATTCAATATATTTATGTAATTTAGAAACAAAAAATAGAAAAAGATTTGTAATTAAATCCAAACAATTAAAATAGTTATGTAACTCTATTTGGTTCAAATTTTGGGACCTGCTTTTATTTTTTAGCTTTTGTTTGCTAAATAAAACTTTTTTGTTTTTCTTTGGAGAATAACAAAAAAAAAATTAAAGTTATTTATAAATGAAATACTTGATCCTTAAGGTTATTGTTTAAATTTACTAAAATTCTATTTAGTCTATTACATAATTTCATAGTTTGCTTACACTTTACCAACAACAACAACAAAAAAATTAAAAAAAACTATTACTTTTTTAAAGTTGAAATATTTATTTAAATTCAAATAAAGTTTTTTATTTTTAAATTAAAATTTACACGCTGCTAAGATTTTTTATAAAATTTATAAATATTTTAAATTATTGTTATTTATGATGATTATCATTTAGTAATAATTGCTGTTGTTGAGGTTGTTTTACAGATATGTTGTATTTGATAAGCAAAGATCTTAGAATGATTGATTTAGTTCTTTTTTGATATTCATTTCCCATTTCGATCGATTTTTCAAAAGCAAAACTTCTCTGATCCACATCTTTGGCGTATAGAATTTTATTTTGTGAATCGATTCTGGCTTGTATTTGACCATCTAGAATCAAATTAATTAATTCTTCTTCTAGATCACTTAATGATGTATTAAACGCAATAGACATTTTTCTCAAATCGGCTGATTTATAAGGGCTGAAGTATTGTCTCAATGCTCTGTGTCTAATCCACGAGTACAATGTTAGAACATGCGGTGCCAAATACATGTCGAGCATTAAATGATCTTTTATTTGTTCCATCAATTTTAAACATATGGCATATTTGGATTCATTAAATTTGAACAAAATGTCTCTTATTTGAGGCTCTAGTTCTAAGAATGATTTAAACGAGCTACTTTGTAGTACATGTAATTGTAGCTCGCGTCTATCGTAAGTAGCCAAAGCACACAGAGCACCATAGATTGCTACATTATTTGGTGTTATGATTTCATAAAAATTAAAATTTTCAAAATTTGCTTGTAAAAAGTATTTTGCTGCTGATTTGTATCGTTTTGAGTTTAGCTCAGCTAGACCAGCTGCACATTTTACTTTACATAAAATTGCCAAGTCTTCTTTAGACTCAGTCAAGTCCAGAGTGCTTTCGACTTTATTTACATAACTTAACACATACGACCAATTTTTCAAGTATATACTCACTTTAATAACATTTAAACACAAATTAATTATATTTTTATTTGTTGAACAATAGTCTCTTGATCTTGAATAACACTTAAGAGCATTGGTCAAATCACCCATGTCTAAAAAATGATCTGCCAAATCTTCTTGTCCACGTCTAATACAATCCTTGATTGATAAAGTTTTTGCCGATTTTAGATCAGTATCAAGTTTTTCTAGTTTAAGTGCAGCTTTTTTATTTGTTGTTTCGATCCAGTTCGAGTCATAAGCAGGTAATTGGCTTATTTGAAGTTGTTCTTGTTGTTGAGCATTTAATTTGCCAAAAGCGTCAGTTAATTGTTTGTGAATGTTTATGTACAATTGTGTATTGTAAGTTTCCATACAATAATTAAGCGCTAATCGAAGTGCATCTATTCTCAACAATGGACAATGCTCGGCTAAGAACATAAGCCGATTTATTCGCATTAGACCTGTATAACCAGAAACGTACATGTCTAAATCAATTGAAGAATTGTTTATTTCAAAATCAGGGTTATAAACTGGTATATTATTTGAGGTTGGATTAACCGAGTTGTTTATTCCGCTTATGTTATTGTCGTTCTCGTTTTCCATGTCTGCATCATCGATTGATACCATTACATTATTTATTATTTCGCCATGCATTTTTCTTTATTTTTGAAAATTTTTTCTTTTTATTATTTGCAAATATTTTATTTCAAGATAAAAAAAAAAAATTTTATAAATCTTAAATAAATTTATTTAAACTTGCATTAATATATGTCTTTAGAAAAATTTTATTAAAAAATGTATTTCATTCTAGGTTCATTAAGTAAAAAAAAAGATTCAATTTTCTTTTTTTGATGTAGATTTAAAGTTTGTTGATATTTTGCTAGTTTTAGCTGTTTTAAATGATGTTTTCAGAGTTTTTGTTGTTGACTTAGTTTTAGTGGTTTTAGATGTTTTAAATGATGTTTTCATCTTTTTTGTAGTTGGTTTAGTTTTAGCTTTTTTAGTTGTTGATTTTTTGGTTTCAAATTTATTAAATTTAGAAGATAATGATTCTAAATTTGTTAAAGAATAATTAAATTTAAAATAAAAAAAATTTGATTAAATTAAAAGTTTAAAACTTTTTTCACATAACTCTCCATAGAAGCCTTTTGGACAAGAACATTTAAAGCTAAACATGCTGTTAACAGTTTCGTTTTTACATAGTCCCGAATTTTTACATAAAAAGGTTTCATTTGAGCATTTTAATGGTTCAGCTTTTTAAAATTAGAAATACTTTTAGTAAAAATAAAATTTATTTATTTTTTGATATAATTTTATCAACATTTGCATTTTTCACATGTTCTGGCGCACATATCTTCTAGTAATCTTTGACCAAATGTATAGCCTTCGTTACATTTAGAAGCATATTGAGGGCACTTAAAATGCGAATCTTTACAACTCAGCTGTTTATACTCTTTTTGATTAATTTTTAAAATATTTAAATTTTAACCATTTTTAATTAAACTTAATTTACTTTGACAACTAATACAACATTTGTTATTCTCTGAACAATAATGAATAGCTGAAAGATTTTGTTTTTCCAATAATTGCAAAAATTCGCTACATGGTATTGATTGAGTTGGAAAATGAATACCATATTCTCCATTATATACAACATCATCACCAAAAATACAATCAGAAACAAGTGCTAAAGAGGTTTTTTTGCAAGCACCTTTAATACACATCTTTGAAAAAAATTTGAAATACTTAAGCCAAAAAAAATAAGTGATTATTTTTTATCTTGTTGTTTTACTTTTCCAGATCCACAAGAAGTTCCTTCAACAGCTGGAGTAAAGCTTGGCAAACAACCTTCATAATCAGAAGGTCTACAATACAAATTTGAACATACATTCTCTGGTTCGTTCTTAATTTTTATTTTTAATAATAATTTTTCAAGTAATTTTAAATTTAAGTCTTAAACTTGGCAAAAAGAAGCATTTAATCCATAAATCATTTTGCATTGATCATTTGCATCCCATATTTGACCAGTTAATGAAAAATTTAAATTTTTTTTTTCAATTTTTTCAATTTTTGAACTTTCTTGTAAACATTTAACATTATTTTTAAGCTCTCTATTTATTTTATTAAAATATTTATATTTTAAATTTTAATAAACCTATAGACAAATTTTTTAAGTAATTGATTTTTACATGTATTTTAACAGCTGAAAGTTTCAGATAAAAAATAATTTACAAAAAGTTTTATAATAATACAATGTATGTATGCTTCAAAATGTAAAATTACAATATATATTTTATTACAATAAAAATTAGAAAATTGTATTTATAAAGAAGAAGACCAAGAGTAAGAAGATTAATTAAAAAAGTTAAAGATAGTAAAAGAGACTAAACAAATTAATTAAAACTTTAAAATTTTTGTCTATATAAGTTAATTTAAAATTAATTTTTAATTTACCCATTGGTTTTGTTTAATAAAGATGTTTTCAATTGTTCTATAGAGCAATTAGAAAACTTTTGCATATTTTCTAAATTATCAAAGCCTATAATAGGAGTCATTAAGTAAAAATCTTCTGCTGGACAATTTTCAGCACCAGGTGTACCATCATGTTTAGCTCCCAAATTGTGTGCTATTTCATGAGCGATCGTCTATTTTAATTTTAAATTTATTCTAAAATTTATTTTAATTATTTTTCATTCAAACACAAACATAAACACTTGAAAATCCACCATAATCTTGAGCTATTGAATATCTATTGAATTTATAACAAATAGATCCATAAAAAGCTTTACCAGCTACAGCAGATCTTAACTCTTCATTTTCTGTATCATCTGTACTCCATAAATCTTTGCTTTTTTTATTTTCCAAATACATATTCAAGTTTTATGATTTGAATGTTTTTTTTTTATTTAAATAAATACTTGAAAAGACCAACTGCATGGTCATAAGTAAAATTCTTAAATTTATCCAAGTTCATATATTTTGCAAATTCATATAATGTTAATTCATCATTTAAAACTTCCTTATTGTTAAAATTTAATACTTTGGAAATATTACTGATGACTATTGATGCATTTGTCAAATTCAAATCAGAGTCATCCTTTTTTTTTTTAATTTAAATTAAAATACACCTCATGCCTCGTGAAAAAATATAATTCTAAAAATCACTGTTAAAAATAAAAAATCAGTTAATTTTATGTTTATTTTTAAATGAGAATCATTTTTAAAAGAATTTTCATAGATTTGATTAACTCCATTCATTAAATGTGTATAATAAAACTTCATATAACTAAAAATTATTTTTTTATCACTTGAATTGGAAATTTTCTTAAACTCTTCGTAAATCGACAAATCAGTTACAATTAATGTTTCTACATTAACAACAACTGGTTTTCTTTCAAAATTAAAAAAATTAATTTTTATAAAAAAAAAAAATTTCTTATTTTATTATTTTTGATTATCTTTACTTTTGATTTTTTTTAACTTTGTTTTTGTTTTGAGATTTTTTTGTATCTCTTTTTACCAAAAAATGTTCTTTTTTGTTTTTTAGTTTTGGTTTTAAATCAAAATTAAAAAAATTTGATTCTATATAAATGGTTGCAATCTGAATAAAAATTAAAAATATCTTAATAATCTTTTTATAATTAAATAAAGTCTTAAAATTAATAACCATTCTTATATCTTTATAATCAGTGCTTTTAATTAAACTTGCAAAGCCTTTTCCATTTATTTGTTTATAAGAACATATTTTTCTAAAATCTAGTTTTCTACTTTCTAAATCTATTTCTTCTACTAATTCATTTTGAATTGTATAAACTTGACCAATATTTATCTCATTATTTAAATCTTTAACAAATTTAGCTTCAAAATCAGTTCCAATTCGCTTTAAATTGACCACAAACTGATCAGGAAAATTATTATTATTCAATTTATCCAGGTCTAATTCTATTTCTAAATTAGCTTCAACTCTTAATATAATTAAAATTTCACATATTAAAAGGTATCTTAAAAACTTCATTTTTTTTAACTTTCTCTTATTTTTCAATAATTTTGTTTTTAATTTTTTTTGAAAATTTTTTATCTTAATTGTTAAATTTTTTAATTAAAACTTTATCTTTTTTTTTTTTAAAGGTATCAAATTAAAATAAAAAAAAATATATTTTTTTGTTTGTTTGTATGTTTAAAATAAATAAATTTTATTTAGATTTTTTTAAATTTTCTTGTATTTCTTTAGAATTTTCCCATGGTCTTGGTCCACGTATATTTTGCCAATTGTTTATATCAATCTTGTCCATTACTTTTTCGTATTCTTCTTTTAACGATTGACTGCTTCTCATTTGATAATCGTTTTGATCGAGACCTAATTTACTCAATTGTTCTTTATAAATAACAGCATCGTTTCGTTTATATTGATAATTTAATTTTCTAAATTGTGCAAGACCAACAAAAGCGCCTATTACAAGTACACTAAATGGCAAAAAATTTCTCAAAAATTTATTTTTTTTTAACATTGTTTTAAAAGCTTTCTAAAATTTGATTTTCAATGTATTTAAATAATTCTAATTTGTTTAATTGATCTTTTAAAACACCAATACTAAACAGAATTGGTTTATTTATTGAAAAATTTTTATTTAACTTTTCTGCTAGACTTCTTGCAAATACTTGTAAAGTTGGTTCGAATTGACCAAATAGGTTTCTAACTGTGTAAACAGTCTCGTCTACACCAGACGCTTTTTCTGATTTTGCAAATACCTTAATAACAAATTTTATTTTAATTTAAGTTTAGAGATTAAATTTTAAGCTATTTAGAGATTTAATAATTACCACTGAACCAAATTTACCACTTGTCGAAATTGATATAAATAATTTATCCGAATAATCAATACAAATTAAATCTATTTTAATTGAGTCAAAATTAGCTACTTTCTTTTAAAATTAATTTAAATTTAAATTGATTAATGTTTAATGATTAGTGTATTAAACTTACTTTGAATTTAAGCAAGTTGGAATCTTTTAAATTATATTTATTAAGTTTTAATTCTATTTCATCAATATCAGTCATTTGAAAACATGTAAAAAAGTTTTTTAAATTTAAATTTTTATTCTAATAAAAATTTAATTATCAAGAGATTTTATACAGCAAATTTATTTAGGCTTTTTGAAATATTGCAAAATTATATTATTTAGAAATTTCTAAATCAAAACAACAACAACAAAAATTCTAAACTTAACAATTAAATAATTTTAAAAGTAAATTAAATTTTTATTTTAAAAGTTTTATTTCAATTTGTATTAATCCTTGATTAATTAAATTATCAATTATTGATTGATTTCTATCACTTTTAAATGAAGTATTCTTAAATATCTGATCAATATGTGTAATAGAGCACAATATTGTCATGGATTTGTATTTGTATATGCTTGTTTTTTTTTGATTATATAATAGAAAGTCTGGTTTTATACGAAGATTATATGCTAATAGAATGGCAAAATAAATATTTAAAGTTAATGAATACGAAAGAAAATCAGTATTAAGAAAACTATCTGACTACTTAGGCTATGATGAATCTCAAAGCATCAAAATACTAATTGCAGCAAATAAAAGAGGCGCGACTCAATTAGATCTCAATTCGATATTTGTCTATAGAATACCGAAGAATCTAATTGAAAAAATTAAGAAAACCCTGATCTTTCTAAGGATTAACAAATAATATTGGTTAAATTGTATACAAAAAAATCTATTAAATGACAGATTAATTGAATTAATTCCTAAAAATTTCTTAATATAATAGAATATGTTACATCTTATACTTAAAATATAAATTATTTATATAGATTTAGATTTAATATAATTTACCTATAATTTGTATATATTAAACAATATAATAGTAATTATATAAAATAAATTTCAAAATACCATTTTTCTGGAAATAAGTGAAATAAGATTAATTAAGTGAAAAATTAAGTATTGAAATCTAAAATAAGCTTTTTATTTGACAACAAAAATTAAAAAAATTTGAGATTAATTAAAACAGCAATTTGAAATTAAATTTAAGAAAATAATTTTTAAAAATTTAAAAACTTCCTCTTACTCTTTGATTATATAAATGTACTGCAACTATCATTTTGGTTATTTATTTCAAGAAATTTGAATTCAATTAATGTTTTGAAAATGAACTTGAAGACAAGCAAGCTGACTTTATAAACAATTTTTACTAGATTAAAAATAATTTCAAATAAAAATAAATATTATTTCAAAAGTCAGGTGTAAAGCGAATGCTTAATATTACTAAGTATTACTAAATTATAATTTGAAATCTTCTCAATCCAAAACACAAAAACTAAATACACAATTTGCAACTATAAATTTTTATTTTTGCAATTTTCTTTTTATTTTATATTATTATTACTATTTTAATTTTAATTATTATTATTATTATTATTATAAAAATTGAATTTTTGTTTCAAGTGTAGATATATATTTATATTAATATATATATATTAATATATATATACTTAAAAAATAACTAAAAATACAAAATATAAAAAAAGTAAATTTTATACTCTTCAAGACACGTTTTAATGTTTTTAATATAAATTTATATATTTATATATATTTTTTTATTTTTTAATATTCTTAATCAGACTATTAAAAAATAGTTTAAAAATTTTCAATAAAATTTAAAAAAAAAAATAAATTAATTTTTTTAATTTTATTTCATTTTTATAATTAAATTTCATAACAATACATAAATATTTCAATTTCTCATTTAATTAAGATGTATTAATACTTGAATTAAGTTTAAAAATAAATAAAAAATTTAAATGAGAATAATTTTTTTAATAAAAAAATTAAATTTTTTAAATTTAAACAAAAATGACACAATTCTTGGAAATAATAAATTTATTGTCGAATCCAACAGCAATTTTGGCAAATAGTGAACAACAAAAGTTGATACATGAATTCGAACGCTTAAAAGAATCCGATTCAGGTTGGAAAGAATGTGTGCAAATTTTAATTACAGATCAAACGATGAATGACCAAACAAAGTTCTTTTGTATGCAGGTAATAGAGAATTATTTAAAGACTCGTTATAAAACAAGTCAAGTGACTCAGGCCGATCAAGATCTTTTAAAAAGTTTCATGTCTTTTTGGTTGCAGTCTCAGCTAACTCGAAAAGCAAATGAGAAAAATTTTCTCACCAAAAAAGCAGCACAATTGTTCGCTTTAGTTTCTTTAATTGATTTTCCGAATAGGTGGCAAACATTTTTCAACGATCTAATGTCAACATGTCAATGGAGTGTGGGAAATGCAGACTTTTATTTAAAAGTTTTAATGGCAATCGACTCGGAAATAGTCGATCGTGAAATACCACATACACAAGAAGAGCTTAATTTAATAACATTTTATAAAGACTCGATAAGAAAACATTGTGTTAATGAATTAGTCGAATCTTGGTATTTACTATTAAAAGAAAATTCAAATAGTAATCCAGAAATCACGTGTCAAACTTTGCAAGTTATAGGCGCTTATGTGTCTTGGATAGAAATAAATTTAATTGTTAATTCAAGATTTATAGAATTTTTTTCATATGCTTTGTCCAATGTTGATTTACGCGAAACAGCTTGTACTTGTCTTGAAGAAATAATTGATAAAGGAATGGAAATAAATGCTAAATTGAAATTAATTGATTATTTATGGTCAAATGTGATTCATACTAATGCATTGGCTTTGGAACAGCAAGTTAATTTATTGAACGATGAAGAAGATAATTGTGATTATTTACTAAAGTTTGGTAAATTGTTGAACACAATTGGAACTAATTTATTCAGTGGATGGCAAAAGTAGAATGAATTACTAAATTAAAAAAAAAATACTTTTTCATTTCAAAAATCAATTAAATATTGTATTTTATTTTTAGAATTTCAAAAAAAGAGCCTGAACTAAGTGCTTCTTTGTTTAGAAGTTTAGAAGAGAAATTACCATTTGTGCTAAGACTATTAAATCATACAGACGATGATATATCAGAATCTGTATCCGAATGTTGTATGCATTATATAAGCATGTTAAAAGTGAACAAAATTCAAACCAGGGAACAACAAACAAATATCGAAGTTGGTCAATTATTAATCTTTCAAATTAAAAACTAAATTAATATAAATAATTTATTTTATTTTATTTAAAGAATATGTTAACTATTGTAATTAATAAAACAAAATTTGATCCTTCGTTTAATTTTGACAATGAAGTAAATATATTTTTAATTATTTGAAATCTATCTATAATTGAATCTTCTAAAAAAATAAAATTTGAAAACTCAATTGATTATTTAAAATTAAATACTCAAAGGCAACAATGTTGAACATGGTCTTAAAAAATATTTTATTTCTAACTTTTCCTAATAATATTTAAATACTTGTCTATATATATTGGATGTTTTTGTTAGTTTTTTCTTCAATAATCTTCCGTTTAAAATTACCTAATAAAACAAGTTTCTGAACAATTTTAAATTTCTGAATATATTCAAATAAATATTGTAATGTTTGAAATCACCATGAATGTAAGTGCTAGTGCTTAGTATAAATTGCTTCAGTTGATATTTGTTATATAAGTAATTATTCAATTAGTTAGAAAGTTATTTATTGATACCTTTCATAAAAAGTTTAAATAATCTTACCTCATTTTCAGATAAGCCTTAGCATAAATGAATAATTTTAATTATTTTTTGAAATAAAGGGAGAAGATGAAGCAATGTTTTTAGAATTTAGAAAAAATATAAAATTAGTATTTGATTCAATAGCTCAATTAGATAACGATTTTGTATTGAATTCAATTAAATCATTAGTTATTAACACTGCTAACAATTGGCAATTGAAATCATTTATTGAAATTGAAAATTCTCTATATTTATTATATTTACTAAGTGAAGCTATTCCGGTATACAGTATTTATTTTATTTTAAAAATATTTAAAAATTATTAATATTAATATTAATTAATGTTCAAGTGTTCTCAAGGCAATCATTTTCATCCTCGTAGTCATAAAAGTGATTGTTTATGTGAAATGATTCAAATAAGTGTGACTTCAAACTTAGTCGAAAATCCGCATCGTATAGTCAAATTACAATATTTTGAAAATTTGACTCGATATTATAGATTTTTTCAATTGTATCCTCACTTGATCGAACAAGCAGTTGTAAGCATATATATATATATATTTTTTTTTTTTAAAAATTTATTTGAATCTTTTTATTTGAAACTTTTTATAGAATCATTTTATCGGACCTAATGGACTGCATAGTCCAGATCCAAAACTACGTAGTCGTGTATCATATCTATTCTCTCGTTTTACCAAAGATTTAAGAAATTTACTATCCACTTTTGTTGAAAAGATTTTAAACTGTGTACAAGATTTACTAATAATCTGGTCACCTCTTGAATCAAATCCGAATACGCCAGTTCATCTATTAGAACAAGAACAACTTCAACATTCGTCCGACGATCAACTATTCTTATACGAAACAGTAAGCTTATTAATAGTAACTTCACAATTAGAACCGAAATTAAAAGCGCAATTAATGAAAAATTTGCTAACACCAATTATAAACACGTTTTTGTTGTTGATTAGTAAATATGTAGAGACAAATGATGAAAAAGTAAAACTCATTTATGCCAACAGTTTGAATACGGCCATGTCTGTTGCGACTAGAGTTAGCAAAGGTTTTTCAAATTTAATCAAAGTCAAAGACTGCGAATGCACCGAAATATTTCTAGAAATTTTAAGAATATTCATACAAGCTATAAATATTCAAACAAATCATAAACACTTGATACATTCTGGTATTAGACAATATTTACATCGTATGATAATTTGTATAGACAATGAAGTATTGGAATATATACCGATCACTATTGAACATTTCCTCAAAATAAGCAATGAGCCCAAAGACTTGTATGACCTGATACCTTTGATTAATCAAGTAATAAGCAAATACAAACAGCAAATAGTCGGTTTTTTGCAAACAATTCTAATGCAGTTGACCAACTCGATTCTAAACTATGTAAATTCACTTCCAGTTGAGTTCGCTTCGAATATTCTAAGAATATCAACTCAACAAATACAAGCATTGAATCAAACAAATCCTTTAAACATACAATCAATATTAACTAGTCGAAATACAAACTTTTTTATAAACAATCCGTCCAACGAAGATATATCGCCCGACACACAACTGGTACTTGATATACAATTTTTATACAAAACTTATTTTCAATTCATTTTGAATATAGTTAATAATGATCTTATGGACATAATCACAGTTCAAAATGTAAACGATATTTATAAAATTTATTTTAGTTTGCTGCAAGGCGCTCAACTCGGAACTCCTGAGACTTCCAAGTCGTGTCTGCAGTGTATAAAAAAGTTTATTAGTGTTTTAATTAATAAGCCAGAAATAGATAATATTGTTAATTATACTATAGAAAATGTTGTACCATGTTTATTAGAAATGTTGTTTAAGCAAACTTTAGATTTGAATGATGCTCAGCAAGTTTTAGTATTAAACGAAATCGGACAGTGTTTAATTTTGTTGTATAATAAGTTCGGAGACGAGTTTTTAAAATATTTAGAATTTACTTTTTTGCCAAATTTACAACTAAATCCTCAAATAATACAAGTAAATTAAAGAATTTATCATTTATTTTTTATTTCTTATTCTAAATAAATTATTGAAATTCAAATTTAATTAAAAAGGGTTTAATCGAAATTATAAAAACAAATAACCCGAAAGGACTAAAGACTTTAAAAGAATTATTACAACCCAAACCAAAGAAACAATTGGTTATTTCAGAATGATTTTTTTTTATTTTGTTTGGGAAAATTTTTAAGCGAAAATTATTAATTGAAGAAATAAAAAAAAAAAAGATAATAGAAATTTTTTTTTTGATTTCAATTACTTTTTGAAGAAAATTTAAAAAACCGAAAAATTGTTATTTATTTTTTTTTGTTATCTTTTATTATTATTATTATTATTATTATTATCAAAATTAAAATTATATTAAAATTAAATTTAACAGAGTATATTATTAGTTCTTTTGTTTTTTTTTTTTATTAATAAAATAACTTTAAAAAAAAATATCCAATTTACTTTTTTTTGAAATTTTATTAAAATAAAAATTTTATCAAAAAATTTATTTTTAAATTTAAAAATTAAAGAGCTAAGAATCATTTTTAATTCTAACATATTAGAACTGGAATAAAAATTACCAAACAAGGATGTAAATGCAATACTCTTATTGTACACAATACTTATTATCAACTTGAGTTATTAGAGCTATTAAGTATATTAATTTTATTTAATATTTAGACTTGATTATACAGAACATACTATTGGTATTCTTAATTTTTGAAATTAGAAAAAAATTAATTGCCCAACGGGAGGATCGAACTCACGACCTTCGCGTTATTAGCACGACGCTCTAACCAACTGAGCTAGTCGGGCTTCACTTATCTTTCAAATTTAATAAGTTTTTTTTTCTTCTTTTTATAAATCAAATGTACTTTCTTAACTTTATTTTGCCAATGAAAATAAGTTTATCTTTTGAAAAATTTACATAAATTTAATAATAAAAAATTCAATTCAATTCATTTTTAATAAAGAAAAATGCGTCCTTTAGCTGGCAAAATAGCTTTAGTAACTGGTATAAAAGTCTTTTTTATAAAATAATTAATTGAATTAAATATTTAATTATAATTATTTAAACAAACTAAAGGTGCTACTAGAGGCATTGGTAAAGGTATTGCTTTACAACTTGGAGAAAACGGTGCTAAAGTTTATGTAACAGGTCGTACTCTAAAATCAACTGATGGTCCTGGCTCATTAGAAGAAACTGTCAATCAAGTTGATCGAATTTTAATTCTAAATCTATATGCTCATAAAACTAATAACTTTTAGAAATAATAGATCAAATCAAGAGGTGGTGAAGCAATACCAGTTCAAGTAGATCATGAAAAATCTGATCAAATTGAAAACTTGTTCAAAAAAATAGATTCAGAACAAAATGGAAAATTAGATATATTGGTTAATAATGCTTATAAAGGTGTCGGCGTAAGTCTAATTCAAAACAGAACAAAATTATAATCTAAATTAATGACTTTTAAAGACCATATTTGAAAATATGAGACAAAAATTTTGGCAATCTGATCCAAAAGTCTGGGATGACATAAACAATGTTGGCTTAAGAAACCATTATATATGCACAGTGTATGCGTCCCGGTTGATGGTACCACGTAAACAAGGATTAATAGTTAACATATCAAGTTTTGGAGGACAAACTTATTTATTTAATGTTGCTTACGGAATAGGTAAAGCAGCAGTTGATCGTATGGCAGTCGATTGTGGTATTGAGCTTAGAAAGCATAATGTTGCTTGTCTAAGCTTAATGTTAGGCGCAGTTAGAACTGAAACAACTTCAAATTTAATCAACCAAGGAGGTGATAAATTAAAGCTAAAAGTTGATCCAAATAATAAACAAGTTTTTTTTAGATTTAAACTTTGTCTATCTATTCAATGATTTAATTTTGAATTAATGAATTAAAGGATATTTCTGTTAAGAAAATGTTTGAAGATGGAGAAAGTGTTGAATAT
Source organism: Brachionus angularis (assembly GCA_021432725.1). Taxonomy (NCBI): domain Eukaryota; kingdom Metazoa; phylum Rotifera; class Eurotatoria; order Ploima; family Brachionidae; genus Brachionus; species Brachionus angularis. The sequence goes on along the minus strand of JAJVDD010000002.1, from coordinate 118,985 downwards.
GGTGGAAAAATTATAACAAATATGGCAACTAACTCTAATATAATGAAGGTTTAAATTTTTGATTTTGCTTTTTTCAAATAATATTTAACTTTATAATTTTGTATAAAGTATTCTAGTAAAATTGTAATAGCTTCAGATTATGCTAAAAAGTATAACATAACTGATACAGATGGTCGAATGATACCAAGCCATCGTGAATTAAGAAACATGGCACCTTTTATATTGCCAAAAAATTTAAGATTTTTAGCCAGACATTTTCCTGGTTTAAAAATACCTCAAGCCTTAATTGATATCGGTAACAGCAAATATATATAAAATATTAAAAATAAATATTTTTAGAACTTTTATAAATATTTTATTTTAAAATATTTTTTTCTTAGCTTAAATAAAATTTTTTTAAATTTTAAAGTTAAAATTTTGAATTCATTATATCTAAAAGAAATTGTGGTATCTTAAGAAAGCCTGGAATCCAATTAGCTAAATATTTGAAATTATCTGGCAACACGTAGCCTCCGATCAAAGTTTTTAATTGTCTTAAACTTAAAATTACTCTTCCATCAATATCACGGATACCATGTGCTTGAGCGTACTCAGCTCCAATCACAACTCTAGATGAATAATTCATTATATTCTTATCTTGAGCCATGGCAACTATTATTTTACCACTAAACTCAATTGATTCTCCATCATTAAATATTTTACCCATGTTAACAGTTTTATTCTCGTCTAAACTAGCTTCGCGTGAGTCAGATATTAGCTTTGTAACTAGTTCTGTTTTAACTGCACCTGGGTAAAGACTTAGCATTGTTACACCATATTGTTTAAGTTCTTTTCCACAATCAACAGCCATACGATCAACAGCTGCTTTGCCAATGCCATAAGCAACATTGAAAATATATTTAACACCTCCATAACTAGAAATGTTTATAATTAAGCCTTGTTTACGAGGTACCATAAGTCTTGCTGCATAAACTGTACATATATAATGATTTCTTAAGCCTACATTATTCACATCATCCCAAACCTCTGGTTTTGTTTCCCAAAATTTAAGAGATGTATTCTCGAATATTGTCTAAATTAATTAAAAATTAATTTAAATTAAAAAAGTTTTTTGAATATAAGTAAATTTCCGCATACGTTAACGCCTTTATAAGCATTGTTAACTAATATATCCAAAACTCCGTTTTGTTCGGTTTCTATTCTTTGAAATAAAGCAGCTATTTCTGAATCATTTTCATGATCAACTTGAACTGGAATGCATTTACCACCTCGGCTTCTAATCTCATTTGCTGTATCTTCTAATGAACCAAGACCGTTGCTTGATTTAATTGTACGTCCAGTTATATAAACAAGAGCTCCGGCTTCTCCAAGTTGTAAAGCAATACCTTTACCAATACCTCTTGTAGCTCCAGTAATTAAAGCTACTTTGCCTGTTAATGGTTGATTTGGCATTCTTTTTTTAAATTATTATTTAACATTAAACATCTTTTTATTGTATTCATTTTAAAAACAAGTTTTTTAATACTTGTTTGTTTAAATTTAAACAAAACAAAAATTGAAATTTATTAAAACTAATTTTATTTTAAATAATCTACAAAATTAATAAATAAAAAGTTTTGAGATTTATTGAGATCAGAATTTAGAGCTTACTACATCCATTACGAATTGAGGAACTTTTACAAAGTTAGGTACTAAATTAGATACAAAATGTAATTGTTTTGGTAAAACTAGTTTCATTGCATTATTTATTTGTCTATAACTTGGTATTGCTCTACCATCTATGTCTTTGATATTATGTGCTTGAGCATATTCGGCACAATTTACTATTTTCGATGTGTATCTTATCAAATTTTGATCATTGGCCAAAGCGCAAATTACTCTACCTGCAAACTCAGGACTTTCTGAATCTTCCAAAACATCGGAAAGTTTAATCTCTTTTAATAATAAACTATTTGGATCCATTTTTAGAACTGCTTTATCTCCTTTATTTTTGACCATTTCTTGTGCAAACTCGGTCTTGACTCCATTTAAAAGCAAACTTAAACAAGCTACATTATGTCTTTTGAGTTCAATACCACAATCAACAGACATTCGATCAACAGCTGCTTTCCCAATACCATAACAAACATTGAATGCGTATTGTAAACCACCTAAACTCGATATGTTAACAATTAAGCCTTGTTTACGTGGAACCATCAAACGAGATGCGTATACAGAACAAAAATAGTTGTTTCTTAAGCCAACATTATTCACATTGTCCCAAGTTTTTGATGGATCTGTTTCCCAGAAACTCTTATCCGAATTATCGAATATTTCCTATTAAATTATATTAAATTTATTTTTACTAAGCTTAAATTTTATTTTTAAATAAATATACATTTCCAGCTTTAAAAGCACTATTAACCAAAATATCCAATTGACCGTTTTGTTCTTGTTCTATTTTATTAAATAAATTCTCAATTTGTTTGTCATCTTCGTGATCAACTTGTACTGGTATAGCTTGGCCACCTCGTTTTTTAATCTTTTTACAATCAAATAATATATTATTAAAACTCAAATAATAATAATAATAAATAATAACTTCTTCTGCTGTTTGTTCCAAAGAATAACCATCATTTGATTTTAAAGTTCGTCCAGTTATATAAACTTTAGCACCGTTTTGTCCTAGCTGTAAAGCAATACCTTTACCAACTCCTTTTGATGCTCCTTAAGGATTTATTTAGTCAAGTAAATTTTATTTTTAAATTTCATTTTAAACATATAAACCTGTGACTAAAGCAACTTTATTTAATAAAGTTTGAGCTTTCATTTTTATTTAAAAATAAGATTGCAAATAAAAATAAAAACTTTGCCCTGAAATATTTAAAAAGAATTTATAGTATAGCTATATTTGAATATTATATAATTCTTTTTTTTTTCCCACGTGATTCTATCTGAACAAATTATGCAAAAAATGTTTTCTTAAGCTAGTAAAAATTTTTACTTGAAAAATTTATCTTATCAAATATTTAAAATATTCAATTTTGTTTTAAAAAATGAAATCAAAATTTGTAATTATTTTATTAATAAAGATGTTATCTAATTTGGTTATAAGGTTGGAAAGAAATTTTTTTCCGATCTATTAGTTTTCTATTAATTTAAGTAAAAGTTAAATTTTTTATGTAATCTTATATACTGTATCATTCTAACCAATCAGGCCATAATTCAGATCCTTGCATAGTAAGTCTTACCGAAACCGGTGTATTCATCAGACTTAGCTCTTTCAAAAGCAAAAATTGCTCTAATCATAAAAGAATTTGATAAAAAGATTCCAAACCAACTTTTTTTATCAGAAAATTCAACCGTTACCAAGTCATTGTCAACCAAGGAAATTATTTTGATAACTGAATTGTTTATTTTTTTTTTTTTTTAATTAATAAAACAGAAAAAAACTTTCTCTCAAACCTAATATTTAGATTAGAAAAAAATCTAATGAAATATTATAAAATAATTTAAAATTAATTTAATTTTTAAATAATTTTTTTGTTTATTAATATTTTATTATTGATTTATAATCGAATTACAAAATAAAAAATTATTTAAAAAAGAAAAAAATTTACCTTTTTTTTTTTATAACAAATAATTGTAAATTATTTAAAAGAGAGAAAAAAAAATTATTTATTTTGATTAATATTTTTAAATTAAATTCGTTTTTGAACGAGTATATATAAATAATAAAAAATAATAAATATTTTTATATATATATATGTGTTTAAAGTGGGCTAAACTCTGAGGTGTTTGATCTTTTTATTTTTCTGACTATCATGACCAAAAGACCAACAACTATAGCTAAAGCAGGTAAGCCGAATCCAACGAATATTACCAGAGTTACAATAGAAGACATTTTTTCATTTGGTGCAGAGCCCATACCGACCGAGAAAGACCATGATGAAAAATTTGTTTGTTTAAAATAATAGCCATCCTTTTGGTTACCTTCTAAACCAAATGAAACATTCATTGCTGAAAACAATTTTGTGGCATCGTAAAACGACAAACCAATACCACTGCTAAATGAATTTTTTTCTTTAAAATCATATTGTTTTGTTATAGTACTGTTTTCTAATGTTTTTGGATCATAATAATAAAATATTGGTTTCCATTGTAAATAATTTACTGGAGTATTATCTGATTTTGTTGCTTGAGCATTCCACAATTTAAATGTGCCTGGAGTATACTCGTCATCAATTGTTCGTTTACTAAATACTGATAAACTTGTCGAATCTGAATTTAAATAAACCAAATTGAGACCAAATTTTGAATATTCTGATTTTGGTTCGATATTATCAATCATAAAATCAATTGAACTTGATTCTGGTTTTAGTAATAAATGTGGCAAACTTTTGTCTCTTTGATCTTTACCTGGAAATCTGACTAAAAATTTAAAAGAACCATTTACGTTTGGATCGTAAGCTTCAAAAGTACCAGAAGATGTATTATTTGAATAGAACTCTTTCCAAATTAAATCAGATGTTTTATAAACATAAGTTTCATTAGCTAATGACAAATCAGCTTTTCCTTCGTAATCAATAAACTCATAAATTTGCGGTAATTCGTATCCAGCAAAATCTAATGGTGATTCACTTAAAACTATGGAATTTCTCATTAAACTTGCATTTCTTGATAACAACTTTGTCCAATTAACATTTAAATTTACGTTTAAATTAGTTTTAAATAACATTATTGTGAATGATTGTATGGTTGAGTATAGAATGTGAATAACATCATTTGAACCGGTTAGTTGAACATAAACCAAATTATTATAAGATCCATTTGAATCTGGCTGAGTACACTCGGGTGAAGAATTACAATCCGGATTCCATGTTACATTCACTTCTCTATCAGAAGCATAAACAAAACCAATACCAATCAGTACAACAATAAAAATATATTTTCTCATTTTAATAAAAACTTAAAATTTTTCCTTCTTCTTGTTATAAATCTAAATAAATATTAAAAAATATTAGAAAATAATTTAGCTTAGAGTTGAAAGCAAATAATTATCAAGAATTGAGTTTTTTTTTTTTTATTTTTTATTTTATTTTATTTTTAAATTAATATCACATGATTTACATATAACTATATAAAATAACAACTTATGATATAAAAATTTTCTAAATATGTACTAAAGCTAAAATTAAGAAACATCACGAGAATAAAATCTTGTTTAAGATCATTTAAAACAGTTTTTTTAAATTTCCTAAATTTTATATTTTTATTTAAGTTATACATATGTATTTGGTTTAAGATTGCAAATTTTAATTTTTTTAAGATTGCAAAAAAAATTGTTTCTTTTAAGCCTTAAATTATAAATCTAAAACATGCTAAATAAAATAAAATAAAATAAAATAAATTATGATTTTAAATTTAATTTTAATTTTCTATATTGAAATTAAATTAGATTTAAATAATCAATAACAAGGTTCTATGGTGTAACGGTTAGCACTCTGGACTTTGAATCCAGCAATCCGAGTTCAAATCTCGGTAGAACCTTTTTTTTATCATCAATACAAATACAAATTCAAATTATATATTATATACTTTTTTTTTTGTTACTTTTAAAATTGTCTAATATTGTCTAATAAACCTCATTTGATTGTCTATATTGATATTACAAAATTTAAATAAAAATATCAGCATAGCTTTTAAATTTAATTTTAAATTATAAAGTTTAAAATGATAAACATAATAATGAGAATAATTGATCGCTTTAAAAAGATTTATGACCAAATTCTTAGATATATTCTTATTTATTAAATTATTTACTCCTTAAATTTCTTAATGTTTTTCTTAAACTATCTAGAAATGATTTTTAGTTTTATAATTTTAATGATAATTTGAAAAAATATTAAAACTAAAAATATAACACAAACTTTACTTAAATAGACTGTAAATTTGAATTAAAATTTAATTCTTTAAATCAATTTAAATAAAAAATATGTCTCAAAATTTTTAAATTTATTGCGTCAAAAAATGTTTTAAGTTTTAAGTAAAAATAAATTTAAAGATCTAAAATTAACAATAAAAAAAATGTAAAAAACAATTTTTTGTTTAAAATACACCTGAGAAATAATATTTAAAATTAGGAAAATGTTACATGATTATTTTCTAATATAAATATCCGATATTAAATTTCATTAAAATCAACAAGTTTTGGAAAAAAAAATACAAACAAAATGACAAAATTGTTAATAATTATCTTTAATAATATTTTTTTTATTAATTTATTTATTTAAAATATTTAACTTTTTTTAATATCATTTCATTTCAGAGTTGAAGCTTGTAAAAATGTTTATAATTAATTTAATGTTAACTCAAAGATAGATTAATATCAACCATTATTTAAAATATACTGTAAAGCATGCTGTAAAGTGTAATATTCTTGATCAACTCATAATGGCCAATGTGGTGAACATTTATACATGAGGTAGTGAAATTAGAATTTAGTTTTTTTTTTTTTATTAAAAATTGCAATCAAATTTAATTATTTTAAAATTATTTTCAATTACTTTATAATAATAGTTTTTCTTAAAAATTTCAAAACAGATTCTAAAATTAATTATAAAGAATTTTATAAAGATTAACATACTATTTCAGAATAAAATATTTTTAAATGTTTTGATTTAAATTATAAAAATAAAACAAGTTTTTTTTAATGCTATCAACTCATAATTAAACCCATCTTCCTGTTTTAATTAATTGTAAATTGGAATCAACTACTTCATAATAACCGGAATTGTTAAAAACGTAATATTTTGTAGTCCTTGTACTAGAAATAAAGCGAGATGCCTTTATGTAATAAGTTCCAATTTCAGTTGGTTTGTAAACCGTTGAACCGTTGCTCCATGCATTAACAAAAGGTTCATAAGTTAATACAAAAGTACCATCATCTGATAACCACATTGCAAGTGGATTTTTTGGTGTGGTTATGATTACTGTAGTAGAAGTTGTAGTTGTAGTTGTAGTTGTAGTTGATGTAGTTGTTTCTGTGGTAGAAGTTGTAGTTGTAGTTGATGTAGTTGTTTCTGTGGTAGAAGTTGTAGTTGTTTCTGTGGTAGAAGTTGTAGTTGTTTCTGTGGTAGTTGATGTAGTTGTTTCTGTAGAAGTTATAGTACTTTTTGCAACACAAGCAGCTATATTAAAATTAATTATTTTAAACGAAAATTTAAAAAATATGAAACTATTAAAAATTATAACCATCGCTAAGATAAGAGCTCCAACTAATCATAATCATAAAAACTTTTAAAATAAAAATTAAAAAATAATTAATTTAAAGGATTAGAATTATAAAAATGTTTTTACCAAATAAACCTGTTAGAAGTTTATTATTAATTTGGGCCATTTTAAATGATCTAAAATTCTTTTATTTAATTCTAGAAAAAGAGTTCACTTTGAAACAGTTTTTTATAAAATAATATAATTATAACACTGAACCAAATAAAAAAGAGAATTTTTTTTCAAATGAAATTTTAATAAATGAAAAATATTAATATTTATACATAAAAGTTAAATGGAATTTTTAAAACATTTAATGAATTTAAAAATTTTTTAAATAAATTAGACAAGTTCTTAAATTTAATTTGAAATTCAAAGTTTTATAATTAAAACTGGAAAAACTTAATTTAAAATCTAGATTTTTTTGAAATGTTATAAAATTTTCCATAAAAATAATGCTAAATGTTTAATTTTATGCTTGACAAACAAATAATATATTGTCTTAATCGAGAAAATAAAATTTAAAAGCAAAATATTATCTATTCATTTTGATTATTATCTTTCAAAGTAAAAATTCAAACAAATAGCAATTTCAACATAAATATTTTTCTCTTTAATTTATTTATAATATTTTCAAATTAATATTCTCAAGGATATGATTTATATGGAAAATTATTAGTTTAAAATTCAATTATGATTTTAATTTTAATTTTGATTTCTATAAATTGAAATTAAATTAGATTTAAATAATCAATAACAAGGTTCTATGGTGTAACGGTTAGCACTCTGGACTTTGAATCCAGCAATCCGAGTTCAAATCTCGGTAGAACCTTTTTTTTCATTTTTTTTCTTTTAAATATTTCAAATGTTTTAATAAAATTAATAAATTTTTTAAAATAATTTGAAAAAAATTATTAAAGGTTCTACCGAGATTTGAACTCGGATTGCTGGATTCAAAGTCCAGAGTGCTAACCGTTACACCATAGAACCATGTTTTGTAGAAAATTTCTTAATGATTGATTAATTAATCAAAGAAAAAATTAAAATGTGTATCTTTATTGATGATGTCAAACTGAGTAAGATTAACTGATTAATTAATTAATTTTTATCTTTAAACTATTATTCCACTTGAATTAAACTTGAAATTTTTTCTATAAATTTTATTTTGAAATAAAAATAAATCTACTAAATTTTAATTTAAATTCAATTCAAAAAAGATCTATCAAAATTCACAATATCTTTATTATTAAACTCTAATTTACATATTTTACATTTATTTTTAAGCACCAATAAACATTGTCTACAAAAAGTATGATTACATTTGATCAATTTATAATATAAACTTTTATCCGTATTTTTTACATTAAGACATAAATTACATGAAATTTTTTCATTTGTTTCATTTGCTCCATTTGCTTCTAATTCGATTTTAGCTCTTTTTGAATCTGGTTTTTTAAATTTTAATTCATTTCCAATTAAATCATTTGAAAAACATTGTAAATTTTCATTTAATTTTCTTTTTAAATCATTTTGTTTATTGTTTGTTTCTAAATTTTTATAAACTAAAATTGAATCATTATTATCGAATAAAAATTTATCTATTTTAGACTTTAATTGCTCGTCTATTAATGGTTGATAGTTAGAACTAAATTTAACACATGTAAATGGATCTTTGTCGACATCGTTTAATTTTCTTTTTTCGCTTAAATATTTGTCTAAAGTTGATTTATCAACATACTTTTGACTTGGTAGTTTAATTGGTATTTTCATCAATTCATGAGTCAATTCATCTAAAAATTCAATTGGTATTTCAATCTCTTTTTTTGTTTCTTGTAAATCTTTATTCTGAATCAATTGACCATTTAACAAATTAGTTTTATTTAAAAGACCCAAAATTTTAATTGATTTCAAACATGGCGAAGTACTATTCAAAGTTCTTGTTATGGTTATTTTTAAAGCAGATACTTTGTCCAAATAGAGTTGAGATTTAGTGCTAAAAAAAGCTTTGTTTCTGTCTACATACTGAGCTTGATCTTCTTTGTCTAACAATCGTCTACAAAATTCATACAAATTAATACTTTTATTATTGCTTAAACACTTTGCAATTTGTAAATAAGATTTATTGAATTTTTCTTTATCATTTTCATAAACTTCTATTGGTTCTATGCAACTATGAATCAAAAATCCTGTTGATACTTGAGCATTAACTTTAGAATCTATTAAAATTTTATTCAAATTTATAAACTCATTGAATATTATTTCTATATAAACAGGAGGACGTATAAAAGTGTCAACTACAAAACCTTTATTCAAACAGCTTTTAAGACAATAAACAAAAAAATAAAATTCTTAACCAAATTGAAATAGAACTGGTAGAAGAAACAAGTTTTTACTTGCTAAAAAATCCTTTTTTTTCTTCACTTTGATTATCTAATTTTTCAATTAAATTTTCTATTTCAAAACCGTCTCGTTGAGGACAAGAGCAAATTACTTTTTTCACTAGTTTAGAATTAAATAAATTTATTAATTCCATTTAGATCCTATTCAAAAGGATCATAACTTTATTATTTTTATTTGTAAAAAAAATTCAATTTTATGTTTCAACAAAAAAAGAGAAATTCTTGCAAATTTTTTTTTTTTAATATAAAAAATAATAGACTTTAAACATGTCTTTAAAAATTATAAATAAAAAAAAAACATTTTTTTATTTTATATTTTTCCTATTGATTTTACAAAAAAAGTGTTTATGTTTTGTAGTATTTATTGCTGTTGATCAATTCTCGGCTTAAATTCGAATTTTTAACAGCACAATTTTGGCCATCGTCTTTTTCTACATCTGTTCTTCTTCTCTTATTCGGATTATCGGCGTCTTCTAACTGTGCTTGCAGCATTCTTCCGTTTGTCGTATATTTATTTGTGTGTGTTTTTATTTCGTTATCGCTTTTATCCGATTCACTTTCTTCACTTTCTGATTCACTTTCACTACTACTACTACTTGAACTATCCGATGAGCTGTCTGATTGAACACCAATGTCCATATTTGGATCTATTTTATCTGCAATTTCGATCAAATCAGGTCTTATTTTTTTTAATGCTCTGTACCATTTTTTGGCTAATTTTGGTCTACCTCGAATCGTTTTATGCCAAACTACTGGAAAATTTTGAGTTGAACAAAAATTTTGTGTAACTGCTACAGTTAGATCTAAATTTAGCACCACGTGCCACCAACCTCCTGGCACAAATATTGTCTCACCAGGTCTTTGAACACATTCAATCTTAATTTAAAATTTTAAAATAGAATTTTAAAAAATATATTAAAATTTTTTTTTTAATTTGTTTAGTTTAATTACAGGTTTAAACTCTTCAGGCCATGAACCAGACTTTACTCTTGGGTATATAACTTTGAACCATGTTATACCTTCGTCTGATTGTTTACCGCCTTCTTCACGAGTTACTTTTAACAATTCTTTTGGAGTATTAGTTGGAAAAAGTACCCATCTTTTATGGCCTGTTACTAATGCATTCCATGCACTTGTTCCTAATGGATCTATATGAATACCAGTTCCTGATCGAGCTGGTCCTAAAACAAACCATCTATACGGTGGTCTCTTTTTCTCGCCTGCATACTGAAACAAATCTTCTTGAAAATATTTCGCTAATGTATAATGATCAAGCAGCTTTTTCTTTTTTGGATGCTAAAATATAATATAATATAAAATTCAATCAATTTAATAATAAATTTTCTCATTTTTCTAAACAACATTTGTTACTTACTTCTCCAAAACTACTCTCGAACAAATAAAGCGGAGAATCGTCTATATTATTTTCAATATATTGTCGATAGTATTTCATTTTTAGTTTAACAGAATAGCCTTCGTCGTCTTCTCCTACTTTAAAATATTTATTACGAAATTTCTTCTCTAATCTCTTTTTTAATTAAGAAAAAATTTTAAATTTTTATTTAAATTTTTTTTTATCTTATTTTATTACTTCTAAAGTCCATTTTTCTTTTGCTAGCCAATCTGTTTGACTATTTTGAATTATCACCGGTTTATATGGTTTTTCATATTTTTCGATAAATTCTTCTACACATACTTTATTAATGTCTATTCGATCTATATTATCTGGTAAATTTTCATAGCTTAAATCAAAATTTTTATAGTAATTTAACTTGTGCCAATCTTCGTCTGTTTTGAGTTCTATAATAAATAAATAATTAGAATTCATTAATTTTTATAATTATTATTATTTTTTTCAAATTAAAATTTACCAGAACGAGCTTTCTTTTTTATTGATTTTATTCGTCTATAATATCGCTTGCTACTCATTATTTTCTAGATTATTTGGAACAATTCTAAATTTTAAAAACTTTGTTTCAAATATGTAAATATTCATATATATATGTATCTACATTTCAATATACATTGAGTATATCAACAACACTTGAAATTTCAAATAAAATTTGAAATTTTTCAAAAATAATCTTAACAAAAGAAAGAAAATTTAAAAAAACTAAAACATGTGATTTAGTAAAAATACAACTTTATGTTCTTAGTTTAAAGCTTGAATTATTTTTTGTAATAAAATCAATTTTAAAATTTTGATTTTTTCTACTTTAAGAGTTTAAGCAATTTAAAATCAAGTGTATTTAAATTAATATTTAATAAAAAATTATTAAGGTTTATTTTGACCTAGTCTTAAAATAATTTTAATAAATAGAACTTGTAATCCAAGAAAAAGGAAAAGTCAGTGAACAAGTCAAATTGACCCTTGGCTTCTATTAAACACATTTTTTTTTGTTTTCAAAAGTTTTAAATTTTAATACCTATTAATTTAATCTTATAAATAAAAATAAAACAAAATTTTTTAAATTTTTTTTTATTTTCTTTTTAAAATTTTTGTTTTCTTTAAAATAGAAAACAACATTGAAATATAACTAAAAAAAAAATAAAAAAAAAAACAAATTTAGGTTCAATTAAATATATGTGTTTGTTTGATGATAAAAATTGAATATATATTTAATTTTGTTTGCATTCTGAAGGTGTTGGCTCAGGACCTTTGGAATTTTTTGCACCTTTTACAGATGGTTTAGAGTTTTTACCAGCAGAAGCTTTTTTGCCTTTTGGAGCATCATCTTCGTCATCATCATCATCATCGTCATCGTCATCTTCGTCATCATCTTCTTCGTCTTTATCATTTTCTTCATCGTCGTCTTCTTCATCTTCATCTTCATCATAATCATAGTCTTCTTCGTCCATATCATCAAATTCTCCAGAATAATATAACACTGCTTTAGGAACAACTTTTTCTCTTATGTATTGTCCTATTTCAAAGTCATTCAACATATCATACATTTCTTCATCATGATCTTCATCACTCTCATCATGATCATGATTCTTTCTCAATGCTACTTGTTTATTTTCTGGCTCAGATTTAGACTCGAAAAAATTAAAAAACGAATCTTGTTTTTCTTCTTTGGTTATTACTTTGGCTACTGCTTTTTTATTACGTGGTTTAATTTTTTTTTTTGTTTGTTTAACAGTAACATTTTTTCCTTCTTTCCAGTCTATTTTTGTACCAACAGATTTTTCCAAATCTGGTCCTTCAAACGAGAACGGATCTTCTTGATCTATTTCGGTCTTTAAATAGTATGTTTTGGTCAATACTTGATTTGTGAAGTATGGATTTTCGGAAAATTGAAAATCAAGTGCAAAACCTAATGGTTTTTGATCGAATAAACGAACTCGTATGTCTTGTAAATGAGCTAGTATTGGCTCGTCGTATTCTTGTACTAATTCAGCTGTTACTTTAAAAGATTGTAAAGTTTCTAGCCAAAAATGTGGTATTCCTTTTTCTTCTACTTCTTCTGTTTTTTTCTCTTCTTGTTCTTCAGGTTTTTTTGCTGTTGTTTCTTCGCTTGCTTCGTCCAAAGCCCATTTTGTTTCTTCTTCTGTTGGCTCGTATTCACCACACACAATTGTTCTTCTTTTTTCAAATATAGGCTCATACAATTTAGAATATTTACATTCTAATTGGTGTAGTTCTTCATAAAATTTTGATTCTAAATCAACTAATTTGAGCTGTTCATTTTTCAATGCATTAATTCTTTTCAATATTGGACCTGAACGTGCTGCCAATTGGTTTATATCAATATCTTCCAATTTGGCTATTTCTTTTGATTTCATTTTTTCTAAAGCTGATGTTAGATCAATTATTGGTGCTTTTTGGCTTTTAGATTTTTGAGACATTTTTTTTTTTTTCTTTTAAAAAAATTTTATTTATTTTTTTTTTTTTAAATTAGATAAAACAATTCAATTTTAAATAAAAAAATAAAAAAAAAAAAACGTTGTTTTATTTATTCTGTATATGTATACGGCAGTTGGAGTCTTATACCTCCTTCAACCTCGTTTTTGTTTAAATTTAATATGCTATAATACCAAATATGTTTCAAAATACAATTTTCTTCTATTTTTATTTTTTAATTTGAAATTACTAAAAGTAAAGTTGGTTTTACTAGAAATTTTAAGTTAATTATTTTAAGTTTATTAGCTTTTAAATTAAAGCTAAAATTTTTCCAATTTTAAAGCATTCTTTTTTTTTATTTCCAATAATTATTTGGTCAAGTAATCAAGTACAAATTGGTTAATTTCTAAAAAGTATTAAACAATATAATCAAATATTTTTACAATATTTGCTTTAAGTAACCCTTAAGCTTAAATTTACCATAAAACAAAAAAGGCGTCCCTTTTTTTTTAGTAATTTTCAAGATAATTTAAATAGTTTATTAGTTATTTAAAAAATCTGCATTAATTATAACTTTTAAATATTTTTATTAATTTTAATAGTGACTAGACTTTAACTCAATTTTGTTTAATTGTTTAACTAATTTTAAAATAACATTAGTTTGAATTTTTAAAAATCTTTGTTGATTTAAATTTGTGCTTAAAGCAAATTACCTGTTAATTTATCTGTAAACCTTAAATAAACTCTGAGGTGTTGGAAAATAAAAGAAAAAATGGTTTAAAATAATAATTTTTTTTTATTTTAAATTTGGTTTAATGGTTTAATGTTTTTTTCCATTTTCAGCTTCACTTTCGTCATCGTCGTCGTCATCATCATCATCGTCATCTTCGTCAAACTCGTCTTCCACATTATCTTCATTCAACTCTCCAGTATAATATAACAAAGCTTTTGGTACTAAAACATCTTTTATAAATTGGCCTAATTCAAAGTCCAAATCAAACAAATGTTCTAATTCTTCTTCTTCGCTAAACTCGTCATCGTCTTCTTCTTTGTTTGTTTTTTCTTCGCTTACTCTAAACGAAGGTTTAACACCATCTGGTGTATGAGTATCGAACAAATCAAAAAATGAGCCTTGTTTTTCTTCTTTTGAAACTTCTTTTGTTTCTTTAGTATTTTTATTTGTTTGTTTCTTTTTTGTTACTTTAACAGTCACATTTTTACCTTCAGTCCAATCAATTTTGCTTCCTAAACATCTATACAATCTAGTTGTATCATTCATTAGAGGATTTTTCTCATCTCTGTCTAAAGTCAAATCGTAAGTTTTACTCAAAACTCTATTTGTAAAGTATTCGTTTTCATTAAAATGAAATTCTAGTGTATAACCAAATGGTTTTTGTTCATGCAATTTGACTCTAATGTCTCTCAAGTGTCTTAAAATTGGCTCGTCATGTTCCTGAATCATACCAGCTAATAAACTTGTAGATTTTAATGCTTTCAGCCAAAAGCCTGGTATTCCTTTTCCATTTTCAGTTCCGTTTTCTGTTTTTAACTTTTTTGCTGAATTGCCATTTACTTCTTGCTCTTCGTCGCCATTCTCTACTTGATAATTCCAAGTGGTTTCTTCTTCTGTTGGTTCGTATTCACCATTGACTATTTTTTCTCTTTGAGCAAACAATGGTTCAAATACTGATGCATGTTTGCATTCAATTTGATTCAATTCTTCAAATAATTTTGTTTCTGCATCCGATAATTTCAATTGAAGGTTTCTCAAAGCATTAACACGTCTTTTAATATTTTCCATTTTCAGAAATTTTTTTTTTATTTTTTATTTATAATAACAAATTTGTCTAAAAACGTGAAAAAAATAATTTTTATTTTTTTGGTTTTTAAAATATTTTTTTTTTTAGAATATTTTACAAGTTACTGCAAAAATATTATATTTGAATATTTAAAAAAAAAAAGGAAGAAAAAAACTTTTTTTTTTTAATACACTTTTATTTAAAAAAAATAAAAAAAAAAAAAAAACGGAAAATTCTAAGTTTTAAATTTTCACTAAAATAGAAATAGTAAATAAATATTTAACATTTAGTTTTAAAGTTTTTTTTTTAATTTTCTTTTTCAAGTTATTTGTTTTTTTTTCAAGCTGAAATTTCGACTAAAAAAAATGACTAATTTTAATTTTATTAGGCTTTTGGATGTTTTGGTTTGTGAGATTTTTTGCTTTTTGCTTTTGTTTCTTCTTCTTCATCTTCTTCTACTTCTTCTTCATCATCATCAGCATTTTTATTTGCATCCTTTAATTTAAATTTACTTGATTATTAATAATCTTTGATTTTTAATTTATGTTTTTATTTATTTATTTTTTTTTTAAATTACTTGATCTTCGTCATCGTCTTCTTCTCCATCCTCATAATCTTCGTCATCATAAGAACTCTCATCTACTAATTCACCAGTATAATACAAAACTGCTTTTGGTATTAAAAACTCTTTGAAGAAATGTCCTATTTCGAAATCAGCTTCGTACAATTCTTCATCTTCATCTTCTTGTTCTTCATCGTGTTCTTCTGGCTTGTAGTTTGCGTCTAGTATGTGTCTAAACGATGGTCTAACACCATCTGGTGTTGGCGATTCAAAAAAGTTAAAAAACGAATCTTGTTTTTCTTCTTTAGTTACAACACGAATAGTTCCAGAACTCTTGTGTTTTTGTTTTTTTTTAACCAATTTGACAGTAACGTCTTTGTCTTTGCACCAATCAATTTTACAACCAATTGATTTGTACAAAGCTGGACCATCATAACCGAATGGATCTTTGTCGTCTTTGTCTGTAGTTAATTCATAGGTTTTGGTCAAAACTTGATTTGTAAAAAATTCGTTTTGATTAAAATAAAATTCGAGTGTATAGCCGTACGGTTTTTGATCATGAAGTTTAACACGTACATCTTTTAAGTGTTTTAGTATTGGCTCATCGTGATCTTGTATAGCTTCGCCTATAATATCAGTACTTTTCATAGCATGTAACCAAAACTCTGGTATACCTTTGACTGGCTCAGTTTTATTCTCATATTCAATTGTTTCGTTTAAGTTTGCTTTTTTTTCCATATCTTTAGACAAGTCTTCGTCTAATGTCCATTTTGATTCTTCTTCGTTCGGCTCATGACTTCCAGTTACTATTTTCTCACGTTGTTCGTACAATGGTTCAAACATTTGTGCATATTTGCATTCTAATTGATGCAATTCATTATAAAATTTAGTCTCAATATCAACCATTTTTAGTTGTATATTTTTCAATGCGTTCACTCGTTTGACTACTTCTTTTGGCAAACAAATTGGTACATCTATAGCCGAATCATCTAGACCATTTCGTTTATTATTGTTCGACATTTTTTATATTATATCTTTATTAAAATTTTTTTAAAAATTCTAAATTTTTATAATTTAGATTAATAATAATTCGTTGTTTAAATATATTTGTTTAAATTCAAATTTTATATATTTTATAATTTCATTTAAAACACATTAGATATATTAGAAATAACAAAAACACATGAGTTTTAATTACAAATTAAAATACAAAAAAAAACCATGTGGTTTATGTTCAAGTTAAAGTATATTGTAACAAGACAACCGTGCAAATAAATTAGAATAAATAAATAAAATACAAATGAATTCTTAGTATTATTGTTGTTGTTGTTGTTGTAGTTCTTAATTAAATAAATCAAACTCAAGTATATTAGTAATAGTAAGCTATTACTTATATATATTAAGAAAAAAATGTGTTTGATTTTTTTTTATAAATATTGTATAATCAAAACGAAAATGTGGACATGTTTTTTATTTTATTTTATTAGTTTTTTTAATTATTTATACTTATTTAGAAATTCAAATTCATATATTCATTTAAATGTTGATATATGAATTTGAATTAATATAACTAAGTATTAATTGCAATAATTGCACGCACGATGCTTTTGATTATTATTATTATTATTATTATTATTATTATATAATTTAATGTTTTTTAAAATGCAATATTTTAAAAATGTTTCAATTCTGTTTTTAAAATAGAATAATTTATAAAAATATGTCTTTTATTTAAAGAAATTAACTAATAAATATAAATACAAATGTGTTATTCAATTCAATTTTTTCTAGTTTCAATATAAATAAAAACTAATAAAATAAAATTAAAATTATTCTTTTAATTATTATCTATATTAATTTCTACAAAATATAATTTGATTTATTTTTGTGTTGATTGATTTATTGAATTATAAATTGCTTGTTTATTAAATTATTTAAAACTTGAGCTTTTTTTATTATAAAACAAATTTTCTTGTTAATTTTTGGTAAATTATATTCAATTATTATTATTATTATTATTATTATTATTAACTACTATAATTGAAATTATGTTAAATGGTTGAAATATGAGAAAATTGTATAAAAGTAAATTGTATATTTAATATTTTAATACAAAACAAATAAATATTATTAAGCTTTATCTAAATTAAACTTAGCAGTAATTTTAGAAATCAAACTTAATCAATCAATCAATAGAATAGTCTAAATTGTTAAAAATATACAGTATTCTCTATATATACAGTATTATTAATAATCAAAACTATTACTCGCAATAAAGAATTAGAATTAATTTAATTTGTGAAATTAGATAAATTAATGATAATGATAATAATAAAATTTTATCTAATAAAAAGTTATCTTCAATCCATTTTTTTTTTTACTTTTTGTTTTGATTTAAATTTAAAACAAATGATAAAATATGAATTTTTTTTTTTCTAAAAAATCTTTTTATTTAAAAAATTCTATAAAATATTTTTATTATTAATCTGTGTTTTATATTTTAAAAATTTATAAAATTTAATTATCGGAGATTTTTGAGAGAATGAATTTACTTTTTGTAAATTCATATAAATATTATAAAAAGACCTAGAACCAATAGTACAAAATAAACTATTAAAAAAAATCTATCCAAAGCACATGCGATTATGTACCAATCTTTTTTGTTTTGTTCACGATTATCTTTTTCTTGTATTCGAGTTCTGAAATTGGCCAATTGGTTACTGATCAATGCCAATAATGTTTTTGATTGATTTATATCTAAACTCTCTTTTGTACTATTACTTGTACTTGCTACATTTGAATCTGAATTTAAATATTGATTTGTATCTAAAACTTCTATTTCCTCTTCTCGACTTTTGAATTTTTTGAAAATATTTTCAAATTTAAAAAATAATTTTTATTTTATTTTTATTATTTTTTTTTACTTTAAAAGATCAGACATTAAAGTTTTCTTCAAAGTTCCATATTTCAAAGTCAATTTACCAATATAATTAAGCATTAACTTTTAATTTTGATAAATAAATGAATAAATTTTTAAAATTTTTAATATTATTTAATTTAAATTATTTTACATTTTTCAACCAGACTGGAATTTGTCTATAGGTAAAATTGTCTTTATCAATACCAATTATTAAAGTGCTTACAAATGTAGACCAAGTTACCATAAACATAGAAAAAGCTATTAAACGTCCAATAACTGATATATTAGTTGTATTTTTTGGTGTATATGAGTCAAGCATTAAAGATATTATAACAAGAGTTAATATCAACAAAACACCCATGCTTGCTCTTTCAACACAATTCGGAGGAAGTATAAAAACACTCGTGGTCACAAACAGTATAAATATAAGTGGCCAAATGAACAAATTAACAAAAAATTTCGAATTACGTTTAAAAGCTAAAAATTTTAATTAGAAATTAATTTATTTAAAAAAAGAAATATATAAATAAAGTTATTTTTAAATACTTAGACTAAATTTAGTTACACTCCAATCAGCACTGAAAAAATCATGTTCGTCTGAAGTACCTGGTACAGTCAATTCAAATTCGGGTTTCTCTTTCAAACTAACAAAACTCCATTCATTATTTTTAGACAATTTTGTCTCGTTTATATTAACTGTTGTCCATATTTTAACCTTACTTTTATCTACAACATTTCCAATCATAAAATCACAAGTTTGTGTGTCATATGGAAAATTAGAAAAATCAAAATCACAATGAGCATACAGTTGATTTATTGGATAAGTTTGTATAGTTCCGTTTGAATAGATTTCAACATTAGATGGATAAATACGATCGTTTTCAGCAGCACTATTAAACAAGTGCAAATCGGGTATCCAAATTTTTTCAGCTGGTAAAACAATTGAGTCTATATTTTCATAGTCTTTAGGTTCCCATTTTAAATTCACATCTGTCCAAGTCTTAAAATTTCAATTTAAAAATTAAAAGCCTAAAAACCAAAAACTAAAAATATTAATTTTTATTAAAACCATTTCCAAGCCAACATAAATCAAAGCAGTTTGATGCATTTCAACCTTTTTATTTAAAATAATAAAAAGCCTTATAGCAAAAATAATATTCTCTTTATTCTATCTTAAATTGATCTTACCACATTTGCCAACTTTTTTAAATTTATATTCACAAACACGTCCAAAGTGTCGTTCCATAGTTTAACAGGTCTCACCGATTTAGAATAATTGGTAAACAATTTTTGAAACAAGTTGTATTCAGCTGAGTAAAAATCTATTTTAAATTTAAATTTAAATTTAAATTTTTTTTAAAAATAATTTTTTGTTTGTTTGTTTTTTTAAATACCATTTAAGCAATTAACTGAGTTTAATAAAAATGTGAAAATTTCAAACAAAACCAAAAAAATTTTTACTTTGATAAAAAATTTCATTTTGTTTTTATTTTTTTATTAATTTTAATGTTTTTAAAAATATTTTTCATATTTATTTATTGCAAGTTTTTGTTAATAATTTATAATAATTTATTTATGAATCATCATCATCATCTTCATTTTGTTAAGCTTCAGCAAAAATTTTTACCTAAAATGTTTAATTTAAAGTAGAAATTTGTAGCCTTAAAATTTGATAAAAAAAAAAAAAATAAAATCAAATCTAATTACATAAAATTTATTATATTATCTTTAAGTAAATTTACAAGGTTTAAAGCAATTATTTGAAATTAAGAAAAGAAAAGAAAAGAAAAAAAAACAAAAATAAAATAACAAACAAAGGTAAGATTTTTATTTCACCGAAAATTAAAAGTTGTCATGGATTCTTGAGACCTTAATTGCTAAAAATAAAAAAAGAAAAATCTTTAAGCAGTTTTTTTTACAAAATAAAATTAGCAAGTTCAATTAGAATTAATTAGAGTTATTTAATATTTATATTTAAATGCCTGCTGTTAGAAGAGTAAAGTCTAGTATTATAAATTTGGCATATTTCATTTTAATATTGATTATTTTATATCAAAAGCATGAAATCAATTATTTGAATATGACTTTGGTGGAAAAAGATTTAAACATGAATTACTTGAAGAAGTTAACTCTATTAAAACAAAAAGAAAGTAATAATAATTTAATTATAACCGAATGTAAATTGTACAATTTGAGTCATGTAATAATTCCATTTCATATAAAACAACTTGATCGAGTCATAAACAATATTAAAAAATGGTCCAAATACAAACCATGTTTTGAGCAAGATTATTACAATATTAAAATGCCTAAATTGATATTCTTTGTTGGCTATTTAAATGAGAGTTTGATAAAAAATTTGTACTATTCTTTAGCAGATTTGTTGCCTTATTTGAGATGCTTTTCGAATAGATACAATATTGATATAGTAAAATTTAAATTTAACAAACACAACGACAAACACATACTAGGCTCAAGATTAATGTTCGAACACATGCTTGCCAAGAAAAATAAACTATTCAAAAATTTGTCTTATATATTTTACATGGAGCCTGACTGTAGGCCTATTCGATCTGGTTGGCTCTATGCTCTGCAGCAAGACATTGGCTTTAATCAATTTTGGATCAAAGGTGCCATCTATAGTGGTCCTTTTGAATTCAAAATAAACAATTATTTACCTAATAAATATCACATTAATGGTAATGCTATTTACAACATTGCCAACAAAATGTTTTCAAATTTCTATTTCAATACTCTAAGACCTTATATTCGTAGACACAATGACAGTATTAATGCTTATGATACTGATTTTTCAGAGTTTTTATTTGACCAACAAAATTACAATTTTACTCGCAACATTTTACACAATTTTGTTTTAACTCAAACTATTTTAAATTTATGGATGCAAAATTATGATATTAACAAAATGAAAAAAATTTATCCAAATACTTTTCTTATACATGGTGGAAATCCGACAGGTTTTTAAAATAAAAAAATTAACTTTCTATTTTATTTTGTGAATGTAAATAAATATATGTTGTTGTTGTTTTTGTTGTTGTTTTATTTTCTTCTTCTCATTATTATTATTATTATTATTATTATTATTATTATTATTATTCTTTTTCTTCTTCTTCTTCTTCTAATTGTTGACCCAAATTTCAAATTATATTTGAAATTTAAGAAATTTATTTTTTATTTTAAATAAAAGTCTATCAAAAACTGTTTAAACTCGGTTATCTTAAACTAATTTCTTTTTTTATTTTTCATTTTTCATTTTATTTGTGTGAGCAACTTTAAAATAAAATCAAGATAATAAATATTAAAATTTTTATTTTATTTTTTAAATATGCCATTTTTTTTAAAAAAAAAATTTAATCTAAAAAACCTATTCAACAACAAAATTAAAACTACTCTTTATAATGGTTCATCATCATCAATAGTTTATTTTTTTTTTCAAAAAGAAAATAGGTGCAAACAAATTTGAGATTTATTACTACTACTACTACTACTACTACTACAAAACACAAATAGACAAATAAAAACATTTTTTTTTATTTTTTCAAAAAAAAAGCCAAAACAAAAATTTTAATCTAATCTCTATTTAAAAGTTTTTTTTTTTTTATTTCAAATATTTTCAATCTTGTTACAAAATGTGATTGTTTTAATTGATTCAATTAAATTTAAAAAAAAAAAAAAAACAGATTTTTTTTTAAATTTTATTTTAAAATTTAATAAATTTAATTAAATATTAAACATTTGTTTTGATCAAAATCATTATTATTATTATTATTATTATTATTATTATTTAACTAATGTATTGTTAAAACAAAACAACAACAACTGTGAACAAATATTTTAGATTATTTTAGATTTTTTAAGATTAAATATTGCTACAGTTTAGAAAATTAAATTCTAAAAGTAATAAATAGTATTTCAACAATTCATAAATTTTATCCAAATTGATTTTTTTTTTTAAAAAACAAATTAAATATAAAACGCAATTTGATTAAATTTTTAATTTTTGTTCTAATACGAATGAGACTTATTTGTTATATAACAATTATTATCAAGAGAACATAAAAATAAAAATTAAAATAATTCTTTTTATTTGTAGTGGTGAATGATTTTTCTATAATTAAATGAGTATAAAAATCATTCGAAATAATCCGATAAATTTAAAATAAAAAAAATTACAAATAAAAATCAGTTTAAATTTTGATTTATTTGAAATTTATCTATTTTTTTTTATTATTTTTTATTCAAAGGTTCGAGTCTTCTTTTTGTTGTTGTTGTTGTTGTTGGTTAAATTATATTAAAAGTATATTTATTGTTTTTTATTTTATTTTTGTTTCTCAAGGCTTATTTCTTTATATAGTATTGAAGTTAATTGTATTGGTTTTAGAATCAATTCAAATTTAGCTCAATTTCTGGATATTAAATAATTTAATTTATTTTTATTAGATATAGTATGTATGAATGTTTATAATTTTAGAAAATTTAAAAAATAAAAAAAAAATGTTCTAAAATAGCTTTAATTTAATAAGAAATAAATAAATTTAATCATAAATTTGCATCATCATCATCATCTTCATCATCTTTATCAAATAAAATAAAATTTTTTTTTTAACAAAGATTTGAACATTTACTTTTTTAATTTTAAAACCTGTTATTTATTTTAAATATAAAAAAGTAAAGAAAAGAAAGTTAATACTTTTACTTAAAAATGAATTATTTTTAGTTAATATTTAAAATAAAATAAAAAAAGAACAAGAATAAGAACAAGAACAAGAATAGAAGAATAGATTAAGTATGATAAGTTGAAATTTCTTTTGGTTTTTGTTGTAGTAGTAGTAGTAGTAGTAGTAGTAGTAGTAGTTGTATTTATTAGCAATAATCTTGTCTAAGGATTTAATAATAAAAAAAAATAAAAAAAAAAAATAGTTCAATTATAAAAAATATCAATTCAAATAATTATTAATAATAATAATTTTTTTTTTTTATTACCAATTTTTTACCATTTAGCAAATTTTGAAAAATTCAAAGCTAAAACCTTTACTAAAACCTATTCTATTAGATAAATAGAAATTAGAAAGGATTTAATTATTATTTTATTATAAGCAAAAGTGTTTTAATAACTAAATACAACAACTTAATCAACAACAAGATAATCAATTTCAAATTAAATACATACTGTATATTTTTTTCTATACTGTATGATTAATTATAGTATTTTGTAGATACAGTATAGCTGTTTAGATTATATATTAGAATAGAAATTTATCATATTATTTATTATATATAGTCATATAGATAACATAAGACATATGTACTTTAAAGTTAGTAAATAAAAGATTTTAATTAAAAAATAATTTTCAAGTTGAAGCGGAATTTAAAATTTTGCTTTTTTATTAAAGTTAAGTATCCGGATTTATTTGTTACATAATTTTTTAAGAGAAGAATTAGAAAAACTAAAACTAAAAGAACTAAAAGAAGAAGAAGAAGAAGGAAATAAAAGAAAAAAAAAAAGAGAGAAAAAAATAAATAATTAAAAGTATCATGCAATTTTTTAAAATCAATTTCATTCAACAAGAATAAATAAATAAATAAATAAATAAAAAAGAATCAATTATTATTTTGACATTTTACATTTTTATATTTTTATATTCAACTTCCTTTTATACTGTATATAAAATAATATAATGTATAAATATATTTTTGTATACTATAGTTTGTCTTTTATGGACCATAAGGAAAAAAATCTAATATTAAAATCAATTTACGTCAAATGAAAATATATTTCTAAATAAATAATTTATTATCCTAAAAATAATAATTATTTCTTTGTTGTTGTTTTTTTGTTGTTCTTGTTGTTCTTGTTGTTGTCGTTGTTGAAATAATAAATAATAATAATAATAAATAATAATAACAAGTAACGAAATGGTGCCTCAGCAATGTTGTTTCAAATTTATATTAATTTAAAAAGGTTAACTTGATTTAATAAAATGTAATTTGCTACTAAACAATAATCTAATCTAATCTAATCTAATATAATCTAATCTAGTTACGCTCTACTAAATACATAAACTCATTCATTCTTCTTCTTCTTCTTCTTCTTCTTCTTATTCTTCTTCTTTTTTATTTTTATTTTTATTTATTTCAAATTTAAATTTTATTTTTCTTAATTGTATAATTAATTAAATAATTAATAAATAAATCTATTAATTTAATTTAAAACTTAAAGCCTAAAGTATTTAATTATTAAAAAGCTTTTTTAAATTTTAAGATATCTTTAAGCTGATTTTATTTATTTCTATTAAGTTCGTTTCAATCATTTAAATAATAATATAAACTAGAATCATCATCATCATCATCATCATCATCATCATCTTTTTTAATATTTATCCAGGTTATTTAAACACCCTTAAGCTTGTAACTTAGTTTAGCTCAGTTTAGCTTTGTTTAGCTCTGTTTAGCTTAGCTAAGCTTAACTAGAACTGAGCTGCTCTTTGGAATCTCTATTTATTTATTTATTTATTTATTTATTTATTTATTAAATAATCCAAGTAAAATAAATAATAATAATAATAAAAATAAAAAAATCAATTTTTCATATCTATTTTTATTAAATAAATAAATGAATAAATCTAAAATTCAGTATTTATAAATAGTTAATAATAATAATAATAATAATAAATAAAACTTTGTGCTTATTTATTTTTAAAATTTAATAGAATTAAAAAATTCAATTTTAATTTTTATTTTATGAAATAATAATAATAATAAAAATCAAATAAATACTAGCTATTTAATTAAGAAAAAAAAAGCTAAAAACTAAAAACTAAAAACTAATCTTTATTAAAACAAGGTAAGAAAATAATTTTAATTTTATTTAAACAAACCTTAAATTAAATTTAAACATTTTATTTTATAAAGAAGATAAAAAAATAAAAAAATAAAAAATTTAAATTTGGAATTTTCTTTTTAGGATT
Source organism: Brachionus angularis (assembly GCA_021432725.1). Lineage (NCBI taxonomy): Eukaryota > Metazoa > Rotifera > Eurotatoria > Ploima > Brachionidae > Brachionus > Brachionus angularis. Next base: position 93,221 of record JAJVDD010000002.1, on the reverse strand, counting down.
TGTTTTATTTTTAATTAAAAAAAAAAACTATTTAATTTGAAATAAGATAAAAGTAACAAAATATATATATATATTTTATTTTATTATTATTATTTAAAATGCTTTTTTAGAAATATTTTTAAAAATAAAATTTTATTATTATTGTTTATTGTTTTAGTATACTTGATGATTACTTGGTAACAATAAAATATTCTACATTTTTTTTTTTTTATTTTTGTATAGAAAACATTGTTTCACAAAATCGTAAAGAATCTTTGGATTAAATTACGCAATCTTTAATATATATATATATATATATATAACTATTAGGATATGCATACTCAGGTTTTTAAGAGTAAATTACTATTAGTATAAATACCAAAATATCCATGGTTACATCATCATCATCATCATCATCATCATCTTCATCATCATCATCATCATTATTATAATAATAATTATAATCATAACATAAGATAAAGTTTAAGCTTTATATTCTTTTTTTTTTTTTCTTATTCTTTTTATTGTTCTTGTTGTTGTATTTTGTTGTTTTTCTAATTGACAAAAGCTTAGTAAATAATTAGCATTTTATCACATTTTTAAAGTTCAAATTTTAAACAAAAATTTTTCAATTTTCAATTTTCAATTTTTTTTTTTATTAATTAATCTAACTTGTTACAATAAATCCTATTTCAAAAGAGATTTATCTTTAACAACAACAACAACAACAACAAAAACAGAAAAAAAAATCAATTTTTTTTAATCACAAGATTAAAATTTAAATTTGACTTTTTATTTTTTTTTTTTTTTTTGTTGTGTTGTGTTGTGTTGATAGTAATAACAATAATTAGAAAATTTAATTTCCGATTTTCATTAAAATTTTAAAATGAATAATAATAATAATAATAATATCTTGTCATTTGTTTATTTCAACTTGTAATTTATTTATTTATTTATTTATTTCTACATTAGATTTAGATGTACAGTATATATATAGATATATATTATATATATATTCTTTATAGATTAAAAATAAATTTTTAATTCAAATGACGTTCTTGAAAATAAAATAAATTCAGTTTGTTCAAAACCTACGCATCATATTCTAGAAATAATTATTATTATTATTATTATTATTATTATTATTATTATTATTATTATTGGAAATAAATGATGCTGTTAGAAAATTTAAATGATAATAAATATTTTATTACTTTTTCTAATATTTTATTCTCAAATGCATTTCAAAATTATTATTTTCAAATATAAAATATAAAAACAAAAACAACAAAAAAACCAAAACAAAAACAAGCACAATTATAACATTATAATGTTTTAATAATTTTTGTCATATTTTTTTTTTATCTATTTTACTTAATTATAGCTATTATATAATTAGCTATAATTACATTTATAAACTATTCATTAATTAAAATGATAAAGATATGATTAAGCTTACAAGATAAAATTATCTAATTTAATATCTCTTTATTCTTTCTTTTCTTCTTACTTTCTTTTCTTTTCTTCTTACTTTGTTTCTTACTTTCATCTTATTTGTTTTTATTTTTAAAAACTTTAAATTTCAATAAATATCGAATTTCAATTTTAAAATAAAAATGTATATATAAATACAGTATATATACAGTATATATACAGGTGGTATAGAACAACAACAACAACAACAACAACAACAACAACAACAACAACACCAACATTAGATCATTTAATTTCAAATTTAAATATTTCATTTTATTATTATTACAGTATATTAGATCAATTTTTTTTTTAAGAAAATCAATAATAATCAGTAAGAGTTGTTTCACTTAATTATTAAATTATCTACGCCCAAATCTAATTCCATTTTATTTTCTATTATTTTCTAATATTTTTTCTATAATTTTTGACGCAAAATAAAAAATAGATTTTAACTTTAATTTTAAATTTCAAAATGTTTCAATTTATCAAACAATATGTTTAGCTTAGTAGTATATAGAATTTTGTTATTTAAAAACAAATCAACAAAAATCAATCAAATTAAAATATTTTAATTTTTATAAAATAATAATAATTAAAAATCAGGTAAGAAATATTTAAGAAAAAATATTTCAAGTTAAATTTGAAATTATATAAAAAAATGTAAAATACCTAGATTCAAAATGAGCGATGAACAATTTTATTATTATTATTATTATTATTATTATTAATCTAATTATATTTATTATATTTATTATTATTAATATAATAAAAATCTCAATTTCTCAAATTTTTAGGTTTCAAGAACATAATTGATTTTTTTTTTATTTTTATTTTTGTTTAAAATAAAAAAAAAAAAGTAAAAATAAATTATGATTATATAATATATAATATATATAATATAGAATATATATAATATATAATATAATATAGAATATATATATATATGTAACATTATAATTTTAATAATAAAAGTAAGAAAGAAACAAATATAAACGTCAAATAAATAAATAAAATTTATTTGAAATTAAAACTAGCTGAATTGACTTGAAAAGTGAAAAAAATATTTTATCTAAGAAGAAAAAAAACAAAAAAAAAAAAAGACATATTTGAAATATTTTTATTTTTTTGTTAAAAATAAACTTTGAATTAAAAGATAAGAGAGAAATAAGAGAGAGAAAGAGAAAAATGTTTTGTATTATTTTATTGTTTTGCTCAACAATCAATAATGTTCAAGATTTCATTTCATTTCATTTCAATTCAATTAAATTAAATTCAACTCTTTTTATTTTTATTTTTTAAAGCTTATTAAATAAATTTAGGCTAAAAATAAATTTAATACTTTTTTTAATTTTATTTTATTTTTTTTATATTTTTATGCTTAATTCAGTCGTTAAGGGTTAAACATGCGCTTAAAACAAAATAAATTCTAAATTTTTTTTTCTTTTTTTTCTTTTATTTTTTCTTTTATTTCTAAATGCAAATGTAAATATAAAATTTCAACATAAATTATGTCATGTTAAGAAAACTTAAATTTCTATTTCTTTTTCTTTTTCTTTTTAGTTTCTATTCTTTTCTTATTATTATTATTAATAATAATTTTAATTTTAATTTTAATTTTATAAAAAATTTCAGACATTTTAATATATAGAAATTTTTATTATTGCGAAATTTTTTAAATTTACATTTCTCATTTGGATTTTTATTTATTTATTTGAATTTAAAATTAAATAATTTTTTAGAAATAAAATAAAATAAAATTAATTAAAATAAAATAAAATGAGCAAATTAAATGAAGAAGAAGATTTTAGTAGTATAGAATCAGAATCAAATTGTGGTGTGCTCAATTGGCAACAAGTGAAAAAATTAGATTCTCTATTAAATCAGACTATACCAATACACAGCAGAATAAATTACTTGCCAACATTGAATGTTAAATTAAAAGATTTTATTCGCATATTAAACAAATCGTTGCTAAATAGAAACATTCGTTTAAAAGATATTCGCATAAATGGTGGTGTAGCTAGTTACATATTGGCCAAAGATGATACATATCAGTATTCAGATATTGATATTATATTCACTTGTGATTTATTACAATTAAACAATCAACAGCAACAGCAACAGCAACATCAACAAGATGAACAACAACAACAACAACAACAAATACAGCAACAAATACAACAAACACAAACAACAAGTGTTGAACAATGTTTTACAAATTGTTGTGATATTATAAAAGACACTGTGTTTGATTGTTTAAGTGAATACATGTCGGATAAATATTTTAATATTAAAGATGCATATGTTAAAAAAATGGTAAAAATTTATGAACCAAATAATAGCCAAATTGTTTCGTCTAGTCATACAACAATGATTGATCATCAAAATCAATCATCATCATCATCATCATCCTTATCATCAACAGCAAATGAATCATTTGAATCATCACAATCAGTTTCACGTTGGTCTTTAATCTCATTGTTTAATAATCAAGGACAAAATGTAGAACTTAAATTTGTTGACAAAATGAAGCGACAATTTCAGTTTTCGGTTGACGCATTTCAAATACATTTAGACTCGTTGTTGAAATACTACGATTGTCAGGATAGTTTAGTTTTAAACTCGACTAGTGACTCGATCAATTTATTCCAAATGAACGAAAACATATTCCCGAGTGTGAAAGCCGAATCATTGTACGGCAATTTTAAAGAAGCTATAGAACATTTAGATCTTAAATTGATAGCAACAAAACGACCCGAAGAGATTCGTGGCGGTGGTTTATTGAAATATTGTAATTTACTTATACGCGGCTATAAGCCTGTGTGTGATTCGAATAAAATGAATTCATTGGAAAAATACATGTGTTCTAGATTTTTTATTGATTTTAGTGATATTAAAGAACAAGAGCACAAATTAAATTCTTATTTAGATTCTCATTTTCAAAATGATTCCAAAATGTGTATTTTATATTTGAACAAGCTTTATCAAGTGGTCAATGCGAGCACTGTTTGTCTTATGGGTCATGAACGCAAACAAACACTAAATCTAATTGAACATTTAGCCACACATTTTAATAATAATCTCAATTTTAGTATTATCACTAATAATAATACAAATAATAATACAAATACTGATATTTTATCATTAAGCTCAGTTAATAATAAAGTTAATTTTTATTTAGACGATTCATCATCGTCTTCGTCTTCGTCGTCGTCGTCGTCGTCGTCGTCTAATGACAAAACATTTAGTTCAAGTAGTTCTGAAGTTGATCAAAATGATTTTACACAAAATCAAAAATACAAAAATTCACATAAAAAATATTCCAATAATAATAATTTTAATAAATATTCTAATAAATCTTTTAACAGCAATAATAATAATCAAAATCAAAATTACAGAAATAGAAATAACAATAAAAAGTATTTTCAAAACAATCATAATCAATATCAACATCAACATCAACATCATCATCATCATAATAATTTTCATCATAATCAACAACGACAACAACAACAACAACAACAACAAGCTGAATATTACAATTATTATTATTATGGTTATATTGAAAATCAACAAATACAATTTAACAATAATCAAATTAAAGAAGATTTTATTAATGAAGAAGAACTAAATAATACACCGGTTGACTTGTCCTCATCTTCTTCACTTACAATCTCATCTACATCAACATCACCATCACCATCACCTTCACCTTCTTTAAGCTTAGTCAAAAGCACTGAACAAATTATTTGTTCAGCTTCTGAATCTTCTTTGTCTTCGTCTGCATCAACATCGTCTTCATCTTCTATTGTACCATCACCGTCTCCATCTCCATCGCCTTCTCTTATCGACGATACGACGATAGACAAATCTAAACCGGATCTTATTAAAACAACAACACAAGACACTGAACCACAACAACAAGCACAACAGCAGCAACAACAACAGCAACAACAGTTAATTAAAAGCAATTCAAGTGTAAATATTAATAATAATAGTAATAATTCTAGAATTTTTTATTGTAAATTACCAGCCTCGTCAACTACTAGTCCTTATATTGAAGTATTCGAAAATTGCTTTTGTCCGCCAGTATTACCAATTATTTACGATCCGGTTTATATAAATCAGCAAAATCAATTTTATCAACAAACTAATTCTATTATAACTCGTATTTTACCGAATAGTTATAATTGACAAAATTGATTGAAAAATTTCAATTTTACAAACCACAAACCAAAAAAAAAACATTTAAAAAAAAAAAACAATTATTATCATTTTTTAACTTCTTATGTATTTTTATTAGTTATTATTTTATTTTATCTTTTTTTCTACTTATAAATTAATAATATTAATAAAATAATGACACAGAAATGCATTATTTTCAGATATATAACACAAAAAGGGTATATTGTTGAACATTTATTAAAATTGATTTGTTTTTATCAGAGTTGGAAAATTTATTATATTATTTTTTATCAAAATCGAGTAAACATAAAAACAAACTAACAAACAAACAAACAAAAAATTCAATCAATTAATCATCATAATTGGAGTTTATTATCATTATCAATAAAAATATCAAAAAAGAAAAATGATTCCATGAAAAACAAGAAAAAAAATGTTTATTTTTTTCAAATTTATTTTTCAAATTTTACTTTATATCGGAAAATTCCGTATTTAATTGTAAAACGGTGTTTTATTATTTTAATTTTAATTATTTTTTTTTTAAATCTATTTCAACATTGGAAACACAAACATTTCAAAAATTTAAATTATGAAAACAAAAAATTTTAATTTGATGTGTTTTTAAAATATTTAATATTTAATCAAAAATGATTTTAAAATTTGAATTGATCATTTAGAAAACAAAACAAAAAAAAGCTTAATAAATATAATATTGTTATAATATAACAAAGAATAACAAAATTTTAGAAAATTAGAAATTTATATTTTTTATTTTCATATGATACTTAGACTTCATTCATTATCATCATCATCATCAACATTTTTCAAGTGTTTGAAGATTTTTTATTTTTTTTTTTTTTATTTTTTCTTGCAATAATTACAAAGATTTTGAAATTTTTTTTTTTTTTTAAATGATTGATTATTAATTTTAATTGAATCATTTTTTTTTTCAAAAAAAAAAAAAATTTATTAAAAATTTCAAAAAATGATGTTGTATTTATATTTATATATATATTTTTTTTTAAACACAAAAAAAAAAGTAGAAACAAAACAAGCAAAAAGATAAAAAAATTTTTATTATTAAAAAAAAGTATTTAGTTTTATCTTTTTTCCATTTTTTAATTGTAAATATAAATATTAAAAAAAAAAAACAAAAACAAAAAACAAAAGTGATTTTTTTTAGAATTTTATATAAGTATATAAATATTATATATATTTTTAAAAAGTTTTTTTCTTTTTTTTTTTTAAATTTCAACATAAAAAAAAAAAAACTTTAAAAGATTGAAATTTTAATTGATTTTTAAATTGATTTTAATTAATTAAAATTAAGCAAAAAAAAAAAAACTAATAAAATTTTTTAAAACTTTATAATCTTTTCTTCTTTTTTTTTTTAATTCTAAAAATAATTATAACAATAATAAAGTCTCAAGTGGTTTTCATGACTTTTAAATAATGTTATTATTAGACAAAGTCGTAGCCCACGTTTTTTATATTTAATATCATTTTTAATTTTTTTAAATTCTTCTCATCAAGGAATTTGCAACATTTTGAAATAAAAATGTCATAGGAAGCTTTCACGTGTCTATAGTCATATGTAATTAAAGTTTATTTGATATTCAAGATGAAGATGAAGATGAAATTAAAAAATAGATTTTTTTTTCTAATCAAAATAAAATTTATTTGATTATAATCACAAAAAAAATAAGTATATAAAATAAAATAAGAAAAAAAACTAAACAAAATTATAAAAAAATTTTATTGAATATTTTACATTGAATAATATAATCATTTTTGATCACATAAATTAATCTTTGTAAATTATATCGTAGTGTCCAGGCCTGTATAAAATGAATATATTTGGTTGTGAGTCTTCAGGAAAGTTGTGTGGTGTTGCTGTTTCTTGATCAGTTCGATCCAAATATATTATTCCAACTGGAATATTTAATGCATTTGTAAGAGCTATAATATGAATATGATCGCTTTCGCGGTACATTGGTTCTACTTCATGACTACAAAATTCTTTCATAGTTGGATATGTTTCTATAAATGCCAAATAAAAATCAGAGTTTTTTTGCAAATAACAAGAAACTATTAATCTTTTATTAAATTATTTATAAGTTAGAAAAACTAATAAATTTAATTTAACTTGAATTTAACTTTTTACCTAAGAAATACTACAATGTAATCTGATGCACCGGAATCATTGAATATTTGAATCAATTGATTTATGTCTTGTTTTTCACTTATTTTTTCTAATTCTTCTATAAACTTTTAATATAAAATAATTCAATAAAAATTTAATAATAAAATATTTTTATTCTAAATATGTTTACCACATCTAGAAAATCTTCTATGGTAAATGAGTTGTATCCAAATGTTGTCAAATCAGCAGCAAATTGTTTGGCTAATTCTTTAAGTTTTAGAACTTGATCTCTTTTTCCCATTAAACTTTCAAAATATCTAAATCCAAAAGCTCTAAAAAAACAATTTCCATCTCCTCTTGTTTTACGTATGTACTTGAATCTTTTAGACAATTCCTTTAAATTTTTTTATTTAATATTATAATTTAAAATTAATTTGAAAAATAAAATATTTATTTATTTTTAAAAATTGATGTTTACATTTATTTTTGATCTATAAACAATGTCTTCAGGTAAATATTCATCTATAATATTTTTTATTTCAATTTTATCACCTACCAAAGCTTGTTCTCTAGCTATCTATTGTTGTTGTTGTTATTATTATTGTTTTATTATTTAATAATAAAATATATTAAAATTTTTATAATAATCAATAAAAATAAAACTAATACTTCTTTTTCTATTTCTTGTTCTTGAGCAGTTATTTTTTCATCTATTATTTCATCTTTAATATTTAAAATAATGAATGAATGATTCTATTTTATTTACAATTTTAAATATTCTCCTAATTATTTACCTTCGTAATAATTTGTAGTCATTTTTATCTTTTGTTTTCTATTCAACTCAAAGTTTAAAAATTTTTATTAAATATAAATATATTTAAATAATAAACGAATAGCTAAATCCGTTCTAGGTATCATCATGAACAGATAATAATAAATAAACAAAAAAATTATTTTTTATTTGATTTTTAAAAATTTTATTCAAATTTAACAAATATTGAAATAATAAATAATTTTAGTTATTTTAGTTATTAAAACGAACCAAGTTTTTGTTTCTCTTTTTTTTTTTAATTGAATTTATTTTTTAATATATTTATTATTTTTTAAAACTAGGCTAAACGAAGTTGGAACAAAAAATTTGATCTATGGAATATAAAACGAATAATTTTATTTAGTTTATTATTATTTTTGTTTTTGTTCATTTTTGTCCAATGAATCGGTGTGATAGAGTTGAATAAAAGTGAATAAGAAAACAGCAATCATCATTGAAAATGCGCTTGCATAATATGGAAAAGCAGCAGGTATGAAACGCTCGTATTCGGTGTGTTGTAAAGGTCTAACCGAAACTTGTGTTGAAGAGAACAAATGTGTATAACCAACTCGATTGTAATCGACAACAAATTTAAATATTCCATAGACATCTGGTAGTTGAAATTTGCTATTAAAATTGCCATTATTATTGCTCAATGTGGTTCTAACAAAAGGATCCAATCGAACAAATTCTAATTGAACATCTTTATTTTGGAATGGAACCCATTTACCATTAACAACTTCTTCTATTTTAATTGAATAAACCTTAAAATTAAATAATTTATTTATTTAAATATTATTTATTTGTTTCTTATTGATTAGATTTTAATTACAATATCTTGTTTAATTGTATAAGCATTTGGTGATTGTGATTCGCCAACTTTATGATGTTTTACTTGAGCTACTCTTAAAACACCTTTTTCTTTAAATACCCATTGAGTCAATGCCAAGCTGAGCTCTTCGTTTCCACTTTTATCAAATCGTTTGCTATTAGCAGCTGATTTTTGTACTGATGATTCGAAAAAATCATTTGAGAAAAAATCCAATGAACCGACAAAAACAACTCTAGCATTGTTTCTAGCTTGTAGACCAGATATTAATAAAGTGCTTTTGCCTACTGAATGTGGATAATCGACTATTTTATCATCTGGTTTATAAGTGTATGATTGAGACGAACCAGTCAAAATATCCAATAATAATGGATTTTCAGGATCAGAAGTAATTCCAACACCTCTATACAATATTGGAGCACCTGATCTAGCATTGCCAACAATTAATTTATTGTTTATTAAATTATCTGAATCACTAACTATTAAAGTATTACGACCATCGTCGCTTACATCTGAATTAAAACGATCAATTACAAATGTACCTTCATCACTAAATTCAACACCACATTCAGCACCTATTTCTTTAATTGGTTCAGCTTTAGTAAGTAAAAAAATTAAATTAATACTTTAAATTATTAAGAAAATAATTTTTTACAAATTTGAGAATTAGCAGCTACTAGAACATTACCACCAGCATCAATAAAATCAATTACTGATTTTGTTGTTATATTACCACCAAATTCTGTTTTTTAAAATTTTAATAATAGTTATATTTTATTTAAAATTGAATATATATATATATATATAAAATCTACCAGCAACATTTGGACAAAATAGAACCAAATGATCATATAAATATTCATTGTATTTGGTCAAAGCAAGATCAGAATCATCAGCAGTTTTGTATGTTAATTGAAAACCACGATCTTTAAGTGATCTAAAAAATGCTGAATGTGTTTCTCTAATACTGTAGTTATCAAGTAAAACTAGTAGACGTTTTCCTTGACCATCAGCAACTATACCACTTGTATTAATTAAATTCAATAGCTGAACCAGTACGGAACACAATAGTAAAAATTTTTTAAACATTTTAAAATAATAAAGTTTTTTATTATTATTATATTTCTTATTTTGTTAATTTTCAATTTTGTTTCAAAATTATAAAAAAATTAAACCGTGGCAGTTATATTTTTTCTAATTTATATGTATAAATACTTTGAATATTTGTCAGTTATGGTAAATAGAGACTGTTTGTGAAACGTATATATACAGTATATATAAATATAAATGCATTTATATTAATTTCAACTTGAAACTATATATAAAATTCATATAAAATAAAAATATGCAAAAAATTGAATTTTTTTTTTCTTAAAATTCTTATGATTTTGTCTTTAATAAGAATAAATTGTCGTAAAGTAAATATTTTAAGCTCGACTTTAACGACAAGTCTTTATCTAATTAATTAATAAACTCTGTATTGACTGATTGTTCATACAATATAATCAAATATAATTAAAAGTAAAAATAACAAATACAATTTTAATACTTTATGACATATGAAATTTTCATGTGCGTTTTACCTATTATTTATTACAAAGAGCTTTAATCTAAATGACTCTTATTTAAATGAGCTTCAAAACTAATATACAACAATAATACTTTTTGGAATGTTACAAAAATATTACAAAACAAGTTTGAAATTAAATAAAGATTTTATATAAAGATTAAATAAACTAAATATCCAATTTGTCAAATTTGTTCTAAGGTTTTTTGTTAAATTTAAAAGTTAAAGCTTCCAAAGGTTTAGGTTAGATTTTAATCACATGTAACTAACCTAAGAATATTATTGTTTTTTTTTCTATGGATTTACATGTCTATATAATATTTTCAAAACATGTTGCTTTTTGAACAAATTTGTGCTTATTCATAACACTTTATAAAATTAATCAATTAACTTAATATTAAAAATTGAATTTAAACAAATGAAGACAAAGAGTTTTAAAAAGCAAGTTTCAGCTATTTGGATAATTATTGCCACGCATTGGTTTTAGAGTTAATTGAATTGAAAAAACTCCAATTCAACTTTAAGAACAATTTGACATCAACAATCTTACATATTTTAATTTTTGTTTTTTATTTATGGTTTTATATATTATTTTACCTTTAAATTATTTTAGATTACATAAGAAATCTATTAAACTCAAATAGTTTATTATGATTAAATTTTAAAGTGTTTTTTTTTTTAAATTTATATATTAAGTATATTTAAGCTTGAAGGTATATTACTATGGAATATAACTGTAAAAGTAATTTATTTAAACTGGTTTTAAAAATGAATAAAATTATAATTCACATTTTTCGAAATTTTTTCTAATTTTTTTTTTTTTTTAATTTAAAAATCAATAAAATTTTTATTCAAAATAACTTGTTATTAATTTTATCAAAAAAAAATAAAATATGGAATTTAAATTTAAATATTTTTTATATTTTTTACTCGTTTATACTTCATTAATTGTAATTTATATTGATAAATTTGATATATCAGCAATTAAAAAATATTTAATTTCTAGTTCTAGTTTTGATAAACAAAATGAAATTCTAACAATAATAAATTATACAAAATTATATTCTACTGAGAATTATTATTTTGTCATAAATGGAATTGTAACCCAATATTCAACTTATATTACAATACAAAACGATTCTAGATTAAATGTAGAAACTTTATTTTTAATAGACAACAATAATAGAACACAAATAGAAAATTTTGTTTTGTATTCATTTAAAATAAATGATAGAATAATATTAGTAAATAATACAATATTAGGTTCTATATATGTTATGAGAACAGATTATGGTACTAATTACATATGGAGGTTAACAACAACTTTAGAAAAAGAAATACATTTGAATAAATATGATGAAATAAAAGCAGCTGTAATTGATATACGAGATTATGCTAAATTTGAACAAGACAAATATGATATTGTATTCAAAATACCAAATTATATAGAAAAATCAGCAAATAAAAAACCAGCAGTGGTTCATTGTGTTCACATGGTAAATCGTTTAGATGATGGAAAATTTAAAAAATTAAAAAATTGGCTTAAAATACAAAAACAACTTGGTTACGACAAAATAAGACTTTATTTTCATAATACAAAACAACAAATATTCAATGAAATTGAAAATGAATTTAAAAATTTTACCGAAATAATTGATTATAAAACGGATTTTGAAAGTATTTGTAAAGAGCATATAGACAAATATACAAATCAGACAAATAGTACCAAATTGGAAAAATACACCAACTATTGTAAAAGATCATTGAAAATATTTTTTAGTTTTAATAATGAATTGTTAAAGATATTAAGCGAAATGTTAAATACAAATGATTGCTTTTTGTATCACAGACAACAATATGAATATTTAACAAATTATGATTTCGATGAGTTTATATTACCAAGAGCTTTTAATACAAATTATATTGAATTTTATAATTATACTTTAAATACTAGAAATTGTTCGGAAAATACAATAATAAAATTAAATAATAGTCAAGAATATAACATTTACAAATATGCTAAAAATTTGCAAAATACTTATGGTAATAATGCAGCTTACTTTTATTTTCACAATGTAGTGCATATTCATAATCCTGAGAGAATAATAAATGCTATTATTAATCTAAATGGTTCAATTATTGTCAATCAAAAGGTTTCATATGAAAAAAAAAATTTTTTTAAACTAAATTTTCATATAAAAAATAAAAATGATTACAATTATATTGAAAGTATAAAATCAAATTTGAATTCTATTTATTGTATAAAACAATCAATGAATAAATACAATCAATTGGATAATTTATATAAAAATCCATTTGCATGTTTGGTAGACAATAGACTTGGTAAATCAATATTTAATACTGAAAATATAGAAAATTTAAGTCAACACAATTCAAACGAAATAAGAAATAACACAATCGAAATTCAAATACCAACTTATCGAAATTATGTAAGTCATTTTAGAAGTCAAGAATTATCCATTTCCAAAGAACATTCCATTTATGGTTTTTTTGTCGATATTGAAAATTTTCATTTTTTATACAATCTTTTTATCAATTAAATTTAAGAATATTTTCAACATACTCAAGAAAAAATTAATCATGAATTTTTATTAATTTGAATAAAAAAAGTAAAAGTTCCTAAAGTAATTAATATTTAAAAATGTTGTTAATTTTAATCAATTAATCAATCAATTAAATTAGTTTAAATAAAGTATATTATAAATTAATTAATTAATTAATTTTTTTATTAAATTTAATTTTATTTTTTGAAAAATAATTTAAAATAATTTTATAAATATTTTTTAAAAAATTTACAATTATAAAATTTATAAATTGTATTTACAATTTGAAAAAAAAACATTAAAAAGCAAAAAATAAGCAAAATTAAAAAAAAAAATTTTAAAATTCAATTTTTTGTTATCTTTCGGTGTTTAGTAAATCTAGAATTTAAAAATTAATAAAAAAAAATTGTTTAAAATAAAACTAATCTAATAATTTGCTTCATCGTCATTTTCATCATCGAAATTGTTATCTTCATAATTTAACATATCACTATTTCCATTGCAATTAAACTTTTCATCTTTACGAATTTTAGATCTTCTATTTTTGAACCAAACTTGAATTCTAGATTCTGGTATACCAATTCTAGCAGCTAAATCTTCCCTACAATAAATATCTGGATATCTTGTTGATTGAAATAGTTTTTCCAATTCATTTAATTGAAATTTTGTAAATTGAGTTCTTTGACGTCTTTTGCGTCTTTGACATGCTTCAATAGACATTTGAGAAGGTGTAATAAAGCATTTTGGTTTTTCTGAATTTACATGATTTGTATAAGAATTTGTAGAAGAAGAATTATTATTATTATTTGAATTATTGTATTTGTTTTTATTTATATTCGAACTATTTGGTGTTGTATGATGAATATAGGAATTTTTATTTTGACTTGATGAACAAGTTGAATTAGAAGATGATGATGAAGAAGAAGAAGAAGTAGAAAGAGTTGAATTAGACGAAAGTGAAGAAGAAGAAGAAGGTGTTATAACTACTTTTGATTCAACAATTGAATTAGATAATGGTGTTGTAGTTAAATAAGGACTATTCAAATAAAAAGAATTATCCGCATTATGATTATTAGAAGTACTAGTAGTAGAAGAAGAAACAAAATTTAAAAAGTTTGAATGATGATTTTGTTGTGAATCATGAAAATGATAAGGATTATAAGTATGATGTGGTTGAAAATAATAATTTTGATATTGACTAATTGGTGATGCTAAAAATTGATGAAATTGATGATTATTTGCATTTGCAAGACGCGATACATAATCATTGTCGTTCGTTGAAGATACAGAAGAAGAGCATGATGATACTATTGAAGAAGTAGATGAATTAGTTGGTGTTGATAATGGTGGTGTAAGAGAAGAAGAAGAAGAAGAAGTAGAAGAATTTTGCTTTTGCTGTGAATTGTTTAATTTTGGAGAAGATGTAGCAGTATACAAATTTTCATGAGATTCAATCGAGTCTGGATTAAAGTATAAAGACGAAGCTGCTGCAGCTGCATAAGCTACTGCCGGGTTATAATTATTTGCATAAAACGAATTGCCTGAATTGTAAGCTAAACTTGCTTGATTTGCTTCATAAAATGATTCCATTTTTTTCTATTAAATAAACAATTAATTATTTTTTTAAAATTAATTAATTATATAATCAATTTGAAATTTTTCTTATTTTATTATGTAATTTTTATTATTTATATTTATTTTTTTATTTTTTTTTAAAATATTTAATTTGTAGTGTTCTTAATTTGGTTTCGAGAAAACTATATTTATAGCTAAAAAAAAAAACTAAAACCAACACAACAGCAAATTCGAATATCAATTAATTGGAACCAACTCTTAATTTTATTTTTTTCCTAAATTGATAAAAAAATGTTTGGAATTGACCAATCGAATTTGTCGAGCTGTTCAATAGAAATTTTTTATCACATTAACTATTTGGTATCATTAACAAACAAAATCAATAGTCCCAACAAAAAGAATAAGAAACAAAAAAAAAAAAACTACTCTGATTATTATTATTATTGTTATTATTCTAGTTAGTCAAATTTTTGGTTTTTAAAAATTGTTAACACATAAATTCTTCTACTCAATTAATTAATGTGCTAATAAATCCGATTATTGACAATTTCTAAATTAACAACTATAATCTCTCAATTATCAAAAGGATTTTACCAATTCAAAAAAAAATAAAATATTGAAATTTAAACAAAAAAAAAAATAAAGCTCAAACAGTTGGTGGCTTATTTTGTGTTGTATTCTTTATCTTGTACATTTTATATTAGAAAAACTTTACCGATATTTCTAACAAATTTCCTAACAAAATTTGCTTGCGGACATAAAGTTTTTAATAACCCGAAATTAAATTCGGATTAAAAAAAAATAAAATAATAAAATTTAACTATTTGAGCTTATCTTTTTATTCTGTTTGTTTTTAAAAATAAAAGTATTAACTCACATTTAATTCTATACAATCTGTATCATCATCGTCATCATCACTTAACGAATGTGGTTGGAATAGTTTTTTCTTCTTTTTAGCTTCGGGCTTTTCATTTTCATTTTTACAATTTGTTTCTTGTTTTTTATTTTCCACTTCTTCTCTATTCTGTTGTTGTTGTTGTTGATGATGTTGCTGTTGATGTTGTTGACGACGAACTGAATTCAAATAGAACGAATTTAAGAGTAATAAAGACTTTAAAGAAGATATTGACATAATAATAATAATAATAATAAAAATAAATTGATTTTTTAAAATTTATTTTAGAAATTAGATTTTTTTTTATTTATTTTATTTTACAAATATAGGTAAGAAAAAAAAATTTATTTTATTAAGTTATGTGTCAATTTTATTATTTTTTATTATCTATTTAATTGTTAATAGATAACAAAATTGCAATTTTTATTTTTTTTTTATTTCTAATTAGGGATTTATTAAAATAAAATGATTTTTACATTTTGAATAAATCTTAAGATTAATAATCAACAAGAAATAAGAAACACAAAAAAGAGTTGAATGAATGAAAAGACAATTACGAATTGAATTGAATTGAATTGTAGTAAATTTGTCGAATGTTTTATTATTACCTAAAAGGATAATAATAATTTTTTTTTTTTATATTCATTAAGATTAATTTATTAAAATGAATATATAACACTTCTAAATACTTTTAAATTATCAGAATCAAAGATTTAAGATCAAAATCAAATAATGTTTAAGACTAAAATATATCTTTTAATTCTTTATTTTATACAGTATTTAATGTATATTAAAAAAGAATTTATTAAGTATTCAAGTATCCAAAAAGTAAAAAAGAAAAAAAAATCTTTGGGTCTTCTTCGTTTAGTTTTTTAATATTATCTTGAAATAATATTAAGAAAACTCTTATATCAAATAAATTTGATAATTGTCAAAGAAGTTACTTTTATTCAAAAAAAAAAAAAAATTAAAATTAAAGTATTTGAATTTTAGAAAAGAAAATTTATTAACATAAATCAAAATAAATATTTACATTCTTTTTTTTTTTTTGTTGTTAAAATAGTATTAGAGATATTTTTATAGTCGTGTTCGTTTAGATTTATAAATATATTCATATTCGTGTGATTAAGAATAAAACTAATAAATTACAATTTTGAGTTCACTACAAACGAACGAACCAATTCAAATTTACAATTGAATTCATTCATTGAGAATATTAAAATAAATTAAAATAAAAAAAGAAGAAAAAAATACAACAATTTTTGTGCTATTTATTATTTATTATTTTAAGAAAAACATTTTTTCATATTCATAAATTAAATTTTCTATTTAAATTTATATATTAATATAATATATATAATAATTTAGAAATATATTTAGAAATTTCATATTTCAAAAGAAGAATAAAAAATCTTGTTTTTAAAATTCTTAATAATATTTAAATTAAATTAATCATTTACTAAGAAACTTAATTAAATAACTTTAAAAATTAAATTAAAATGGCAAGTAATAATTATGTTGGTTTTCCGCCATTGCCAAATCAAGATGCTTCTAAAACACAAAAAGAATTTAAAACACCAAATGCAAGTAAATTTCAATTCAATATTTACAATCATCAATAAATAAATAATAATAATAATACAATTAATATTAATTTTTAATATTATTAAGTGATAAATCAATATTCAGATGATAATTTTGTACATATAAGTTTAATCATACCAGGTCTAAGAGTTAAACGTCAATTGAATTTAAGTAAAGCACCTAAAAATGGAAGAGTTTTAGAAATAGAATACAAAAAACAGTAAATATATTAAAAATCAAACTAGCAAATATATTAAAATATTTCTAATATTTATAATAATTAATTCAATTTTTTTTCAAAGTTCTGTAATGATTAAATTTGTACTAAACGAAGGTAGATTAGATGAAGTTTTATTTAAATATGAAAATGATGAACCATTCAATGGTCAAATAGAAGAAGCCAAAAGTTATATAAAGGTTAAACATTTTTATAGGCAGCCTTATAAATTTAAAATTTTGTTAAAAAAAAAAATTATTAATTTTAAAGTATGATGAGAATGCAATTGATTTGTATGTAAGAAAAGTAAATCAATGGAAACATAAATAGAAATTAAATATTATTTTTATTAAAATTGTAAAATTGTGCAAAAGTTTGTTTCTATTTAAAGTCAGTTAAATCTAAATCCAGTGATTTTATAACTAATTACTGATTATTGTCATCTATTAGGCTTTTTTTTTTTTTTACTTTTTTTTTAATCAAATTTTTTTTTAATTTAAAATTTTTAAGTTTTAATAAAAATTAGAAAATAAAAAATACCAAATAATTTTTGTTACTTCTTATTTTTCTAATACTTATATTTAAATGGCTTTTATTTATTTATTTTAGGTGATTTAAGCCACATTGGTAATATTAATTACACTATAAAAGATAGTAAAAAAAATAAAGATAAATTGTAAACATTAACTAAGTAACTGCTTTAAGAAAAAAGGATTTTACCAATTCAAAAAAAAGATTTAGATCATTATATAAGTAAAAATAGCTATTATTGTGTTCCATACCGGTTTTAATAGGATAAAAATAGAAATTAATTGTACCTAAAAGACCAAAATTAGACACTTAAAATTGAATTGGATCAGGCTTATATAGAAATATAGAATTTATACTCCATGCATTGTATAAAATGTATTTAATTTTCAGCATTCTTTAATTGTTTACAGAAGTAGGTAGTAAATTTTGTTTCATCATATTTGTTTTTATTGCAGAGGTGATTAAAAATTTTGTTGTATAACCTATTGCTATTATCTATTTCAAGAAGAAAATTTTGTGTTTGTAATAAATTTGCTTGATTGATTCTAAGTCAAGAGCTTTTACTTCTCCAATTAGAATATTTTATTTGCCTAATGTCAAATTCTTTTAGTTTTTTTTTCCGTTATCAAAATATTATCAAGACAAGATGATATCTAAAGATTGATTGAGCAAATTGTTTGTGATAAGAAGGCTCAGGATTCATTATTTTCGATTTGCACCTTTAGCTATACATCAAATAAATTTCTTCATCTTGTTATCCAGATATTCGTTAATATAACTCTGATTTCCAATCGGTAGAACCAGATATATTACACCTTTTTAATTAGGGATCAATTTGTTGTCCAGAAAGAAGTTGTGTTCATTTAAATTTCTTGAATTGTTAAAAGTAATAGCAGCACATTTTATAGCATTAAACTCTAGTTTTCATTCTTTGGCATATTGTTCACAATATTATAACTTTAAGTAACATATTTGCTTGTGTAGCTGTTGGAGATAGTATAACTATGGCTGTAAGCTGTTATTGATAATCACAATAAGCTGTTATTGATAAGTTACTATCAAATAGTTTAGCACCAATGTCTAAATCTATGCATTTTTTGCAATTATTTTAAAAGATCATACATGTAGTAATTAAACAGATATGATGAAAGAATGCCACCTTGTTTCACACCTTCATTTATTCCAAAAATTCTACTTATCTAATTGTCAAAGTTATTTGCAATTTTCGAAATAGTATATTATATGTATAATATACGCCATAATTTCTTGTCAAGAACTTAATTTGAAAAACAAACCGTCTCTCCCAAGCTTATCAAAAGCTTTGTTCGAGTCAAGACTAGTAAAATACATTTTTGAACCGCCATTGTTGTAATAGTTAATAACTTCGTTATCAATAAAGCAGGCAGTTGTACACGAGGTTTTTTTTTCTTATAACCAAATTGATTCTCATGAATCTGCTCAAGAAAGCTAATTTTATTAAGAAGAAGTAGCTCGAGGATATTGGACATTGTTTTGAAAAAAGCGAAATCCGTCTGGAATTAGATGGCCCATCCATTTTTCCTTTCTTCAGAATTGGTCTTGAACTACCGAAATATTGAATTTATCAGGTAATTATCCAACATGAGCCAAGTTAGAAATATTGCCAAGTTACTGCTTAATCAAAAAATATAAAATTCATTACAAACACCATCATAGCTAGCAGCATAATATTACTCGATTTTAATTTCTTTAAATAACACATTTATTATCATTAGAAGATAATAAATAATTATTTGTCTAGTTTATAATTTATTAGATGCAATTGATCTAAAAAAAAAAAAAACAAATCAATCGAATAATAAATATTTCAATTTCAAAGTCTGTTTAAACTAAATCCAGTAGTTTTATAATTGATTATTAGTTATTTTACTTTTTTTTCTTATTCTAGAGCAAATTTTTTTAAAATTAAAATTTTAAGCTTAAATTTAAAATAAAATTATAAATAATATATATGTTAGCCATTAGCCCAATTTTGACTAGCTTTATTAATATCTATTTTAATGGTTATTAAATTTACAATTTAATTAAAAAGAAAAATTTATTAAAAAAACTATTTTCTGTTTGTTTCAAGCGGGTATTTGTGCAACTCGATTTTTTGCTCAATACCAAAATTGGCTCGACATTCTCCTCTAGTAATTACATAAATGCCTTCTTCATCTCTTTTAAAACCTTTGCTATTTGTAAATATTTCAGACAAATCACCAAGATCAAATTTCATAAGCTCAACTCCGTCTTTTAACAATTTCATGCTAATTTTACCAGAAAAATATGTTTTAATTTCAAATCTGCCTGTGTACTGATGTTCTTGTACAACCAAATCAGCAGTAGTTTTTGTCATTCTTTGCACTTTAACATTACTATCAATTGACCATGCCAACTCTTCTTGTACATTTTTTGTAGTACCTTTTTCTAAACTATATTCATGGCTAAAACCAGCTCCAGCTTCGGCCACTATTCCTGGCAATTCTATTCCTAATGATATATCTGCTGAATGTTCAGTTACATATCCTTCACGAATTTCTATTTGACACGAGGATGTTGTTTTTCTTTCGGCTCTTAATTGATAATCTTGATCGTGATCTGTGTCATTTACAAATGTTGATCGAAATAAAACCGAAGATTTTGGTTTACGATTCAATTGATCATTGTCGTATCTTGGCTTTAAATGGCGAACTCTATTTTTAAAATTAATATTACAATTTAGATTTATTTATTATTTCAAACATTTTTTAATTTGGAAAATTAATATATTAAATTGTTGCAAAAATAATTGCGTATTTGTATAAATCAATTAAATCTAAAATTTCGCTTTTTTCAATTAAAATGAAATAATAGAAAACGAAATTATTTTTGCAACAATATAATACACTATTTAGCATATAAATAGCTTGAGAAATCTTAAATCTTGAGCTTTCTATTATTATTATTATTATCCTATTACTCAATTATTATTATAATTTAATAAATATTTACCTCAATTTTTTGTAATCTATTATTTTGCTTAATTCACTCCAACCATGTGCTTTGCCTAAATTTTTATAAAAATCTTTTTCTCTTTGTTTAAATATTCCATGAGCATATTCTTCAATTATTTCGTCTAAATAAACAATACTCATTTTTGATTTATTCTAAATTTTTTTTTAGAAAAAAAACAAATAAAAAATTATTTTAATTAAAATATTTTATTTTTATCTAGAAATTAATCTTTTAAATTTTTAAAAAAAAATTAAAAAAAAAACAAAACAAAATACAAAGAGAGAAGAGAGAGAGAGAGAGTGAGAGAAAGAGAAAGAGAAACTATGCTTGTTAATAATTGTGATTTTTTTTTTTATATTTTATAATAATTAAAACAAAATGATTAGAAAATTGTTTGATAGCTTCTGAAAATATTTACAATTCAAATTTTTTTAATTAAAACTAATCTAAAAATTTAACTAAATTTGTTATTATTTATTATAAAAACTAAAAAAAAAATACTAATTTTCTATTTCTATTTATTATTTAAAAAAAAAAAAAAAAATTATTAAATTATTAAATGTTTAACTACTAACTTCGCTTATCAACTCGTTTGTGTTAGTTTTTGCATTTTTAATCATATTTGGAACCAATTGATTAATAACACCATTGACTGGGGCAGACATTATTGTTTTGAAATTTTTCTAAATTTTTAAAAAATAAATAATATTTAAAGAACAAGTTTTTAGACTGTAGACTTATTTATAATCTAAACAAGGTCATAGCAAATAACAGGTGGTTAATTATTTAATATTTATTATTATTTAGAATGTCTGATAAAAATACCTACAAAGATTTTTATTTTATAAAAAAATTGAAATAATTTAATTAACAAAAAACAAGTTTTAATAGAACAAATTTCTACTACTAATAAAGTATTAATAGTATAAACAGTATTTGCAAGTAAAACACATTTCGGTCATTAAAAATTTTAATTAATTAATTAATTTTCTTTTTTTTGGTTTTGTTTTTGGATGGATTAAATAATTTTTATTTAGTTTTGTTTTTTGTATTTTGACATGTTTTATTAAATTTTATTATTATTTTTATATTCTAAACCTTAAAAGTCTTTTAGTTTTTAGTCAGTAAATAAAATGAAATGAACAAGGCTTCAATTCAAAATTCAAAAAGTCTCATAAAATACTTTCTAAACTAAACCAAACTAAAACTAAGCTTAACTAAACTAAACTAAACTTGAATAAAACAAAAACATCAACAAAAATGTATAAATGTATAATTAATTAAAATATTATTGTTATTTTATTGTTTGGAATTTATTTATTATTCTTTTTTTTTTTAGAAAATTTAGAACCAATTCAGTTAATCTTTTAATCATAAACCGGAAAAATAAACAATTTTTTAGAATTTAATTCCCAAATGAAATTCTACTTTTTTTATTTTTTTATTTTATTTTTTTAAATCAGTTATTCAAATGGAAATAATTTTTTAAAACCTTTAGAAAAATAAAATAAAAAAAAAAAAGACTGAAATCTAAAAGTGACCTTTATTTAAATCTTGAAATTATTTATTAATTAGTTTTTAATGAATTTTTAAATCTAATTTATAAATTATTTTTTTTTTGTTAAAATTTCCAAAATAAGAAATTCAAATAACCTAACTGAAAATAAAAATAAAAAAAAAAATATAAAAAAAAAAATCTTATATGTCAACCTGTTTCATTAAATATTTAAATCATCATTAAAAAAAAAAAAAAAAAAAGTAATAAAATTGAATTAAAAGATCTGCTAGAGAACATTTATTTTTGTTTAAGCTAATTTACAGTTAAATTGAATTTAAGAAAAAGCAATTGACACAGATTTAAAAATACACTTGAAAATGTTATCTTTGAGCTAAATAATGTAAAAAAATAAATAATAAATATTTTTTACTTTTAGTTTTATTTAAAAAAATAAAATAAAAAAAACAAATTTAGATTCCATCAATAAAATTGACCTTGTTTTCCGAATCAGAAAGGAATTTGTCCTATAACAACAAAGATAATGATGTTTTCTCTTTTAGAAAAAAAAAAAAACACCGAAAATTGTTTTATTGTAAATTTCAATTACAACTTTGTTCCGCTTAAATAAAAAATAAAAATATAAAGGTTTAAAATTAATTTTTTATTTGTAATTTTAGAATTAAAGTATTAAACTATTTCTATTCCAAATTTTAATTATATAGGTTTAAATACAAATACAATTGAAATATGATATTGAAATAAGTTTAAAGACTTTACTTTAGTTAGTAGAGAACTAGAGAACTCTTTAGGCTTAAGCTTTATAAACATTAATATTATTATTATTATTGTTATTATTATTTAGTTATCCTTGTTATATTCTTAAATAAAAAAAGAAAATTTCTAAATTAATATGAAATACTTGGTATGGTATATTGAAATTATATTATTATTATTATTATTATTATTATTATTATTATCAGAGAAATATCTTTCTATAATTAAGATAAATTAATTTTAGATAGTTAAATATTTGATTTTAATTATCAACTCGAAAAGCGATTTCAAATAAAATAAAATAAAATAGTTGTATATAATATAATATAACAAAACGCAATTAATTTTTCAACAACATTAACAAAAAGAGAAGAAAAATTTCATAAAATCACTTTTTGACTATCAAAAAAAAAATTTTTTAAATGTAAAA
Organism: Brachionus angularis; assembly: GCA_021432725.1. Lineage (NCBI taxonomy): Eukaryota > Metazoa > Rotifera > Eurotatoria > Ploima > Brachionidae > Brachionus > Brachionus angularis. The sequence goes on along the minus strand of JAJVDD010000002.1, from coordinate 69,148 downwards.
AAAAAAAAAAATTTATTAATAAAATTAATTTATCTTTATTAAAGCTCTGATAATAATAATAATAATAATAATAATAATAATAATAATAATAATAATAAAATTTCAATATACCAAAGCATATTATATTAATTTAGAAAATTCTCTGTTTTTGATTAGTTTATAGTTTTTTTTTGTTTTAAGATTTTATTTTTATTAGAAAGAGAGAGAGATAACTCATGAAAAGCTTTTTTTAATAAATAAAAATAACAATTCATGATAAAACTGAGAATTTTATTCCATTATTTATATTCTATTTGAATATGAATTACGAATATGATGATGATAATGATGATTATGATGATTATGATGATGATGATTAATCTAGAAAAAAAGCTGAGAAATACAATTGGAAAAATATTGAAAATATAAATTTTTCTAATAAAGTATAATAATAATGAAGCTTTATTTTTGTTCAAATATTAATAATAATAATATTAATAATAAAAATAATAATAAAAATGTTGAAATATATTGAAAACTTATTAAAAGTCAAGTATTATTAAATTTTAATTTGTTTTATTTAGCAATTAATTTGTTTAGAAGAAAATAGATAATTTATTTTGATAATAGAAATCCTTTTTATTTTTTATAAAAATTATAGATAAATTTATCTAAATTTTTTTAGGGAATAAACTGTCTCACAGAACATAAATAAATCAAATTTAGAATTATATTTTTTATTTTTTGTTATCTATCTATATTACTTTTTTATAAAAAATAGAAAAAAAAGAAAACATAAATGGAATTAAAATCGATAAAAAAAAAAAATTTGAAATGAACCTGACTTTGAGCTAAAAAAATTATTTACTATTTACTATCTTTTATTTATCTAATTTTAATTTATAGATAAATATCTTTTAGAAAATTTTATTATTATTATTTTTGTTTAAGCTTTAATAATTAATAAAACAAAACAAAACAAAACAAATTAATTTAAATTAAAAAAAAAATAAGTTTTTAATTTATTAATAATCTGAAATTTGAGTAGAACTTATTATTTTTTTTTTATTTCAAGATTTTTTATCGTTCAAAGAATTTTTGTTTTTTTCAATAAAGCATATCAAATTAAAATTTAATTCTTGTGTTTATTTTGTTTTCCATATTTCTAAAATAGAATTAAATTTCATTTGCTTTTTAATTTTAAAATAAACAAATTCTTTTTATTTTTTTTTTTACTTTGCTTCTATTAGAATTTTGTTATTATTTTTATTCATTTTGATTCTTTTAAAATCTTTTATTTCAACTTTTTTAAATTCTATATCTTAAGCTTATTATTACATTTTTTATTCAAAAAAATTTTTATTTAAAATATTAAGCTTAATAGGCAAAGTAGAAAATTTTGATCAATTTCAATTTTTCATCTTTTGCTCATTTATGTTTTAAAATTTATAAAGTATAAAATAATATTTATTTAAAGATTATTTTAATAAATTTTAAAACGTAAATGAGCAAAAGACGAAAAATTAAAATTGAGCAATTACTTTTGTTGATTTTTACTTTTGTTGTTAAATAACAACATTAAATCAAAGTTATTTAATATTGATACAATTTTTTGATATACAGTATTTATATATTATGCAAAAATTTTTTTATAAGATATAAAATAGTTAGAAAAAATTTGTAAAATTTTTGGTATGATTCATCTTAATTTGGTGTAATAATAATAATAATAATAATAATGATGATTAATAATTTAACATTTCAGAAGTCAAGAATGTAAAGCTATTAAACACTTTTATTTAAAATCATGAATTTTAATTAATATTTATCAACAAGTTAAAAAAAATAATTTTCTATAAAAAAATAATTTGCATATTTTTAAATAAAAAATGAAAAAAAAAAAAAAAAACTTAAAAGAATATAGAACCCATGATGATATGTGTTCAACAAAAAAAAATAATAATCTTTATAAAAAACCATTAGACTAAAATGTTTGAATAAATTTATATATTTTAAAATAAATTAAGAAAAAAATGTAAAAAAAAATAATTAATAAAATTATGATAAATTAAAATATATATTTAAAATGAATATAAATCGGCTGGGAGAGGCGGCGCTCTCTTGTAATCTAGTCACTTGGAGGCCTGTTTTGGTGGATGGTTTACATGTGGGAGTTCTGTGTATGACTGTGCTATGTTGAACAGACGTCCGCACCAAGCTTGGCATCAATATGAGTTGCTTTGGAGGAGTCCAGAGTGACCAGGTTGTCTAATGAGGAGGGAACCGGTCCAGAGCCGAAAGGCAGCAGATCAAACCTCCCGTGTCAAGCAGTAGTGGGATAGCGTTTGTGAATAGTCGGTTGTATTCAGCCCATATTTGTAAGCCAGACCCAAAACTTTCATTTTTTATTTTCTTCTAAGCTTATTTTAAATAATTTTCAAATAAAATTTATTAAGCTAAACAATTTTAGAAATTCACTAAAAATTAAAAAAAATTAAATTACCTTTTATTGATAAAATTTTTTATTTTGATTAATTTAAATTTAGATTTACTATTTGAATAACTTTTTTTTCTCTAGATGAGATTAAATTGCTAAATGTTATATTTAATGTTACAACTTGTAATAATATTAGTACACCTAAGATATCTATTTGCTAAAACTATATGATCTTATTGTACACATAATCATGATCTAAATATGTAATCACGATCTAAATAATTAAATTATTTCAAATTTTTTTCAAAAAAGGAATAATTTACATTTTACCTTTCAAAACTTTACTATAACTCATTTAATTAAATTTTATGATATAAACCTGATGTTATACTATACTTTATTAATGTTTATCTTTATTGACTAACTTTATTAGCCATAGTAATACAAGTTTAGAAATTTACCAAATTTTTTCATATTTAACTTGAGTCTAATTTTTAATAAATATTTTTTAATAAAAGTTAAATGAAAATTTATGGAAATATCAATAATAAACTAATTGTTTTACTTTAATGATTTATATTTAGTTTAAAACAAACATAAGCATTCTATCCAAGCTATAGAAAAAAAATGCATTTAATTTTTTTTCTAAATATTTTATTTAAGACATAACAATTTATATAACAATTTTTTTTAATAAATTTATAAATTTAAAATATCATTCACCCGAATAAAAATTAAAAAAAAAATATTTAAAATTATTATATTAATGATCAAATGGATTGTGATAAATTCAAAAATCTATGTAACCCCTTTTGTTCAGTTTATAATATTTCCCAAGATATTACATTTAATATTTAGCCATTTATTATTTTGATGGAAAAAAAATTTAATTTGTTTTTTTGTTTGTATTCATAAACCAGAATATTTTCAAGTTTTATTTTTAGTAAAAAAAAATTTGAAGATGACATGAAAGATCATTTATTTATAAAATTTCAAATAAATCACGAGTATATCTTTTATTTCTGTTGGTTTTTAAACTTTTCCAATTAATGATGGAAAGGTGGAACCGATTAGAAACTTCATAATACAAAATCTAAGTTTAATGGACATCATACTTTTCGAATAGACAAAGGTATCATTAAAGAATAAATTTAAGAAATAATAAATTGTTTGGTTATGAAAAAATATTACTTACTTTTACAAATTAAGATTGAAATAAGATTTAATAATCAAACTTTGCATTTTTTATTGGTCATTAATTTTAAGCAATTGTTTCAATTTTAACTAAAACTATAATTTAAATTCTTTAATACTTGAAAGATTTAGAGATAGAAATATACTTTTCTTAAGCATTACGTTTTAGAAAATTATATAATTAACACTTCCTAAATAATATTGTCAAAATTAAAACAAATAAAAAGCTTTTTGATTTTTTTTTTAAAGTAATTATTGTTTTAAAATTTCTATTTTTAGTTTTTGTTTTTGTTTTGTTGATAAGATAATATTGAGCTTAAAACTAAAAATTAAAAAAAAAAAAAGAAAAAATTATTTGAAGCGAAAAATAACTATAAAAAAGTCATAATTTAATTTAATACTTGTAAATTTTAATAAAATAAAAATATTTTAAAAAATATTAAAATTATAAATTTATAAAATATATAAAAAAAAAAAAAAAAACACTTTTTTTAAATAAAATTCTGTTTGTTTAAAAGATGAATAGTGATTTTAATCAATATGTTTATGGTGATTTATCACAAGCTAATTCTTCTATAGATCAATATCAATCTTTGTCTTATCTTACCAATTATTCAAATCAAACTGAAACTGTAACAAACCAAATAGCTCAAGATTTAGTTCAAACAAACACTTATAATTCATCTCAAGCCGTAAAAGAATCAGCAACATTTTTGAGTCGTGTAGAAGAACAAATACTAAGATCTAATAAACCAATTGAATTATCTGATGCCGAAGAAATAACTGTTAATGGTGTTCGAGGATTGTGGGCTAATAAAGCTGAAGTAATTAATTGGAAAGGTGAATTGCCAATTGAGCAATATAAAATAAACGAAGACTCAAATCCAGAAGTAGTTACAAAACGATCTCAGCAATTGTTAGAATATGTTCAAGAGTTGGCCATTAGATATTTGAGACCACCAACACCACCATCTCCAGGTGAAATTGTAATTAACCAACAATCAAATGTATTAACACCGCCAGCACCTCCATTGATTATTCGTCAACAACCAGCTAGACCAGATACACCAGAACCACTTGTAATTAGAGAAGCACCACCACCAGCACCAGCTCAAATAGGCCGCAAAGTAATTACAATATCTGGTAAACGTATACCTCCACCACCAAGAAAAGTAATTATCGAAAGACTTGCTCAAATACCAACTAAACCACAATCAATATTGATTGAAAGATGGCTACCATATCAACAAGTAAAAAGAAGAGTTATACTAAACAAAACATCTCAGTCAGATCCAGTTGTGATTAAGCCAAGAAATATTATAGTACAATGGGAAGCACCACAAGTGGTTATTAAAAAAGATTTTAAATATTTAGGAGTAATAAGAGCAAATCCAGCCGAATATGTTTCTAGATATGGCACTTTATTGAGAAATTCTAATGAACTACCTAAATTTGTTTTGGATATTCCATCACCAGATGGTATTACTTTAGCTTCAGAACAAGCCTATCAAGATTCACATGAATTGTACGGCGATATTTCAGCATTGAAATTGATCGATTTAGATAAAGAAGGTTTAAGTCAATACAGATCTTATTTGTCCAAAGATGACAATAGCTATCAAGAAACATATTCATCAAGTTATACTACAGCTTATCCAAATGTTACTACAGCATCTACTACTTCAAATAGCTTAGTTGAGGAAATTTTTAATACTATTGATTTGGATGGTAATAGCAGATTAAGTGTAAATGAAGGAGAAAAAATTTTACTAAAATTAAACAGTAGACTTGGTAGAAGATATAGCGAAGATGATGTAAGAGCCTTGTTTAGTACTTTAGACACAAATAATGATGGCACATTGAGCAAAGAAGAATTTAAAAGAGCATTTTTATCATTTTTAAGCTAATTTATATATAAAATTTATTTTAAAATTTTTTTATTTCAAATTAAACTTATAAAATAAGTTTATTTTTATTTTTATTAAAGAAATTCTAAATTTCAATTTAAAAAAAAATTTTTAATAAAAATTATTTAAAATTAATTTAAAAAATATTCAAATTTTATTTTGGTAACAAATAAATACTTTTAGATATATCAAAAAAAAAAAAAAAAACTTAAAAGAATATAGAACCCATGATGATATGTGTTCAACAAAAAAAAATAATAATCTTTATAAAAAACCATTAGACTAAAATGTTTGAATAAATTTATATATTTTAAAATAAATTAAGAAAAAAATGTAAAAAAAAATAATTAATAAAATTATGATAAATTAAAATATATATTTAAAATGAATATAAATCGGCTGGGAGAGGCGGCGCTCTCTTGTAATCTAGTCACTTGGAGGCCTGTTTTGGTGGATGGTTTACATGTGGGAGTTCTGTGTATGACTGTGCTATGTTGAACAGACGTCCGCACCAAGCTTGGCATCAATATGAGTTGCTTTGGAGGAGTCCAGAGTGACCAGGTTGTCTAATGAGGAGGGAACCGGTCCAGAGCCGAAAGGCAGCAGATCAAACCTCCCGTGTCAAGCAGTAGTGGGATAGCGTTTGTGAATAGTCGGTTGTATTCAGCCCATATTTGTAAGCCAGACCCAAAACTTTCATTTTTTTTCTAAAAAAATTTAATTAAATATTCATCGTGTTAAATAATTTTTTTTTATCAAATCAAAAACACCAAAAAACATGAACCAATCGAGAAAATGTCTGATTTGGACTTGAAAAACATTTTAAGAATATATTAGATGTATTCACAGGAATTCGGCTATTTGATCTGCGTAATGGTAAACAAGGTTTTAAAATTAATTTTAAAACGATTGGGATTTAGGCTAAAAAAGATAATAATAATAAAATGGCAAAAAAAGAGAATCTATTAAAAAAAAGAGAAAAAAATAAATTTCTTTTTTGAAGTATTCATTTATTTCTTTAATAAGAATAATATTGATAAATAATTAAATAATAATAAAAATAACTTTAAGTTAAAAGTATAATAAATAAGATTATAAATATTATAAATTTGTATTTTATATATTTGACTCGTTTGGATTAGGAGTATTTAAATTATTTGTTGATTGATTAGTAGGGCTATTCGGAATACCAGTAGGAGTTTGATCGACACCAGGTGTAGATGTATTAGCTGATGCGGTAGTTGTAGTTGCTGGAGCAGATGAAACAATTGAACTAGACGGAGCATTTTTGTTAAGCAAATTTTGAAAAAAGTTTTTCAAATTAGTACTATCACGATCACTTCCAGCAGTTGCTGTACCTTTTGGCAATGGTTTTTGTGGTGTCTTGAATACTGGCGGTGTAGACATTTGTATTGTTGGAGTAGAATTAATATCGTCTGATTTAATTGATGGTGTAGTTGTTTTGTTAAGTAGAATTTGTAGTTTAGCTAAAAACTCTTGATCTTCATTAGCCACGATTGTTTCTATTTCACGTGGAAGCGATTTTCTAATTGTTGGTTTTGGAATAATATCAGAAAAATCGCTGTCTGATTTTATTGTAGTACTATTCTCCAATAGTATATTTATTTTGCCTTCATTGTCCCAACCTGATGGTCTTTTAGAATTATTAAAATAATTAAAATTTTATTAAAATAGATAGATTTAGAATATTTTAAATTACATAAAAATTGATTCTCTATCAACCACACTTGATGGTGAATTGAATGGATAATTATAAAGCTTATGAATCAAATATTTATACAAACGATCATAGGTTCTTTTATCTTTAAATGTAGTATAAAACAAAGCAGCTCCATCTTACAACATAAAACAAAAAAAAATATATAAAAACATTTATAAAATAATAAAAAAATATTTTATTACATTCTAAACAAAATCTACGAATATGATATTGAATAAAATCAAAATGTTCTATTCTATATTCCATTTCTTTATCTAAAATAGAAATGTAATCACTTTTTGTTACAATTAAGATAATTGGTAAGCCTATGTTTTTGCTTAATATGGAATGATCCAAAGGTAACAACAAATTATCATCTATATCTAAACTTTCGTTTAAATCGTTTGTATTTTGTTTGACCAATTTGGCACTGCTTGGAGTTGAATTATTTGTTTTTTTATTTAAAATATTCACATTTTCATCTGGATCTTGATACATTTGAAACAAACGTCTTTGTTGTTTCAAATACTCGTTTCTTTTAGCTTCATTAATATTCAATTTTTTCACATGATCATTTAGAATTGTTGACCATTTTTTCAATGAGTCCATTATATTCCATGGTGTGCTCATTGATACTACAAAAGCTATCATTGTATTTTCAAAATTTTGTTCATTAAGAGCTAATTTCAATAGGCTAGTACACGAACCATCTCCGTCTGGTATCCATACACCAAGTTTAGGTACATCTTTAATTAGAAATATAAAATTTTTAATCAAATCAAACAATTTTCAAATTAAAAATTATAAAAAACCATCTCGATCTTCATCTTTTATATCTATATAATGATATTCCAAACCTATTCCTTTGCTTATATTTTCTACACCTTTTAGACGAGAGACTAATGTGCTTCGTCCACTTTCGTTATCACCTAATAATATTATTGATTTTGGTGGCGGTGTTTTTTTAGTTGAATTTTGTACATCTTGTAATATTTGTGACCAAATGTTGTTAAACTGATTTTGATCTGTTGATTCAGTTACAGTTGAAAGTGAAACATTATCGCTTAATGATTTATAAGATGAATAATCATTTATAGTCATTTTTGTTTTATTTTTAAAATCGGTTTTAATATATATCAAAAAATTATTTTATTTTATTTTTTTTATTATTAGTTTAAGAGTTTTAATTTTATTAATAATAAATATATTTCAAATTATATTTCAAAATGAATTATGAATATTTTTTATATTTATATATATATATATATATATATTCATCATCTGTGCATGCTGTGTAGAAAATATAAAATAAATGTTTTTTTTTTATTGTATTTTTTTTTTATTAAATTTCAAAATCAAAATAACCAAAATAGAATTTAAAAATTGTAATGTATCAATATTGCTTTAAGCCTAATTTATTTCAATATATCTTATTTTTAATGTTATAACTAGCATTTATGTTATGTGTCTGTCAAACGAATAAGTGTATTCTTCTAACTGATAGTATTAAGAAATAAGACGATAAATGGAGTACCAAAAACATCTATTACATTATTTATTCTCAATTCAATACATATTCTCTGTCATTTGGTTTAATTTGCAAATCTCAGTCAGCAAATGTGATATTAGAATAAGCCTAGCCAATCAATAATTTCATAAAGAACCAGTCTATGAAAAGAGAATCATGAAACAGCTTGTTCAAAATGTAATAAAGTAAGAAATATTAGCTGAGCTGATTATAGTCAAGTAAAATTTTATATAAAAAGTCAGTTATTCGTCAATTAATCAGTATCAAGATAATTATATGAATTTGAAAATTAATTAAGCAAAAGAGATTTGTTTAATTTTAGCTTTATTTATCTACAAGTTAAACCGATATCATTTTTCTATATACAATTAGCTTATACATTATATACAGTATATATAGAATACACATATGTATTTAGGATTTTATAGAAAATTTTGAAAATACATATTGTATATTTCAACAGTTAAAACATTCAAAAAGAAAATTATTTTTATTTTTAAAATTAATTTTAAAAAAGTTATAAAGTTTTGAGTTAAATAAAAACAAGACAATTATAAGCAAAGATAAAATCAACCTTATATCAGTTGAATATATATATATATATATATATATATATATATATAAGTAAATTACCTTAAAAGAATGTGCACGAAAGGCCATCGAACAAATATGCACAAGAAAAATAACAATGAAAACAAAGAAAACAAAAAAATCTAGCTATAAATTTTAATAAATAAAATCTTAATAAATATACAATATATACAATTATAATATAAATTAATATAAATATTATTTTAAGAACTTTTTTGTATTTTATTTTATTTCACATATTCTTCAACCATTAATATATATACAATATATATATATTAAATTTAAATATATATATAGAAAATAAAAACCTTTATTTTAAATATGTTAGTATATAAATTAAAATTAATAATTTAAAAACAATAATAAAACAAAATAAAAATAAAAAACGTCGTTTGTTGCATGCTACGTATGCATATAATTTGAAGAAAAAAGAAGAAAGAAAATAAATAAATAAATAGATAAAATAGATAATAAATATAAAAAGAATTGTAATAAATAAGAATAAATAAAATTGTATTTAAAATTGTACAATAATTGTAAAATTTAAATTAAAATGGGAAGATATAGTAGATCAACAAGTAGATCTAAATCAAGAGGTAGATCCAGAACAAGATCAAGAACAAAATCAAGATCAAGATCTAGGTCTAGATCTAAAGAACAAGAACAACAACAAGAAGGTTTTAGAGTTCATGTAGCCGATTTAGGCGTAGATTGTTCACAAAAAGAATTGGAAAAATCATTTGAAAAATATGGTGAATTTAAAGAAGTATGGTTAGCACGTAATCCACCATGTTTTGCATTTATAGTTTACAAACATAAAAGTGATGCAGAACAAGCAATTAAAGAAATGGATGGTAGAGTAGTATGTGGTAATAGAGTAAGAGTTAGTTGGGCAAGACCAAGAATACGTAATCGAATGACTCGACATGATCCAAATTTACGTTGTTATCAATGTGGAGAAAGAGGTCATTTTTCAAGAGATTGTGGTCGTCGTAATCGTCGTAGTAGTTATCGTTCACGATACGATGATGACGATTACGATCGAAGAAGAAGATACAGGTAAATTAAAACAAATTAAATATGTCAATTAATTAACTATTAATTTAATTATTAAATTATAGGTCAAGATCGAGATCAAGATCACGTAGTGAAAGACGAAGAAGAGCAAGAAGAAGATCAAGTTACAGTAGATCACGTTCAACATCAAGAAATAGAAACCAAAATGGACATGATAAAAGATCAAGATCAAGATCCAAATCGAGATCAAAAAGAAGTCGAAGTAGATCGACAAGTAGAACTAGAAGAACAACAAAAAATTATAGATCAAGATCACGATCGGAAAAACGATCTAAAACAAGATCAAGATCAACATCAAGAGATTATTCAAAACAAATTAAAACTAATACAAGTGAAAACAATAATAGTAATGGTAATAATAATAATAAACAATTAGAGAATGGTTCATCAAGAGAAACAAGATCGAGATCAAGATCAAGAACAAGATCTAATTCAAAATCAAAATCTAGATCAGCATCACCAAAAAGAGAACAACTAGAACAAGAAGAACAAGAGCAAAATCATAGTGAAAATGAAGATGAAGAAGAACATTTTAATGAAGAAAAATATGATCCGACAAATGATGAAGAAAATCAGAGTTTAAATGAAGAACATGAGAATGTTAATAGCAATGATTTAAGCAATGATAATTTAGTAAATAGTGATTATCAAAGTCAAAATGAAGATGAATAAAAATAATTCCAATTTTTATTATTTTTTAATTTAAAACAAATAAAAAAATTAAAAATAATTTTTTTTTTCTTTTTGTTATAAAATTTATTTAAAAAAATTGTTATTTTTTTGTTATTTAATTATTTTTTTTTTATTTTAAAATTTTAAAATTTAAAATTTGATTAAGTTTTATTTGATGTTGTATATCAGTTCGAATATAATTTTTTTTCTTTTGTTTTTAAATTAAAAACAAATAAAATTTTAAATTTATTTTATGAATTTTTTGTTTTTTAACTAACAAAATTAATCTAATAATTAACAAAACTATTAATTAGTTCCCTTTTTAGGATACTGGTTCTAAGTATTCATAATTAACTAAATATATGAATGTATAATTTAATTTACAACGACAAAAGACAGTTCAAAATAAAAACAACAAACTAAACAAGATAATAGTAAGAAACTTATAATTAAAATTTAACATTATTTTGAAAATGATCAAAAATTCGAGACGAACTTGATCAAAGATAAATAAATATTTAAAATGTAACTTTTGAAAATTTTTATTGAATAATAAAAAAAGAAAATATAAGTTTTCATGGATTAATCTAATTTTTTTTGTTTTGTTTATGTTCCACATTTTAGTACGTTTACTTGCTCTGCAACAACGGTATTAGGTGGTAAATGTCCTAATGGTCTTTGATTTTCTTCATCTAACCCTTTTAAAGCTCTTACTTTTGTTTCATCTACTGATGTTTCACTTGTAGCCAATTCAAAATAATCATCGATTTCATCATTAAAAATTTTTTTTATATATTCTTCATATAAAAGCTTATCAATTGTAGTACTCCCATAATTCATTGATACACTCTCAATAACAATACCTTTGTTAGTTTAGCAATTATAAAATGAAATTAAAATTTTCTTCAAATAATTTACTGACATAGAACTTGTGAGTTTTGATCCCATTCAGTAATTGGAGTAATAAGCATACGAATAGTACCATTAAAAATGCTTTTTTCTAAGTAATTTCCAGCTTCTCTAAATTTGTCTGGTGTTTTGTTGTAACCCATCCATCTAAATTGAAGGTGTGCAAGTTCATGTAATAATAAAATTGAAATCAAAACTATTATTGTTTCTATTTCTTCTGAATTTTTTTCTTTATCTTTTAACAATAAATCCAAACGTTTCTGATATATATTGTTGATACATATAATGTTATCTTTTTGGGATTCTAGACAGCTCCATACCAAATCTTCCTCGTCTTTTTTTTCTTCCACTTCTTTGTATTCAATTTTAACTTTTAGAATTTTATTTATACAAATTTTAGGATCTATATTTAATCTGTCTTTGAAGACATCTCTAATTATTTTTTTTTCTAAAAATTTATTTGCTATTTCGATTGCTTTCTTTAAATTTTGATCTTGTGTAGCTTCATTAGAAAATTGAAGAATCGGGAAAGGAATGAGTTCCTTTATTTTTTATTTAAAAATTATTTTTTAAAAAATATAATATAACTTTTAATTTAAATTTAATTACCATTATTTTTTGGCATTTAGAGCATTTACAATCTAAATAATAATTTTTTTTGGCAAATAAAAGACGTTCTTCATCATTAGTGTAAAGTACACAAACTGTAACAAGTGGTTTCCTACCTCTTTCTATAAGCATATCAATTTCTTTTCTAGCTGTACTCTCAAAGAATAAACTCATACCGATTACTTCATTTTCATCTATAATATCGAATTTAAATTGTAACATTTTACCAAAATAAGATATTAATTGATTTTGATTAAATTTTGATATAAATTCATTGCCAACTAGATCTTTGATTATTTCTATATAATTATTTAATTGGCTCATTTTTTCATTGTTTTTTGAAAATTCATTACAATCTTTATAGAAATAAACTAAGCTATTATTTATATTTTATTCAAAACAAAATATTACCAAATTCCAATTCATTTATTCTGGTTATTTCTTCATCTTTATTCTTTTAAAAAAGTTCAACATTTAATAATATATTTTATATTAGTTAAAAAGTAATTTAAATATTTCTTATTTAAACAAACTTTAAATAAACTTACATTGCTAGTTTTTATCAATAATCTCAAAAATAATAAAAATGTATCATCATAAAAATTTTTTTGAATTTTCGATTCTAAATTTTGAGTTTTAGTCAATTTAGCAAACATAGTACATTCAATTGAATTTAAATGAAATAGATCAGCTTTTTCACAATCTCTGTTGCAATAATATGTACAATTGCATTTTGAACAAGAAGAAAGCCTTGTGCGTCTAATAAAATGATGTTTGAATTGATAAATAAAACAAATAAAATAAAAACTTTTTAGTTTTTTTAGCAAAAATCACAGTTTTTATTTTTTTTCGCAAAATTCAACCAATAAACAAAAGGGTACATATCTATTATATTGGGCTTGATAATCGGCATTTCTAATCACAGTATATTTTTAACAATAATAAGTTTTTTGAATTTTAGCTAATATATTATTTTTTTTATCTTATAATTAACAATTTTTTTTAAATATATATCACTTTTTATAGAAGAAAAAATTCTAATAGTTAAATATATTTTTAGAAATTTTTAAATTGTAACTTGGATATATTTTAAAAATTATTTTAAAAAATTTTATTTTTAGTGCTTAAATAAATATTTTTTCTAAGTTACATATATTTTTTTCTTTTTGAATCTTCGTTTAACTAACTAAAATTTTATTATTTTAAATTCATTTATTCTGAGCATCAAAATTGTTTAATTAATTCAAACAGACATATACTAATTGAATTTATTAGTATATCAATTTTAAAATCATTAAGCATTAACCAATGCTCTTTGGTTAAAAGCTTGTTTCACAATAATGAATTCTTCAGTTATAACATTTTCCACTAAATTTTTACTCCAGTTTTCAATCCATTAACACCAGGTTTTTTTAATAATTCTATAAATTTTCCTTGGACATACTTGCTTCCTATGAGAAGTTAGATATAAAATGTGATGTTAATATTTTTAAATTATCAAATTCAGTTTTTTTATATGATCAATTAGATTATAACCTTTCTTTTATAAATTGTATTTGTTCAATTTTAAATCTTGGTTTTAAATTTGTACCTTCTCTTCTAAATAATAGATATGATTTCTTTTCTTATCTTCTTAATGAATTAGATTTTTCTATTTTAAAACTTAATAAACAAGTTTTTATTTCCAAAATGAATAAGAAGGTAAATCCTATTGATTCAAACATAAATGAATTACCTCCTAGTAGTTCAATTGATACCTTAACAAACGAAAACTCTAATAACCTTTTTGATAATATCTTTGAAGAGTTTAAAAGAAAACTTAAATCTTCTTCGAACAATTATTTAAGAACTATACCCTTATGTTCAGAGACTTTAGATTTTAGATTAAAATTAATAGATAAATTTTCTAAACTAAAGATCAAACCGAATTCTAATTTATCTATCGATCAATTAAATTGTTTAAAATTTTTCAAAAAATCTAAACCATTTATAATCCTCCAATGTGATAAAAACATTGGATCACTATTAATTTCCAAAGATCATTACTTAAATCTTTGTAATAATCACCTCTTAAATAACAGAACTTATATACAATTAGAAAATAATCCGATAGATAACACTATCTTAGATATAAATAAAAATTTAAAATCACTTTTAGATGATAAACATATTTCTAATAAGATCTATAAGTTACTGTTATTAAAAGGTAATTATAAATCAGGTAACTTTAGAATTTTACCTAAGTTACATAAAGATAAATTCGGTATAAGACCCATTATTAACTGCATCAGTCATCCAACTAGTAAGCTTTGTCTTTTTTTAGACCTCTTATTACAACCTATAATTTCTAATATACCTAGTATTTTAAAAGATTCCCAAAATCTTATTCAGTTATGTAATAATTTAAGTTTTCAAAAAGAAGTTTTTCTTTATTCATGCGACTTCGAATCTCTCTATACAAACATAGATCCAGATCATGCAACTAATTTAATAGTTGAATTTCTATTACCATCCCTAGATTATTATCATATTACACCCATTGGTCTTAAAGCGATATTTAAATTGATATTTAATAATAATATTTTCGAATTTGAAAATCGTTATTTTAAACAAATATTAGGCTTACCAATGGGATGCAAATGTGGTCCATCTGTTGCAAATTTATATTTACACATAATTGAAAAGTCCTGGATTTCTATTAACAAACCATTAGTTTATACTCGTTTCATTGACGATATTTTTATTATTACAAATTCAATTTTAAATCAAGATGACTTAGAAAAACATTTTATCTACTTAAAATTAAATATTAATACAGGACAGAATGTTATCTTTCTAGATTTAAGTATTTCTTTTAATAAAATTACAAATAGATTAAATTTTGATTTATATGTTAAACCAACTAATCCACATTCTTATCTATTACCTAGTTCTAATCATCCAAAATTTATCTTTGAGAATATACCTAAATCCTTATTTATCAGAATCAGACGAATTTGTTCTAATTATTTTGATTTTTTATTTCATTCAAGAAAACTTTGTATAAGCTTAATTAAAAGAGGTTATGATTGGAAAAAGGTGTTTAGAATCTGTAAAATAGTTAGTAACTTTGATAGAGATAATCTTATAAATTATAAAGATAAAGATAATCTTTTCACTTCCAATTTAAATAAAAATTTTTTATTAAGTTTTAAATTCGATTATAATTTTGCTTCAATCAAAAAAGATTCAATTATATCTTATAAAAATTCAACAATTAGTTCTAAGTTTATAGATAAAAAATTAAGTATAACTAATTCAATAAATAATAATATTCAATCGTTATTGATTCATGATTTTAATTTAAATGAAACAAATTCTAAAAAGTTTTCCAAACAATGTAAAACAATTAATTGTAATATTTGTCCCTTTACTAAAAATAGTTATTATATCAAATTAAATAATGAAGTTTTAATACCTCTTAAATCTAATTCTAACTGTAATTCTACTCATATTGTATACATTATTAAATGTTCTCTTTGTAATGTTTATTATATTGGTGAATCTTCTAAAACGGTAAAAACTCGTATTTCTCAACACCTATATAATATAAAATCATTTAAATCTAATTTAAGTAAAACTCTTGAAAATTATCAAAAAATACCAGTTGTATCTAAACATTTTAATCAAAATGGACATTGTTTAAAAGATTTTTCATTTTATATTTTTAAATCTAATTTAATTGACGATAAAATTAGAAAATCGGTTGAAACAGACTTAATACATATCTTTCTTAAATTAAATCAAAACCTAATTAATGATAAAATACCTTCTATTAATTCTATTTCAAGTCTAAGTTTTTACTGAAATTTATTTTGCAATGTATTTATTTATATTTTATATTTATTTTGTAAAAAATTAGAATATTTTTTTTTTTTTTTTTTTAATTTTTAAAAAATTTTTTTGTAATCACTAATTAAATTAATTAAATTCATTATTTAGATTATTTTTTATCCTGAGGAAGACTGAATAGTCGAAAGGCCTCGATAATATATTTTACAAAATTTTTTTTAAAAAATTTATTTTTGTATTATTAAATAAAGTTTTTTTTTTTTTTTTTTTTAAAAAAACTTATTTTGTTTTTCTTTTTTTAACTAAATAATAATTTTTTTTGGCAAATAAAAGACGTTCTTCATCATTAGTGTAAAGTACACAAACTGTAACAAGTGGTTTCCTACCTCTTTCTATAAGCATATCAATTTCTTTTCTAGCTGTACTCTCAAAGAATAAACTCATACCGATTACTTCATTTTCATCTATAATATCGAATTTAAATTGTAACATTTTACCAAAATAAGATATTAATTGATTTTGATTAAATTTTGATATAAATTCATTGCCAACTAGATCTTTGATTATTTCTATATAATTATTTAATTGGCTCATTTTTTCATTGTTTTTTGAAAATTCATTACAATCTTTATAGAAATAAACTAAGCTATTATTTATATTTTATTCAAAACAAAATATTACCAAATTCCAATTCATTTATTCTGGTTATTTCTTCATCTTTATTCTTTTAAAAAAGTTCAACATTTAATAATATATTTTATATTAGTTAAAAAGTAATTTAAATATTTCTTATTTAAACAAACTTTAAATAAACTTACATTGCTAGTTTTTATCAATAATCTCAAAAATAATAAAAATGTATCATCATAAAAATTTTTTTGAATTTTCGATTCTAAATTTTGAGTTTTAGTCAATTTAGCAAACATAGTACATTCAATTGAATTTAAATGAAATAGATCAGCTTTTTCACAATCTCTGTTGCAATAATATGTACAATTGCATTTTGAACAAGAAGAAAGCCTTGTGCGTCTAATAAAATGATGTTTGAATTGATAAATAAAACAAATAAAATAAAAACTTTTTAGTTTTTTTAGCAAAAATCACAGTTTTTATTTTTTTTCGCAAAATTCAACCAATAAACAAAAGGGTACATATCTATTATATTGGGCTTGATAATCGGCATTTCTAATCACAGTATATTTTTAACAATAATAAGTTTTTTGAATTTTAGCTAATATATTATTTTTTTTATCTTATAATTAACAATTTTTTTTAAATATATATCACTTTTTATAGAAGAAAAAATTCTAATAGTTAAATATATTTTTAGAAATTTTTAAATTGTAACTTGGATATATTTTAAAAATTATTTTAAAAAATTTTATTTTTAGTGCTTAAATAAATATTTTTTCTAAGTTACATATATTTTTTTCTTTTTGAATCTTCGTTTAACTAACTAAAATTTTATTATTTTAAATTCATTTATTCTGAGCATCAAAATTGTTTAATTAATTCAAACAGACATATACTAATTGAATTTATTAGTATATCAATTTTAAAATCATTAAGCATTAACCAATGCTCTTTGGTTAAAAGCTTGTTTCACAATAATGAATTCTTCAGTTATAACATTTTCCACTAAATTTTTAAGTAAATCTTCTATTTTACCTTTGATCGCATTTTTACAAATCTTAGCTTCCCTTTGTAATATTAAAAAAAATTTAATTATCATTTTTTCAATTATTTTGTTTTATTATGGGTTAACGAATGCAAATAAGATTTATATAACATCTAATACCTTTTTTAAACGATTTTAAAGTAAGTTAAGTATACATACATATGTATATGGTGATATCTTACAATAAAGCTTATTAAATATTTTGAAATTAAAATGATTAAATTTGAATATCGGAATCAAACCTATGATAATAATTGTGTTGGTCATTATTTAATTGATAATCATAAAATTTGCTTAAAATTGAGAAATAATAAAAAACATAAAATAAAATATAATTTAAAATTGTAATTTTGAATTTTCAAGAAAATGTTTAGCATTACCACAAATTAACTAAATTAAAATAGGAATTGTTTATAACAATTTTTCATTTATAAATTTTTTAAAAAAGACAATTTATAAGAATCTATTTAAAAAAAGCTAATTAGTTTTTTAGATGCAAAATTAAAAAAAAAACTAAAAAAAATTATATGTCTGTACACGAATATTTATTTATATATATTAATGTAATTTAATATGCATGTATATAGGTATAGAATAAATGCAAATTTCAAGGAATGGCTTGCTTTTTTTATTTTTAAAAATAAATAAATATTTTAAAATTAAATTAATTTATAATAGATAAATTTTGATAAAATTAATATTTAGAGAAAATCAAATGGGTAGATACAGCAGATCTATAAGTGGTTCAAGATCGCGTTCTAGATCGCGATCAAGATCAAAATCAAAATCAAGATCACGATCAAGAGATCGTTCGTACAATGAGAAAAATACACAAGAACAAGAAGGATATAGAGTACATGTAGCAGATCTTGGTATTGATTGCTCGCAAAGAGAGCTAGAAAAAACATTTTCTAAATTTGGTAGTATAAAAGAAGTTTGGTTAGCAAAGAATCCACCATGTTTTGCATTTGTAGTTTATAAACATAAACAAGACGCAGAATCGGCAATTAAAGAAATGGACGGTAGAGTAGTGTGTGGTAATAGAGCACGAGTTAGCTGGGCTAGACCAAGAACAAGAGGAGGTAGAAATAGTTTAACAACAAGATTTGATACAACAAATTTTAGATGTTATCAATGTGGAGAGCGAGGTCATTTCTCTAGAGATTGTAACAATCGATACAAGTCTCGATATGATGATGACTACAATGACCGTAGATCAAGTAGAGCAAACAGATATGCTTCGTCTAGGTATGTTTATTAAATTAAAATTTAAATTCTTTTTTCAATTTATATTATGAGAATTTAAAATCTAATTAGTTATTTGGTAAATATTCTATTAATCAATGGTATCACATAGGGTTATTAATATACTTATGGTCAATTAAAATAAATAATAATTATTGTAATGGATTTGTTCATTTCATTTTGTGTGACTGATTCAATAAGATATCCCACATATTTCTGACATATACATATTATATAAATATTATATTTGAAATTATTTAAAATATATAAACATATAATATTCTTCGTCTTATTGTATCTGTTTATTGTTCTGGTTCTTGTTTTAATAAATGTAATTGCGTTTTATTTTAAACTAATAAATTATTTATTTTACATTGGTGATATGTTATTATTAAACAAGTAAGAAATTATTAAAATAAAATAAATTCAAATCAAATAAATATATATTTATATTTATATTTGAATTGAATTAAATAATATTTAATGAAAAATAAATAAATAAAAATATTTTAATTTTATTTTTAAAAATATTTAAATTTAAAGATCAAGAAGTAGATCGCGTTCTAGGCGAAGAATAAGTAGAGGTTATAGAGGTGATAGAAGTGTTAGTAGATCAAGATCTAGAGAAGCAACAAGTAGCCGTTATCGTGCTCGTAAAAGACAAGCAATAAGCAAGTCTAGGTCAAGATCAAGATCAAGAGGAACTAGATACCGAACAGGTAAAAGTATTAGTAGATCAAGATCAAGATCTCGAACTAGTCGTGCTAAATATAGAAAGAGTTATACAAGATCTCGATCAAGATCTAAATCAGAGCCAGAACAAATGCAAACAACAACAAACGGGCACAATTCAGAATTAAAGCAAGAAAATAAACAAGATAATGATGAAAAACGTATAGTTAATGAAGAAGATTATATAGAAAATGATCAAGATCATATTTTAATACGAAACGAGCCACTTGAATTATCGTAAATAAATTTATAAAAATTTAATTTTTAAATAAAATAAAAAAGATTAGCTTTTTTTCTGTTTTTGTTTTTGTTTTTTTTTTTAAATAGTTGTTATTTAATTGTTATAATTATTTCATTCAAATAAAGTCTTTAAAAACTTATAAATTTCTTTTTTCATAAAATTATTTATTTTTTATAAACATATTTTGAGAATAATTTTAATTAAAAACTTCTATTTAAAAGAATATAGTTTATATTGATTTACTAGCATTTATCACTATAAAATATAACTTTAAAATATTTTCATAATTTTAGTTATATTGAAGGCCTTCAATTACTTTATGTCAACGTTTATGGTTAATTCTCTTTATATGATTAATTTTGTCATGTATTTTATTTTTAAATTTAGAATTTTTGTTTTTAACTTTTAGGAACAAATAGTTTTTTTCAATAATAATTTAAAATTATTAAATTATTGATAGAGAAGCAGAGCTTTTAATATGCAAGTAGCAAAGGATTAAGAATATTTGTGGTTTTAAAAAAAACAAATGACTTAATAGTCAAACTAAATAATATTCTAAAATTTATAGAATTAAAAATTTTTTCAATTATATTCTGTTATTTGCTAAGCATTCTTTAATCTTTTTAAATATTTTATATGTTAATAAAAGTTTCTAAATAAAATTATTTGCGATAAATAAGCTTAAAAATCATACATGATAAATCAGAATACAGAAAAGCAAATTTTATTTTATGATGCTTTTGTATTGGATGAATGTTTAATTGGTAAATTAAAATTTGAGCAACATTAATAGACCATTAGGGTTTCTAAGTAAAAATAAACTAATGATTTAAAATTATTTATTTAAAATAATCAAAATAAATTATTAAGTCATCATTTTTTAATGAATTTTTTTAGCTTTGTTTATGTTCCACATTTTAGAACGTTAACTTGCTCTGCAACAACGGTATTAGGTGGTAAATGTCCTAATGGTCTTTGATTTTCTTCATCTAACCCTTTTAAAGCTCTTACTTTTGTTTCATCTACTGATGTTTCACTTGTAGCCAATTCAAAATAATCATCGATTTCATCATTAAAAATTTTTTTTATATATTCTTCATATAAAAGCTTATCAATTGTAGTACTCCCATAATTCATTGATACACTCTCAATAACAATACCTTTGTTAGTTTAGCAATTATAAAATGAAATTAAAATTTTCTTCAAATAATTTACTGACATAGAACTTGTGAGTTTTGATCCCATTCAGTAATTGGAGTAATAAGCATACGAATAGTACCATTAAAAATGCTTTTTTCTAAGTAATTTCCAGCTTCTCTAAATTTGTCTGGTGTTTTGTTGTAACCCATCCATCTAAATTGAAGGTGTGCAAGTTCATGTAATAATAAAATTGAAATCAAAACTATTATTGTTTCTATTTCTTCTGAATTTTTTTCTTTATCTTTTAACAATAAATCCAAACGTTTCTGATATATATTGTTGATACATATAATGTTATCTTTTTGGGATTCTAGACAGCTCCATACCAAATCTTCCTCGTCTTTTTTTTCTTCCACTTCTTTGTATTCAATTTTAACTTTTAGAATTTTATTTATACAAATTTTAGGATCTATATTTAATCTGTCTTTGAAGACATCTCTAATTATTTTTTTTTCTAAAAATTTATTTGCTATTTCGATTGCTTTCTTTAAATTTTGATCTTGTGTAGCTTCATTAGAAAATTGAAGAATCGGGAAAGGAATGAGTTCCTTTATTTTTTATTTAAAAATTATTTTTTAAAAAATATAATATAACTTTTAATTTAAATTTAATTACCATTATTTTTTGGCATTTAGAGCATTTACAATCTAAATAATAATTTTTTTTGGCAAATAAAAGACGTTCTTCATCATTAGTGTAAAGTACACAAACTGTAACAAGTGGTTTCCTACCTCTTTCTATAAGCATATCAATTTCTTTTCTAGCTGTACTCTCAAAGAATAAACTCATACCGATTACTTCATTTTCATCTATAATATCGAATTTAAATTGTAACATTTTACCAAAATAAGATATTAATTGATTTTGATTAAATTTTGATATAAATTCATTGCCAACTAGATCTTTGATTATTTCTATATAATTATTTAATTGGCTCATTTTTTCATTGTTTTTTGAAAATTCATTACAATCTTTATAGAAATAAACTAAGCTATTATTTATATTTTATTCAAAACAAAATATTACCAAATTCTAATTCATTTATTCTGGTTATTTCTTCATCTTTATTCTTTTAAAAAAATTCAACATTTAATAATATATTTTATATTAGTTAAAAAGTAATTTAAATATTTCTTATTAAAACAACTTTTAATTAGATTAACTTACTTTGCTTATTTTTATCAATAATCTAAAAAATAAGCAAAATGTATCATTATATAAATTATTTTGAATTTTCGACTCTAAATTTTGAGTTTTACTCAATTTAGCAAACATAGTACATTCAATTGAAGTCTGGTGAAATAGATCAGCTTTTTCACAATCTCTGTTGCAATAATATGTACAATTGCATTTTGAACAAGAAGAAAGCCTTGTACGTCTAATAAAATGATTTTTTAATTGATAAATAAAACAAATAAAATAAAAACTTTTTACTTTTTTAAGCAAAAATCACAGTTTTTATTTTTTTTCGCAAAATTCAACCAATAAACAAACGGATACATATCTTTTTTCTTAGGTTAAACTATCGGAATTTTTAATTAATTCTTAATAAAAAATATTTTCTTAAGCCAAAATAGTATATTTTTAAACTTAAAATAAGCTAGTTTATCTAAAGATATATTACTTTTTAAAAAAAAAGCTAAATTTATAATTAGAAATTTTTTCTAATTTTACTTGGCTATTTTTTAAAAATAATTTTAATAATGTTATATTTAGTGCTTAAATAAATTTGCTAAAAAATAAAATTTTATCTTTTTCTCGTATTTGTTCTGTGTACCAAAACGCTTCATTAATTCAGATAAACTGGAATTGTTAGCCTATCAATTTTCATATCACAAAACAATCAATTTTCTTTTTGCTTTTGTCAATTTTTTACTTTTATCACATTTAATCTAATTTCTTAATATTTTCAATTTTTAATATTATTATTTAATAAACTATATTTAAATTTAAAAAAATTACTTTTTTTTTCTAACTTAAGTATAACATGTTAAATTAAAAAATTTATTTAAGTTAAATTTGATTGTGAAATTAACTTTTAAATAAAGACAAATTAATATAAATAATAGACTAACAGTTTTTAATTTTTATATTAAATATAGGAATAAAATTTAAACTTTTTATACGTGTGTTAAATAAATACACCCAAACATATACAGAATATTCACTCACTCTCATTCCATATATATAATATATACATGTATATATAATTATTTTTTCTACAAAATTCTTTAATTTCATAACACAATAGACACAAACAACAACAACAACAACAATAACTAACAATATAACAACCATAAAATAAATTTAATTTTAAATAAAAATATACAGCTAAAAAGGCGAAATAAAATAAAATTAAAAAAAAAACACGATTTAAAAAAAAATAATATTCGAATATTGAATAATAAAAATAAAAATTCGACTTTAAAAATGGTTTTAGAAAGAAAATCACATTCAAAGTCAAAATCTAGATCAGTTAGTAAATCGAGATCAAGATCAAGAAGTGAGAGTTCAGATCGTTCAAGATCTCGTTCAGCATCTCATTCTAGATCAAGATCAAGATCATCGCGTTCACATTCCCGTCATTCTTCTCGTTCACGTTCACGCTCTAGTTCTAATCATAGTCATAGAGAAAATAAACAAGAAAAACAACAGCAAATATCAACTTCTAAAATTGAACAAGATACCCAAAATAATAATAATAATAATAATAATAATGAAAATAATAATCATAATGATTTAAATAAATTAGAAACAAATGATAAAATTAAATTAGAAGAAGAAAATCAAACAGAATTAAAACCTCTAAATAACACTAATAATAGTGATAATAATAATAACAACAATAATAATAATGAAAAAAAATCGAAAGAATCAGAAAGACATAAAAAATCAAAATCTCGTTCAAAATCAAGTTCGGACGATGACGAATCACGTTCTAGATCGCGTTCAAGATCAAGAACAAAATCAAGATCAAAATCAAGAACAAAATCAAGATCAAAATCACGCCGTGAACGTAAACGTAGTTCAAGTCGATCAAATAGACGACATAAACGTCGTCATTCATCGTCTCGTTCATATTCTCGTTCTAGATCTCGATCATATAATCGAAGATCAAGAACTCGTTCAAGATCACGTGGTCGATACAATGGTCGTAATAAATATCGTGGTTCATATAGAGCAAGCGGTGCAAGATATTCAAGTAAAAGTCGTAGTAGAACACCATCACCATATTATAGAAGATTAAATCCAAGTCCATGTAGAGTGCTTGGCGTGTTTGGTTTAAATTTTCAAACTGAAGAAAGAGACTTGAGAAAAACATTTGACAAATACGGTAGATTAGAAAAAGTAAAATTAGTAACTGATCCACGTACAAATAGATCACGTGGTTTTGCATTTATTTATTTTGAAAACGTCGATGATGCCGAAGAAGCAAAAGAAAAAGTACATGGACAAGAAATAGACGGTAATCATGTAAGAGTTGAATATTCAATATCAAACAGAGAGCATAATCCAACACCAGGTATTTACATGGGTAGAAGAAATCCACCGAGTAGATATGACAGAAAAGGAGGTGATTATAGACGAGGCGGTGGTGGTGGTGCCGGTGGTGGAGGTGGATATGGTGATTCAAGATCAAGAACTAGATCAAGAACCAGATCACGTTCTAGATCATATGAAAGAAGAAGAAGAAGCTATTCAAGAGATTACTAATTCAAACAAAAATAGCAACAAAAATAAATGGTAATTTTTTTTATTAACCCTAATTTAATCTAATTTGCTTTAAATTAAATAAATGTTTGAATGAATATTTATTAATTAATTAATTAATTAATTATAAAATGAATGTTTTATTTTTGTTTTGTTATTTTAAATTTATTTATTTATTTTTTTTATTTAAAATTATTTCAAATTACTAAAATATTATTATTATTATTATTAATTCTTAACAAAAAAAAAGAAAAAGAAAGAAAAGAAAATCTAAATTCTAAAATGAACAAGAATTGAATTTTCCTAAGAAAGAAAAGAGAAAAGAGAAAAAAGAACTAAACTACAACTAATCTAAATACCTAAAAAAAAAATGCTGCAAAAAGTCTAAAATTCTATTTATGATTATTTTTTTATTATTAAATTTTTTAAATAATTATTTTTTATTAAATTATATTTTAATTAAAAAAAAAAAAAATAATACCAAATTCATCTACCAGAGAAGAGAAAATAGAAAATTATTAGAAATCGAAAATGAATTGGAAATTAAACAAATTTTATTATTAAGGCGCAATTAAAATAGAATAAAAAAAAAAGGAATTTTTTTTATTAATTTTTAATTGGCTTTTTTTTTTAAAATAAATTTAAATTTATTAATTTTTTTTTTAATTTTTTTTAACAAGGATGAAATTTCAACTCAATTCAAACAAACAATATTGAAAGAAAAAATTTACAAGAAAAATAAAAAAAGTTATTAGTTTTTTTTTAATTATTATTTAATTTGTTTTTTTTTTGTTTTTAATTAAAATTTTTATTAATTTTAAAAAATATGAAAAAAAAATAACAACAAAAAAAAATTAAATCAAAATTTTAGATTAAATATATTATTATTATAAATATCATTAGTATCATCATAAATATATAATATTGGTTAAATACAAAATCTAAATAATTTACTTTGATCAGTTTATTTTAAATAAAAAATTAAATTTCATTTTAAAATACTTTTTGTTGTTGTAAATAAAATATCAAAAAAAAAAAATTTGTATTTGTCTTTTTTATTAATCATTGCTTTAACAAGATTCTAAAAGAGCTCTTGGGAATTTTAAAATTAAAATAATGTTAAAATGTTGCAAAATAAATTTCGCTTAATTGTATGTTTTTGTTTTGTAAAATAACGAAATTTATTTTGCAACATTTTAATAAAAAATTTAATATTTCATTTCAAAATCAATCTCTTCTTCACTCAATGCTCTATTGTAAATTTTTATTTCATCAAAATCAGCATTTGAAGATGGATATATAGTTGACCTGCTATTTCCCAAATTATTAATAGTTCTATTAATATTTCTTGGTGTTGAATAATTTTGATTTATACCAACTAAACTTCCATTAATATAAATCATACCAACTGTATTGTTCAACACAAAACTAAGAAAACTCCATTCACCAATTTCAACAGTTTTATTTGATAAAACAGGACCCAAATTAAAATCATTTATATAAATTCTGAAAAATGGTTGTCTTGTTTTTTGCAAAGAATAGCTCAATATAATACAATCTATCCAGTTAGCATTACAAATTTCAAAAATTCTATCCGAATATTTAAATTCATAAGGCTTAACCCAAATAGTAAGTGAAAAACTAGAATTTAAATAAATTCCAGGCGGCATTGTGTAATATCCACTGTTTAAATTTAGAGCCGAATTTAAATTACCAAATCTATCTTTAGTTAAACTGGTATTTGTTCCATTTATAAAATGAATACCTCCTACCAAATCATTTGTATGATTATTAAAAGACCAATAATTTATTAAACTTTCAAATAATTTTAATCTTTTATTATTTTTTTTAAAATATAAATTTGTATTATTTGAAGCTATTAATTGTGTTGGATAATATTCAGAATACAAATTACAAATTTCAAATTGAGATTTCTCAAGTACAAAATCACAATTATAAACTTGATTACATTCTATTAAACAATTTATTATTTTAATTTTGTTTATACTCTTAATAAGGCCAACATTCAAATTATCTAAAATTGTTGTTTTAGATTTTATGTTGTAATAATAATCAACTAAATTATCTAAATTTAATTAATAATTCTAATTTCAAATGCTGTATATAGCATAAATAAAATAAAATAAAATATATTACTTTGTTGCTGGCAAATACAAATATTTCTTATTAAATGAAATTTTATCAAAAAAAATAAAAATTTTAAATTCATTTTTTATATTCTTTTTTTCTTTTTTCTATTTAATCACTAAGAAATAAAAATTTCTTAAAGTGTTTTGTGACTTTTTGAAAATCTTTTCTATTTTTTTAATTTAAATAATTTAAATTTTGAAAAGTTTTACATCAACAGTTAATCTAAATTCAATAAAATAACAAATAAACCAAAAATGAAATTTATTATTTATTTTTTATAAATTATTTAAAATAAAATTTTTATTTAACACTTTTTTCGAAAATTTGTTTGAAAAGAATTTTTGTTAACTCTACTTAAATCAACTATACTGTAAAGTAAGTATATTATATTAGTTATTATTAGTTTATTAAAATAAATTATTTCCTAACCCTGAACCAATTCGTCAATTTTCCTTAATGCATTTTGACGAAATTTTCTAAATAAAATATTTGCTTTGGATAAAAAAAAATAAAAACTTGAAAATAACTTGATAAAATTTATTTTTTAATATTTTTATTAAATTTTCAACTATATATAAATTATAAATAAATTAAACGATTATCATTAGATGATGATTAGAATAAAATAAAATAAAATAATAATAATAATAATAAATAAATAATAATAAAAATCTTTTTTTTAAAAAAAAAAAACTAAAAATTTCTAAATAACATTTAAAAAAAAGAATTATTTTTAAAAAAAATGCAAAATTTTATAAATGCTTTTAAAGTTTGTTTGGTTTATTTGGAATTTTTAGCCACCAAGATTTGAAGCTAAAATGGCAACACCTCTCATAAAAAAGCTATTCTCATTCTGATTACCATCTGCTTGCATATTAATGGTGAATAACAACTCGGATCTAGTCGAATTTAAATAAATCGGTAAATTTACTTTTTTGTTGATTAATAATTGTTGCTCTGGACTTGTTTTGAGCCAACGAATTACCGAGACTGTAAAATTATTCAAAATGTTTGTTGATAAGTTTATTTTATTGTTAGTACATACAGCACCTTGTAGTTTAAGACCAGTAAGAGCAAAACTACAATTATCTAATTTAACTTGATTTAAATTATCGTAAACACTCATGTCCAATATAAGTTCTTCTAAAGACCATGAATTTGTTTGAGCTACATATTGTCTAGTTGCTGTTATATAAGCTTCTGGTGTGAATAAACCACCAAGCCAGACTATGCACTCTTTTAAACATGGCAAGCCTTGTTCACTAAACTGTTTCGAAATGTTTCCCAATTGTTTTATTCTTTCGGCAAAGTCAACTATCCATGGTTGTACAATTAAATTCTTTGGTACTGTATACTTTCTCCAATTTTTTGGTATTAAACCTTTGGCTAAGTCTTTTAGCAATTGTCTATGATGATTTGTTTGTTTTTTGATTCCTTGACATATTGAACTAACATCGTTCAAATCATCCAATACTATTCTTAATAGTTTTATACCAGTGTTTATTTCACGCTCGAAGAATCTAAACAATGGATCTTTTATATTCTCTTGTGTACGGCGAATAAAATTCAAACTCTTTGGCAATATATTTAACCATTCGTTGACCGACTGATGTAATTGTCTCATCCATAATGGTCTTGCGTCTTGTGTTTTTTGTCTACTTGTATAAAATACATCCAATTGTTGTTGTTGTTGTTGTTGTTGTTGTTTTTCTAATTTTTCTGGTTCATAAGCTAATTCTTCTTCTTCTTCGTCCATTATGGATAATTTTAATAATTTATTTACTATTTCATGACAATAATGAGACAATAAAACCTTTTCGGCTGTATTTGGTAATCCGAGCCATGACGGTGTTTGTTGATGTTTTAAATTTTCTATCCATTCAATAAATTGTTCACGTTTCATTGCATCTGGCATATTCAATTGCAAATACTCGTCCATAACCAATTTAAAATCATTCTCAAAACTGTTTATACTAAACAATTGTTTAAGGAATGTATTTAATAGTCTACGATCGAATAAATTGTCTATTTTGCCACCATATACACATTCGGATAATAGAGTATATATGGCACTAAATGGCACTTTGTTTGGTGGTAAATTTGTTCTACCCATTGCAACTGTATCTATCCAAACATCGATTGTATCTAAGCCACATCTTAAATCAGATTCATTGAATTCATAACTCTTTGACCAACCAAGTGGTACATATCTAAGACGTTCTTGTGTTATAGCATGTAACCAAGATAGTAAAAAGTACAAACGTGAACGTTCTACTGGTGCTTTGTTCATTCGCACAGCTGGTATTACACTCAATGTTCTTAACAAATTTGCTTTAATTCCTGGCGGTGGTTCGAACACAAAACTTCTGCCAAGTCGTAACAAATTACTTGGTATTTTTGGATTTATTTCCATAGATAGGAAAATTCTAAATGCTGGATGAGCTTGTAAATTGTGCAATTTCTTCTCCAATTGAACCAACCATTGTGGTGCTAAATGTACATTTTTAAGAAGTACCCATCTGCCTGTTTTAGACGATGTATTTATTGCTTTTTCGGCTTGGGTAAAACCTTCCGAAGAACCGATTGCAATTGAGATTAATTGTTTTTGTTGTTCACTTGCCAAATCTTCTACTCTACCCGAAGCATCATAACCACTTACAGAACACATTAAAATAGGAGTTGTTGATTTTATTTCGTTCTCTACTATATGTGCTAAATCTAGCATTCTTTCTGGTTGATTTAGAAACTCTTCGCCAAATATTGTATTAACAAATATTTCAGCAATAGACACAAATCGATCTGGTCTAAGACTTTTAATTAATAACAATTGTTTTATTAAGTTTAAAATTTGATTTAAATCAATTTGATTATTCATTTGATCATTGCCATTGCTCGTTTGTGTTTGATTGTTTACAGTTGATGTTTTGTATAAATTTTCAGGTATATTTAATTCTGGATTAGTTGATTCTAACCATTTGAAAAATTCACTTGATGAATCTTTAATAGTTGTTTTCAAATCACTAAAATCGTTTATTTTACTTAAATAATTTAATGCTTCTAATTGTTCCGAATTCAAACTATTACTAACTGAATCTTGTTGTTGTTGTTGCTGCTGTTGTTGTTGTTGTTTAATATTATTGTTATCATTTGATACTACAGTTATATTTGAATTCATCAAATATCTAAAATAAGTTTCTATATTTAATAATTCATTTGAGTTTGCTTTAACAAATCCTTTTAGATAGATTTTTGCTAATAGAATTGCTAGTACTATTCTATCATCGTGGAGCATACCACGTGCTAAACGATAATAAGCCAAATAGAACAAATCACGTGCTATTATTCTTAGTCTTTTTTGAGAATCTTTAACTTGATTTAAATTTGTATTTTGACTCAAAACAGTTGTGAATATTTCCAAAAAATATTGCAACGAATATTGATACAAACTGTGTATTTGATTTAGAACATCCATAGTAAAATAAATACTACTACATGCTTGTGACAAAGCCAAATATTGATTTATTACTGTGTCTACTTCTTTCATTATTTGATCGGTCTCGGCCACTTTACGACTTATTTCGGATGCTTCTTTTTTTAAATTTTCCAAGCGAGTTATTATTGAATCATCGTTTAAGATTTTTCCTTTTGATTCGTTCAATGCTCCGAGTAAATCTTTTTCTAAATGTCTTAGTCGTTGTTGAAATTCACCTTGTATTTTTAACAAATCTAATCTCTTCTCTTCTACATCGGGTCTTTCACATTTCAATACTTGATGTAAACATTGTGCTTGTAGACTTGCACGTGTAACAGTAAAATTAACAAATGTTACTCTTGAACAAATGTCTGGTGGAAATTCAACTGTTGGATCTCTAGTTGACAAAAACATGGTAAACATTGGTGAAAAATCAATGTCTTGATCTCCAAGTGTGATCAAGACACGACCACCAGTACGACGAATTTCTCTATTAAGTACTGGATTTAATATTGGATCATAGTTTTCTACATCTTGTATTAATATCGGATTACCAAAACGTAATGCACTTTCTAAATTCTTTCTAAACGAAGTATCCAAAAAACTTGTTTTTGTTATTTTTCTGTCTTTGTACATGCTCAATATGAATTCGGTTGCTTGTCCCGATGGATCTATGATCAATGGGTATCGATTGAAACGTTTCAACATTATTGCATTTTCTATACACAAATCATCGGTTGGCAACGAATGCGAATTCCAATTCATCCGTTCGTCAGCATTACTTAAATACTCGATTCGAGCCAAGTCTTCTTTGAATTTTATATTTGAATTTTGTAAACTTGATATCCATGTGTTGAATAGTGAATTGCGCATTGCTTGATCATAATAGCCTCCGTATGCCATCAATGCCGAACTTAACAATACATCACCAACTATTGTAGACATTTGCACTTTGAACGATTCACTACTTGATTCCCATCTGGTTTGTTCATTCGACAAACTATTCAATAGTGCAACTGATCTTGCCACTTTACTCTCCACAGAATTCAAATCTGATTTTATACTCTGCGCTTGACTTATCAACTCTGCATATTCTTGTTTGTATTGACTTATTTTCTTCTCCAATTGTGCTATCACATTTTCTAATTCTTTTGCTTTAAGCTCATTGCTTTGTGCTGCTTCTTCAAGTGAATTCAATTCCATTCTTAATGGTTCTACTTTGTGCAACATGTCTGCATATTGTATTTGTGCTGTTGCCCATTTTACCAATGGTCCGCATGCTTGTGAAGCATTATTTATTTTAGCAAAATCATAATCTGGATTATTTAGAAATTTTGTTTTCATTTTTTCTTTTATTTGTGGTGTTATATTATCAGTTTGAAAATTTATTATTGTATTTATGAAATTGTCTTTGACAATAATACCACGTATTACTTTCCAATCGCTTGTTTCCTGATTTAAAATTAAACATATCGATTCTAGGCCTAGTTTTACTGCTGCTGGTGGATTTACTAATGATCTTAGCTCGACCAAGTGTTGACGTTTTATTGATTTTACTGCGTTTTGTGCTTCTACCACTGCTGGCTCTACTTTACTCAAATCGTCCATAACAGATTTTTTCTTCTTATCTATTTCGTCCAATTGTTGATTCAATATTGATTGTAATTCTTGTGAAGTAACTTTTTTTTTCTCTGCTTCTTGTTGATCGGTCATCATTTGTTTTAATTTAAAATTTGCCTCATTATTTTTCTTTTCCAATTCGGTTCGTTTAACAGCCAAACTCTTTTGCAATTCTTCTACTTGTTCAACTGTTTCTTTTATTTTTGCCAAACCAATATTCAAATGTACTTGTTGATCTTCTAATTCGGAACGTTTCTCGTTATACAATTTGGCAAAATGATTTATAAAATCTAAATAATGTCTAGGCGTAATTGTAGTTGTTCGAACACCTTTTTTTTGTAGTCTTGTATTTGCTTGATGCAATGAATCATGTATTTGTACAAATGTATTTACAACTGCTTCACGATGTGTTAAACTTGTTATATTCGAATCATGCATTACTTTTAAACTATCTGGCGAATAATAATCTGATTTTTCTAAATCTATTTTTATTGTAAACTCTTTGCCAACTTGAAAATAAGCATGATGACTCCAATCGCCGAACCAGTTCAATACACAACGATTGAACAATGCTGGCGATGTTGAAGCACGATTTTTTAAACCATCTTGACTCGGATTCATTGTAAATACAACATGTAAATTTTTCATTACTTCATTGGTAAACCATTTGTATAATTCTTCAGATGAATCAAGCATTAATCCATCACGTTGTGCACCTTCTTTACATTGTGTCATTAGAGTTGAATATTCATCGCCTTCGAATAAACCAGGCACTTCTCCATTAGCTAATAAAGTATTCATTCGTTCTAAAAATCCTGAATCTAACACATTCGATTCGTCCAATATGAATACTATTTTTTCTCCTTTAGTACCCGAACGTCTTAGAACATTTCTCAAATCATTATCAAAATCATCACTACTATAATTATTGTGTACTTTTATCTGAAACACACTTAGACCGTTTATCCATGCTACAAAACGTGACAATGTTGTTTTACCTGCACCAGACACACCAATTAATAATAAATGTCCTTGTGGTTGACGAAATATACGATCTATGCGTAACACATGATCTAACACTTCGTTGAACAATACCAATGGTACATCGAGTTCTTCTTCATAAAATACTTTTAGTCTTGCTTTAACATATTCGCGTAATTCTTCTTGTTCTACTGGTAAATAGTCTTTTTTGAGCCAATTCGAATAGAGTATTGGTCGTTTAAGTGCTTTATCTGTGTCCATGTTTGAAAAGTGTTTAAGTGCTGTTGAATTTATGTTCTCGTCTGTCCATTTGCGTTCTTCGTCTGTCACCAAACGATCCTGAAATAAACGCAATGCTTCATGTACATACAATCTTACTAAATCTTCTAAGCTCATGTGTTCTAATGGTCTTATTGCTTCGCAAATACCTCTTACCCATCTGGTCATTTCACGTGGTGAATATATATAATGTGGTTGTTGATCAACAGTGAATCGTTCTTGAGACATTAAATAAAAATCTACCATTGCATTTGTCAATGGTTCTGCGTATGCTCTTAGACTTGGTATTATTCTAAGCATGGCTCTATTGAATGTACCATAAATTTGTTTTAGAGACAATTCACCCGGATAGTCTACATAAACCAATGGCACATGACGTAAAAATCTATGTGATAATGGCTTACGTCCTGGATCAGTTGGCGGATTACATGCACCTACAAATTGTATACGTTCTAGTTTAACCCATGATTGATCCGATGTACGATAAAAACCACCGTGTTCAATACATTGACGAATAAACGAAATAACACGTTGTGTGCCGTACTTGTCCTCGTCTGGCAAATTTATTTCATCACAAAATATTACTAACCATTTGCCCATTTGTATTGGTGATAAAACAATACCGTTTGGTGTACGTTTATATTCACAATAATGATCGAATGTTTTTAACATTAGTTCTGGACTTGTGGCTGACGAAAAATTTAGGCCAACTACTTCTAGATCGGGCAAAGAGCGTAGAGCAGCGAAAAGAGTCATTGTTTTACCAGAACCAGGTGGACCACACAACAACAATGGTTTGTGTTCACTAAGCCATGTAAATAATAGGTTTTCATGTCTTATTGTGTCTATAGTTGGTACAACTACATCTGGTGCAGCTACTTTATGAGTTTCGACTTCTATTTGTGGCACTTTAGCTAACCATGGTACCCATTCACCAGTGGTCAATTGTACTTCATAATCAATTATTGGTGTTTGTGAATTATTCGAAGGCATTTGTATAGTTGTAGACAATCGAATAAATTCACCTAAATCAATTCTATATTTTAATTTGCAATCACCACTAAATGACCATAAAATGGCCAATATAAGACTCTTGGTCATGTATTTTTCAATAATGTCTTCGTTAATTCTAAAATCATGCTGTTGATTATAAATAAGCATATTACGAACAGCTTGATTTAGCATGGTAAACATTGAACTCAATGCTCTTAGACGTGTAAAATCCATTATATGCTCAAATTTAGATGCATATTCTAAACATTTTGTAACTAATCCATCAACACTAAAAAATGGTCTTAAATATGCTGCTGATGAACGTTGATCAGCCAATGCTGAACTTATTTCTGAATTTATATTATTTTGATTATTTCCTGTTGCTCCTGCTCCTGTTGAAAAGTCATTTATATTTACAGATGAATCTAAATTTGGTGTTGATGGTTGTGACATGCTTCGTTTTAATTTCAAATCATTTGCCACTACCATATTTATTTCATCATCATCTCCACCTTCTAATGGCACATTACACAATTTATCAAAATAATTTTCATAAATCATTTCAAGACTAAGAACATGCTCACTAAACCAAATCATACCACAACGAGACACGGTTGCCAAAGTAGCATACTTTAAATCTTGTACTTCAAACATAATGCGCACATTCGATGGTATATTTAAACGTTCACCATTTGGCAATGTTAACAGTTTATTATCGTCTAAAACAGAATTTAAATTTTCTACCCATTCTGGATCGACATCACCATCGAATATAATCCATTGTCTTTTATTCAATTCACCGCGTACATTATCTATTATTTTGCGCAAAATGTGCGTAAACAAACCATCTGTCCATTCACGTGTATTCGGATCCATAGAACCATATAGAGCATCTTTTGATATTGCTTTTGGATCTATTATGTGTGCTACACCTTCAACACCTTCGTATCTTTCTAATGCTTTGAGTAGTACTCGCCATGCAGTCGATTTACCTGAACCAGACGGACCGACCATCATTAGACCATGATTTAAATTACTTATTGAATACAATTGTAACACTTTTTCTAGCCAATATGCTCCACTTGAACTTGCCTGATCGCCACCATAGACCAAATTTAATTCTTGACAAACTCGTTTTATTTCTTCTTTTAATTTTGCTATTTCTATTGGCTCATAACGTACGCCTGGAAATACATCGTTCAATAGACTTTGTAATAATGGCAAATCTTCGTTTATTAATCTTGGCACAAAACTCTCCATTATTGATTGTATTAATATTTCTTGTTCATTCAAGTCTTCGGCTATTTTGCCTTCGTCTATTTGTTGATTTGATTCAATCATTTTCTCGCGAATTCTTTGTATTTTTTCTCTTTTAACATTTCCAGCCATTACAAGTACACTTTTCAATGAACGCAAACCAAAATCATAATGCGATTGACTTGACAATTGTTCATTGCACAATTTGAAAAATGGTACTACTTTATGAGCCAATATTTCGGCTGTTCTAAATCCTTGTGAATACAACATTACTTGAGCTATTAGAACATTATCGGGCTGAGTCATTGCCAAACTTCTAAACAATTTTTTCAAATTATCAGGCAAATTAGATCTGCCTGCATAGCCTGGATTCATTGTTATAAATACAGCCATGTGTGGATTTACACTTACTTGTTTACCAACTAATTCAATCGATATCGAATCGCTATGTTTACTTGGTGGTTTGCTTAAATCTAGTTGTTGTTGTGTTTGTAATTGATGTTCTTTTAGTGCTTCTTGTATTGTTTGTATTTGTTGTGATACAGCTGATAACATGCGCTCTTCGAGACGATTAAATTCGTCAAAACAACCCCAAGCACCTACTTGACACAAACCAACAAATATACGACCCATAGCCTGAAAATCAAATGTTTCATCACAATTAAATACAACTACGAATCGACCCAATTGGTGACCAAGTGCTTTGACTGATTCGGTTTTACCAGTACCAGCTGGACCAAATGGTGAACCACCTAGACGTGCTTCTAATGCTTGTGTCATTGTCAAATAACAACGATCAGTCAATGGTGTTTGAACTAGTTTATCTTGTACACCTAAATATTCAAAACCATAATTAAATTTCGAATTTGCCATTTGTATGCTCAATTGTTTTAGTAAATTTGTACATTTTGGATCAAAATAAAATCTCATTTGTGACAACCAATCAAACGATTTTGACGATGTCAATTTTTTACTTATTAAATCTCTTAGAACATCTCTTT
The DNA here is from genome assembly GCA_021432725.1 of Brachionus angularis. Taxonomy (NCBI): domain Eukaryota; kingdom Metazoa; phylum Rotifera; class Eurotatoria; order Ploima; family Brachionidae; genus Brachionus; species Brachionus angularis. The sequence continues at coordinate 32,133 of JAJVDD010000002.1, read as the reverse complement.
GATGAACATGTTCAATAATTAAATGTTCCAATTTGCGTCTTCTTAATGCCGCTTGATCTTGTAGAACTGAATCAGCCAAAATTTTTAATGTATTTTCAACATTTTTCAATGTTAAAACTAATGGATTTGAGTCGTTCGAGTCGACCAATGATGGATTCGATTCGAGTTGTTTAAATGCATTTTCGACCGATTCGGACCAAGATATTTGTGCACTTAAAACTACCAATTGTGCTTGATATCGTTCTACCCAGTCCAAGTATTGAGCTCGTTCAATTGAGCCACTTCTAAATTGATTACTTTCTTGTACTGACTGACTAAGCAAATAGGCCAATGTGTTTCTTATTTCTTTTTCAACTAGAGTTAACCAATCGTTTATTTTCGGATTTTGTGCTATTGAAACTGCATTTTTGAATACCACTTCTTCGCCTTCTTTAGACGATACACCTAGAACTATTGTATTATCTTCATTGAGCAATATTGAGTGTACACCGGCAAACATTTTTTTAAAATGTTTCTGTAATCTTGGCACATTTTTTGTATTACCAATTATTTCTAAAAGATCTTCATCGCCGACAAAATAAAATCTCGGAAACGATGAACGTTCTCTTTCTAAATATTCACCCAATGCTTTTTGTATTTTAGCTAATAAATCAGCTAATCTTTCTAGTGTTTTTTGTATGCCTTGTATATTTAATATGTCTAAAACAAGCGGTGATTTGCTCACTTTACGCATCAAATTCAAAAATTCACTGCTTACATTTTGAAACTTTTGTGTCTCATTTGGCAATAGATGTTTTATATCGGCCGAGCCACCAAATATGCCATCCAAATAGACCCATCTACGTTGCACATCGATCCATACATCAAATACTGAATTTATACGATTCAATTTGTCTTCCCAAGATAATGCTTCTTCTTCGAATTCTTTATAATACGGCGACAGTTTCATGGCACTTACACTGTTTATATGTTCTTTAAGTTTATTAAACAAATCATCCCAGCCTCGTATTATTTGACATTTATTCTGATATGATACCAATTCAAGTGTATAACTTTTCCACAATTCAGACACTTGTTTTAGAAATTCTTCTAATGCTTTTTCACCTTGTGCAACCATTATTATTTCTTTTATTATTGAATCAAACACTATCAAGTTTATGTCCCATACATGACCCAATGTTAAATCATTCAAGTTCCAAACTACATTCATTCGTTTCATTAATTGTTTCCAATGACGTTCTTTTAATGCTTCTGATTTTAATTCAACTATTAACAAATTTGCTTTTAAATAATCTTGTAGTAGTTTTTTAACATGATTGTATGAATCGTATTGTCTTAAACGTGACGGCATCTCTTTCATTTGTGTCAATAGGCCTTCTAGAGTTGCGCGCAATTTTCTCGGCTGTACAGTTAGCCATTGTTTTTCTTTTTGTTCTTCTAGTTGAGTCCATATTTTGGCCAATTCGGACCATACACCTTTTAAATCGTGCAATTCTTCTATACTTACTGTTATTCTAATATCATTCGAATTAGACATGTTATCTCTTAATTCAAGTGCATCTTTAGCTCTCATCATATTATCACGTTCTTCTTTGATACGATTAAATTTACTCTCAAATAATTGCAAACTTTTCAATGCTTGGTCGGGTTTCAATTGTCCATTTACTGGCTTATTCATTTCCCAATCATGAACCAATTCGTTTGTTTTATTTTCTACTACTTTTTCTTCAGATATTATCTTTGATTGTAACGAAGCTACTTGATTTTGTATTGATAGATCTTTACGTTTTAGAATTTCATTAAAAGCACCCCATTCGCCTTGTATATAATCTGTATATAACCAATTGGACGGAAATTGATAACGTTGTCTTTCGAGTATTTTTTGTGAATTTGTGTACGATTCTACTTTACGTTCCCAATCTTTTAATTTTCTCTTTAATGATTGTACATAAGTTATAACACTAACTGCTTCAGATGTGCTTGATGTCTCGACCGATTGACTTTCCAAATCTTGACGTGCTTTGGACACTGTCGAATGAAAATCTTGCAATTCGTTGCCAAGCAAAGAACCAAATTTGGATAATACCTCTTTATGCCATGCATCATATTTAACATTTACTTTTGATTGTACTTTATTATAGTCTATTATTATAGGTCCAAATTTACGATGTGTTTCTTGTGTATCAAACGATTTACGTGATTCTTTCATTTCATTTAAACATGATATCCATGCAATTAAATTTGAACCAAGTCTAGCATATATTGTATCTGGTTGCAAGTCCCATAATGATTGAAAGTGTAACCAGATTTTGACAAATTCTTGTGCTTGTTGTAATATACTGTCTATAGCATTAAATGCATATTCTAACAATTTAATACCATTTGTGAATTTATTCAATAGGTTTTTATATGTTATTTTATATTCTGATTCTGCTTCCATGCTTACTTGATATCGTGAATGTTGTATACGTTTTTGTGTTGTTATAACTGAACTAAACTCGTACAATTGTGATATTAAATGTTCTCGAGCATCTTCCAATGATGGGCTTATATAAAGCAGTTGATTTTTGATTAATATGTCTAATACAATTTGAGCTATTTTTGGTTCACCACCCATTTTTGCTATTAATTCTGCTTCGTCTAATATTGCTCCATTTGATCCTTCACCATTATTATTATTATTATTATTATTATTGCTACTATTACCACTATTACTAGTACTAGTATTATTATTACTAATTGATTGTATACCACTTAATAATAAATTATCATCAATTAGATTAAATTGTATTTTATTTTGATTTGATTTATTATCATTTGCTGCTGTTGTTGTTGTCGTTCGGCGTCTTATCACACCTGCACCACTGTCATCGTCTGATTTATTTTTCTTATCCAATAAAACATCTATCCATATTTTAATTGCTATACTCAAACGTTGAGCAAATTTTTTCTCTATTTCTTCATCTAATTTGGCTACCCATTGTGGCAAATTGGAGAAACCTTTTAAATTCAAATAATCTATTGATTTTTGTATTTCGTATAATATTTCAGCAAATTTTGTCTCTTTATAAACACACGAATCGAGCTCTTTTAATTGTTGTTCTATTGTATTTTCAACTGATATTAATTCATCTACTTTTTCTCTAAAATTATAAATTGAATCTGAAAATTTTTGCACTGAAGATTCTAATTTATACGAATCCCAAACCAAATTAGACATGTCTATAATTAAACTTTGTATGTCTTTTTTCATGCCAGCTACTAATAACAAACATGTTGGTTTCTCATTTACTCGTTCACATATTCGTTTATATGTGCTCACATTTTCTATTAATGATATTGCGTATGGATACATTTGACGCGCTGTATGTGCTTTATTTACTATTGCCAATGGCACTCTTGACACTAACCATTTCATGTTGCGCGCTTCTTTTGTTAATGTTATTATTTCTGGTGAAAAGTTTACTTTTAGCGTATATATAGTTCCTTTTGATGCGCGTATATTATCAACTAGAAATATACGACCTGAATTTTGTAAATTTTTTTGATTTACTTTTCTTGACCATTCTTCGAATAGATCTTGTGTGTTCAATTTCATTCTAAAACTATCACCGTCTGCTTTTAATTTTTGACCATCTACATGTGTTTCCCATCCTTTGCCAAGCACTGCTTCTACTCTACCCATGTACATGTTCAATTGTCTTTCGATTTGTTTTGCCCATATTATTGAACCTGCTACTGGTGGTATATCTCTTACTTTACTCATTCTATAACATCTACTTTGTATATATTGGGCTTTGAATTTTTCCTGTAATGCTTCTATGTCGTCTTTTACTCTTTGTATCAATTGTGTTTGATATTCTCTTATTGCGCCGCGTATATGTGGACGTACAAATAATGCATTAAAACGTGAAAATATTCTAAACATTTCATTGGCATTTTTTGCTGTTCCCAATTGATCACGTAAACGAGCAGTCATTCTAGCTTCGACTCTTTCTATTCTTTCATCATAACGTCTTATTGCCGATTCCCATAGTTCTTGTCCTTCTTCGCTTATATCCAAAGCGTCTACTTCTTTTACTTTTTCATAAGCCAAACTAACTTCTTCAATTGCATTTGCATCAGCTACATCTAAACCATTTGCATCTTGTTGTTGACTATTATTTGTATTATTTAATTGTTGTTGTTGCTGTTGCTGTTGCTGCTGTTGTTGTTGTTGTTGTTGTTGACTTGTATTTAATGATTCTTGTAAATCTTGATCTTGTGAATTTACTGGTCTCAATACTCGACTTATTACTGAACGTAATTGTTCGTGTTGTCTGCGAAAATTTTGCATTACCATTAAACGATTTTGTAAACGTTTATGTGATGGATTTATTCGCCATACCATTTTATATTCATCTCTTTTTCGTTTGGCCAAATCACGCAATATTGCTTGTAATTTTTCATATTCATCATCCCATGCTGTAAACACATTTAAACATGATTTCATTGTTTTTTCAAAATCATCAAATGCAATTATCATTAGTCGTTGTGTTGACAATACTTTGAGCAATTGTGTTGTTAGATCTTTAGATATAGCTTCGATTAATTTCAATGTTCTATTTAATGGATATTTTGTATTGCGAATTTTTTTCAAATGATTAAATATTGATTGAATTGCTATTGTTATTTTGTTCAATTCAGTTGCTGATATTAATTCATTTAATGGAAAATCTTTCATTAAAGCATTATAATCTTTGGCTATTTCTAATGCTTCTTTAAGTCCTGTGTCTGAATCAAAGCTAACTGTTGCTATAAATCTTTTTCCATATCTTAATATGTCCAATGTTAAAGTTACTTCTAATGATTCACGTTTTTCAGCTATTTTATTCAATGCTCTTTCTAAATTTATCCAAAATGTAATCTCTTGTAAAGCTGTACCTGTTGATGGATCTCGGTCTAATTTAGTTACCTTTATTACAATAATAATAATAATAATTAAAATATTATATATATATATATATATATATATTCTATCTGACTATTTATTTATTTATTTATTTAATTACTTTTTTTATTTCTCTTATCCATCGACTAACACCCGATTGAAGTTGATTTAAAAAATTTGTATCTTCAACTTTATCAGCAAAATCGTCTACTTTTGGTTTACGATTTTCTTCAGCACATTTTTTTATCATTTGTAATACAGTTGAATGTATAACTAAATTAATGTCTGGTATGTCGATATTTTGTTGTAAATGTAATAAACCCATTTCAACTTCGGCTATACGCTTTTCCATAATAGATGCAAATTGATCACTGCCCGATTGATTTAAATTGGACGAATTCGAATCACCAGAGCCATTTGATGCTGAAACCAATTTATTTAAATTAGAATCGGCCAATTTAACATTATCTGAATGTCCACGTTTTATATAGCTTTTAAAATAAGGTGCTAAAGTATTACTAACATATGAATGTAATGTTTCGTATGGTGACGAATCAGCCAAACTAATAACTCTAACTTGATTATGAAATTTTTTATCCGATTCAACTATGGCACCTCGTTTTATAATTTGAACACTTAAACATTTCGGATTTGTATAATGTATTTCAGTAGATACTAAATATTGATTTAATGATGATGATGACGATAATGATGATGAAGATGATAATGATGATGATGATGTATCGTCTTGTACTTGATCAACTTCTTCTTCATCTTTTTATTTTATTTTTTTTAAATTTTAAATTATATAAATTACAAATAAAATAATAAATAATTTATTTTAATATATTTAATATATAATACCTTTGGAATAAAAACGTTGAATTATTAGTGTTCTACATTGAGTATCGGATAAAAATTTTTTAATACATTCAACTGAGGATTTTTCATTTAAACATTTTTCAAATTCGTTTGACGACAATGACGTAGCAGCGTCTAAAAGACTTGGTACGAATTGTTTTAAATAATTTATAAACGATACATGATCTGCTATTTGACCAGTTGTAGTTGATTGTGTACTAGAACTATTATTATTAGTAATAGTATTGTTTGTATTTAAATTTGATTGTGATGGTGATAATGTATGATCGTTTGACGATCCATTATCAATAGTTTCACTCATTATTCTTTTTTCTTTTAATTTAATTTAACTAAAAATACTTTTTTTTTAAAAAAAATAAAACTTTATTTAAACTTTTGTTTCTAAATAAAAAAAAATAAATTTTTAAATTTTAATTTTTATCGGCTTTAGAATTTAATTTTGAAAAATTATTTTCAAATTTTGAATATATATTTATTTTTTTTTTTATATTAAATAAATGTTAATTTTTGATGTGTGTAGATATTTTTGTATTTTTAAAAATATGTTTTAGCTCTAGATTTTAATCATCATCATCATAATCATCATCATCATTATAATCATCTTCTTTTTTTATTCTTGTTAGTTTTACTACTAATATTTATTTTATTTTATTTTATTTCATTTTATATATATATATATATATATAAATCAACATGAATTTAATTATTTTAATAAATTTACAGCAGCTCAACTCTTATTTCAAAATCTGCTCTCTTTTTTCTTTTTCTCTTCATCTCTTCATTCTATATATATTAAATAGTCTTTCTCTCTCTCTCTCTCTCTTTCTCTCAATTTCTCTCGTGATAATATAAATTAAAAGTGATATAAATTAATAATATATATACATATATACATACATATACGTATATGCTTTAAACATATATATATATATATATATATATATTTAATATATATAGTTCAACTTTAATGATTAAAATTTTTGAAAAAGACAAATTTGAAATTTAATTTTTAATTAAATGAATTGAAACCAAAAGTGGTGTATATTATGGTAATTAGAATGTTTAAATATTTTTGTCCTATTTATTTTCGCTAAACATAAAAGAAACATAAATTTTTTTTTCAAGTAGCCTAAAGTCCAAAATGAAATTTATTTAAGTTATATTCATAATAGTTTTTATTTTGTTGTTGTTTTTGTTTTTTTTTTATTAAGGTTAAGAAATATCAAATATTTTTTTTATTAAAATAAAAAAGAATATTTATCATCAAATTTTTTTTAATAAAAAAAGACAACTCAAGTTTATCTATATATCTATATAGTTAACTATTATATTAAGAATTAAATAAAAAATAATTTTATACTTTTTAAAATTCCATCTCAGTATATTCAATTTCCATATGAATACCGGTTTGATGATGCTAATGATAATTTTTTATTTAAAAAAAGTGTTGTGACAGCATTAATTTTATTCATGATAATTTTACTATCACTCATTTAAATTATTAAGTTTAAATTAAATTGGAGAAAATTTACCCACTTATATTATATCAATTTTAAAGTTATAACTTTTTAATGCAAACAAGTAAATCTAAAATAGTATTTTGGTTTTGTTGATTTTATAAATTTTTTCAGCATTATTAAATACTCAAATAGAAAATTTTTATTTTAAAACATTATATATAATTAAATAAAATACTTTTACTTTTAATAAAATTTAATCTTCATAATATAATTTCTTTTATTTAAATTAAATAAGTATTTAAGTTTTCGCTTATAGGACGAGAAAGTTATAAAATTAAATGTAGAAAAAACTAATTTTAATGTACACGTAACATGGTACTACTAATTAAAAAATTTTTTTTCAAGACTAATCTAAAAACTTTTATTTGCGAAAAAGATCTAGGCATCCTCTTAAACGACGACTTAAGCTGGTCCAATCAAGTAGATTACGCCTCAAATAAAGCGAACAGAGCCCTAGGTATCATTAAGAAAACTTTTAGATACCTCGATAAAAGCACCATAAAAAAATTATATATAACAATAGTAAGATCGAATTTGGAATACGCTATTAGCGCTTGGCGGCCCTATACAAAACGAGATATAAAAAGTTTAGAAAAAGTTCAACATCGCGCAACTAAGCACCTCAGAAACTTAAGACAAGTAGAATATGAAAAAAGGCTCCAACTTCTGGACTTACAATCATTAGAAAATAGACGAGACAGAGGCGATTTAATTCAATTATTTAAGATTTTCAAAAAATTAGAAAAAATAAATCTATGCAAACCGTTGATTTTTGGTGACGAAGTTCATCTTAACCCTAGAAAACTAAGGGGACATAATAAGAAATTAAAAAGAGAATTAATAAAATTTTCGAGACCTCGTTTTAATTATTTAATAAATAGAGCGGTCAATTTGTGGAATAGATTACCGTCAGAAGCGATAGAGGCAAATTCGTTGAATAAATTTAAAGAAATAATCGATCGCAATATGTATTCCTAGCTGTTCTACAGCTTTTGTTATAAGAGTTTGCAAAGCGCTGCTAAAATAAGCCTTTTGGGCTATTGTGCTAATGCACAATCTTTATGGATATATTATCCATTCTGTCTAGCAGTTCATACTACTACTACTACTAACTGTTGCTTGTGTTATATAAGATGGTCCAGATACTCAAATAAATTGAAATTTATTTTTGCATTTCTGCTTCAATTTATAAAAATCCCTAAACATAAATTATAATGATTTTTAGGATACATAATTAACAAAAAAAAAACAATTCTAAAATTCTATATTATAAAATATCAAATTTAAAAACTATAATTTTAATATATTTAAAAATTTGTTTTCTATTCTCATTCCTTTGAAATTTCAATTTCTACATTAAAAAAAATAATTCGTATTTTTGTTAGCTTTTTTCTGTCTAATCAAAGATTTTTCAAAATTCTTGTCAAATTTTCTTTATGTATGTATGTCTGTATATATATCTATTTTAAAATGTTTGTTGAAATTTGTATAGTATTTACTTACTTTATTTGTTTAAAATAAATTTCAAATATAATGAAATCAAAACGAGGAAAATCTAACAAAGAGACTTTGAATAAAGAAAAACAAGAAACAGCTGGTACACCAATATTTTATAGTCAAAATAGTAACAGTAGTTCAAATGATACAAACGTTTCATCAACTTATTCTTCAACTACCTCAAATAATCAAAAACAAAATCCAATTTTTCAAAATGAAGCAAAAATTCGCAATTTGCTAAAAGAGTTGCAAGTTGATGTGAAAAATTGTCAAAAAGAAAGAGAAAAAAATGAGCCAAATTTAACAAACATAAACAAGTTACATGAAAAATTAAAAAAAGAAGAAAAAATGACCACATTTTACAAAAAAAAGTTAAAATCAATGTATTCGACAAGTCTTAAAGAATCTGAAAATGAAATAAAGTCTTTTAATATTATTTTATTTTAAAATAAATATTTTTAAACTTAAATTAAATTAAATTGAAGATGTTTGCGACAAGCACTTGATTGTATAAATCAGATTAGGTTAATACAAAACGAAATAAGACTTTTGACAAATCCGATTTCATCTAAAAATAATTCAGAATTGAATACTAGTTCAGATCAAGCAGTCAAAGCTACGTGTACAATGAGACGAGGTGTTTTAATGAGCATACTACAACAAGCAGCTTTAACTTTACCATTATGGGTTGGCGAAATAGGTCAATCAGCTCCACCTTTGTATTTATTATATTCTAATTTTAAAATTTAAAAAATCTAATTTTATTTTAATACAAGATGTGGTAGTATACCACCTGAAGTCAATTATATATGCAAACAAGGTGACAAAGTAGCTGCTATAGTTAAAAGTAATAATTCATTAACTACAACAAGCTTGAATAGTAGCAGTAGTGGAACAAGTGGTAAAAAATCAAAAATTTTAATTGATGAAGACTTAGCTGAAGAAGAGAATTGGATATTAGCCGAAGTGGTTAGTTATAATGCAAATAGTGCTAAATATGACGTTGACGATGTTGATGCTGAAGATGGACAAGAAAGATATACATTAAGTAGAAAAAAGATTGTACCATTACCATTATGGAGAGCTAATCCTATTACTGATCCGGATGCTATATTTCCTAAGGATTCATTTGTGTTGGCTTTGTATCCTCAAACAACTTGTTTCTATCGAGGTATTGTTAGCGAATCGCCACAAACACCTCAAGAAGATTATTTAATATTATTCGAAGACAATACTTATCCAGAAGGATATTCACCACCTTTAAATGTGCCACAATTATACGTTGTTGCTGATAGAACACAAAAGAGATAAAATATTTTATAAAACTAAATATTTTTTGTATATTTTAATCAAATAATGTGTTGTAAAATTTTTTAAAAAAATAAAATTACTTTTTAAATGATAATTAAACAAAAATTTAAATATTTTTTTAATTTATATGTTTTTATTAGACTAACTAAATTTAACTAAATTGTATGTTTATGTCACTAACTATTAGTAAATGTTTTGATAATTTAAGATAATTATTATTATTATTATTATTAATTACTTGTGGTATTTTTAGTTTCTCTTTTTAGTTGTTTTTTTGGTAGTTTTTTTTGTAATTTTTTTGGTTGTTTTCTTTGTTGTTGTTTTTGGAGTTGGAAATGGAGGAGCATTTAAAAAATCATAGCTAATAGCTGTTGCTTCTTTTTCTGTATGTTCAGTCAATGCTATGTTTATTAAAAAAAGAAAATCAAGTTTAAAATTATTTTAATTATATAATTTTAATCATTTTTTTTTTATTTTCAAACAATTAAATAACACTATGCCAGTTGCAAAAAGAACATTGTATTTTTGATTAAGATCAAAAAAATTATAAGCTGATGGCATTGATATTTCTCTTACAAATTCACATCTCAATACGCTGTTCGATAAAGATATTTTTGATTGTGAAAGGCCAAGTTGTGAATTAGGAGCTGTTCTTGCAAAGTATTCACTATTATAGCATCTTTCTATGATTGGTGAAGAATTTACATATTTACAAGCATTTACATCATCATCATTCTAAACATTTCAATTATTTTATTTTAAATTTAAAATAAATTAATAAATAAAATTTAACCATTTCGTCATCTTTTGAAAAAGCAAATGCTGAATAGAAATCGGTTGTTTTATAAGTTGATGTTTCAAAAATAAAATAAACAGATGTTGGATTGTAACGGTACCAAGTCAATTTAAAATTACCAATTGAAATTGAATTTGATTGAGCATTTATTGTGCTTAAGCAAACCAATAAGCTTAGCAAAAACAATTTTAAATTTATATTAAGCATTTGAATTTTGAGTTTATTGTAAAAATTTTCCAAAACAATTTTAATAAAGAATTGTTTAAAACATTTTCAAGTTATTTATATATATATATATACATATATATATATATATATATATATAATATGTATTACTTTTGTTTGATTTTATTTTCTGCTACAACAATTTCTAGCAAATAAATTAGAACGCCAATCCATCAATAAAAATTAAATAAGACTTTTATTTAAAAAAATTTATTACTCATATACTAAATTTAACAAATAATTTTAAGCTTAATAAAAAAAACATTTTTTTCAAATTTTTAAAATATATTGTTGTTTAAATATTGATAAAGTTTTTATTGTTATTAAAAAAAAAAAATGAATGTTTTATATATTTTTAAATAATTCAAATATTTTGTTGTTGCCAAAAAAATTAAATTAAATATTTTTTCTAAATTTATTTTTAAACAAAATTAAAAATCATAATAAATTATAAGCTTTAATTATAGAATCAGATTTTGATAGGCCAAAAATTGGTAAAAGATTTTCTGTGTGAGAAAACCATCAATTAAATTTTAAATTGATTTTAAAAGAGACTCTATTAGTCTTGGTCAATTAAAATTAATTTAAATTTTCTATTATTTTTTTAGTTTTTAAATTTATCTAATTTATCTATACAACAATAATTTTCTTGTTGAATTTGAAAAATTTTTTATTTAGTTTAAGCCAATTTAGATGCTTAGCTCTAATATTCTAACTATTCTTGAATTAGCAAATCACATTCAATAGAAAGTGTGTTAGATGAAGGAAAAGTGGATCAACAAACTCAATAATTATTTTCCAGAGAAAATATTGGTCTTGAGATTTAACATAATTAGCAGCTTTCGAAAAAAAAAGTATATTTTGAATAAACAAAATTCAACTTTATAAAGCTGTTTATGGTCAGAAATAATAATCAAAGAAAATTGCCAAAATATTGCCAAAATAATTAATCAAAATCTCGAAAAAATGCAATTCTGATAAAAATATTAAATTTACAGCATAAAGTAATTAATTCAGATTTAGACAATGAGCATAAGTTTTATTGATTTTAATAACAAGAACAATTATTTTGATTCATTAAAATTAAAAAATTCAATAACATGATATAAATGCTAATGGTAACTATTCAAATGGAATAAGTCAGAAAAAAATAAAAACCGCATTTTTATTATAAAAAATAAAATTCTGTAATTGTTTATTGAAAGCCTAAAGCTAATAAAAAATATTATGATACTAATTATCCCAATGTTTATATTTTTGAATGTAATTTAAATTAATAAAATCAAAATTGTAATAAAAATTTTAAATGCTGGAATAATAAGCAATGAGTAGAGGGTTAATAGTTTTTAGTATTGTTTGATTAATTTGATTAAAACCATGGCAATTTAAGAAGCTTCTGTAAACAATTTATGAGTGAGTAATTGTTCTAGAATTTAGAATATATTTCGAGAAATGCGCATTAATCACAATGAAATGATTTAGTATAAAAAGGACAAAATATAAAACAGTTTATTTTAGAATAAAAAGGGTACAGTATATTTTAAAAAAAATAAAAAATATTCCGCTAAATTTATATATCTTTATATATTTTTCTTTTAAAATATATTTTATTAAAAAATAAAAAAAAAAAATCAATTTTTCATTTTATTTTATTTATTTTAAGTATTTCTGACCGGTCGGTTTATTCATATTAACATTTTTTTTTTTTTCTCTCAACTAAAATATAAAATAACAAAAATAACAAAAATAAATAAATAAAACGAAATAAAATTATGTTAATTAATAGAAAATATAAAAAAAAAAAAAACGAAATTAAAGAATTTTTATTAATTTTTAGAGTTTTTCAAATCTATCAAAAATATTTGGAAAATAAAAGATCAAGATGAGTTAAATTTTTATAAAATTTATAAAATAGCCATTTAAAAATAATTTAAGTTTTTTATATTTTTTTTTTATTAAGTTTAGATTTCTCATCATCACTTTTACAACAAATAAAAAATAAAGAAAAAAACATACCTTTTTCTATTTGTTTTGTTTCTCTCTTTTTATTTTGTAATAAAATTACCGACCTAAATTCAATCTATATTACGTAATTGTATAAAAAAAATAAATAATAATAATAAGATTCATCTTTTTTTCTTTTTTTTTTAATAAATACTTTTTATAGTATAAATTTTTTTAAAATTTACAACAACAACTAAACTAAAATAAAATAAAATAATTTATTATTATTATTATTATTATTAATAGTTTCTTTTTTAAATTTTAGGAAAGCTTTGAAATTAGAAAAATAAAAATTTTAAGCCTTAAAATGTCTAAAGAAGAAAAAAACGAAGATAAAAAAACAAGATCAGATAGTCCAAATCCATTTTTAAATTATTTATCATCAAGTCCTTCGAATAAATCACCTAGATCTGAAACAAACTCAAGTCAATCTGTTTCACCTCGTTCTCCACGTTTTCAAACTGATTTATTACAAAATGCAATTAAAATTCCAATTAATGGTGCTTCTATTTCAAATTCAATGTTGACTGCTGGTAAAATTTAATTTCTTTTTTTTAGGAAATTAATTTAAAATGAAATTTAATTAATTAATTAATTTTTTTTTGCATTTGTAAGCTTCTCCACCTCGTTTTGCAACTATAGATCAATTTATGATGGCTTCAAATGCTGTTCAAAATATGGCTTTGGCTCATGAAATTTCGGTTAATCAAAATTTTAAATTAGAAAAATTAGAACTTGATTCAAATAGTTTAGAAAAACAAATACACGACACTGTACATAAAGCATTTTGGGATTCATTAAAACAAGATTTTGAAAAAGATCCAATTGAATATAAACATGCTTATACTATTATAGCCGAAGCTAAACAATCACTTTTAGGTCTTTTATTACCAAATCATGTTAAATTTAGAGAACAAATAGAACATATTTTAGACATGGATTTAATAAAACAACAAATGGATAAACAATTGTTTAATTATGAAGAATATGCACTGTACATAATTGATAGTATGTCTAAATTATGCGCACCTGCTCGTGATTCTAAAATAGAACAATTAAGATCTTGTCTTAAAGATCCTGTTGAAATATTTCGTGGTATTATGGAAACTTTAGAATTGCTTAAGCTCGATATGGCCAATTATACTATACAACAAATGAGACCATACATACAACAACAAGTAGTTGCATATGAGCAAAAAAAATTCAAAGAATTATTAGATAGTCAAAAAGAGGTTGGAATTGATGGTTTAGAAGCTACCAAAAATTGGCTTAGTCGAGCATATAATAGAATAAATGAGAATAAAACAATTGGTTCATTTAAATACGAATCGGGGCCAACACCAAGTTCAATTACAAATGAAGCTTTTATGGAAATATTTTTATGGAAAATGGAAAACACATTTCCAGAAACATTAGCCATGGACGAAATGAGATTTAATGAAATTTATGTTAAATGTAGAAAATTTTTGGTTGTATGTGCAATTGTAAATACTGTGTTTACTCTTGTTGGAGAAAGCATAAGAGGCTTAGAAGAACTAAGAGTTAAATTAAAAGAAAATATTTTAATTCTTTTAGAAGATTACATGAACATGTCATTTGAAGATATGATGAAAAATATAGGCGAACAAGTGATTAAATTAACTAATGATGCATTGCAAAAACATGCTAAATCGCAATTAACTGATTCAAATTCAAATTGTATCAAGTCTTTAATTGTTGATTTATCTTCAAAAAATTTACATGAAAATTCTGTATATAAACTATTATGTAAGAATTAATTAAAATTGTTATTTTAATTTTTATATTATATAATATTAATATAAATAATTATCTAGTTTCAAGATATGTTGAATTTTTACAAAATATTTTAACAAAGAGAACACAAGCACCTGTAAAATTGCCACAAGGTATGAGCTTAATGGAAAAAGACTTGATGGAGATAACAGGTCAATTTTTAAGACTAGTTACATTTAATAAAAATGTATTTGGCAATTATTATGGTGAAATAATCCAAAATTTTTAAAAAAACCAATTTTAATTTTTTTTATCTTTTTTTTTTAAATTAATTTTTTCTTTATTTATTAAATAACAGTTTGTAAATTAAATAACCATCTGATATTCAATAAAAACAAAATTTCAAATCATTTTGAAATTGAATTTTGATTTTACTAATAAATAATGTTACAAATAATTTGGCTTAAAATTTGAATTTAAATTTTTTTGTTGTTTTTTTAAAATTAATTGCTGGCTAAATAAACATAATATAAAAAAATTTTTTTTTTAATTTTTGAAAAAAAAATACAATATAGTTTACCAGTTGTAAAATGGCTGAATAAAAGTCCAAAATTGTAATCACTTTTTAACTAAATATAGTTTTTTATTCTTTTATGAATCAGAAATGGCCAATTTAGGAAAAAATATTTATTTAAGCTCTGAATATTAAACCCTAAATATAACCAAGTGATAATTTTAAAATTTCTAAAATTATATTTAACTATTAGGAATTTTTCTTCTATAAAAAGAGATATATTTTTAAACAAATATTTTTATTTTAAGTTTATAAAAATAATATTTTAGCTTAAAAAAATTTTTTAATTAACTGATTAAAAATTACTTAAAAATTTAGTAGAAATGCCGATTGTAAAACCTAACATAGTTGATATGTATCCATTTGTGTATTGGCTAAATTTTGCGAAAAAAAATAGTCATTGCGATTTTTGCTTAAAAAAGTAAATTTTTTCTTTATTAATCTTATTTTATTTATTAATATAAACATCATTTTATTAGACGTACAAGACTTTTTTCTTGTACAACTTGCAATTGTTCACATTATTGCAATAGGGATTGTCTAAAGGCAGATCTATTTCATTTAAATTCAATTGAATGTACTATGTTTGCTAAATTGAGTAAAACCCAAAATTTAGAATCGAAAATTCAAAAAAACTTTTATGATGATACATTTTTATTATTTTTGAGATTATTGATAAAAATTAGAAATGTAAGTTTGTTTAAAGTTATTTTAATAATCAAAAAAAGATTAAAACTTATTTTATCTCATGAATACAAAAAATACTTTAATAAGACTTAAATACTTTAAAATTTAATTATAATAATAGAATAAAGATGAAGAAATAACCAGAATAAATGAATTAGAATTTGGTATCATTTTATTTTACCGTATTTTCACAGTTTTTACGCCATGGCGTTAAACTTGAATTAAAAAAACTAAAAAATTGGTATCTTTATTGCTAAATAACCATCTTATACGTCATGGCTTAAAAATGAATTTTTGATCCAGAAAAATTCAACTACATTTTTAACGCCATAGCGTAAAATCTGCGAAAATGCGTCAATTAAAAAATAATCACAATTCAGTTTTTTTCCTTTTCAAGATTGTGATGAATTTTCAAAAAACAATGAGGAAATGAGCCAATTAAATTCTTATATAGAATTAATCAAAGATCTAGTTGGTGATGAATTTATATCAAAATTTGATCAAAATCAATTAATATCTTATTTTGGTAAAATGTTACAATTTAAATTCAATATTATAGATGAAAATGAAATAATCGGTTTGAGTTTATTCTTTGAGAATACAGCCAGAAAAGAAATTGATATGCTTTTAGAAAGAGGTAACAAACCACTTGTTACAGTTTGTGAGCTTTACATAAATGATGAAGAACGTCTTTTATTTGCAAAGAAAAATTATTATTTAGATTGTAAATGCTCTAAATGCCAAAAAATAATGGTAATTAAATTTAAATTAATAATAATAATAATAAAAATAAGTTTGAAAGCCCACTTATTTGGGAAGAAATTTATTTTCTTTTACAAATTAAACATTATATTTTAATTTATAAAAACTTAATCCAAAATTTAAGGAACAAATCGATTTCCCTGTTCTTCAATTTTCTAATGTAGAAGCTCAAGATCAAAACTTAAAAAAATCAATTGAAATAGCAAATAAATTTTTAGAAACAGAAACAATTAGAGATGTTTTCAAAAAGAAATTTAAAATTGATCCTAAAACTTGCTTTCATAAAATGCCCATAGTTAAGATTGAATACAAAGAAGTGGAAGAAAAAAAAAAGGAGGTCTTAGCGTGGAGTTATCGAGGAACTGAAAACGATAACATTATATATATCAATAATATATATCAGAAACGTTTGGATTTATTGAAAGATAAAGAAAAAAATTTAGAAGAAATCGAAACAATAATAGTTTTAATTTCATTATTATTGTTACATGAACTTGCACATCTTCAATTCAGATGGATGGGTCACCAAAAAACACCAGATAAATTTAGAGAAGCAGGTAATTATCTAGAAAATAGTATGTTTGGTGGTTTTGTTCGTATGTTAATCACTCCCATAACTGAATGGGATCAAAACTCGCAAATTATAGGTGTGTAATTTTTAATATTAACAAAAATTTTAATTTCAATTTTTAATTTCTAAAATTTCATAGGAATAGCGATTGAATGCTTAACAAAAAAATCTGGAGTTACTTCAATTAATCAAATTCTATATGAAGATTACATAAAAAAAATTTTTAATGATGAAATGAATGATTATTTTGATTTGGTCTTTAATGAGACACCATTCGATGAAACAAAAATGAGAGCTTTAAAAGGATCAGATGAAGAAAATGAAACAGAATACAGCACTTTATCACCTGGTGTAATTGTTGCAGAGTCAGTAAATGTAGATAAATGTGGAACATAATGAAATCTATATGATAAATCAAACTTTTACTTAGTTTGACATTTTTTCTGAAGCAAAAATCTGAATAAAAATTATAAAGAATATATGACATTTTTCAAAAAACTTAGTTTCTCAATAAAACGATTTTTTTTTAAATTAATCAGGCTATAAAAAAGTTTATTCTTGGTTCCTTTTTAATTAAATTTAAAAATATCGCAAAATTTAGTTTGTATTTCGGATAATTTTATTTAATTAGTTTCAATAGATTTGTCATCATTATGTTCGATATTGTGAATCTCGAAATTAATATAACTAAATTATTATTATAGTTATTATTGATATAGACATAACTTTAAATAGCTATTTCTCAAAACTAAAAGTCAGGTTTAATATAGTAATAGTAATAATAATAGGTTTAATATAAACCTTAAACGAAAAGAAAAATTTTTAAAACGAGCATGTGTTTGTGATCAGAGCATATAAGTCTACAACAATTTACCTAAAAATATTTATCGAAAAATTTTAAGCATATATTGCGTTATTTCCTTTACAATAAATTGAAAATATTCAAAACATTTACTAAATGAGCAAATCGTTTAAATTATATTTATTTTATCATTAATGATAAAATTAAAATAATTTTCTTTAATCATAATTTTAACAAAGCATCGCAGAGATGACCAAGACCTAATAAAAATTACTTATCAGTTTTATAAATTTAAAAAATTTTTTGTTTTTATGTATTCTAATTAAAAATCTTCTGAAATAATTCTCACTTAAAACATTGATTATATTTCGTTTCAATTATTTTAGTTTTACATCAATTCTTTTTTTATCAAATGAAATAAAGTTTTTTTTATTTTAAAAAGTTAAAATAGAACAATTTAAATTTAATAATTTTATTTCATACATTGATTTCATGTTTGTTAAATTTATTTTTAAAATTTTTATTATTCGTCTTTAATTTTATTTTTATAAGCAATTTTATCATATTTTGATTGTTTAAATTTACTTTTATAGTTAAATTTATGAAATTTATTTAAAATTTTCAATATGTTTTTATTCTTCATTTAAAGTTTTCTAAATTTAGATTATAATCAAGCATTTTTATTTGAATATAAATATGTGATAATTTTATTCAAATTTTAAAACAAAATAAAACAATCAAATCTCAAAAGATTTAAAAATGAAATCAGCAGTTATATTAACCTTATTATTAGTATCAAGTATTTTTATGTCAGCTTCTGGATTATCTTGTCAATGGGCAGGTTCTTTAGGATGCCAAGGATCATGCATGTTAAAAAATTGTGCAAGTGGTTCATGTAATGCAAATGATGTTTGTGTTTGTACTCGTTGTGCAAGTGGATCAATAATTACAATTAGCGTTGGGAAAAGAGGATTACCAGAAGTAGAAATTAAATAATTAAATCTATTTGAATTAAATTTTTTTTATGCAAATTAAATTTAATATTGTTTGCTTAATTAAAGACTGTTTTGTAATATAATAAATTTTAAAATATAAAATCATAACAATTATACTTTTGAATTTTCATTTTTTGAAATTTCTTGAATACCAAAATCAGAAAAATAATCAATTGACGAAAGATTATTAGGATTTATAACTATTGAAATAAATTGCCAGAAATTTGATTTAAGTTTTGATTTCGAATTTAATTCTCTTTTGGAATTGATGATCTACCGAGTTAATAATAAAGAATATTACAAATTAATTTAGAAAGACATTTTTTACACATGGACATAAAAATTAATCAAGAGTCATTGAATATGCGAATTTTTAAAATAATAAAAACCATTTTACATACTAAGTAAAGTTTCCTCTTCAATTAAAAAAGGTATTAAATAAATGCTTTTAAAAATAAAAGCCATTCTATTTATATAAATGCTTACTTTTTGTTTAGGATAATTTTAAAATCTTCCTTAATTAAACTATAAATGAATTATTTCCTAAACCTATAGAGAAATTAAGGTTCTGACTTTTTTAAAACCACACTGGATATTACAGTCCATTATATAAGTTCAACAGACAATTCCTGCTGATGTTCCTTCCAGGAACAAGGATTCTTAGCCTGCGCACGTATGTAGTATAAATACCAGCGTATTTTTCTATTAAAATGAACTTTTTAAAATAAAATTCTTTGGCTTAACCAACTTTTGTAAAGTGATTGGTAAACTTATAATATAAAAAAATTTATATGTTATAAATTTACCTTTTGAATTTTTCAAAAAAAAATAAGGTAAATCTTAATAATTATTAATCTTATTCAAAGTTATTTTGCTTATTTCAAAATCTTTTTTTTAAATTAATTTTTTCTTTATTCATTAGATAACAGTTTGTAAATTAAATAACCATATGAAATT
Organism: Brachionus angularis; assembly: GCA_021432725.1. Taxonomy (NCBI): domain Eukaryota; kingdom Metazoa; phylum Rotifera; class Eurotatoria; order Ploima; family Brachionidae; genus Brachionus; species Brachionus angularis. The sequence goes on along the minus strand of JAJVDD010000002.1, from coordinate 11,886 downwards.
CAATAAATAATTATTCAAATAATTTGGCTTAAAATTAGAATTTTAATTTTTTTTGTTTTTATAAATGAACAAAATGAATTACTGGCTAAATAAAAATAATATGAAAAAAATTTCTTTTTCATTTTTGAAAAATAGGCATTTTTGAAAAAATAATTAGTAAAAGAATCATTGTAATACGCAATTGTATCGGTAATTAACTAATTAATTATCTGTTACAATTAAGCTTATTGACTTAATAAAAGAATTAAATTTTTAAATTAATGTCTATTAATTATAAAATTAAAATCTTAAATTATAGAAAACTATTTTTAAAAAAAAAAAATTTGCAACTTAGAAAACAATATTTATTTATGCACTAAATATGAATATGAAATTATTTTAAAATAATTTTTAAAATATAGCCAAGTTACAATTTAAAAATTTCTAAAATTATATTTAACTATTAGAAATTTTTCTTCTATAAAAAGAGATATATTTTTAAACAAATATTTTTTTTAAGTTTATAAAAATAATATTTTAGCTTAAAAAAATTTTTTAATTAACTGATTAAAAATTACTTAAAAATTTAGTAGAAATGCCGATTGTAAAACCTAACATAGTTGATATGTATCCATTTGTGTATTGGCTAAATTTTGCGAAAAAAAATAGTCATTGCGATTTTTGCTTAAAAAAGTAAATTTTTTCTTTATTAATCTTATTTTATTTATTAATATAAACATCATTTTATTAGACGTACAAGACTTTTTTCTTGTACAACTTGCAATTGTTCACATTATTGCAATAGGGATTGTCTAAAGGCAGATCTATTTCATTTAAATTCAATTGAATGTACTATGTTTGCTAAATTGAGTAAAACCCAAAATTTAAAATCGAAAATTCAAAAAAACTTTTATGATGATACATTTTTATTATTTTTGAGATTATTGATAAAAATTAGAAATGTAAGTTTATTTAAAGTTTGTTTAAATAAGAAATATTTAAATTACTTTTTAACTAATATAATATACATTATTAAATATTGAATTTTTTTAAAAGAATAAATATGAAGAAATAGCCAGAATAAATGAATTAGAATTTGGTAATATTTTGTTTTGAGTAAAATATAAACATGTCTAGTTTATTTTTATATAAGATTGTAATGAATTTTCAAAAAACAATGAGGAAATGAGCCAATTAAATTCTTATATAGAATTAATCAAAGATCTAGTTGGTGATGAATTTATATCAAAATTTGATCAAAATCAATTAATATCTTATTTTGGTAAAATGTTACAATTTAAATTCAATATTATAGATGAAAATGAAATAATCGGTTTGAGTTTATTCTTTGAGAATACAGCCAGAAAAGAAATTGATATGCTTTTAGAAAGAGGTAACAAACCACTTGTTACAGTTTGTGAGCTTTACATAAATGATGAAGAACGTCTTTTATTTGCAAAGAAAAATTATTATTTAGATTGTAAATGCTCTAAATGCCAAAAAATAATGGTAATTAAATTTAAATTAATAATAATAATAATAAAAATAAGTTTGAAAGCCCACTTATTTGGGAAGAAATTTATTTTCTTTTACAAATTAAACATTATATTTTAATTTATAAAAACTTAATCCAAAATTTAAGGAACAAATCGATTTCCCTGTTCTTCAATTTTCTAATGTAGAAGCTCAAGATCAAAACTTAAAAAAATCAATTGAAATAGCAAATAAATTTTTAGAAACAGAAACAATTAGAGATGTTTTCAAAAAGAAATTTAAAATTGATCCTAAAACTTGCTTTCATAAAATGCCCATAGTTAAGATTGAATACAAAGAAGTGGAAGAAAAAAAAAAGGAGGTCTTAGCGTGGAGTTATCGAGGAACTGAAAACGATAACATTATATATATCAATAATATATATCAGAAACGTTTGGATTTATTGAAAGATAAAGAAAAAAATTTAGAAGAAATCGAAACAATAATAGTTTTAATTTCATTATTATTGTTACATGAACTTGCACATCTTCAATTCAGATGGATGGGTCACCAAAAAACACCAGATAAATTTAGAGAAGCAGGTAATTATCTAGAAAATAGTATGTTTGGTGGTTTTGTTCGTATGTTAATCACTCCCATAACTGAATGGGATCAAAACTCGCAAATTATAGGTGTGTAATTTTTAATATTAACAAAAATTTTAATTTCAATTTTTAATTTCTAAAATTTCATAGGAATAGCGATTGAATGCTTAACAAAAAAATCTGGAGTTACTTCAATTAATCAAATTCTATATGAAGATTACATAAAAAAAATTTTTAATGATGAAATGAATGATTATTTTGATTTGGTCTTTAATGAGACACCATTCGATGAAACAAAAATGAGAGCTTTAAAAGGATCAGATGAAGAAAATGAAACAGAATACAGCACTTTACCACCTGGTGTAATTGTTGCCGAGTCAGTAAATGTAGAAAAATTTGGAACATAATCAAATCTTTATACTAAATCAAAGAATATTCAATTTGCTTAAATTGACATTTTTATTTTGAAGCAAAAATTTAAATAAAAAAATTATAAAGTATATATGCGCATTTTTTTAAAAATTTTAATTTTTCAATAAGTCTTTTAAATTAATAAGGCTATTAAAAAGTTTATTCTTGATTTTTTTTTAATTAAATACAAATTTTATTTCATTACAAATTTCTATTTCGAATTTTTCAAAAAAAATTGATAGTTAGCAGGTAAATTTTTAAGACTAGTTACATTTAATAATTATTAATCTAAGTCAAAGTTATTTTGCTTATTCCAAAATTTTTTATCTTAAAATTTCAAATTATTTTGAAATTAAATTTTGATTTTGCTAATAAATAAAATAATGTTTCAAATAATTTGGCTTATATTATAGTTATATAAACTATTCAAAAATATGAATTGCTGGCTAAATAAACATAATTTAATAAATAAATATATATTTTATTTTTGCAAGAAAAAATAAAAATGGAAAGTTTGCCAGTTGTAAAATGGTTACATAAAGAATTAAGCAGTTTGCTCGAATGTGATATAAGTGAAGAATATGCCAAGTAATATATAATTTTGAGAAAACAAAAATGTTTGGAGTTTAAAAAAAATTTTTTATTTTATTAAGAAATATACTAAATATCGAAAGTGAGTCTGAATTAAAAGAATTTATTGGTAGTCTATTGGATCTAGATATTGAAAAGAATAAATTGTTCCTCAATCAATTATTACTTAAGCTTAAAAAACCATCTAATCATCCAGACATGACTGTAAATTTACTAAAATATAAAATTCTATTGGTTGAATGAACTCAAATATTAAAAAATTTTTATTTTAAAAATTTAAGGTTTATATTAAACCTGAACTTGAAGAACCCAAATCAAAATATAATAAAAAAGCAACTCAAAAATTCAACGATCAAGAAAACACAATTCAATCAAATCAATTGAAGCAAACAAGTTCTAAAAAAGGATTTAGTCTAACTGACCATTCTAGTTCGAATTCATCTAGTAAAGCATCTAGTAATAATTAATTTTAACTTAATAAATAACGAATCTAAATGATGTATTTGAATAAATAAAAGACCGAAGAGTTTGTGAATGCCAGGCAACTAAACATAAACTTATTGGTAATTGTTTAAAATGTGGTAGAATAGTGTGTGAACAAGAAGGTTCTGGTCCATGTTATTTTTGTTCAAATTTGATTTGTACTCGTGAAGAGTATGAAAAGATAAATCGAGGTTCAAACAAAGGAGAGAAATTAAAAGCTGATTTACTTAGCAGAACATGGCATAATCAAATAAATGAATTAAATTCTATTCAATTAAATCAATTGAGCTTAAACGAAGATGAAAATTTGAAAAAAGCCATTGAACATAAAAATAAATTAATCGATTTTGATCGTACAAGTGCTAAAAGGACTCAAGTTATAGACGACGAGTCGGACTATTTTAATACTAATTCGAAATGGCTTTCTCAAAAACAAAGAGATTTATTACAAGTATAAAAAAAAATTAATATCTCAATTGAAATTAAAATAAAATTTAAAATAAATTATAGAATAAACAACAAGAATTAAGAGACAAACGATTCGGTAATAGGATCTCAAATAAAACATTTACTTTAGATTTTGCTGGAAGAAAAATCCTTGACGAACAACAAAATCTTAACTATGCAACATATGCATCTGAAATAGAAAATATTTTAACTGATAAATCAAATCAATATCAACAATCTGATACATTAATAAATCGAGATATTGAATCAATTAAGCTTAAGGTATAAATTAATTATAAATATATCAAATATAACTTTTTTTATTTTAAATTTAAAATAAAAATAAAGTATATTGAAGAGAAACCTAAAAAAGAAACAAAAAAAGAATCTATTGAAAAAAGCTCTAAAAATAATTCGAATTATAGACTACAAGATCAAGAATTACAAGAAATGAAAGATGATGGAATGTGCTTGAGTATGCATCAACCATGGGCCTCTCTTTTAGTTGCTGGAATTAAACAGTATTATTTCTAAAAATTAGAATAATTGATTAAAAAATAATATTTTGTTTAATTAAATTAATTCAGACACGAAGGTCGAAGTTGGTACACTCCATATCGTGGTAGACTCTGGATTCACGCTGGTTCAAAACAACCAACTGAACTTGATATCAAAGAAGTAGAAACTTTTTATAAATGTTATTATTCAAGTAAATCAAATTTAGAATTTTATTTTATCAGATGAGAGTTTAATTTTTAATAAAATTATTTAAACAAGATCATAAAATTGAATTTCCAACAAATTATCCGACTAGTTGTTTAATTGGTTATGTTGATTTAGTTGATTGTCTATCTTCAGACGCCTACAAACAAAAAGTTATTTTATTATAATTAATTTTCTAATAAAAATATTTTTAAAAATTTTATTATTTCAGTTTCCAAATGGTGAATCTGAATCGGAATTTGTTTTTATTTGCAAAAATCCAAAAGAACTACTAATAAAATTACAAATGTCAGGTCAACACAAGATTTGTAATTTATTTTTATTTTTTATTTTTAAATTAAAAAAATCTAATAATAAAACAAAACTATTTCAAGTCAAACTTGAAAAAACTGTTCATATGTTAGTCAAAAAAACACCTGTTATAGATTCAAATTGGTTAGAAGCTGATTAATAAAATAAATATTTTATCGCTATTTTATTATTTTTAAAAATTATTTAAATTATTTTAAAAATAAAATTTATTAAAAAAAATTTAATCAAGTGTTTTTAATTAAGTAAAAAACTGGGCCTGACCGGGGATCGAACCCGGAGCCTCTCGCACCCAAAGCGAGAATCATACCACTAGACCATCAGGCCTTATAATTCATTAAAAAATAAATTTTATAATCTAATAAAAAAAGAAATTATATTTATTTTTAGACGAAAAACATCAATTCAGGAAAGTTAAATTCAATTGATATTTAGCTTAGTGATTAAATAACGATTAACTTTTAAAAATTTTAATTTTTGAAAAAAACAAAATTATTTGGAGATGCCGGGGATTGAACCCGGGGCCTTCCGTATGCGAAACGGACGCTCTACCACTGAGCTACGTCCCCTGATTGTTAATTGAACATTAAAATTTTTTTCTTCTCATAAATTCGTCATATATGTTTTATTTTAAAATAATATAAACCCAGTTAATTTTGTTTTTGTTTTAAATATTTGAAAAAATTTTAGATTTTTTTTTATATTATAAAAAATATTTGGAGATGCCGGGGATTGAACCCGGGGCCTTCCGTATGCGAAACGGACGCTCTACCACTGAGCTACGTCCCCTGATTGTTAATAACTGATTTTTTTTTTAAATAATAAAGAATTTTTTTGTTATTTTTAACAAACATTTATTAAGAGACTTTTATTATTGTAAAGTTAAGTTTATTTTTTAATTAAAATTTCTTCTTTTGAATGAAATTTCAAATTAGAATTATTTGAAATTTTATATATAAATTATACTTAAAATAAATTTTTTTTCAAAATAAAAAATATAAAAATGGAAAAAATTAAAAAAACACCATTGTCTTTGGAAGAATTGATTGAAAAGCGTAAAAAAGAAGAAGAAGAATTGTCCAAACCGAAATTTTTAACCAAAGCTGAACGTGAAGAACTTGCTCTAAAAAAAAGACAAGAACAAGTAGAAGAACAAAAACGTAAATTAGAAGAAGCTCGTAAAGCTAATTCAAAATTTTTTATAGAAAATTCAAAATCAGACGAGAGAGAAAGAGATCGTGATAGAGATAGAGGAGATAGAGGAGAAAGAGATAGAGATAGAGAACGAGATCGAAATGAACGAGAAAAAGAACGAGACAGAGATAGAGACAAAAGACGAGATAGGTCTAAAACAGTAGATGATTTAGATGATAAAAATAGAGAAGAATCTGTTATTAAAGAAAGATATTTAGGCATAGTTAATAAAAAGAAAAAAATTCGTCGTTTGAATGATCGTAAATTTGTGTTCGATTGGGATGGTTCAGAAGATACATCGATTGATTATAATGAATTATACAAGCGTAGACATGAATTGCAATTTTTTGGTCGTGGTCATGTAGCAGGAATTGATGTAAAGCAGCAAAAAAGAGATCAATCAAAATTTTATGGTGATTTATTAGAAAAGAGAAGAACAAGTGATGAAAAAGTTCAAGAGTCATCTCGTTTATTAAAGATTGCTAAAAAAGAAGCAAAAACAAAATGGGACGAGAGACATTGGAGTGAAAAACCACTTGACGAAATGGCTGATCGTGATTGGCGTATATTTAAAGAAGATTTTAGTATAGTTACAAAAGGTGGCAATATACCACATGGTTTACGTGATTGGACCGAAGCTAATCTACATAATGAAGTTCATAAAGTAATTGATCAAATCGGTTATAAAGAACCAACTCCAATTCAACGTCAAGCTATTCCAATAGGCTTACAAAATAGAGACATAATTGGTGTTGCTGAGACTGGTTCTGGTAAAACTGCGGCATTTTTAATTCCACTTTTAGAATGGATTATGTCTTTGCCAAAAATAGAACGTTATGAAGATGCCGATCAAGGTCCTTATGCTATTATATTAGCGCCAACTCGTGAGCTTGCTCAGCAAATAGAAGAAGAATGCGTCAAATTTGGTAAACCACTAGGAATAAAAACAGTATCTGTTATAGGAGGCTTGTCTCGCGAGGAACAAGGTTTTAAATTAAGATTAGGTTGTGAAATCGTAATAGGAACACCAGGTCGTTTGGTAGATGTATTGGAAAATCGTTACTTAGTTCTCAATCAATGTACATATGTAGTAATGGATGAAGCTGATAGAATGATAAATATGGGTTTTGAACCAGATGTTAAAAAAATTTTAGAATTTTTGCCAGTAAGTAATCTTAAACCAGACACAGAAGAAGCCGAAGATGCTAATACTTTAATGGCTAATTTTGCTTCTAAGAAAAAATATCGTCAAACTGTAATGTTTACAGCAACAATGCCTCCGCCTTTGGAGAGATTAGCAAGAAGCTATTTACGTAGACCAGCAACTGTATATATTGGTACAGTCGGTAAGCCAACAGAACGAGTCCAACAGATCGTAATTATGTGCAGTGAAAACGAGAAACGAAACAAATTAATAGAAATATTAGAAAGAGGCTTTGAGCCACCAATAATTATATTTGTTAATCAAAAGAAAGGTGCTGACACCTTGGCTAAATCGTTGGACAAGATGGGATACAGTGCATGTACTTTGCATGGTGGCAAAGGTCAAGAACAAAGAGATTTTGCCTTATCTTCACTTAAACAAGGTAACAAAGAAATATTGGTTGCAACAGATGTTGCCGGTAGAGGTATAGACATTAAAGATGTTAGTTTGGTTATTAATTATGATATGGCAAAATCGATTGAGGATTATACACACAGAATCGGTCGTACAGGTCGTGCTGGCAAGAGTGGTGTAGCACTTACACTATTAACCAAAGAAGATTCATTATTATTTTATGATTTGAAAATGGCTATTTTAGAAAGCCCGATTAGTGAATGTCCATCTGAATTAATGAACCATCCTGATGCTCAGAATAAACCTGGTACAATTGTGCAAAAGAGAAGACGAGACGAAACTGTATATGTAAACTAATTTGAAAAAATTCTTTAAATATTGATTTTATTTTGTGCTTTTGAAAATAAACTCTAAGTTTATCTGTTTAATAAAATTTTTTAAAATTAATCCATTTTTATTAAGTATTTAAATTTAAAATTAATGAACAATTAGAATAAATTTGAAATCTTAAGTAAAAGAAATTAGTTTCAATATTAAATCTATAAAAAATAACAGTTTTAATTATAAACAAATTACTACAAAATTTTACAGATGTTAGCTACCTAAAAAATGAATTTGACTATTTCTAAATATCAGTACTGTAGTTTTCATGTTATAACTGACAGGATATATTCAAAATTTTCTAAAAAAAGTGCCATAAAACAAAAAAGCAGACTGTGCTATTTAAAAGCTTAAATTTATAATGGTAAAATCCTAATTTAAAATATTTTAAAAGTCATATAAAAAAATATAGCTTAACTGATTGTTTAGTTATAGAAATTTAGTTGTATTGTGTTTAATTTATAACAAATAGAAAATTTTTCTTATTCTTTATATATTCAACAACCGACTTTATTCAAAAACCTCGAAATATTTATGGTAATTTAGTTAATAAGCAATATAGGAAAATTAAAACAGTAATTAAACCCATAAAATGAAAACAACAGTAATTTTAAAAATAGCATATTTTGTTCTATCTTTAACTATATTTTTAATCAATTTGAGCTTAATCAATCCGATGTTGCATTCAAATTTTGCTATGATTCTAATCAAATCTTAGCAGTTTTTTAGTATTGTATATAATTGAAAAAATATAGCAAATAATGAACTTAGTTTATTATGCAGAGAAAGAAGAAAACTTAAAAAAATCAATAAATAATTAAAAGTCGAAAAATAAAGGGTTAGGGTTTAGGGTTAAATATTATTATATTATATTTTATAAGTCAGTTTTTTTTTTAACCTAAAAGCCATCTCACAGATTTTTTTGGGTTAGGGTTAGGGTTGCCTAGATTTTACTAGAAAAAAGGTAAATAAAAATCTAGGTTGTATAATTGGTTTGTCCGTGTGTCCGTCTGTCCTCGTGTGCACATGAAAAAAATTATGAAGGAATGGTCGTATTTGCATGAAATTTTGTAAACATATATATTAGCGTGTTCTGATTATATGTACCAATTTTCAAGTGAATCGGATAATTTTTACCAAAGTTAGACGAGTTTTGGTGAATTAGTAAATTTTTTAAGAAAAATGAAATAATAACTTTTTTTTCGTCGAATATTATTAATTTTTGTTATTGAGCTGTCTGACTGACTGACTGACTGAGTGTGTATCTAGTAAAATCGTTGCAATATAATTTTTTAAAAAATTAATCAAAACCATTTGATAATAATTAATATTTATTTATTTCAAAAAAATTATTTTTAAGTATAAAATCTCATTTAAATTATTAAAACATCTAAACTAATTAAAAAAAAAAAGCTAGTTTAGTAAAAAATCAAATCTAATTAAGTCATTTCGATTGATTGTCGAAATTTATTTTTGTCCAAATTGCCGAGTGATCGCTAAACCAAGTGTCGTATACTTGTGATTCAATTTCAGGGTTAGGGTTAGGGTTAAATATTATTATATATAAGTCATATTTATTTTTAAACTCTACTTTTATATCATTATTAATGGTTAAATTATAAGGTTTTGCGTTTTTTATGTAATTTTAACTTTATCTCTATTATTTTGCTCAATTTATTCATGTGTTAAGAATATAAAGCATTAGAAGATTAAATATTTTGGATCTAGATTCAATCTATTAAACAATACAGATTCGTTGGATACATTTATTAGATTTTTTTATTTAATTCCGGTGAGTGAGTTATCTGTATTCAATCAAATACAGATTCGTGAGCTGCCTGGAATCAATCAATTAAACAATACTGATGCGTGGGCTACATGGATTAGATTATTTTATTAAATTCCGGTGATTGAGCCTTCTGGATTCAAATTTCCGTTTATAAAAAAAACAAAATTCTTAATAATTTACTAGAATGGTATAAAACATGTTAAATGAGTTTTTACTAACAACGAGAGAACCTGATTCAGCTAAGAGAAAAACGGATATAGAATTAGACCAAAAAAATAAAAAAAGGCCTAGCGACTTGTTCCACAAAAATCGGAAATTTAAAATCGGATTCAGACGATTATCAAGGGTAAGTAAACAAATATTCTAATGTCAATTTTCCACTTGTAAAGCTTTTTTTTTTATTTTATTGTGATGAAGAAGAACCGAATACAGCAGATACAATCAAAGAAAACATTTTCATTAAACAGGTTTAGATCTATCAAGTCTCTATAATGTTTTGAATTTACTCGAAGAACTTTTATTTTAATTTATTTTTTTTTAGTTTAACTGTAACCCGTTTTTTGGAAAAATAAAATTTAAATTAATAAAACATCTTTTTTCTTTTTTAATTAATAAAACTTAATATGAAGTGAATCCTACTAAATGTTCTTATTAAAAATATTCAATATCGTATTAATAATATTAGGCAGAATGACCGAGTCATCAGCATTACCAACTAAGCAGCTTTACCAGCACAGCAGCATTGAAGTAAGGGGTTAGATAAGCAAAGGTTATATTGTTTTTCAGCATTAAACTATGCTTTAAAGATTAAGTACATGTCGATTTTTTATTGTTTACATTTTTGTCGTTTTTCGAATATGGGGTTAGCATGTAATTTAATTTTAAATGAATACATGTTCTTTATATTGGATTATAAATCGCATATGGATTTAATAAAAGTAATCAAAAATATTCTAAATCATCAGACCTATATTTTGAATTTAAAAAAAAATATATAAATTTTCAAATTAGAAAAAAATAAATATACTCCAAAAAACATATGCATACGTAAATCAGCTTTAAATGAGCTTCAACTGATTGGCACGTTCTAAAATTTTCTAATTTAAATTGTTATAAAGAGTGGTTTGTTTGAATTTAAATTGCCATTAAATAATTATAAAAATGTAGATTTACATTAGCTTTTAATATGTAAACAAAAATAGAAAATATAATCTGATTTATATAAAAAATAGAAAAGGAGCAAAAGAAATTTACAAGATATTTATAAATTTTATAACAAAATAAAACTTATCAATAAGATTAAATTATTAAATTTATAGATTTATCTGTTATATTTAATAATTCTTATATTTAATTATGGGTTAGGGTTGCCTAGATTTTATTAGATATTTAAACAAAAAATCTAGGTTCTATATTCGGTATGTCCGTTGGTCCGTTGGTCCGTGTGTGTACACCAAAAAGTGTATGAAGGGATTGAGCTAGAGCAACGAAATTTTGTACACATATATGTTAGTGTGTGTAGATGGAATCTGCCAATTTTTGGCTCAATCCGATGTTGCGTTCAAATTTTGCTATCATTCTAATAAAATCTAAGCATTTTAATTTTTTTAAGAAAATTTTACTCATTTTTTGGCATAATTTATAGCCGTCGCTAAGTTTTTTTAGCTAGTTATAAAATGTAGATGGTTGCCTAGATTTTATTAGATATTTAAACAAAAAATCTAGGTTCTATATTCGGTATGTCCGTTGGTCCGTTGGTCCGTTGGTCCGTTGGTCCGTGTGTGTACACCAAAAAGTGTATGAAGGGATTGAGCTAGAGCAACGAAATTTTGTACACATATATGTTAGTGTGTGTAGATGGAATCTGCCAATTTTTGGCTCAATCCGATGTTGCGTTCAAATTTTGCTATCATTCTAATAAAATCTAAGCATTTTAATTTTTT